>OZ018332.1:129711616-130336616 GCA_963969495.1 Ceratothoa steindachneri | reverse complement strand
ACAGTCCAGCTGTTTGGTTGGCGGGGAGAGACTTGAAGCAACAAGTGATTTTGGTGCGGGCAACGGATGGCGTTAAGCACATTGTCTTATTCAGATGATTTTAACAACGGGACTTTGAAAGTCTGCTTCTTCCAATCTTCTGCTTAATTTTTTAATGATTCACACTGACGAACGATGAGCAAACAAGTGAATCCTTTGATGAAAGGGGAGTGTTGGAAGTAGTTCACTTTGGGGTGTTCCTCAATGGCGAGGACTATCTCTCGGTTTTGGGGTAAACCAGGCTAGTGGTTTTCTCTGACGAGAGATGATTGGGCTTGTTTCTCAGAACAAGCTAAACTAAATTTCGGGGTGACCACCAGGTACTGGCTCAGGATAAGCTTCTTCTCCGTCCCATTCTTTGTGTTGCTGAGCACTCTAGCCGGACTTCGTCGTCTCGATCGCTAACTCGATTTTTCTAGTTCTTCTACAGTTATCCGCCTATATAATTCCCTACCCCACTAGGGGTAGAGACAGGAAGGGGGTGGATGAGGCCTTAGGAATTAAGCCTCCTTCTCTAACGGCTCTTCTCCGAACGTCTTACACTTAGCCATTAAGGCAGCTTCTGGCTTTTGGTCGCCTCTCCTCTAATTTCGTATATGAAGTGAAATTAGATCCCAACTCATAGGAAAAATATTGTCGGTTTAACCAATTTTAGGCTCGCCAGACCCGAAATCTGATGATTCGTGCATCTCGTGGTTGTGCTAGGCCTTTCTGTTGCTCCGCGAGGCGAGGGGAGAGTGTGTGTGTGGGGGGGGGGGGGGAAGAATGCTTTAAAACTTTAAAGACTTTCTCTGAATCTTACTTCAATACAGTTTTCATCAGAATTTTAAAGAAAAGCTTGAAAACAATTTCAGCAACTATATGTGTGTTCATAGATTTTGGAATTATTTATGCTTTCTCATAAATATTAGATGACATAAGAAATATTCAACATAAGAAATGGGTTTATTCAATTTATAAGGGTGTTTTCTTTTTAAATTCTCTGCAAGCCTTTATGGTTTCATAGTTTCATTGGAAAATACGCTGTTACAAATAAGACACATTGACTATTTTTGATTATGCTGGCTTTCTATTTTGCCATAAGCCAAATACTCCTCCAAATACTGTCTTCATTTCTTATTGGTTGAAAAATAAGGAAAAAAGAACTAAAAATATCACAATGACACTAATCACAATTTTGTTCAGCAACTGCTATTACTGAAACTAATCAAGTACGTAATGATGAACATACACACAATCCATCAAGCGTAACGAAATACACTAATATAAATCTAATGTAATCATCAAAAAGTAGATATTATAAAATATTAGTTATTAAATTTTAATTAATCCCCCTAGAAATTTTTCGTTCGTTAAAATGACCAGTCAACTTAGTTAATTAGTTATACCACAGTTAATCGCCTAAAGTCGTGCACGTTTCAAAGTAAGGTATATAATTTTGAGATTCTAGGTATTTACTTCCTATTAAATAATCTTTAAATTTAAAATACTGCAAAAACGTCAAAAGAACCAATTATAAGTTTTTCCTGAAGAAAGCGTCATCTGATAATGATTTATCTAACTGCTCACAAACAATACCTAACTAGCGGCTTTGTTACAAACTCATACCCAAATTTTAAATAAGATACTTTAGCTGTCACAAATATCTTAATAAAGCAATTTACTATAAGATTTAACTTATAAATAATCAATCCTTAAAGATCGTTATATAATTAGCGGAGATTTTTTATTAACAAATGAAGAGAGCTCTTTTACCCTTCACTTCAATAAACTGATTGAAAAAAACATCAATTCTTAATAAAAGCCATCGAGCAGCATGTCTTTTATGTACAAAAAGGAACATGAATAAAAAAAGTACACAAGCACAAGCACAAGCACAAGCTTCATAATTTACTTTTGCATAATACGTTCCCTTTGCACACAGTTGTTGTAGATCGAGGCCTCAAACTCTTTATATATTAATAAAAGGTAAGTACAGTTCTGTGGCGACTGAATATTATAGCGCTTGCATCCGTATCGGAATATATTTTGTCTATTAATTTTGGTCAAAATTGGCAGCTCTGTTTTTGAAAATTTATCCATTTATCGCCCCCTCAATTGAACATTCGCCCACTATGGGGCGATATCGCCCCCTTGAGAATGCCTAATCTAGACCTATTCTTTTTGTATAAGTTTCTACGAGTTTTGTCGCAGGTGTACAGTAGTGAGATGGGGTTGTATAAGTTTGCTTGTTTGGGGAATTGCTTGGTTTGAGTACTGGTTTACTGTGTTCTGTTTTACAGATTTAGCGAATGTCATATTTACGAGTAGCATGTTAAGACAAGATTGTTAAAACGGTTGGTAATGGCTAAGATTTCTAGGTAATATCTGTTTCAGATGGGTATTTCTCGATGATTCATATTAAACCAAAGATAACTTAAAAACTGATAACTATACAGAGCTGGTCAGAAGGGAAGATTAAATGAATTCAGATTAGCCATAAAACAAAACAAGAGGGCTTTTACAACCGATGGTGAAGTCTTCACGGTCAAATTTTGCCAACAATTATCAAAAAAGAGCCAATAATAATACAGCTTATTTTGGTATAAAGTATCGCTTGTTGCTGTATTCGATGTTTTTTTTAAACAAATCTCATTGGTGAAAATTTTGAATTAGTTAAAAACATCTAAATGTTCTGCATGTACAAAAAAGAAAGCGAAAAATACAAAATTCAGTCACTGGCACTTAAAGGTGGTTATTTTGCTATAATCATTAAATTGCAGAGTTTATAAAGTTCTATGGAAATTCCTAGTATGAATGAATTGCCTCAAATTTTGTGAAAAAAACTATTATAAACTGCTATCGGACACAAAATTTATATATCAGATAAATTACTCATTATTGTAACAGATGATTTGACGTAATTAACAGTCTATGCATCTCAAAACCTAAGGTAAGTTGAAATAGTATTAAGTAGTAGTTTGTCGTCTGAACTTTCGAATTAATGAAAGCTATTAAGCCTATGTATGAGCCTCTTTCTTTAAAGTTTAGCGAAAACATATTTATAATATTGTATGTGTCACTTGCATTTCAATATAATATATACCTTTTCAATATTTCCGTTCTGTTGAAGTTATTAATGTAAAATATCTGAATATGTCAATATGCTTTCTCTCGCTCTTATAAGAAATATACTTCTTCTACATAAGACAATTTTTATCTTCCTTATAGCCTCACAGATATAAACATTGCCCGAATCAATCTATTATATTAAAGTAAGTGAAAGGGAGGAAGACAAGAGAAGGATGTTCGAAAATGCTTCCTTAAACAAATGATGTCTTCCTTGTGTAATGCAGAAATTGAATTTGCATTGATTAAACTACTGTAAATCATTTTAGCGATAATCCACAACTTTTTAAATCATTAGTCTATTTGAAATTTCGGTTTTGCCATTACAGAAAAAAATTCGTTGTACTGATCAGTGGCACTGCATCGATTAACCAAACGTAGGGTTATAGGGGCTGTGATCACCCGTTGATGCGGTTCGATGTTAATAAAAGGATAACCAGTTATAGGGCTCGAGAGTTTATAGGGACACCAGTCAGGGAGGCACCTGCGATAGTGTACTCAAAGTTAATATGTGTTCGAACGTTCTTGTGTTCTCGTAGTAGAGGATTCAATGACCTTAAAATTTTAGGCAGCGGAGGACTTGGTAGGCTTTAGAGTGAAGAAGAATTCGCTTGCAAGAAGCTTGAGATTATGTAGGCTAGGTAAAAGGATCGATATGGATTACCGGTAGAAGGAAATCCCAAACGGAATAATCTCGGACTCTTTAGTATTACGTAGAACTCGGGTCGCTCTGGCGTAAGAAGAATTCGAAACGGCCGGTTGTATGTTCAAGCAGGCCTATTACTCTCTGTCGTCTCTCTGATTTCCTGACTTTTCTGGCTTCTTCTGTTTCTGACTCCTTTTAATCTGATTCTTTTCTGTTCTGTTTCTCCTCTTTCTGATCTTTTTCTTGGTATTGAGTGTCTGAGTGTGGCGGTATATATTTCTTTTGGAGACAGTGGGCGAGTCTATTATTAATCAATTATGTTGTTTGGTTGGAGCTTATTCCGCTCTCTAGTAATTTTTGTCCATAGAAATAGAGATTTATTTTTATCTCAAATACCAAAGACGCCACTTTGCGTTTCGCAGTTCTAGCTTAGGAAATACAGTCCACTACTATCGTTTTGGACTCAGCACCTACGTCAAAGCTTGTTTGACCAACTAAGCTTTTATTATGACTATGTGGACCATTTCTTTTGCTTCGCTTTTGTGTGTGTGTGTGTGTGTGTGTAGATGTGCCAATATTTACTTCTGTGTGAACCTATCAAATTTATTCTTCTCGTCTCGAGCAAAATATATTATTATTGACATAGAGGAACGATATATATTATCATTTTACAAAGGTGTCATATATTATTTACACAAAGAGTTATTATTCTTTATGAAAACCTCCGTACATATTTTAGATTATTTATATGTGCATACTTAAAGGATTTCCATGATACTCATTTGTGAGGCTTCATTGTTGAACCTATTTTGCCTGTCAATGCACTTTTGTCGGTCTTAATGAATTTACTGCATTTATCCTATTCCTTGATACAGTGTATTGCACTTTGCATGTGCATGATTATTAATGTGCCCATCTCAGAATTACACAGGATTTATATGACACTTATTTGTGAGGATTCATTGTTCATCTTAATCCACCTTGAAATGGATATTTTGAATATTTAACCGGTTATAAGGACCGAAAGACCATTATCATCGCCCTCGCGATCCCTAGGCAAATTTCATAGGGCTAAAGATTTCAATTATTACCAGTAGTTATGTAGTTCTGTCTTACATCCCTTATGATGGCCTTTATTTTCCTCAAATTGTAAAAGTAACTGCAATTTATATGAAAATTTCCAAAAAAATATTATAGTAGGGCAGCTGTAAACACGGCTTTCTTAATCTCTACCCTGCAGGTATTTATTATTTCCGTGAATTAGAGTGTAGAAAAATTAGGTGCCTTAATTTAAATTTTATTATTTGAAAGAATTATTGAATTAGTGAAATTAATTGTAGTTTTAATTGTAGAAAATAGATATGGTATAATTAAGGTATTTTATAAAGTACATATATCCCAAAAATGTATCTAAATTGTAATTTAACCAAGCAGAAAATAATGTACTACCATAAAGGTTTCGAAAAAAAATTGGTGTACTAAAAAGAGTTTAATAAATATAAGGTAAGTTCAATTCACATTACCATTTAAAATGCTTGGTACTTTTAGGGATTTGTGTCCTATTAATTTTTTTTTTTACAATCTTGAAAATTGGTGGGGGAGCATGGTCATATCTGTCTTTGATATTTGTTTTGAATTAAAATTTTACAAGGTTGATCGAATAAAGATTTGAAAATAGGTGTCACCATAGTAGCATGAACACTCTAATTTTTTAGTCATTTTGCTGTTGAATTCTAGCTTATCTCATAAATCCTAAGAAAGATCTTCACTAATTTATTTGGAGTTGCTGCAAGTAAAATTATGTTACAGAAGTTACCATAAAGGTAATATTTTCTCACTAAATTTTCGTTAAATCGATTAGCTAAACTCAAGTCGGTTGAGATTAGGAGGAGAAAGATGTTTACCTGGTAATAATGAAATAGACTACCCAAATAATCATAAAGGAATTAGAGAAAAGAGAAATTTAAAATTGCTAGCGAATTGTCGTTTTGAGATTCTCCATAAGTAGGAAGGCACTAAATGTCCGTTTAATGAAGGGCGGAACCCAGGTAGGTTTCCCTTCCCTCAAGTGCATTCAATTTTTATAACCTCATTTTCTACATAGGTGAGACTATATTTGGAATGTAGAAAGTCAGAATTTCATTAATAAAGTTAAGAGTTCTTCATGTGTGGAATAGTGTATGATATAAATAAAATTTAAAGAAAGTTGACCAAACTATCGTTTCTTTATCAAAAAATGACCGATTCATGACACTAGTCAAGATTTCACGAAAAGTAAATAAATCTGTGGGTATTAATGCCTTCAGTAAGAGTGTATCACGCCACTTGAAGGCAAGATCTTCAATATCTCGCACACCTGCATTCAAGCCATTGATCTGCCGCCTTAAGAACAAGAGAGCTAGGTTATCATTTAAAACTAAACACGTTCTATGCACAGAAGAATATTGGCCCAAAGTAGACGTTAGCGATGAATCGAAGCATATTTTTTCTGGTCCAGATGCCGCCGAAGACAGTTCGAATGATTATCAGTGACCTGCGTGAAGAACAGCGTCAAAATATTTTAGAGGAAACATTATGAGATAGAAAATAATTTACGCGCAAGCAACTAGCACAGTTGTCCGCTTCAGGGCAGAGTGAATGCTAAAGATTATAAAGAACTTCTGCATGCGCAATATCTACCCTATATGAGATCCACCTCTGCCCAATCTGCCATTTTATGCAAGATAATGCACTTTGTCAGACGGCAAAGATGGTGAAAAATTCCGTGTATCTAAAGTGAATGCCCATGGACTGGCCTGTTCAGAGCCCAGACCTAATTTCGATTGAGAATTTGTGGAAGAGCTAGGATAGAAAAGTGAAGAGAGAAAACTAAGCACCATCGAAAATATTACAACTGAAATGGAGAAAAACAACAGCAGAAGCATTCTTTTAGGAAGTGCGCTCCTGTGGCAGAAGATTTTTTTACGTAAGTGATAGTAAAGGTCGACATACTAGGTACTAATATATTGTAGCAACCGGAAATTATTTGATTAGTAGCTTATATCATTCTACCTTCTCATCTAGTTATGTATTTTATTGACCGGACTATTTTTACCACAATATTTTTAGGGGATAAAAATGCATTTTTGTACATATATTGCAGTTTGATCCATCATAAAATGTAAAATGCTCATGCACAGCTTATAGCCATGCATATATTTAATAAATTATGCATTGTGTACCATTATATGGTTTTAAGCTAGCAAATGTAATTTTTGTCATAGAAACCTAAGTGTCCAATACTGTATATAAATATATATATATATAAACATATATCTATTAAGTGAGGAGAGGGGTTGAGCTCCTAATCTTGCATAGATATTTCGAACTGTTCTGGCTTCTGGTAGTTTTTTAGTGTCCTGGATATCTGCCAATGTTTTTCCAATTCATAAGGGAACCTCTCTTAGATAACTACCCATCAATATAGTACTGGCTTCAATTAATAACAGAAAAAACAGCTACAATATTGTTTCCCCTAACCGTAAGGGTGGGTCTTCAGAAGAGGGTTGAGGAATTCCGGGAGACTTTTCTAGCCGATTAAAGAATTCTTACTATTACCCTTACCTAATCCCAATGACTTGCACGTTATTGATCAATTATCTAAAACATCGGAGGGCAACGATATGTGGGAATAAGCGTATTCCTGTTTAGTGTTATACTAATAGCGATCTTATACAAAAGGCTTCTAGATATTTCTCTTTTAAGAGTAATGGATGTTCGCCCGGTCGTATTGGTGGCGCTCCTCGAGAGAGTTGAGGAACTCAAGGTGATTTTTCGAGCGGATTAGGGAACTCTTACTATTACTCTTACCTAACCGCATTGACTTGAACGTTAATTTTAAATTATTATATATATATTTATATATATATGATAATTTATCTTCATATTTCCCCTGCGAATTCGGTTCCCAAGGAACAACTCCCTTATCGGTTTATTAAAGAAAAGATACAATGAAGACTTAGTCTGGCGATTCCGCTTGTTAGATGCTACCATCAAGAAATTAGAGAAAGCAAAACTTGATGTTCCATTAAATTTTGAAGATTTTAAAATCTTTTCCAACCTTGATAAAGATCGTTCCATTGTCATATGCAAACCAGATAAAGGTAAAGTGGTGGTCATTTTAAATTAGACTGCCTATATGTCTAAAATGCAATCTATTCTTTCGGACACATCTAAATTTTCTAAACTTGATACAGATCCTTTAAAATATATTTTGAAAATTGAAGACAAACTGAACAATACTTTGCGTTCTTTAAAAATGAGACATATTCTCTGCGACCGTTACAACCAATTATTTGCCTCTGGTACATACCCTGGTATTATCTAGGGTTTACCCAAAATTCACAAGGTAGCATTACCTCTTCCTCTAATATTATCCGCCATCAATCCCGAAAGCTTTAACCTAGCTAAGTTTTTAGTCCCCATCATTGATCCACTCACCCACACTGATTTCACCTTGAAAGATTCATTTGAATTTGTAAACTTCGTTTCGCAATTAGATATAAACAACATGTTTATGACTTCTATCGATGTGTAGTCATTGTTTACATATGTTTCTCTCTTGGAAACTTATAAAATCATAATGGATACCCTTTATTAATCTCAAGATAACGTTTTAGGTTTAACCAAGTCTCTCTTTTTAACTCTCTAAAGTTGACAGTAGGAAATACATTGTTCCTTTTTAATGAGATTCTGTACCTTCATCATGATGGGATGGCCATGGTCTCTCCATTATGTCTCAGCTTTGCAAACACTTTTCTTTGTTACCATGAAAATACGGGTTAACGAAGTGTCCCGCTGAATTTTAACCAATAGTGTTTAAAAGATATGGTGACGACTGCTTCCTCATTTTGAAACAGAAAAACCATGCTCTTTATTTTTTAATTACTTAAATCAACATATATATATATATATATATATATATATATATATATATATATATATATATATATATATATATATATATATAACTATTATGCTGCTCTTGGCCTCGCTGCATAACTGAAAGAATACAAATACACATATGTGTATGAGAACTTTTATTCAATAGAATACACATGTGTGTATTAAAACTCAATTTTTTTGGTACAAAATATTCCACCGTTATATATAGAACGCCGTTGTATTTTTTGTATATATATGAATATAATTTCTCAGAAACAGAGTCATGAAGGACCGACACGGAGGCGCCATTGATTTCCGAGATGTAGTTGATTCAGCATCTCTCCCCCACCTTTATAATCCACGGGCGACTTCACCGTCAGATTCTTAAAATTCCTTTAGTTCCGCCGGAAATCATGTATCGGGTATAAAAGACAAGCCCAACCCAAAAGAGTACAGGTAGCTGTGCCGAAGTCTCTCGACTGGCCACCCATTCGCACAAAATCCTCAAGATATATCCCTGATTAAATCCCGGTCAGAATTTAGTCAAGTAACACTATGATTCTACTGTGAGGCACCCTAAGTTTCGAGGGTAACTAAGACTCCTAGCTTAGAAGAACCAGTCTTTTCACATCTCACCTTTCCCGCGTTCTTACCTTTAAAACTCTGTTCCTTGTACCATTATACCTCCCCAGCTTGTGCCAGTAGTATAACACTAAATCGCACTTAAGCATGTAAATTCGAATAGAAGTCTACCTCTCTATATCCTCCCGCAAGCATCGCAACGGCACCCGGAGTAACGAACATTGAAGGAAAGGTAACATAAAGTAGGTGAGGGTGAAAGAAGCTGTAATCAGGTACAGGTAGTTAGTTCAAAGGTGTCCTAATCACGAGCACGAGTCTGCAGCTGGACAAACCCAGGTCCATAGTAACCCAGTGACGCAACTACGAGGAGTTATGCCATAATATATAGCAACATAGGGGCACAACTACAATGAAGGTAGTGTGCCGTAACACACACACACACACACACACATTTTAAATATATATATATATATATATATATATATATATATATATATTACATTACATGACTAGTTTCGGTAGACACTACCAACTTTAAAAGTACAATGGAAAGACTAGGCACAGAAATGCTTTATAAATGGGCGGAATCCTGAAAAAATCTGAGGGAATGGAAGTGAGAACAAAGATATCATGGATTAGGAAACTGGTAAATTTGTAATGATTTTTACAACTTTCTGCCGAGAGAATTTTGAATAAATAAGTTATATTCAACTAAGTCCTCTGACATATTGTAATTTGGAAATTGTTTAATTAGTATTGACTAAATGATACTTCATTGGAAATATTTAACCGAAGTTTAGAGTAGTTGTCATTATTCGAATAAATTTGGTGAATACTATAGGTTGGGTCGTAGAAAATTCTAAAAGTTAAACTTCATTTTATATATGTGTTTAGGTTTCTCACTTGACAGATGAAGAAGGATGTTGATAGCAAAACTATTCCTGTAATTAAATAATTCTTTTCTTTTAAAGTAGGTTTTTTATGTCTTGAACTAAATCAATCGATTTTGAAGTTAATATATATATATATATATATATATATATATATATATATATATATATATATATATATATATATATCAAATTCATATATTTATGTAAATGCAATGTAAAGCAGGAAAAATGAAAAGGTGCTTCCGAGAACTTTCTAACTTTATTCAGTTCATTCTCAAAGATAACTACAAGTGAAAATAATTTAATACGGACATATATAGGGCAGTAAAAAATAAAGGACGAGTATAAGACAAGAAATAACCAATGAGGAAGAAGGAGATGGACGGGTAATTTTACGAGAAGCAAGCAGATACGTTGGGAAAAGAGGTCAAAGGGAGAGGGATAGAAATAAAATTATGTTAGTACAAAACCAATGAAATAATTACATTGACAAATCGGGTACCCATCACAATGAATATTTCCAACAAAACGAAGAGAATAATTCAAAACTAGTTTTTTTAAGAATAAGTGTTTTCATAAGAGCATCAATTTTGTAAAGGCCAGGGAAAATGTTTAAGTTATAGAATTGACTTATACATGAACATTCAAGAATGTTTCTTTTAATTGCGTCATTTGAGGGAAAAATAAATTTCAATCAATTAAGTGGTTATTTTGGGACATATGAAAAGAAAACGCACTATTGTTACAGCTCTCCTAACATTGTATGTATGCTAATTAATACGCAGAGATAATTGCTTTCCTGTCTGTCCATCATATTCACTTGGTCAAACAGAACATTTATTCGTATCCTACCATGTTTTGATTATTGCATTCCTCTATGGCATTCTACAGCTAAATCTCATCTTAAATTATTAGTCGAAATATAAATTGTATTCCTTTTAGTTTACCAGATTTATCCATCGATTTGGAGAAAGAGAAAAATTGGTGGATTGTCTCACTTGTACAAGAAGTTTCATATTGTTAACCATACTTTGAACTTAAGACTACCTTCTCCTTTTATCCACATTAGAACTCCTAGGTGTACTATAGCTCTTAATAAATATTTTCCAATATTGACTACAGAACTAATTAGTTTTCTAAATGTTTCGTTTCCATAATAAAGCAAATTATAGTACGATCTTTGAAATGAAATTGTTCATTGTTGCGACTTGAAAGATTTTAAATCTGCTGACATTGTTTTTTTTCATAAATATAAGCTTATCTAAAGGGTTCAATTGGAGAGCGAGACACATTGTTATTTATATTTTGATTAAAAAAATTGTTTGTAGAATACTTTAGTAAATTCTTGTCTCTTAACTGTGCATCATAGTCATTTCCAATGATATAAGAATAACAATATATATAAAGATAAAAAAAAAGACTTTTTTTTAGAAATTCTTATATTTATAAATATATATATATTTATATATATGTATATATATATATATATATATATATATATATATATATATACCAGGCAATGGCTTCGACACTTCTCCCTACCGAGGGACCTTGCACTTCGCTACTAAGAATAAAATAAAAAATCTAAAAAAAAGCAGCCATGATTAAATTTTTAGAACTTTTCTGAACTTCGCCAATTATAATAATTATAATATGGAACTCTCTACAAAATTTCCCCCCCTTTCAAAATATCACGTTGCTCAAATATAGAGTTATAGAATACATATATATATATAGATATATATATATATATATAAATATTAACATCCCTCTCTTAGTTAACCTAAATATAAAGGATGGAATTACTGCTTTTCAGTGCAATGGACAATTGATACGTTTGAAGGAAGAAGAACCTAGCTTATAAGGAAAAGCACCCACCCACTGTGAAGCATTACCTAGCCTTACATCTTGTTTTGTTTGTGATTTGCTGCATGAAAACCTGAAAAATTTTATCGCACTGATGAAAAGATGCATTGTCTCCAGAACAAAGAAATAGAAGCCGGCATTTGACCTAAATCCTATTTAAAATTGCTGATGGTATTTAAAAGGAACTGTTCATTTAAGCGTGCCCAAGAGTCTAATCGAAATTCAAACCTATACCAAAGAAGAATGAGGAAACTCACCAAAGAATGAGGCCGAATCCCTATAAAATGCTATAAACATGAATGCGGCATGTATTCCTGCTCAGACGTGAAGTTCCAACTCCTAATGTCAATTTAAAAGCGTGTGAACACTTTTTGATGGGAAATTTATAAAATTGGTATATGAGATTTAAATCAAATAAAATAAAACGGTAATTTATCTAAAAATACTCAGAAATAATTTATTTTCTCTAGGTTTTTTAAGAAGTGATACTATCTATATTTCCTGGCAATTCATTAACTATAGGGTTTGCGAACAATTTTGATCAATTCTCTCTGTAACAAAGATTCAATGGCATTACCTCTGCCAGACACGAAGATACTCTGAGTTAAAGTGATTATATCCAGCAGGAAATTTCATTATCTGGTCGTTTCTCAGCCACAGCCAAAATTGGTTTAGTTTGAGAGTTTAACCATAAATACTCCAATGTAGTAAACAAATTTTGTATGGTGCCATCTTTTACCTCAGAACACTACGAATGTGTTATCATCGTGGCCATAGCTCCCATTTACATCAATATCTCTCACATACATGGCAGTTTATTCTGGTTTTACTCAATCGACCTAAAAAAGTTATTATCGCAATTTGGCTTAATTCCTTTAATAACTCACCTATCTCATTTATTAATTTATATTTTCCGCTTTCCCCATTTGTAGTTTTATATTTCCCTTTTTATATGAAAAACATTACAACTAGAGTCCAAAGCAATTTATTATAACTGGAAAGATAATTTGGTTTCCGAGTGGGTCATTAAAGTCTCTCAATATGGTTACTAAAATATCTGTGGGATGGAGAAACGCTACCAAGGGCGTTGGGATGTCAAATTTCTGGATGAGTACTGCTGGTGCCAGAAAGGGGAGTTGGTGTACGTCAGGTACAATAGGAAGTGACTCAAGAAAACCTTCATCCATGAGTAGCTTTTATGTATGCTGTACTCTTCTTAGTATCAATAAGAACATTCTGTAAACCTTCTGTGTATAAATCAGTTCAAATTTAGGGTCGTAAAATAGGGTCAAGTCAACGCTTTCTGCATTTCTCAGCAAGGGTGGATGAGGGCAAGTGCGTGGGAGATTTCTAATATAAGAAGAGTGCGAATTAACTAAATGTAAGTTGGCCAAATAGTCGACTATCTTGGAGGTTCCGGGCCAATAGAAAAATGGGTACAAAAATAACTTTACTAACATGCAAATTAATATCCTTATACAAGGTTAAAATGATTTCTTAAACAAGCTATATACACATTAGACGTACAGGAGTCTCAGCGGCTAAAAGGGGGTAGATATGGCGGAAAGGATTGCTGTACAAACAAACGAACAATGTTTACAGTGATTCTCTCGACTTTAAACTTATACGAAACCGACGATGGAGGCTTACACTGAGGAGGGAGGAAGTAGAGAGAGCACTTTCACATGAGAGTTGCACTTTGCTGTTACCTCAGGGATTTAGTACAAGGAATTAATCCTTGCCGTGGCGCAAAGTTCAAATAATAGTTTCTTGACAATTACTACTACGGGAGAAACTTAGATCTTGCTTTCGAGTTTGACACTAATTGAGACTGAATGTGTTGCTTTCGAGGAGCAGGTAGAACGGGAACGAGTACGAGGTAGACCCAGGCGAATTAATCGAAAATACCCGGAGCTTGAGGAAGAATTTTGCAGAGGCCAATGAGGCATGAATAGCGGGTACTGCCGGGAGGAGTGGGCAGAGAATACTGACAGGGCTGAATTACGGCGGATATTTCCTTCGAACTATGGGACCGGAGGATTTATATTAGGGGTGAATGGAATTTTTACCCTTCCGTCCAATGTGGAGGGTTCTATGGTCTGAAGCATCGCCAGGCGAAAGTAGTCTCGCCCTATTAGCACGATCGCGAGATGGTTACTAACCCGGCGAAGCGAAACTTTTGCCGATTTCCACTGGGCCTTTTGGGCTATTAGGTTTGTCGCGGCTTTCTGCAATGGCGGACTTTCGGTTACCACGGTGTCTCATAATTTCGCACTTCCATTAGCACAGACAAAAACGGTCACCCATGTGTCTGTTTTCTCTCTCTCCATTGAAGGGCGCGGCAGCGCGTATCTTTCTTCTCTGTTCTCTGCCATTTACTATTCTGTGTGCATTTACCTTCGAATAAAACAGAATCTAGAAATTTATGCTATGTGCTTATATCTAAAAAATTTATCTGATTAGATGAAATGAGCATGATATTTGGATTCAGCGCGAAAAACTGTCCTAAAATCAGTTATCATGTTTTTGTGAAAGAGAGGTAAGGTTAACACCCAATCCTGTAGAACTAAACGTTTATCCATGGCGCCTGACAAAAGATGTACCTGCACGCACAACATCCACAAGGATGCAACGACAATTTCGTGCGGTTGGATGCTCCAGCGCTCTTATCAAGAATGATTAGGCCAGTCGAACCCAAGGAACCGACTCAAGAATGTCTCACAGCCGTGTGATCTTTGTTGGGTTCCCATTCTTCACCGTCGCATCACCTGATCGGTGCCACAACTACGGCCTCGGGGATGTTTGCGCAAGCATTGATGTCCTTCTGGCGCGCTAAGTATAATGAGATGCCCGTCTCATTTTGTAGGGCCTCTCGCGACCCGCTTCCGCCGAGGCAGTATAAATACTTCGGGAAAAACTTAGAGCAAATTAGTAGCAAGGTCTTGTTTAGCAGCCACGTACAATCTCGTAAGCCTCGCTCGTACCTAAGGCGTAAGTTCCCGCATGGCAGAGGATAGACACGAACAGGCATCATCTATCACTCAGGTATCGACTTCGTTTCGTCTAGAGTACTCTTTCGTTCAATTCTCAGCGAGATTAAGGAAGAAGGAATTTTGAAAGTGGAACTTTGCAGCGCCCCGCTTCCTTGTCGTCTCCAAAGCCTCCAGTCAATTAGGCTTCACGTGCGTCTCTCTATTATTCGCATTTTCCACCTTTCCTTGGAAGCAATTACTGTAGATACTCTCTCAGGCGCTCGTCCCCATCTAGTCATTTGTATCCCCCCCTCGTTCGATACCATGGGTTTCATCTTATTTATTGTCATTTATTTACCATTGCTAATAATATTTTATTGGTATATATTAAGGTTATTTTTCTACAATCAGTTTCTCTAAACCCAGACCCACTATGAATTCATTATTTAGGCCAACCGCACTCGATTTTGATTAATTAACCCGCGTACTGGTATCTATACCCTCCTCCCCACTCCAATTTCTGCCGTGATGCCTTCCCGCGTCACCGCAGAGTCAATCCTCGGCTCGCATCGACGTTCGACTATACGACAGTGCAAGACCTTGAAAAAAGCGCAGACCAATGTTATCATCGTGAAGTCAATTTTTAAAGCCATTCTTATATAATGGGATTAAATTCTAATGACAATTTTATTGCATCAGAAAGATCGCTGTTACTGAATTTTATTATAATAATTGGTTCACGTCCAAATACGCAATTTTTAATAACCTAGGAAATGCGATTGGTTAAATAGTGTACATTTCCTGAGAGGGAATAGGGTAGATTTTCGATTATTACGATATCGTTGTAAAAAACTTAACCTGTAAAAAACAACTCATTGACATTTATGGATGTCAAAAAACTCTAAATTAAAAGCATATTGTTTTGTTTACTGAAAACCAACCAACTCTAAATCATCCATTCGCTATTTCTTGTGACACGACAAAACAGTTAAAGGATCCGTAGTTTCTTTAGTTTTTCTGAACACATATCGCGTATGTGATCTTTTTTCTCACAAGATGAAATTAATAGGATTACCAAATCATTCATTGAGCCTAAGTATCCCCTTTGATTCATAGAAAAATGTCATTATAAAGCCAGAACCAACTTTTACTCACCAGCTAATCTTAAGGAAAAAGGACGTAACAATTATTATATTACATACCATACTTGCCCCAATTATTAAATTTTCAAAGTTGTCTTGTGTCAATAACATGAATGTTAACCTTCAATAAGAAAGAACGATCCGAAAGAGTCTGTCTAAAAATAGATCTACCGATAAAGAACAGTTAGTGTATTATATTCCATGCAAAGATTCCAATCAAGTTTACAAGGGCAAACGCAGCAGATTCTCCAAAAGAATGAATACTATTCAATTGACATTGCTAATGCAAAAATAATTTATAATTCCCACAATTATATACATAGGCGTCTAATTGAATCAGCTCTTATAAAGGAAATTCTAAACTATAATACTTCCGATGGGCAATTCAACACTTATCGCTCGATAGGCAGGAGATTTATACTTCCTTATTCAGAAATGCCGCTGCTTCCCCATACCGCAGCCCGAATTGAATTTCAACTTGTAAATTTGTGTCTTCCTAAGTTAATCATCTTTCTGTTTTTCCGTCGAAACCTAGTTTCGTAAATAAATTCATCCTAACACTGTGGTTTCTTTCGTGCATATATATATATATATATATATATATATATATATATATATATATATATATAGAGAGAGAGAGAGAGAGAGAGAGAGAGAGAGAGGTTGAGGATAAATCCCAAAATGAGACATGTAAAATTTCTCATTTAATTAAGTACAACGTTTCGGGTATCTTACGTATCTTCTGGTCTATAAAAGAGATTTAGAACACGTTTAAAATTACAAAAATTATAATGCACACAAAGATTGAAAATAAATTATTTAGTTAATTGAAATTATGGCAAATCGTTTGAAAACTATTGAAATTTAGATATGGATCAATTATGGGTACTTTAAATATGCATAAATATAACACTAGTTGATGCAATTATTGGTTGACACAGATATTAGTCACTGAATGAAGCAGCAATAGTAATAAATTATTTAATAAATTGAACATTTTCAATTTATTAAATAATTTTAGGGTTGTTTTCTTTTGTTGTTGCTTTTATAAAAATACCCTTAACTTAGGCTATTTTTTCCATGATTTATAAACTTGGTGGCAGTTCTTAGATGGTTGCTAAATAATTCAATTTCGAAATTTTGTAAGATTTTGCCAAATAATTAATAGAACCTTAAATCAATGCTAGCTGATTATTCTAACCAAGATCATTATTCTGTAGAATGGAATAAAATCTAAGAAAACCATCATATTATTTTTAGCCTGTTTAGGTTTATGACTAGTAGTTATTTAATAATATAAAAAAACTATGTTGGATCTTTCGCCTTTAAAATTTAATTAAGATATCTTTTGCAAGCTTCAACTGGAAAAATGACTATGCGAGAACCTTTATGTATGTATGACTCGAATTTTAATAAGTCATCCACCTATACGTCTCTCTAAGATGCGAGGGAAGCCTTGCTAATTGGCCTGAATTCATTTTATTCTAACATCCAAGCTATTCCTCCCTTTCTAGTTTCCATTCATTCAACCACTCAATCATGCGCTCTTTTGCAAAATACTCGAAAGTTTAGTTTTAGGTGTCCCTAAATTGTGGGCACGTTGGATATATCACATTGGTCTCCTCATTTCCCAGAGCTTACTCGCCTATACTTCTTTTTCTAGAGTACCATAAAGGAAAAGTTGTGCTCAATGAAAGTTAAAGCTATGACACACCTGAAAAAAGCATTATAAATGAATGTTCTGAAATCAACGAAAGTTTAAAGAGAATCGGGTGATTCTCTTAAAATGCATCTATCTTTCCATCACAGGTGCTGGAAATAATATTAAAATGTTATTTATTAATATTTCAATTTATCAGTATAAAGTTAAAATTTAATAAAAAAGTTTTTTTTTTTTTTAGAAAATATGTATTTTGTTTGTATTCATATATTAGGAAAACCCTCAATTTTATTGCCTGCGTGATAAATCAACCCTTTACACACTATTTTTTATTTCTTTCCGAACCAATTCATGAATTGCCCCTTTCTCCAAAATATCAGTAGATATATATATTAATAAGACTAAATAACTGGCTCTACTAGGCACTTGTGATTGTGAGATACTGGTACTTAGCTTCATCAGGCTAAAGTTTATGATGAAACCAATTTTTTCTAAAGAGGTAGGTATGATAGATAAAGATAGAGCCCACAAAGCACTGCAAATCTCTCAAAGTAAAGAGCTGTATGGAAGATTTTGCCAAATAATTAATAGAACCTTAAATCAATGCTAGCTGATTATTCTAACCAAGATCATTATTCTGTAGAATGGAATAAAATCTAAGAAAACCATCATATTATTTTTAGCCTGTTTAGGTTTATGACTAGTAGTTATTTAATAATATAAAAAAACTATGTTGGATCTTTCGCCTTTAAAATTTAATTAAGATATCTTTTGCAAGCTTCAACTGGAAAAATGACTATGCGAGAACCTTTATGTATGTATGACTCGAATTTTAATAAGTCATCCACCTATACGTCTCTCTAAGATGCGAGGGAAGCCTTGCTAATTGGCCTGAATTCATTTTATTCTAACATCCAAGCTATTCCTCCCTTTCTAGTTTCCATTCATTCAACCACTCAATCATGCGCTCTTTTGCAAAATACTCGAAAGTTTAGTTTTAGGTGTCCCTAAATTGTGGGCACGTTGGATATATCACATTGGTCTCCTCATTTCCCAGAGCTTACTCGCCTATACTTCTTTTTCTAGAGTACCATAAAGGAAAAGTTGTGCTCAATGAAAGTTAAAGCTATGACACACCTGAAAAAAGCATTATAAATGAATGTTCTGAAATCAACGAAAGTTTAAAGAGAATCGGGTGATTCTCTTAAAATGCATCTATCTTTCCATCACAGGTGCTGGAAATAATATTAAAATGTTATTTATTAATATTTCAATTTATCAGTATAAAGTTAAAATTTAATAAAAAAGTTTTTTTTTTTTTTAGAAAATATGTATTTTGTTTGTATTCATATATTAGGAAAACCCTCAATTTTATTGCCTGCGTGATAAATCAACCCTTTACACACTATTTTTTATTTCTTTCCGAACCAATTCATGAATTGCCCCTTTCTCCAAAATATCAGTAGATATATATATTAATAAGACTAAATAACTGGCTCTACTAGGCACTTGTGATTGTGAGATACTGGTACTTAGCTTCATCAGGCTAAAGTTTATGATGAAACCAATTTTTTCTAAAGAGGTAGGTATGATAGATAAAGATAGAGCCCACAAAGCACTGCAAATCTCTCAAAGTAAAGAGCTGTATGGAAGATAATCTGGCTCCAGACGGCGGAGCAATGTAGGCCTGAGTGTGATGAAATGATTACGGGAATTGAGCGGTTGCTCAAATGAAAAACCAGAATACCGATTGATTCTGTTATTTAAAACTATGGTTATTGTTTGGTCTTCTCAATGGTAAAGTGGAAGAAGAACTACGGAGTTGAGAATATTGATAAAATTTGAAAATTATAAATTCTAACAAATATTTAAAGACTGAATGGCTGAAAGTAGGTTAATTCAAGTTTTCCATAAAGACTAAATTTATTTTAGGTTAGTGGTAACTTTATAGACGAAAGAACAGGTAATATAGAAATAGCGAGAGAGAGTGAATATAAATATGGAAATGACTTAAGTAAAAGAGGCAACCTGTTATTATCAGTGAAGGAAAGAAAATAAATAATGAAAGAGTAAAAAGTCCTAAAAACAACAATGACAGAAGGTAATTTTGCTAAACACGAAGAAATGGGAATTTATTTATCAAAATCTTTTGGTGTGAAGTAATTTTAGAAAATCATCAAAGGCATTTCCTCAGCAAAACTCGCGATCTAAAGCTTTTAAGAAAAATTGGTAAGTAAGTGGGAGTAATAATATGGGAAATGTACATAAAACGAATGTTTTGACCTTTTATTGTCCAACCTTCCCATTTTGGGAACATAACTTCTAAATGACTTTTAAGTCCAATGTTCAGTATAATTCAGTAATGAGCAGCCCAAAATGTAAAAGTGTTTTATTTTAAATTTGTTTATATATTTGTATAAAATAAAATTTTAGTTACGATATTATGGGTTATCAGATATATACAAATATTACAATTATCATTTAATATTATAAATATAATGAAAAAACAAGGTTAAAATTTTTAATACCTTTTTATTATTTAATATTATAATTTGGAATATGATTTTACAAATAATTATTAAAAATTCTAAGCTCCACCGGTAATCTTGTATCGAAAAAAGTATGTTTGAATATTATATTCTCAAAATGGGAACGTTACTACAGGAACCTTTTTTCCCTTTATTTCGATCACGCTGCACAGAATATAACACGTTCAAATCTGTATCTTGGCGCTATCCACAGGTTTGATGTAATAGTAGTCATTTAAAACTCGGAATACATTGAGTAAACACGTTTAGTGGTCCCTCTCTCCTTGGACTCTACATCGTTTTATTGTAAGTAACTTGTTTCATTTCGTTAGTTTTACTCTATTTACATTTTGTTTATAGGCAGAATTGATTTTTATTATATACATATCCAACTAAGTGTAACAAATAAAACTAATGTATTTATGCAGTAAAATAATGCCTGTGTGGATGCATGGTTGTGTGTGAACACGTGTCTATACGCTTATGTGTATCCACATATGTCTAAACACACATATCTGAAAGTGACCATCACGTGCCGAACATGTCAATTTTCACTAAATTACATAATTATCTCAAACTTCAACTTCTGTCAATGCAGAAATAGAATGCTTACCCACTGAGCTATGGACTAATAGATTTATACTGTTTGTGTTTTTTGCAGAATAAGGAGAGGGATTCCACGATTTCGATTTCTGAAGAATGCTAGAGTATTTGCGGAGGAAGGGATTAACGCTCATATTGTGATTATTCCACCTAAATCTGGCTATGGGGCAATTGGCAACAATAAAGAAGATGACGACGATGATCTGAATCAGCAAAACTTTCCTGAAGAAGTAATTGGTAGGGTTAGAAGTTCATGCGTGTAGTGATGAAGATTCAAATGAGGAAGGGACGTCTCCTGCAGCTGCAATTAGGTGGAGTAGAAGCGATAAGGTTGCTCTAAATCATCATCGTGCACCTCAAAAGGTTGGCAAAAACTATCTCGTAAATGATGTTTTACATATATTCTTTATTTTATTCCGACGACATGATAAGTTTGATTACTTAACAGACAAATTGAAAATCAAGAGGTGATAAGAATGTTCCAGCTTTCAACGTAAGTTAAGTATAAATTAGGAATTTTCTAGGTTTGGTTCTTTTGAGTGGTTATCATTCTTTATCTTCTGAAATTTCATATTGTTCTACTAGGGAAGATATGTAATCTCCAATATATTAAAAAATAATCAGCAGGGATAGATTTAAAACAATAAAAAGGTATATCCACATCGCTGATAACAACAAATTATCCGAGTCAAAAGTAATTAAATTGCAGCCACTTTTAGAAATGATTCGCACAAATTGTCAGTAATTTGGGGTATTTCATGAATTTTGGAGTATTGATGAGTCTATGATCCCTTACAAGGGATTACATAGTGCCAAACAATTAATAAGGAATTAGCCAGTTCGCTTTGGCTTTAAAATGTGGATGATGTGTGGCTCTAATGGCTATTAATACAATTCCTCTATTTATTGTGAAAAATAAGGAAGTGCATCATTACCTTTAGGGTATCGGGTAGTGGATCAAATGTTGGAAATTGTTCAAAACTATTCAAAGCATGTAATTTTTTTGGATAATCTTTTTACTAGCCACAAACTCCTAAGGAACTTAACTCGGAAAGGAACCCGTGCTTGCGGGACAGTTAGAGAAAACAGGACAGGGAATTGTCTCCTTCCGAGCAACAAGGAAATGAGGAAGAGAGAGAGAGAATATTTTATGATTTCAAATCAGATATATCAGTTATTTGCGTCAAATTGAATGATAGTTCAGTTGTTAATGTTGCAAGAAACTACCTCAGCATAAAAGTAGATAGGAAAGTGAAACAGGAAAAGAAAAAAGCTGTTACGCAACCCCATTTAATTAGTATGTAAAATAAAGGATGGGTAGGGAAGATATCTTTTATAGTTTATTATCTTTTACCGACCCCGATTACAATCTAGAAAATGGTGATGCAATTTGTTTTCACACATTCTGAATACGTCTGTAATAACAGCATACCGATTTTACCAGCATGTAAACCCTTTCATCAATATGAATCACCTACAGTTCAGACAAGAAATAGTGAGAACGCTCCTAAAAAGGGAAAAAGAACGAAAACAGTGTGGTGGGATAAATTCTCCGGCATGCATAGGCCCAAAATTTGATAGAATCAATAACATTCTGGTACCAGCTTTGCAAAGTATATGTATAGTCTGTTTAAAGAACACCAGGCTGCAGTGCCAAAAGTGCAATAAAAGAATGCATAAGATGGGATTCAGTGACATTTATCATAAGCAGTAACTAAATATCAAATAGGATTTGAAATTCACGGCTCATTTTGCTTATATATATATATATATTTATATAAATATATATATATATAAATATATATATATATATATATATATATATATATATATATATATATAAATATATATATATATATATTTATATATAAAAATATATATATATATATAAAAAAAGTGAAAATAGTTTGGAATGGAATTAAATATCTAGAAAAAAACAATTATTCTTTTTATTTAAACCTTCTTGCCTTAAAAAGGACCCCAGAATTGTCCAACGTTTCCATTCAGGGAACATGTTTAAAACCTACTGTAAATAATTTTGACCATGGTGACTAAGACTAGTCATTAAATGGTTAAAGATATACCTAATACCCCTTCGCCTCATTTCGAACAGGTAACTCTCGATACCTTCCCTCTCTCCACATATAAATCAAATCCTCATTTCTGGGGGGAGGATTATTATAAACGTCTAGTCACAATTCCACATGGTCGTTAAATTATCTTAAGGGGTGCATCCTCGCAGGTGTTTAACTTTGAGTTGGAGGAGGGCAGACAACTTAGAAGTCGACCCTTTATATCGGTCAATCTTGTTTAAAACCTTGTTTTAGGGAATGGTGATAATAGAAAAGAACTTGTGCGATATGACCGATATAAAATACAGAATACATGTGGTGGCTGGGAAAAAGGGAAATTTTTAAAGTGTGGGGGCAAAATTTACATCATGATTTATTTTAAATTGAGTTACTCCATAATGATATCAAGAAGTTATAATGATGTATTACTCATTCATTACTAACTTGTTCGTATAATATTTCAAAGGGGCATTGGCGGATATAAAATTGCGGTCAATAAATATTTTCGAAAATATGAGAATATAATATTAGTCCTTTACATTTAGAAAAGATCCAATAAAGCTACACATTATTTGCTCTTTACAGAAGAGAAAAATTTATCCCTGAACCAAGAGGTAAACACTCAAAACAAGTGCTTGCTTGTTGCGTTCCCCAAAGCTATACGAATAGGCAGAAAGACAAAGTTCCCGTTCTGCTCATTGCTGTCGGTATCCAGAGCCACTATATGCTTTGGTTATCCTCCCGGAAGGTTAAATCAAGTACATAGAGTAGTTGGTGTTTATCTGGATCCAGAAGGTGGATATTGGGCGGTCATAAGTGCGTGTACGGAGTCTGCACCATTCTATATAAGCAGGAGTATCCATTATTCGACGGCCGAAAATTTTTTCACCACATCACTCCGAACGACTGGCTTCCTAACTCCCCAAACAGCAAATCCCTCTACTATCCTGTGTGGCGTAAGGTTAAAAGAGAGAGATAAACAATTCCTATTACACCAATATGATCGAACTAGGGTTTGGTTTCACCATATTTTACACATGCTTAAATAGCGGAAACTTCGATAATGCCTACAGCTTGTTTAGAAGCCGCTGGGACAACGTTGTTGAGAGCGTAGGCAATTTTCTTGATAAAAATATATAGCACAAACCATCACGTATTTAACTTGCAACGTTAGTAAATACACTTGTATAAATAATCACTAATTTTGTTCAAAGTTAAGTGAAAATATACATACAGCATCCTGTATATTCAGTTGTTGCTATGCTGAATAAACTCTTGTCCCCACTGTTTTTACTTAGATAATGGTAGAAATCTTTAAACCAACTTCTTCGTTATAAATGCTTCAATCCAAAAGTGGAGCAAGACTTATATTGTTTCTCCTATCAGATATATTTTGAGTAGGTTTTAGTCATTACATTAATTTTCTTTCAAACTTTATCTCCTGGCGCAAATGAATGGTTTTCATCCATTATTCAATGATCTAGAATCTACCCCGTGTCTTAGACTATAATTGTTGCGTAAGAAAGAGAAATATATATTTACTATCTCTTACGTTCTGTATTTTCTGTTTGTTGTTGTAGTCTATGATTATCAAATACTTATTTAATCTGTATACATTTTGCCCTGAATCTGCAGTGATAATTTTCGACCCATGAATATCGATTGAGATGGTGGAATTTAAACGATAAATTGAGACCTATGGAAAGGATATTTCAAACCAATTTAGAGGCAGCCCATTTATATAATTAAATTTTCAAAATTATTTACCTTATGCTTTTCGCACCATCGGCTAAAGTATTGTTGAAAAGACACTACAATTTAAGGAATTCTGGCTAATTAAGTGATCGATTGTAATACCATCCTTTTGCCTAATTAATCCGAGAATCTTTTTTACATTTAATTTTTGATTACGGTCGAAGATTGTAATATTTTTTTTCTTTATTTCATGGTGAGTAAACTTTTCGCGCTGCTTACGATAAAATTCGTATTTCGGCTCACTCCAAATTCCAGAATCTAAGGGGTAAGGGTCAATACTTTGAGTCCACCGGGTAATTTTGGTTCCAAATTCGGGCATATTCTAATTCAAAAATGTTTGATTGCCCTTTGCTGTATGTGAAGATCTTGTTGAAGAATAAATCATTTTCCGTGTATAAACTTTAACCAAATATTATTCAATTTGGAAGTCTTGAAATAACAACGTTTATTTTTGCTACGGGGATAAGAAGTGAACTTGAATTAAAGAAAATTATTGTGAAAAAAGAGAGCGATAAATTAATCAAAATAATTATTGTAAAATTTTACTTTTAATTGTTAAAAGTTAAGTGCATATTATGCTATGTTTATTTTTAAATCAATGTATATTTTGGTTAATTGTAAAAAAAAACATAAAATATAGATTTTTAAAATCTTAACTATAGTGAGGTATGCATTTTATGTAAAATTTGTTAAAATCTTGTCTCTCTAGGTCAATGTATTTTCGGGACTTAAAAACATATATATTTTTTAGGAATCACTAGATATTACCAGAATTAGAGTATATAACAAGCTAGGATTTTGGAGTACAGGGAAGCCGCCATATCATACACAAAAAATGAGGCTTGTAAGAAATCTATAGGAGCAGCATGCCCTCCCGTACGCAGTACCACAACCAAAACCTGCTCTGGCTCGGATCGTCCTTTGCACCTCTTTTAAACTTCCAACGCTCTTTTCCATGCTTATATAGATCATAAAATGGGTGTTAGATGTGGTCTTTATTTCTTAACATATATTCTAATTGAGTCTTTCCTATGATATGCTGATAAGGTATAATTAGAGATAAGGTAGAGATAACAGGTTAATGCATTGGGGTTCTAAAGTGTGCCTTTGAGTGTTTTCTCTTCTACCCATTTGCCCTCTAACTTATGCACATACAAAAGGTTTTTGGTAGATGAGGTTATTATAGAATTTCTTTTCATTGCCTAACTTTAGTACCAGTGATGATTCTATTTCTACACTTTTGTAAAACTATCTTCTTTCACCTGAATTTTCAGACGCCTGTATAGGACTAAGTATTTATTTTCGGCGAGTTCCAGCCGAAAGGGGGGAATTAAGTGATCCTGACGTTGCGTCTTGGGAATGAGAACCGTTTCTTGAGGAACGGGCTCAAAAGAACAATGGTTGTTCTACGTTGTTCTCTTCTAAACAACTGGGAAAGGGGTGAGAACCGTTTCTTGTCAACGGGCTCGAACGAACAATGGCTTTTCTAACGTTGTTCTCTTTCTGAACAACTGGGGGGGTGAGAACCGTCTCTTGTCTACGGGCTTAAGAACAATGGCTGTTCTAATGTTGGTCTCTTCTGAACAACAAGGGGGAAGGGTGAGAATCGTTTCTTGGCGAATGGGCTCAAAAGAACAAGGGCTGTTCTAAAGTTGTTCTCTTCCTGAGCAACCAGGGGAAGCCTTGAGGACTTGGCGTCACGAAAGGCTCGAACCTTGGCACTCAAGGGATATTATCCTTCTTCTGGACAAGTGATGGTGAATCTTGAGGTTAAGGGCCCTTGGCACACAAGGTGAGAGAGGGTCGTAGTGATGTTTCGCGACGAAAATCTGGATCTCCAATCTGATATTAGTGGTAAAGTTTCCATCTAAATAGACGAGACATCTCCTTGCCGTGGGGGACAATGGAGTGGGAGCTTCGAGGGAATGCACAGCCGAGCCTGAGAACAAGCCTTATCTGCGCATAAGCCTAACTCAATCTGGCGTGATCGACGGATGGGGCGAACGGGGGCGGGGGATGATAAACCTCCTTGTCTTAAAATTGACTCAGGTGGCTGCGATAAGGCACCCAGCTTCAAAGCGAAGATGCACGTGGGATGCATCGTGGTTTCAAATAACATGTTATAGTGGTTGAAATTACGCGGCCTCAACCCGTTCTATCACACCCCTCCATTCCGGGGGAAGTCGTCACTTCGAAAAAAAAACAGAGAAGGGACAACAATAAAGCTCCGTTGTGGAAAACTCGTTTTCTTTTACCAACCGTACCTTCCTGCACCTAACTAGTATTACCTCAACATATATGATTATTTTGATCTTTTGATTACAGGGACAAATAACCTTTAATACAAACTTAATAAAAAAAGAGGGCATGGATCAATGGAATGATATAAAATTAGTACATATGGGACAAAACAAATTATAAGTAATTTAATGGGTACAAATATATATACATACAAAAAAAAATAGGCATTGAGCGTTAAAAAATTCAGACATATCCATTAACTAATTATCTTACAAGAGAATTTAATTTAAGTCGTACAAGACGGTATATACCTACATGAAGATACTAATCCTATGCATACAATTACTCTACGCTATTCAGTAACGCATTCCTAATGAGTGCGTCAGCGACCTGGTTATCGGACCTTTTATATAATTTATTTTAAATTAATACTCTTGCAAGAGTAAACTCCAGCGCATGATTCGGCCGTTGGTTGTCGCACATTCCTAATATAGGCTAACGGACGGTGGTCGGTTCCTATCTGAAATTCTTTTCCTATCAAGTACATTTGGAATTTGTCTATAACCCAGATAATTGATAGAGCTTCCTTCTCTATAGTGGCATATCTCTTTTCGCGTGGTAATAATTGACGACTAGCATATGCAACTGGATGACTCGTTCCGTCATCTTCGTATTCAAGGAGTACACCTCCAATGCCCTCGTTGCTCCCGTCGGTCTTAATCCCAAAGGATTTTTCCGGGTTGGGCAACTTTAAAATGGGGGCAGAAACGAGCTTACTCTTGAGCTGATTAAAATGGGAAACAGCGACATCATTCCAACGTAAACGATCGGGGGAATTCTTTTTTAGAAGCGAGCTGAGGGGCGCCGGAATTGCTTCGAATTTAGGAACAAATCGCTGATAGTGAGAAGCTGATCCTAGAAACAATCCTAATTGCTTCTTTGTAATCGGGAGGGGCATGTCGGCGATTGCCTTAATCTTGTTTTCTTGGGGACCAAACTTGCTTTGTTCTATTTTGAAACCCAAGTATTTTATGGCTTCGTGGGCACAATGGCATTTGCTGGGGCCAATGGTGAGGCCATTTTCGCGCAGTCACTCGAAAAAAGCTAATAAGTTAGTTAAATGGTGACTCCATTCAATTAGTTCTTGTAGCTGACTCTTTTGATGTGGTGTCAGCTGCGCGTCGATATTCAGGTCAAAGGGTTCAAAAAGCTCGCCTGGTAGGGAAGGAAGAGGGTAATCGGCATCAGGTTGGATGCACACTGTCTGGATTACATTAAGGGACTCCGCGGGGTAATCTTCTTCAAGCGCCGATGTTTCGTCCAGTGCTACGAACGTATCTCCATGGGCGCTTTGTGGGTACTTTTTTCCTTTGGGTCCACGGAGAGTCTTCGTGTCCTTGTCTTGGCGTCACTAAAGGCTCGAACCTTGGCACTCAAGGGATATTGTCCTTCTTCTGGACAAGTGTTTGTGAATCTCGAGGTCAAGGGCACTTGGCGCACAAGGTGAGAGAGGGTCGTAGTGATGTTTTGCTTCAAAATCTGGATCTCCAATCTGATCTTAGTGGTAAAGTTTTCTTCTAAATAGTCGACACATCTCCTTGGCGTGGGGGACAATGGAGTATGAGCTTCGAGGAAATGCACAGCCGAGCCTGAGAACAAGCCTTATCTGCCCATAAGCCTAACTCAATCTGGCGTGATCGGTGGATGGGCGAACGGGGGGGGGGGGATGATAAACCACCTTTTTTTAAACATTGACTCAGGTGGCTGCGATAAGGCACCCAGCTTCAAAGCGAAGATGCACGTGGGGAGCATAGTGGTTTTGAAATAACATGCGATAGTGGTTGAAATTACGTGGCCTCAACCCGTTCTATCACACCGTTCTTTCTCAAAGCTTTATTTTATTAGGCCTAACTATCAGAGAAAAGGAGCATTAAATTCATCAATTCTGAATTGAACCACGAACAAATTCTTTGAAGAAATAAGAGCTGCTATGCCCAACATTCTTGGTTAAAGCCCCTCTCTCCCAAATAAGCTAGAAATGAGCTTTGGGTGAGACTAGTTAAGTTTATTATCAACGATCACTCTAGACTACTAAGGGTATTAACAAAGACAAAGGTAGCCTATTTAGGATATTAATAACGACAAGGGTAATGTAACTAGTATATTATCAAACTAATGCTAACCTAGTTAGGTTATTAGCACAACAAGGATAGCCGATTTAGACTATTAATAAAGATAAGGATAGCCTAGTAAGGCTATTAACAAATAGAATGATAGCCTATAAAGGCTACTAAAATACAAAGCCTAATTACTCTATTAAGAAAGTCAAGACTAGCCTAGGTAGGATACTAACCGAGATTAGGTTAGCTCGGTTAGGCTATTAACAAAAACATGGTTAACGAACTAGTATATTAACAAAGATAAGTTTAGCCTTGTTATGGACTTAGAAAAAACAAAGCTAGCCAATTTAGACGATGAAAAAAGAGTTATGCTAGCCTAGTTAGGCTATTAAAAATATAAGGATATCCTAGTTACTCTATTAAGAAAGACAAGACTAGCCAATTAGTCTATTAACAGAGATAAGGTTAGTCTGGTTAGGCTAACCTTATTTCCTAGCCTATTATAGGAAATAAATAAGCGAATTTTGGCAGGAAATTAAAGGTTAAAACTAATTAATCAGTAGTAATAGCCAACTCACCTAGACTAGTCTTTAATTGTCAACTCAAAGTTATGCAGAGCAACTATTAGTTTTTATTAGAAAAATTGGTGACGTTAATTTCAATAAAATTGGAGAGGGTATACTTCTATACCATTGCTTAAATTTACTTCAATAATATTTTTTTTTAGATATTCTCCAAAGTGACACCAACATACGTGATAACCTTTCATACATAATAGAAATCAGTAGCGTTTTGAAGTTTATGTTTGGATTTTAAAACAATTTCACAAATAAGCCCGAAATACATTTTTCATCCTATTTTCTGTATGCGTTCCTTGGTACCGATGTTCAAAGTATAAGGTATCCTGGTAGATCGCTCACCTTTATTCTGCGAATGTTTCCATGTTTTCCTTCAAAATAAGCTTAACTCCTTTGAAGTTTGAAAGAGATCCTGCAGCTTATTAGTTCTTAGTTCTTTAACAGTCTCAGTCTTCCCTTGATGTATTGGTGTCATTACTTTAAAGTGCGACAAACATTTTCTTCTGAGGGAAAACTTTTTTATTCCAAGTAGATGACTAGTTGCGGAGCATCACGGTCCATCCTTTAGCTTTACAAATACTGAAAAATATTATCTTAACACATTCCTTATGTATACAATGAGAGAGAGAGGGGAAAATAAATTCAAACAAGAGAGAGAGAGAGAGAGCGACACGCATACAAAGATTGAAGGGCATATTTAAAGGAGGGGTTTATTCCTCTATGTTTCAGGTGATACCTATTTGTAAGAAGGTGAGAAATGACATATTTCTTTGATATGGTTAAATAGATCCCACGGTAAGATATTGATATACGTATAAATATTCCAATGACAAATACTAGTGACCCCGAAGGAACTACAGACTGCGTCACGTTTGGGAGGGCATCGGTTACAAATATGTGTTGTTGACTCAGAACAGTGAGAGTGGGACCCTTCGTTACCATTAGGTTCACGAAAGGGAAGAGTCAAGAATATATGCCTATAAGTGTCCGCATGTGAGACACTGTACTCATTCAACAGGGTTCAGGGAAAAAGGAGAGAGTAGATATTTTGTGTTGTAAAGGCAAAAAGGTAAGTGATAGAGGTGTTGCGATTGTCTATGTGCATGATGAAAAACATGCGACTACTTATTACCGTGGGACTTACTATCAGTGTATCCGTCCACTGAGCCTTCAGCGAAAGACGCCGGCCACATAAAGATACCCTATAGATACTTGTTGTTCGGATTACACATCAAACTTTGTCCCCGCAGAGAATTAAAAGCCATCTCAAATGAATTGGAAATAGGTAATAAAATCCATTATAAAAATAATATTAATTATAATCATAGCCAAACGTTATGAAGTACTTTATTTTTTTATTTAAGGAAATAAATAGAACTAATCAAACTTTGTACTTTGTTTTAATATGTTTGTATAATAATTTGAATGTAAAATATACAAAAATATTATGGCCAAAACTCAACTTATTTTTAGAAACAGCAGTTGATGGGCGCAGATAATAATTACAATGATAGCCCTTGTTCTTTAAGACTGCCTCAATTCATTTAGACATGCTGATTATCGCCAACAAATTCTCTAGTGAGTCAAAATCTGGCAATTTTGCAGGCCAAGGTCAACAAAATTCGGTGTTATTTAAATCCATTTTGAGTTCATGGTAGATTCTGAGGCAAAATCTTTAATGCTCTATTTCTTCTAGATGAGAATCAGTACCAGAGATGGAGAGTGCGCGGATGCTTTTCGTGAAAGTGCTTCCCTTTGTTTGATCTAACCATGGATCAACTAGAAGCTACAAACAAGCAGAAGGTAGATTCATCAAAGAATATCACTTTGCCACAATATTCAAAAATCAATTATTTATATTTCTTTCCAAATGTGGGAAAGCCTGGCAATGGAGGGAACGTGTTCTTAATCTGGGCACTTACCAGAAGGCAAGCTTAGCCTTCATTTAAAAAATCATATGCGTGCAGAATAATTATTCACATGAGTGCAACCAGTCGTTTTATAGTCATTAATGATCCTAAAATTGGTGATTCTTAATTTAACACCATTAGCAAATATCTAACTTTAAGGAAACTATTGTTGCAATGTTTCCTTGTAAAGAACAATTTTTGGAGTTGACAAATATTTCTACATTTATTTTTCAAAAAACAACAATATATTAGGTTGAGGAATAAGTTCTTGCGGTTTTATCAAATTTATTCATTACCATTAACAATTTTAGAAAAACTTCATTTTTAATTTATAACAATATGCAATTTAATCAATAATGTTTTCTCCATTGATATTAACGACTTGTTCCCAATGTTCAACAAGTTCTTCGATGCCTCTGCAATAAAAATCTTTGGATTTTGACTCGAAGAATTCCTCTCACTAGATTCTTAATTCCACATCAGTATTAAGCGAAACGCGGCGCAAATTGTTGGACAGCGATCGGAACAGACCGAAATCCGATGGAGCCAAGTCTGGCGAATATGAAGGATAAGGCAGAATTTCCTATGTAAGCGTTTGGATGGCGTCTTTGGTCATATTGGCAATGTGAGGACGAGCATTGTCGTGTTGCAGAAGGACTCCCTAACGGCGATGAGGTTGCTTTTCACGAATAGCTTCGGCGAGTCGATACATTTGTTGAACGTAGAGTTCTTCATTGACAATCTCGTTCTTCGCATGGAGCTCATAAAGAATGATGCCTTCACAATCCCACCACATACACACAGCATTGTCTTTCGTGGATAAACCCCTTGCTTTAAAGGCGGAAGTGGTTTTTTATTTGGCTAAGCTATTGTTTCCGATAGTTCATGTTGACTTAAACACACCACTTTTCGTCGCCAGTGATGATGTAGTGAAGAAATCTGTCCTTATATTTACGAGTACCCTCGTGACGAGCAAGCAAACCTGCGGCAATCGTGGAGCGTTGAAGTTTATTGCTTTTGCTCAAAACGTGCGGAAGCCATGCACCCAGTTTTTCAACTTTCCCGATCGAATGAAGGTGATTAACTACAGTTTTCTGATCACACGCCAATTGTACAGCCAATTTTTTAGTCAATTGACGAGGATTTTAATGAAGAAGGTCGTTCAATCGATCTTCACCTAACTTAATTGGGCGACCAGAACGTTCTTCGTCATTAAGATTAAAATAACTGTTTTTGAAACTTGAAAACCACCATTGAGCTGCCCTTTCTGATAAAGCATTTTTTCCGTACACAGCACAAATATGGCGACGAGCTTTGGCTGCGTTTGCATTGTTCTCGTCTCGATTGAAAATGAATAACTAGTGTCGAAAATGCGCCTTTCTTTCAACTTGACATTCCAATTTGAGGGTACAGGACAAAAAAATAAATTAACACAACTTTTAAATAAACAGCACTTACTTAATACTCAACATCAAGATGTAGCCTAAGCAAAAGCCTAATAGTCTACGCTAATAAGAGACGTAGCCTAACCTTTGCCAAATTTGCTCTCATTATTTATTCTTCTTTCTTAATATGTGCACAAATCCCGTCAACATAACTTAAATCACCACAACATTTAAAAAAAATGCAAGAAATTATTCCTCAACCTAATATATCGTTGTCGTAGAGTCGAACGACGATGATATCCGATGATTGGAACTGCGGTGACGCGGAAAGAAAAAACACAAATATTGGGGGCGGGGGTATAGATCCCAGTGCGAGGGATAAAAAAAAACAAAATCGAGTGTGGTTTGCCTAAATAAACAATTCTTATTCGCTCTGAGCTTAAAGAAACTGATTGTAGAAAAAGAACTTTACTCTCTATGTCGCAAAATCTGGCAGTTATCGCCTAGTTCTCGATTCCATCGTTTGCTCTGGGAAGGATTACGAGAGTCCAAAATAATAATTAGAATTGAATTTTTTTGAGGGCGTGAGTTTTTTATATTAGAATACTTTAAATATGGTTACGAAATGGTCTCATTTAATTATGCCTTAGAAGACTTTAACAAGAATTTCAATAAACATCTTTAATTACACAACAAAACATATAATACAAATAATTACACTCTCTACTTATTTATTACTTCAGCACTGGGAAATTATCAATAATTACGAATAATTACTCATGATGCAAGGGCTCAATACTCCGAGTACTAACCCGTTAGGGTTTAGGAAGAAACTACGAATGGAATCATAGCCTTAGGGGAACAATAATTTAATTTAGTTATCGAAAATGACTCGGGAGCCAACTACTTGACGAGTCTTAGTCGGAGGGCGTCGCACGGCTTCGTCGAGGAAAGGAAAGGTGTAAATATCTCACTATTTGTGGGGGGGGGGGGGTACCACAAGTAGGTGCTATGGAAAGATCTTCAAGTAGACGCTCCAAAGGGGAAGGTTCTCCTGAAGACGACGGAGGGAGGAGAGGGACTCAAGTGGGCCTGAGACTGTGCACGTCTTCTGGACTGGTTCTCCGATGCTGACGCCGTCGTTCCAAATAAGATCATAGCTGTGGGCCGATATGACACCGTGTTCTATCGCTCGAAGATATGCGCCGTCAGTGGATGATTCCACAGATTTCTTAAAAGATTCCACCGAATACATTCTCTATTTTTCGGGCTTGGCTCAGTCGGGAGCAACGTAGAGACAGCTCCCCACCATGAAGTTGGGTCTTCTTCAAGGAAGTAGAGTTCGGTAGTCTTCCTTGGGTGGATTCTAAAGGAATACTGCTACGATTAATTTTGTTACGGGGACTATATAGGTGTTCGCCGGAACTCCTATATTTGCCACACCGACTCGGCCTTTATAGCTCGGTGGCGGATTTTTGATGGACCAACTGAACCAAAGAAATTCTCGGATAATCTCGCTATATGTTTACCAACAAGCGTAGAGCATTGCTCTTCTAAATAACTCTAATTTAACATGACACCTTTAAACCAAATTTTAATCGATCTCTCTTTCTTCGACAATATACAAAGAAAATATTTTTTGCAAATGTAAATAAATTACAATGAATAAGATGAGACCAAAGGTATCAGAGGAGTGGGATAAAACTGACTCGACGGTGAGGAGAGTCCAAGAGAGGCTGTACGATGATTGCTTCCACGGAAAGTGTTAGAGTGCAGATAACGGGAAAATTCACGTTAAGCCTAATTGACCTCAGGCTTTAGAGACAATGAGGAAGCGGGGCGCGCGCTGAGTTCCATTAGCAAAATCTTTCTACTTTAACCTCACTGAGAAATGAACAATGGAGTACTCCAAACGAGAAACAAGTCAATACCCTAATTATAGATGACTGTCCGTGTATATCGGCGGTCGGGCGGTAACTCTGGCCATAGATACAAGCCAGGCCAGGCAGGGTAGAGAGGTCATGCGTCGTGTTTGTATCTGTTCGGAACCGTAGCAGGGCGTATGAAACTGTATGTGGCTGCTAACCAAGGTGGGGCAATATAGTACTAATTTCTCAAAGCTTTTCCCGAAGTATTTATACTGGTTCAATGGAAGCGATTCGCCACATGCCCCCAAAAGTTGGACAATGATCTCATTAGACTTGGCGCGCGAAGGGAATAGGGAATATTCTCTGCGAGTTACACAGGTTTGAGCAAAAGTGAAAGTCATCGACGCCGTAGGTCTGGCGCCGATCAAACTATGCGACGGGGAAGAAAAGGAACCCAACACAGATTACACGGCCACGCATCATTCTTGAGGCGGCACTTTGGGTTCGACTGACCCGACTCTTCTTGATAAGAGCACCGGGGTCATCCGACTGCGCGACATTCTCGCTGCTTCCTTGTGGCTGTCTGCTAATGCAGGTGCATATTTTCTAGGCACCACGGTTAGACGTTGGGTTCCAGGAGAAGTGGGTGTAACCTTCTTTCTCTGACATCTCCTTCCCTCCCAAGATTCAGCTTCCGAAGAGAGTGACTCAGAGACACAAATACAAAACGGAGGGTACTGGGTACTCTGCACAAAATTAGACAAATAAAGGGGACCCGAGAAATGCTCGATTTTCCTATTACAGAACATCATTAAAAATAAATTATAACAGTAATAATACAATAAGACAGAAAGGAATATTTACCAATATCCCTGCTCAACATATTCTCGATAACCAGGAGCTTACATACAAGGATATTAAAAAAAAGGTACATACGAACAGGAGAACTCATAAAACATATATACACCCTAAAAAAGAAATAATGGCACATATTCTTATAAGGCATTACACAAAACTACAAGAATTATTCATAAAATATATTCGAAAGTAATGTATTTAACGTTATAATTAATTAATTGAAAATTACTCGGGAGATAAATCCAGGGGATTTATGCTTAAGCTGTCCGCCAGGCAATTTTCGGAACCCTTAATGTATATAATTTTTTATTGGAATTTTTGGAGAGAGAGGCTCCACTTCATGAGGTGACGATTCTTGTTCTTGACGTTCTGTAGGTAAGAAAGAGGTTTATGTTCTGTCTCGATAAAACTTCTTTGCCTAAGACAAACATTTTGAACTTTTGAAAGCACCAAATGATAGCAAGAGCTTCTCGCTCAATTACCATGAGTTTACAGTTCGCAAACGCACTCTGGGGCTTTTAATTTGAGGAGCTTACACAGTGGCCGAGCGATGGAGGCAAAGTTCATAATAAAACCTCAACTGCTTCTTTGTTGCAGGCAGTGAAATTTCGGCAATTACCTTGAATTTGTTAGTGTGGGGACCCAAGTACTTATTTCCTATGTCAAAACCTATGTGCCTAAGGTAAAGTGGCACTTGTTGGAACAATCATGAGGTTGCTTTCTCAAAGTCGGCACAGGTGGGCACGAAGGGCAGCCAGATTGTGCTTCCATTCCTGTGTCGCCACGTCAATGTTGTCGAAGGTGACCGGGGGCAACCCATCCAATATTAGCCTCATCATTTGATTATAATTGCTACATTCCCCCACCAACCCAAAGGGAAGTCACTGGAATTGCATTACAGATCTAATTCTGTAATAAATTTGGCCTTCTCGAACATGTGCAAATTTTGATCGATGAGGGGAATTGGTTCAGCTTCGATCACAGTGACGGAGTTTAACTTCCGGAAGTCGATGCACATGCGTTAAGAATTGTCCAACTTCTTCACCATGACAGCCGGGAAGCAATACTCCAACTCTGAGAGCCTTATAGTACTCATCTTCAATAGCTTATCTACTTCCTCAATGAACGCTTTACTTATGTGAATTGGGCTAGGGGAAGGCTTCGAACGGACACGTTCCTGGGTGGTTAGCCGAATATTGTGCTCCATCTTGGCAGCAAAACCAAGAATATCCGAGATTACATCGGAGAATTGGGTGAGTATTGCTTGTTACTGGGTCTTATAGGGGATGGGTTTTGAGGGTTTATACTCAACTCGGTCGATGGGAAATCGGGGGTATCTGGCAAGACGTGAAGAGGATATTCCGCGCTTTGTTCAACGCAGGCCAATTGTACCACCCTAAGGTGTCAAACGGATCGGTGAACTTCAAGGAGGATTCTTCGTCGAGGGTCAGACGGAGGTCGGATCAAATAGTCGACGGGGCAACGTCTCTCGATCACTGGGAAGGTGCCCTTCGATTGGCTCAAAGGTTTGTTGTTCTCAGGGGAGAGTAGTAAAAGGAATTCGTCACTGGGTTTAAGTTTTCGTTCTTGAGACATACAGTCAAATTAGGTTTTATACTTGCCAAATTTTTCTCGGTGGCCTGATGCGCGATCTCTGCACACTTTTATAACCTCTGACTTAGGTCTATGAGGTAAGCGTAAGAGGATTGAAACTCAACGTCTAATTACGAATTGGAGAATAGCTTCTTTAGAATGCTGAGTGGTCCTTAAGTATTACCGCCATACATAAGCTCAAATAGGGCAAAACCTAAGGTGCAATGGGGAATTTCCCGGTATGCAAAAATGGCTACAGGCAAGACCCTGTGCTATTCTTGGGATTCTTCGGCGAACAGTTTCTTGAGGATCGATTTGAGGAAGCCGTTGAGCCTCTCACACATTCCATTAGCAGGTGGGTAAAAAGGGTTGGTAAAAGGGGGATTTATCATCAAGAGCTTGCTGACGTACTCCATCAGTTGCGCCGTGAACTGGCGGCCACATTCAGGCAGGATTTCCTTGGATAATCCAACGCTGGAGAAGGTGGAGATTAATGCTTCCGCGTAAGAGATGCTGTCTATATTCTATAAAGGCACGGCCGTAGAAACCGGGTGGCAAAATCCACTAAAGTTAGCACGTGAGTACGAACTTCGCTCAACGAGGGTTATGGGTTGCGTGTATTGGATTAATGAGATCGATTGCGACACGGGAAAACGGCTTTGAAATTAAAGGTCCTCTCTTCAATGGTACGGGATTAACTCGCTCTCTCACGGCATTCTTCATGGGCGCCTAGCCAATAAAATTATTTGAAGATCTTCTGAGTTGTTTTCGTGTGGCTTAAATGCCTCAGTGGTTAAAATGTGACCAACGCGATACGCGGCGGAACACACAATACTCGCGTCTGGGGTTTACAGTTTCCTGATCACGCACGGTAAATTAAGTCGTTCTTTACTTGGTAAGAGATCATCTTGTCTCCTTGGTGGGCTTTTTGCACTTTTGACTGGGCCTTAACCCACAGGGATCCAAGGGAATCGCAATTCTTCTGAGATGTAACCTTCTCTCTCTGACAATATATATTAGAATTATACATCATTCATTTAACCAACATTTTTCAGCATTCAACCCTTAGGATCGAATAGCAAAGCTCCAGTGACTAAACCTCACTTCATACATTAACAGGACCAGATCACGAATTTGAATTTATCAAGGGAATGCAGTTTTTTCTGATTGTAAAATGATGACTTTTTAATAAAGTTACGAAAATTTAAATATTTGAATAATGATTCATATGAGGTAAATTTTAAAAACAAATATAAACATGAAAAATAGTTCTTGGTCTCAAAACCTTTTCCCCTAACTAAACTTATATTCGTAATAATAGGGCAAGTGAATTTGAGTAGGGTTTGTGAATTTAATAAAAAAATATTAAAGTATTCTTAAACTATTATAATCGTTTGTAATATAGTGAGATAGAATATAATCTGGTGAATGACTGCTGTGGATTAGTGATTGTGAGCTTGTGATTGCAATTACAAATATGTGCACAAACACGTGCATGTATTGTCTACTGTGTTAATGCAAGCTTAACTTTGGATTTTCATCGCGAGCAGTTATATTTATATTTGGATGAGGATGATGAAGATCTTACCCTTTTGTTAATTTCAAATGAGATTTTATTTAAATTAATAACTATATTTGACACTTTGCCTAAATTTTACCCAGCGTGAGTAGGTTACCCTGGTCTCTATGTGACTAAAATTTGGAAAATCCTGTTAATGGAGAAATAACTAAATTTTACTTGTCATTAAAGCACTGTTTCAGTCAATAACGAGTAAGTTAAACGTACAATAAAAAACACTGTTTTGGATCCTAAAGATTAATAAAACGTGACTAGTCCCGTTTTATTAAACCTTATGCTCCAAAACAGTTTTTTATTGCACATTTACTTGTCATAAAGGTCAGCTAAAATTTATCTGCTATTTTTCTAGTAGAATTTATGCATCGATGTAGTTTTATTGCAGATGTATTGATACAGGTGTTTTCTGCTGTTATAGAGTTGTCGTATGGATGAGCATTTTCTTTGGATAATTGCAGACTCTAGTTTCGGATTGTCGTTGGTAAATGAGCTAAAAGTAGTGTTCAGAGGCTGATAATATGGCTATACTATAGTGTAAGAAATTTATGTGTTTGGTCGTTTTATACATGGCTAGAACAATGAGAAATTTTCGAAATAGATTCTATAGAGATGCATAGGGCTTAATGTTATATGATGGTAGTAGAGGCATTTGCTCGAAATCCGCTCGTAATTGAGTCATACTTGTGAATCTCCCCTAAGAAGAAATTCCTTTCCTTCAGTCTAGGCGTTTTTTTTATTTCATCCTTGATGTATATATAATTATGATTAGATTAAACATTCGTTCATAGTAAGATGTTACACATAATTCTTAACATAATTTTAAGAATTTCAGTACTTTAAAATATCCTACTTGAAACATATTAAGTCCTTTATTGACTCTATTGCAATGCTAGTGTATTATAGCTTTATTAAAAGAATAAGTCAGTAAGGTTTGCCTAATAGTCTTGTCTTTTATTTACAATAAAGCTTAGCTTACATACAGTAACCTACATGCATAAATATAAGCAATATATATTTTTCTTATATGAACATCGTTTTGACTGCCTCTCTTGGTTAAGCTAACTTAGTTCTGAAAAGGTTACACACAAACATGTTCCTCTGAATCTCTAGCCAGAAAAATTCTAGTCATTAAAATATAATGGAGGGCTGTAGATTATGCCGTGTCAATTTAAGATAGATGATGGCAGAACAAAGCGGTGACTGCAATTATATTACTAAATGAGTACAGAAAGAATACACTAATAATGTAGATGCATATCATAAAGAAATAAAATAGGGAGTAAGTAAAATACATGCCAAATTTATAAATTAAGGGGTTAAGAAAAATGACTGAAATTAGAAGTGATCATGAAGGGATTTGCCAGGTTTTATCATTGTTATCTGCGTTGGAATACAGCCTTAATATAGATTTAGCTGCTGAAATAAATAAAGAAACAATTGGAAATATTGTAAGTAATGCTGATTATATGAACAATGAAGTTTTCTTACTAAATCCTTCTGTTATTCAAACTATGACAAGTAGAAATCCAAATAAATGTAGTGGGAAGTATCATGCCTGCAACTTTTAAACCACTTCAGCGGAATTCTGAACATATTCTCAGGTAAATGATGTAGTTGCAATATTCATACCAGGACCTTCTTTCTGAACCGAAAGAGAATTTTCTAATGATAAATAATTACGTTATGGCCCTAGAAAGTTGTCTCATGAATTAAGCAAAATTAAAAGGTTTGAAAGTCAACTCAATATAAATTTGAGCTAAAAATGTTTTCAACAAATAAGAAAAACTATTAAAGATTCCTTGAAGAAAATTATTTCAAGCCAAAGATATGAATATCTTTAACAAAATGATCAATGAAAAAATTCACTTTAAGCTTACTTGGCTTGTTAAATTTAAATAAATGATTGAGATATGCTTTTTGTTATCTTCACTAAACAATAAACGTGAGGTCGTTGGTTAGGAAGACTATTTTTTAATATACAAGTTCCTAAATCTCTAATATTATAGGGTAAAATCTCCCAGTTCATGATTGAAATATCTTAAATTGTGCGAGTTTGAGGTTTAGAAGTTATGTTAAGCCTAGTTTAGGGTCTTCGTCGATCAAGTGTTTGCTCTTAAACAGATAACATGAAAATAAGGGATAACACATGTTCAATTCCATGGGAATTTCAATGATCTAGGGACAGCTTAGTAGAGTGTAGATAGAGAAGTATTATGGCTGCTGCTAAGAATAAATGGAGTAAGTGGTACACTACCTGATGGAATAAAAAAGTTTGATATACAAGCGAGATGAAAGAAAAGCTTGCATAATGTCATCATAGCCTTTTAATATCTTTATGGGTGGATACTGAGAGAGGTATCCATGGGAATAAAACAAAGACGTCCAAGATTGATAGAGAATTCTGCGGGATAGAGACATTCTATATTGGAATATCCTGAGGAATTTGTGTTCCTGGCTGAGGGTGAAAGAGTTTTGGAAATGTTAGGCGGTAGCTTTTGGCACGCTTCCTGAGATGAGGAGTATAAGATTGAACGCAGAAAAGAGAAAAGTAATGGTATTTGGATGTGAATATGGGGGTGAAAATGATATCCGAATTCGTAATGTCTCACATGAACAAGTGCAAATTATTAAGTATCTAATATTTTTTTCGTAATTGATAGATGTGCTGGTTAAGCATATCGAGAGCAAAATGTTGTAAACGGGAGAAAAGTCGCTGGGGCAATTAGACAGTTAGTTAGTTGCAAGAATTTTAGTATGGATTGTACCAAGAAGCTGTTTGACAGCAAGCTGGTGCCAACGATGGTATATGGACGTAAAAATTGATATGGATGGGAAAAAAAATCTTTAGTGACAGCATAAATGAATGACTGGGTCATGAGTTAACTATGTTGCCAGATACATCTATCTGAATAATCTTGGTTTATAAGTATTTGGAAAGGCATGCATAAGCTGGAGAAATTTTAGATTAACAATATATATTTTCTATATGATCAGGCCTAATATCCACTTTCGAATTCTGATGGCGAAAATAATGAGAGAAAGATTTAGCTGATTAAGTGACCACAACGAGTTTATGATAGATAGACAAAACCTGGGCCTTAAGTAGAAGTATTCATGGCAACTGACAAAATTTCCCGGCCAAAGGTTAACCATATATGGAATAATATTGGCCTCCTCTAATAAAAGATAACATAAAGGAAGCCCAACTACAATATAAAGAGATGGAAGTAAAGAGATATACCAAAGTCTCTTACAAAACTGCCCAAGATAAAAAAATATTCCGAAAGATGGAATATAAATTTGAATATTTTGAAAGAAAGATTTAATTTTGTATGTCTTAATTTATATTGAGCATTCTCTGCGCCATTATTTCTTCTTCCTCACGTATTGTCGGAAATTTTCACACTGGTTCCTCTACCTTCTAGTTTGATTCATTATATAAATAATTATGCATGTTTACCTTATTTATTTTTCTAATTTGTCTTATTGTAGATTTCTATGAAGAAAAGATGGCTAATGTTTTTATGTAGTCGTCATAAATAACACTGGTTAAAAATGTTTTACAAAATCTCAGTTGCATAAGATTTCTTTACTTCTCCTTACTGTTCTTGGTCCTGCTAAAAACTTATATCTGAAAACGGTTCAGCTCTACATGCTCTAGGTTTCATGCAATTTTAAGTTTTCAAACAAGCTGTTTTTGATCAAATTAATTACACATTTATGTTATCAACAGAGATATTAAAATTGTTTTGTTTTTCTTTCGGAGCTGATCATCGCTACAAGAAGACGTCAATGTGTGAGCAAGCCGGACGCTTTCTGTCATATTTGTGGATGCTTCACACTATCTCGTCAAAGGTGTAATATAACATCACTTGTGAGACTTGCATATAAAGCGTACTTTGGACTTACTCTTGGTGGCCAAAACCACAAAGGGCCAACACATACTGTGTGTCATAACTGCAATGAAATTCTGCGTGACTGGACGAAAGGGAAAGGTAAGGGTTTATTTTTCAGAATTACAATGACCTAGATTGAACCAACGGACCACACAACTGACTGCTAATTTTTTCTAGTCAATACTAAGGGCATTGTCAAGAAAAAATCACATAAAATCTTATATCCTAGTATCCCCTCAAGAATTCGACCTACTGTGCAATCTGATAATCTGAATAAGTGAATAGTGACCAAGAACAAAAGACTGCTGATGGAAGTCAATAATTACTTTCAGAATCCGTCAATTATTCTTATGAGACCCCATATTCATTGATTCCTCAAAAGTTTAGCCAGCTAGACCTGAAAGACCTTATGCGTTATTTGAGTACCTCCAAAAATGCAGCTGAAGTGTTAGCCTCCAGGTTGCAAGAAAAGAATCAGCTGAGCCATACAACTAAAGTTTCATACATCCGAAATCGGGAGCAGGTTTTTGTACCATTTTTTACAGAAGAGAATAAATTTATTTATTTTCATAATATCTCAAGTGTTATGGATGCCAGTATACAATCCAAATGACTGGCGATAATTTCTAGATAGTTCTAAGGGCAGTTTTAAGTGTGTTCTACTACCTAATGGCAATGTCTATGCAGCTGTTCCAATTACACATTATGTGTATATACTAGAGAAACATAACGACATTAAAATTGTGATTGACCTAATAAAATACAACCAACACAACGGGGCAATTTTTGTGGACCTCAAAATGGTTAATTTCCTCCTAGGTCAACCAAGAAGATTTACACAGAATCCCTGGTATCTTTACATATGGGACAGCCGAGCTTGAGAAAAGTACTGGAATTAGAAAGAGTGGCCATATACGTGAGACTCTGTAATCAAGTATTTCAAATATTGTCAACGACTGAATTGTCAGTCGAGAAAATATAATTTTCCCTCCGCTCCATATCATGCTGGGTTTGATAAAGCAGTTTGTCAAGGCTCTGAATACTGACGTTGAAGGCTTCAAACACATATATTCTGTTCTCCCTGATTTGTCTTTCAGGAGCTTCAAGGCAGGTTTTTTTGATGGACCAAAAAATCGTGCACTTGTATGCGATCGAGAATTTTTCATAAAGACGAAAGATATGGAAAGGACTGCACAGCTTTCATTTGTGGTGGTGATAGCAAACTTGTTCGGTAATAAAATGGCTTATAACTAGGAAACTTTAAGAGCTAATATGTTGTTAGCTTTTCGCAATCTTGTATGTTAAATGAGTGTCAAACTCCATTTGTGGCGGTGTTAGGACAAATTATGACAAGTCAGGACCTGCACCTGAACGCTCCTGCCTCCTCTATTTAAGAAGCAGTAGCTGATCGCAGATCGTCAGTCACAAATATTTCAACAATGGAGAAGGATGAGCACGGCGCGGTGAAGACATTTTTGGCCAAGGAAGGCAAGAATGCAAAAGAGATCCATGAACGCATGGTTGCAGTGTACACCGACACCGCCCCTTACAATGCAACCATTGCTCACTGTAATAGGGAGTTTCACCATGGTCGTGACTCCCTTGAAGATAACCTTCGTTCAGGAAGCCTGTTAGACGTGACCAACGAGGAAAAAGGTGGCCCGTGTGGAGAGGATAATCATCGAAAATCGACCGGTGAAGGTCGAAGAAATCGAGCGAGAACTTGGAATATCACATGGAAGTGTTATGAACATCATCCACGACAATTTGGACATGACCAAGGTCTCTGCCCGTTGGGTCCTTAGAAACCTCACGCCCCATGATCGCCTTTACGTCGTCAAAGTCCACAAGGCCAGAGTTGCACAAGCTGTCCAGCGTGAGTGCGGATTCGAGGAGCACAACCTTGCCCTCTGCAGTCCAGATCTGGCCCCTAGCAACTACCTTTTTATTCCGCCAGCTCAAGGCTGCACTGCATGGACGCCGGTTTTGGGACGATGAAGATGTCCAGCTCGCCGTTCAGGTGTGGATTGAACAGCAGTCGGGGGATTTCTGGTTGTCGGGAATTCGAAGCCTCAGGGACAAGTGGCGCAAGTACATTGAAGTCGACGGTAGTTATATTTAAAAATAATAAAACACTTTTTCTCATATCTCATTTTATGATATCCGAATTGCAAAACTTATTAAAAGCCCTTCGTAAATGTGATACCAAAAACTATCTCGGAATTTTAAATCCTTCTGGAGATTTATTAAAGAAGTGATTCCTCGCAACCTTTCTACTGCGAATTAACTGCATAAATCTTCATTAGTAATAAATAAATTTTATCTTCTAGAAATTGTAAGTTTACTTACACTTTGTCACAATTCTTCAGTAAACACACTTAAATTTGGTTACAATCCATTAAAAATAAAAATAAATAGTTTATTTCTTAAGAAAGTTACGAAAATATCATTATATTTTTAAACATAGCCACTTGGTTAACAAAATGTAACTAATATAGCAATAATGTTAATGCAAAATTATAATTAAAACTAATATTTTGAATAAAATAAATTATACAGTTATTGTATTACAGTGATTTGCTATCACATAGTCTCGAGTCCTATCGTTGAGTTGTATAATTTCACTAAGTGAGACTCATAAATTTAGTATAAATGGGAATAACCCATCACTTAAATTTAATAAGTAGCCATTTGTCGAGGCACTTTCCCAAGGTTTTATTCAACAATTTCGATTGCCTTAGAATTTATGTCAATCTTTTTTTTTAAGCAGCGAAATTTAAATTGTTTTATATATTTTCTTTTTGGTTCTGAGAATAAGTTGACCTTTGCAATGTTATTTCAAAATAAAGACCCAAGGTTTATAAGCGTGTTTTTTTCATATAATTATTTCATACAATTGGAAATTTGATTATTTTATTTAAAAAAAAGTTTAGCTCCCTTTCGAGTCTATCGAGGCAAGGAAAAGATAGTGGCAGTTTAAAAGAGGTGCAAATGATGACCCTAAACTGAGAGCACTGATGTCTTGTGGGGCACTGGGGTCGGTATGGGGTGCTACTCCGCTAGGTTTCAGTTGTAACAGGGGAGTACCCCTGTTATATCACTCACCCCCTTGTGGGGTTAAAATTTGATTGTTCTGAAATGAAATTCCTTTGCCAAAATTCATCTCGTATTTTAGCCTAAATTTCTACCGAGCTTCGCCTTTTTTCTAGATATCCCTATCTAAAATACCTAAAATATCTCGTCAAAATAAACTTAAAAAAAAGAAGCAGGAGTCTAGTTTCTAATTAATTATTACATGAGGGATGTAAAGTTGGTCGCAGTACTAAATGCAATGAAAAGTCCCTTGATAAGGAAATTTCAAGTCCAGTGCTAGTTAAGTAGATGCCTTCTGTGATTTAACCAAATATATTTTCAAAATACTTTGAATGCTTTAAATATTTTCCAAAGGCTGATCTTAAACAGCCACAAGTTCGAAAGGAAATTATAATTAGATATTTTCATTTTTCCTTCTCTCCGTTGAAACCGAAATACAATATTGTATTCCCTTTACTTAGATCCCTAGCCAAAATACTAATTTCTAATTACCTGCTGCCTATTACGAATTACGAATATACGAATTACCTGCTGCCTATGTTAGTCGGTGCCTATAGCGCCTAGAGAGTAGCAAAGTACAATAAAGAAACAAATGCAATTATTTCTTAGCGAAGGCCATAAATTTTCCAGAATTCGAGAGAGGAGTTTCGATAAATTAAGCTAGATTATATTTGGAAGCGAAACGCTGCGCTCCTTCAAAATAATGTTTCATTCCCACAACATATTGGCCCTTAACGATTGATATACTCTACTTGAAACGCGGACTTTGAGCCTTCACTAGTGAGATCTTGCAGGGATCTTTCCTTAGCGAACGCTTTTAGTGGCGATCTTGAGTGATGTTTTACCCTGTCTTTCAAATAAATATACTGTAAATTAACTACCTAAATTAACTTCATCCATTTCGGGACGAGTCAGTTATTAACTGTAGAAGTGGAGAGCAGAATTATGGGAGATATTTCCTAGAATGAGAAACTGGTTTAATCGACGAAGGAAGATAGAGAAAGTGGAAATAGAATTAAAAGTAGATAAATAAACACTAGTGATCCTAGAAACTGATGAGGAAGACAAAGTTTACACTAGAAAACCTTGACATCTCCAAGTACTAAGACAAAGAACGCGTAAGCTAAACATTAAATACCAAATACAATTTGGGGGGTAATTTTAGATTGCCTTTCTGGTATCCAAAGCCAAGGACACAGGTGCCAAAACGAATAAAAACGACTAGTAATCACTACTGTAATTCAAAACAATGATAAAAGTAATAGCAACGTGGGAATCAACAATCGGAAAACTATTTGAACCCAGACAATAGGCAAGATTAAGCGCTCTATGACAGACCCTGCTCGTTCAGGTTCAAAACAGAGCAATCAATTTCTTGCCCTTTTGAAAATATAAAAAAAATATATTTCTAGTAATACTCTGCTTAACAATTTCTAATGTGTTCGATCCTAGCTTCATTCGTTATTAATTTTCCTTAATACATTAGACTTGTCCTAGTGAATAAGTTAACTCGGCTACTAGCCTAGTCCATTTTTTCGATCATTAACGATAGATGCGTTTTTTAGCACAAAATATTTCGCATTGCAATTCATAATTTGTTCAAGACAATTATCCCATTTTAATTACCAATTATATCATAACATTTTTAAGAACAAAATGGTAACTACACATCTGATTAAATTGACTTAAAAATATATAGTTTTATTTTAACAAGGAAGCACGAACAATTACAGATGACCTATCATTTGAATTCTCTTCACATGAAATTATTATGTAGAAATTAATAAATTTGTTGATGAAAGAAAACTAATTGCTAGGGTAAAATATCTTAGAGAAAATAAAAACTTGCAAAAAGAGTTAGAGTTTTCATATGAGTGATAAATTTTAATTGCAGTCAAAATAGAAAAGTATTCAGCTATCTTAATTCAATAGTGATCTAAAAATTCAAGAGGACATAATCTAGCGTCAAAAAATCGCATATGGTTCTGGGTGACAGAGCTAGGATTTTTTTTGTTTAAATCTAAAGATATTTATATTCATTTATATAGAGCGCTTGCAAGACCTCAATTAGAGTAGTTAATAGAATCTGATCTTCATATATGCGAAAGTAAACTGTACTAATGAAATTGGTCCATTGTCGAGCGACGAAATTAAAACCTTAAAAATAAGTTTTAGGTTGACAAACTTAGGTTATTCAAATTACCTTTACTAAAAGATAGAATCTACGCAGACAAATTATTGAAATGTTTAAAATATTAGAATTATTTACTAATAAAAAAATGGCTCTATATTGTGGGTAAATAAACGAATGGCTAATAGAAATAAAAACATTTGACAGTGATAAAGCATAAAATTCCTTTTCTTAGAGAATTACATAATTGAATTAACTTGCCTTGGTACATCGTTTGTTTTAAATGTTATAATTAATGTTTAATAACTAATCAGTAAATTTCAGTATAGAATATAACTTTACAGAAATATTTGTTTAAATAATTCTCCATTCATATCTTCACCTTTTATCTCTCCTTCACCTCTGTCTTCAACCCTCACCCTTCTTTCTTGTATTATCTTTGAATGTAACTTAAGTTCTTGGTGTGCTCATAATTCTATAATAAATTAGGAAAAATGTGAGTTGTTCTCTCGCAAAAAAGAAGGAAGCGACTCCATGATACCTTTTTTTTCGACACGCTAACAAAAGCTTTTCCTAAATCCAAAAATATCTGAGCGAACTGCCACTCGCGAAGAAAACCAATGTAAATCTATCTCACTCTCTATCCGGAGAAAAGCATCAAAAATTAAGTGAAACCTGATGAAACCGCTCTTTACTGAAGTTAGTTTACCCCAAAGCTTCAGTATATACTCAATCCTAGTATGTACTCCTTTCTATATACAATTTAAGCAAAGAAGGTTAGACAACTTGAGTGGAAAGCATCTGGAAAAGAATTATCTTCTTAGGCTTGTGAATAAAGCAATGGCGTAAAAGATAGGAGGAACCTGGCTCACAATTTTGAAGTCATATGATGCCCGTGATATTACCTTGTACCATGGCTGGTGTCTGCATTATATACGAGAGTTAAACGCACCTCTTTCAGCTAAAACAATCTATCAGTGATTTTTCGGGCTTTGGGCGTGAATTTCGTCCATGGCATTCAGTAACCGTCCGTAATGCTTTGAATGCTGGTGGAACAGCAAACCGAATAAAGAATGCAGGAAAACTGCTATAAAAGTCCGTGATACCGATAAAAGATCCGATATGGCGAATTTCATCCATTAAAAACGGGGAAGTTGGCTTTTCTTAGTTGAACCTACCCTGAATTTCTTAGACAGGTTTACTCGTCAACAAGGGTGCTGGCCTACTTCCGAAACCAAAATGATCTGTTCCTCTCCCAACAAAATTCACAAAATATGAAACCTCATTGACTGAAATTACAGAGTTTATAGCCATAAAACTTCTCTCTGAAGACCATCTTACAGCCAATAAATAACCAAGGCGGTTTTCGCTCTAGAAAAGGGTCAAAAGTTTGAGCAATCGAAACCAGGCCTGTGGCTATTTTACCGAAATATGTAATCTTAAAAAAGGCGATAGAGATGCCATCATTTCTTTGATCGCGGGCACCGTCCAAATGCAAGCACTAACCGACGGCGAAGTAAATCAGCAGAAGCTAAGCGAAAGAGATTTGTATCGTTAAGTGATTAATTACTCCCATGATCAATCCCAAAACTGAACAATTCTAGTGCAGAATCGTTTGAATACATTAATAATGAAACCATCTTTATAGCTTATCTGAAGGAATGGCATAGAACTGGCCTCCGGAACTGATAAGGTAGTAAACTATGAGAGAGATTCTACTGTATAGATCCTGAAGAATCTAAAGCCGCATCGTCAATCACGCTATGAAAAGGTTGACGGCAAAAAGTACATACAAGCAAAAAAACGCCTCTGTTTATTTGTAATTGGACTCCTTCTCGTTAAGAAAAGGTAGGAAGGAGCAGAATCTTAATAGAAACGTTATATTTGGGCTGTATATCGCACATTTTCTATCCAGCCCAATTAAGGGTTTGTGGGTATCGCCACTTCATGTATATCACCATTGTTGTGATAGGGGAGGCATCTGAAATGATATCTTGAGGCAGAATGCTAAATAATAAAGTAGCCAGCGCATCGCCTCATAATCATATTAAGTGCACGGCAGTTTTTTTGCAGAAAATTTCAACTAGACCAACTTATAAGGATCATTCGTCATCCGCCTCGCAAGTACATAGGTAAAGTATTCATAAATAACGTTTAATAAAATTAGAGAAAAGCATATGTTTAGAAGCCATAATGCCCAACTAGTTTAGAGATTACTAGGATAGCTTAGACTCTAGAACGTGCCACTCATCTAGATTTTAGTTTTTGTGGAGATTTAAGGTCTGCTCTAAAATACAGCCACTTACGTGGTCGAACATCAAAAACGAGCACACAAATGACCTAACTAGAAGCTCCGTGCTAGGGGGAGATTATTGGTGATATGATTGATCATTTAGAATTAAACAGTGATCTATGTACTTCTATAAGGAAAGAGTATGGAAAGGCGAAAAAGGAGAGAGAAAAGAAGAAAAAAGAAAAATTCGAAAAAAGAGTAGCTAAAAATGAATGAAAATAACTCCTGATTAAGTAAAACCTGACGGGCACATTCAGAGCAGGAACGAATTATTACAAAACCTAGAGACCCACACGGTATGATTATGAGCTCATTTTGGTATTCTAGTGAAAGAGAAGATATAAACGAAAAAGGGGACGAAAATTAATTTAAAGAACGTAATAAAAGTCAGGTGTAGAGTGAAGGCTTCGCAGTAAGTATTGATATGACTTTTGAACGCATTTTTCCCCTCCTGCTGCACTGATAAGGAGAGTTACATCTTCCAGGTCTCAAACATATTAATACGTTTTTTTCTTTGGTCTTGAAATGGTTATTCCTCTAAAATGTTTTTACTGGCTTTCATAGGAATACTGCTGATTATCAAGTGGACCAGTGTGGCCAGCTACGCAACTTACGCCTAAAACACTAATCCACTTTCAATATTCTAGAGCGTAAATAAACCAGTGGGCACCCATTCAGTTGCAAGCACGTCACGAAGGAGGTTATTCTCTTTCTTTTGTCCATTTCAATTCGCACCCGGTAAAATGTCTATTGGTATCTGATCCCATAGATAATTAAAAGGTAAGTGACAGTGTATCTTAATATCCCTTATTAGTGATTTACAGTAAGCCCCAATCTACCTTGTCGCATTACGAAACACATTAAAAATATGCAATGCCCCCGTCGGCGGATTTTAATAAAAAATTAAAATCTCTTTCCGAACCGGGTTATTTATATGCGAATCTTTTCTCACGAAGCTGATTCCCAAATCCCGTATTTTCTTCTTTCCCTGGCATTTAAATTAATAGTAAATCACCCTTATTAAGAGAATAGAAAGTTAGACCTATTTGAGGGTAATTTCAATTAAAAGGCTGATAGATTAAGATGTTATATATAAAGCAGAAACGAGTTGGTATGAAATTAACCAAAGTTAACTCATTTTGACATAGCTTCGCAAACATTTTAATATAGTTAATAAAAAATATTTATGGAGAGATAGTAAAAAAAAAACTAAGGCAAACGATTTTAGGAAGGAATTTTAATAAAGGGTATCATAAAGAAAGTCCGCAACTCTGCTATGTGTCCCCCTCTTTCCACAAGGATTCGATTCATTGCATTATTTGATCAATTTATCTTCCCTCGCTAATTAAACGACGAGATTTTCATCCATATTATTTACTTATTTCTTAAAAGTGATTAAATAAATGAGGAAAATATTAATGTCCTTGTGAACCTCGGGTATCTTCTAGTTCTCTTAATTGATATTCTTAATACTAATTCACCGACTGAGTCGAAAAAGAGGTAAGGGGTAAGAAGTGTAAAGGAGCACGAATAAAATTATAGGCTGCTGTTAGTCGAGTTAAATAGCGATTCTTAATTGGATTAAGTGAAAATCAACAAGGGTATAAATAGTAACCAAACAGCACTCTGATTCGTGGATGCCATACGCTGTATTGCCGTTGCTTCTCCGCTTAGAACAAATTAAGAAGTTAAATTGGCTGGAAACCAATTCCCATAACAGTGAAGATACAACCAAACATTTTTTAATCAATTATCGCCCGCTTCCGTTTCACTAAATGCAGTGGAATGAAACAAAATACATTAAAGCGTTTCGTTATTTTTTTGTTTTATAACCAGAAATCAAATGAATCCTAAACGCTCATTAGGATAATTATTTCCTTCAATTTCTGCTGGCACGGTTTTGTAACGGTACGCATTGCTCAAAAATTGTATACCCGAGCTAAATAATTGGCCAAAGTTAATCAGATCCAAATCGTTATTGATCGGAAGAGGATAAGCCTTAATGTAAGAGTCATTCCCAGAATTAAATCAATTAGTAAGATCCTCGAACAATTATTTTAATTGGAAATATGCCGGCTTTAAAAGTCAAGTCTTTTCGTAAAATTTAAATTTCTAGAGTAATTCTTCTCTAAAATAGAATAAAAATGAAAAATATTACCGGCTTTTTCTTCCATAAATCATTTTATTTGAGAAATATATAGAGCAAATATGCTTAAATATAGGTAAAGCCTCATACAGCGCTGCGCATACAATAAACCCACTAACCAAAAATCTTTTATAAGATTTCACGTATTCATGTAAGCTCCATTAATATTTTCGAGAATTTATTCAATGCCGAGAATCTCCTGAAAAAAATCAGGGATGAAGGAAGAAAGGGAAAGCAGACGATTAACTTTTAACACCGATATTTGCATTAACGTTCATAACTACATATGAAAGTAATAATAAGGCAAAGGAAAAATGGAAAGGGACGAAGATGAATGCTCGCATAGTGGGAAAGTGAAAATATTTGGTAAGACTTCACCCAAGTTAAGTAGACTGAAATATGTGCATTGGTGTGTATGTGGGAGTGAGGGTTGGTGGGTGGGGTTCTGGACGGATTGAGAAGAAGCAAATTTGTTCCTGACAAGAATGCATAGAAGATGAAGCTACTTTCCTCTATTCATGAGAGAGATTTTTTGCGTTTATTATACGCGTGGGGAGATCTTTTATGGGGTAAACCTTTGAGCAAATCAGGTCAAGTGAGTAATCCTTGTTGCAGGGAGTCAAAAAAGTCGAGGAGAGCTTGTCGTGAAGGAGTTATATGTGGGCAGAGCTATATCAAAATACGAAAGGAAAAAAAAGACTCCAAAATTAATATTTTTCTAATAAAAAATATAGGACGCAATCTAATATAGGCTAATGAATTCAGGGAATTCTCGTGAAGAAACAAAACATACTGGACAGGAGAAGAGGGAGGTAGGGACTAACAAGTGGATGAATGGCTTTAAGATATAATGTTTCATTAGCATTCGAATGCTTTCCCTCGGATGGCTACTTGGGTTACGTACCTTACGCATATTTTCTGTTTTTTTAATTTTACCACTATAAAATACTATTTTTTTCAAAATATCCACGTGGAAATTTCCTCTTTTTTATGAGAAATAAAACCTATTATGTTAAATCACAGCATGATTAGATATGCATGAAGTAACTCTCTTAATAAAACGTTCCTAACCCTATGAAAAAAGCCATAACACCAGCACTTTGCATAACAACAATCCAGCTATTTTATTTGAATCTTCGTTCTTTATTTCACTTCAACATTCCCTTCCGTCCTTACCTATTCTTTTTTGTTAGTTATTTTTATTATCATTAAAAAAAAAATCGAACACCAAATAAATCCTTCTTTTGGATATTTCTTGCTATGGGGGTTGCTAAAAGAAGTAATTAATTAAGGAGAAGTGTGATCTAGTTGAGCCTCATACCTCGAGGAAATATTTTTGCTTCATAACTAACCTTCAGAGAGAAGACAAAGCAACCTAGTCATCCAGAGCATTTATTATCCATCCTTCTTTGCCAATGCCCCACCGATTACTCAATATTACTGAGACTGTACTAAACATCACACGAAACAAGTAATAAGTTATGAGTCAGGGCCTAAGATTCCCAACTCATTTCCACGGTAACCTGGATGTCAAAAATATGGCACAAAGTGCCTGTATGTTGATGAAGTTTCAAAGAGGCTCCGATGTAAACTGTATATGTAATTATTTTCCATAAAGATGATCAATAGAATGGTTCAGAATAGCAGGATAAAACATATTACGCAGTTATCGAACTCAATCATTAGGCAATGTCACAAAGAAGAGCCAGACTCCACTTCAATTCGGTTTATCTCGTCGGCCATGACACATATATATCTTATTATACTGCAGTTATCTGCATTAGGTCGCTAAGATTACCATAAGAAAGAATAATAGAACCGTATCATTAAAAATGTAACACTATTAATTTGCATATAGCCACACGTGTCTTATTTGAGTAAGTTTCTGATAACATTTGTGACCAATAGAGATTGGCAACTTTTATGAGTAGTGAACACTCAAATAAAAATCAATGAAACCTGTTGCAGTGCTATTGTCACCCATGGAACTATGTGATCGCTGGGTGAGCTCCCCTGAAACTCGAGCGAGAATAATAATAATCATACCTCAGCACCTATCTTGGGAAGGTACATTCGATTCTACTTTCGAGGTCGTAATAACCTTTATCAAACTTTTTGCCAATATTCCAGAATTCATACCATAGTCTTCAATCAACATCACTTTTCATTGCAACACATGAGAGATAGTTTCAAACAGTAACTCCCTGAAGTTCAATGAGAGAAAAGTACCTACGCAATCCTCTGGGGTCTCGGCTTAGCACCAGTTCGACCATGAGACTTTGGTTGCTATTACCACAATAAAAATAGACACATGTATATACTTGCAAAACAGCATGAAGAAAATTGCATTGGGGTATGGCGGCCATGGTCACTTGCAGCCAACTTCATCACGAAATCACACATTTCTCCTGCATAAGTGACCTTGTCCTAACAATCAGCTCCCGCAACAGCCTCAAACAGAGGACATGCAATTCTCCTGCTGATGCACAACTTTGCTTTAGCCGTAAACATGACAGCCTAATCGAATCTGTCGAGGAAATCACTCAGGTACTTCGTAAAAAATAAAATCGCAACTCAGCAAGATTCTTGTTTCCTCCATAATATCAGACAAATGGCGCACTCTGCCAATGCCTCCAGCTCCACCTCGCGAACTACTTCACTGAGAAGTAAGTGATAGTGTCATTGTACATTTGACAATAACGCCAGATAATACGTTCCTCCCTGAAATTATTTCTTCTTCGTCGGAGACACCACCACAATAGGACATTTTCTGTTGACAGCATTTTCACAGTGCCCATCATTCCAGCATCGCAAGATGTCACTATAAGAAATCAAATAGGATCATCCCATTTGCCCTTGGGATTAGGTAAGCTAATTCCAGTATATTACAAATAATTTAATATCTTTATCCCTAAATCCGGCCTTTCTCTGCCCTGGCTATTCGTATTTTCGAAGTTAGTCACCTTATATTAAAGGCCGATTCCCTATCAAATTTTCATCCCCCTCTGATGTGAAAGTACGTGTTATCGGAGAATCTGTTTGGGGATGCTTAATTCACGACACTACCACTTTTCAAGCCCTGTGAGTTAGTTTAACTGTGCCTCTTCAGGTAATTGTCTAATAAATTTCCCTTGTCAATCTTTCTTTTACATAACCCATCATTCACTCCAGGCACATGAGAGTTTTTTGCATCTTTCCTTTACCTAACATACCATAAAATGTGTGTCCATTCAATCATCTTGTTTGCCTGTCAAATCACTTCATCATCACATGCCGACTGCTAAAATGAATGCGATTATAGAGGAATTTGCGAAGATAGAAAGCGAAGGGGTTTTAGGAAATCTCGGTTTCCCCGGGCCTCTCACCCGCATGAGGTTTCAAAAAGACAGGCAACTACATGTCGATACGTAATTTGAGTGCTAATTATAACTTAGATAGGTCCGATTGGTGCCATGCTCCCTTCCTCTCTGACTTCACAGCACTTGTTACGGGTCTAAAAGTATTTTTCTTGCTTGATCTTCTTAATTCCTTTAAAATTTGAGCACACATTTCGGCTTACACAAATCCTCTTCATGCCACTTTGTATGAGAACTTCACCTCAAATGTTTGTGCGTTTCATAAACAAGGCTATATGAACCTTTTTCATTTCATGCCTTTATTGTGACATTCTGTTATTTCACCTCATGACGAAACATATATTTCTCACGTTAAGAAATTCTTTGAGTATTTTCTTGCTTATGCTTTTTAACTAACGCCAAATAATTTCCAGCCCTGGGCGAAAGGCTCGAATTCTTTGGTATTTCTTACCAATGAGAGCATTTCACTGCTTCTTAACAGATTAAAGGAAAATATAAATACCACACGACGACGAACCTCAAGTCCTTAAGCGAAATTGAGTTTGTTTAATAACTATCGTAAGCCTGTGATAAAAGTTATATCATCACAGGGACTCTTAATTAACTCATCAAAGGCTGCATACAAACATAGAAATTCCTCTCTAAACTAGCTCCAAGTTGTGAAGGATGCATTCTCTGCCTCTCAACACGTGGTCTATACTTCCGATCAATTAATGGCTACCCCACTTAGAATTCTGAATGACTCCCACTGCCTAAATAGTGGGACAGTGCACGAATAGCTAATATGAAATGAATGGACTCCATTGGCGTTAATTTCGTTGCGAATTTCCAAATCACAAAAAAAAGGTTCACCATGTGGAGGCAAATCTGTTCAGTATTTTCAAGTCTGAAGTGTTTTCCCCCTAATTCTTGCCTAAGACATGACTCTCGATAATGGAGACAAGGCACTTAAGCTCGGATTTCACGCATCCAGCATAATTCACCCTTCTCTAGAAGCAAAGCAGTTGGACTACATTACTTAATTTGTGAATCGTATAATATGTTCGAAAGCGTCATAAATTGTGTTTGCTGAATCTCCCACGAGAACAACATTAACCCATAAGAACGATTGTTCTCATGAGAGCAATATTGAAAGTAATTCACGTCCCCTTACCTTAAAATCACTTTATTCCTCTGGCAAGGATTTCCATGATACAGAAAGCTCTTTTTATCACATCATGTCATCTTACTCACAAATCTAAGCCTTTCGAGTCTTCCTCCACCTCTCAATTGAAATCATACACTGTCACAACATTGAATTTCTCTCTCTAATAAAAGTAAAGATCATGGGTCTTCTATCCTGAAACATTTTTAAAAGAATAAATTTTCAATATTAAAAATGGATTTGCACATTTGTATGATAATTCTTGTAAGTAAACAGTGTATTGTCATTCATTTGTAAAGATATCAAGTATCGATTTTACACCTGAATATCTTTCCAGCAAACGCACGAATAATTAATAAACGAGCTTTCAATCCTTTTCCATTGTCAGATTTTTGTGTTTTCATCATTCATATAGTCATTTCAAGTCCTTGTACTGAATATCATGGCTATAACTATCTCTTAATTATCATAGATAAGAAAACCAAATTGGAAAAAATTAAACCAGCTCCATATCTATCTGCTTCTTTATCTGTACATACAATTGTATACGAGCGCGTTCTCGCACTGGGGCACTGAGAACTGTAATTGTTCGACTAAACACGATCTCAAGTAATTTAACATAATTTTACTTCCCTTTAAATCATGCGCACGTTTCTCCAAATGACAAACATGTCTTTGCTTGCTCTATCAATGCAACGGTAGAACTGTGACAAAATAAGGTTAATTGTTAATACTTGCCTGGCACTCACAGAACAAGGCTGATGAAACGATCTATCTAGCTGAAGCAGTTTATGGCTGTTCTCTCCGACTTTTTTCTAACTTTTCTACTCCGAAAGAGATCATACTCTCAAATAAATCTGCGGAAGCATTACGGGTACATGAGAAAATTATTTGCAACTGTTTACGAAAGCTCGTCCGAAACAAATGTTTTGTCCCTAAAGACATGAAAATTGTTCTCATGTCTTCGTAAGCAATTTATATCACTCGTGATATTCAATAAACAAATTGAAAGTTTTTATCTCCCCAATATTATACAAGAAAATCCAGATACCATCCTTTAGAACTGTTTCTAAAAATAATCCAAAACCCACCAAGCTTCCTTCATCATAGAGGCAAAATATTGCAGGTACCCAGATTAGTTAATTCTCAGTAGTCATTTAAGGTCTTGTGCTTTATTTCCCAGTCAATTTTAATAAAATTATTTCCGCAAACATAATTTTGTCATCTCATTTTATCCTGCATTTCTGAGAGTGTGAGATTGTCAGAGAAAGACAAGGTAGAGTATGAAAGAGTGTGATATATATATATATATATATATATATATATATATATATATATATATATATATATATATATATATATATATATATATATATATATATATATATATATATATATATATATATAATCCTAGGAACCGTCGAGACGAGGCGAATTGAATTTGTTTGATGATGCTTTATCTAGTATTTCATTCACCTAGATCACCAATCTTGATCAAATCAGAAGCCTATCATTACAATCTACTACTATTATATTTACTATAGACATCTTCAATACTTTGTGCGCTCTTCGATGTTCAGTATTCATTCATTTACAGATCCAATTTGATAGGTATTTGAATTGAGGATTTCACTGATAAATGGATTTGTTAAGCTTGATACTAGTAGAATATCCTCATTGTTCAGAAAAGGCTTTAGAACCAGAGATCCATGGATGATATATTTATAGAAGCAGGCTCATTGTTATTGAAAATATCTTGTTTTTATTTAGAATATCTTAGAAGCAAGGTAATACAATGCGACTCTTCCTTGCTATAAAATGACATACGGGAAAGGGGCAAGGTAGTTTTCCCCCAAATGTCACTAGTCCCGCAAATCGTCTCATTTTTGGTTGATCTATATACCTACCATTTTTCACTTCCTCAATTTTCCTTACCATTTTCAAATCCAAAAATTTTTCAGTCTTCCTCCCTGTCTGAAGGAAGAAAGATTAAGATTAATTTTTGATTAGGTTTTGTTACATGATTATCTAACTTATTAGAAATACCAGTCAAAATTGTCCTAGGGGCGCTATTCGTTGGATGGGCATGTCTGCGGCCAATATTGTTAAAATCGATCAATTTGAAAATAACAATAAAAATGGGTAGGCATACTGTCCCATACCCATTCTTCAGAAATTATGATAAAGCTCTATCAGAATTAGTATGACTGTTTGGAATTTTCCATATTTAGGTTAGGTGAGAGTTTGCTGTGTCTCTTTCAACTTATTTTAAAAAAGGGTTGCTATTGTAAAATTCTGACGTTTTATGGAGTCTTATTTGTTTTCTTTCACCTTCTGCTTATTCCAGTGGCAATCATAGTTCCTACTACTACTCATTATACGCTGTTATGTATACTCCTGTGTCATCCGTCACCACGCTTTATTGGTTTTACATGTATGATTAAGTTTCCTGAAGTAAGCCAGAGAGTATTTAAAATATCCCACATTTTATGCCATAAGGTTTTTATCTTTCCTTGCGTAGTTTGAAGGGGAAGATGGGAATTTAGCTTTCCTGCTTTACGGCGAGCCTCGGATTAACATGGCTCTCAGAAATACTTTCAACAAATAGAGAAAGTAGCCATCTTTTAGCAATAGTTATATTAAATCGACTTATTTGGGGAACCCTGTTTCAAAATATTACACTTCCAACGTTATTATCTAATTAATTTTATTTGACAAAATTAAGTCTAAAATATTATGTTTGCCTGTTAGTTATAATTTATGAAGGAGAAAGTTATCATTTATAAATTCCAGAGGTCAATTACATTTGTCTATTTTAGGCACAGCGTTTCATAAAGAATAATTAAGTGTTATCCGTTTGCCTTGGAGGCATTGAGATTAAGAAAATTTTTATTTTATTACCATTTATAACGAAACCCAAAGCTAAAAACACACTTTATACAAAATTAATATTGATTTGTTTTATTATCTTGACTAATTTATTTTTAAATAAAGAGTAACGCCTTCACCCTGTACTCTTAAAATATCCTTAATAGAATTTGATAGCTATTTAGTTACGTGATTTTTAAATTAATAATAGTTATAGAACTTTCTATCGGTCTCAAAAATGATATAGTATCAAATTCTTCTGACACAATTAGAAACATAAAGTGATCAATCATGTTTCTCAAATTGTAAAGAAATGATAACAATGCGTATTAGATTTCCAGGAATATGATTTTGTTGTGAATTGGTAGGTTGTAGTGAATAGCATGTAGAGCGAATTTCTAAAATAGTAGTATTTCCCCACTTCCTAAGATATTACCTCGTGAGAGAAACAAAGCCATTACTCCCCCCACCCTCCAACTTCACCCTTTATCGATGTTCCGCAAGTTTGATGAGAATTTTAAACCGAGGAATGACGCTGAGATTGAAAGCTACCGCCTCACTCTCTTAAAATTTTCCCTCCCTCTAGGTTAGGGAGAGTACTCGTCTATTTGTAGGTTTGCCTCGAACAACTTTTATGGTTCCAGCCGCTGGTCATTCTGCCTGACCAGCTGACCCAGGCCACTTACACTTTCTTGCAAAGACACGCTCGATTGTCACACCCGATGAAAAAAGGTTGAGAAGTCCCCTCTCTCTCTCCCTCATTTGGAGAATTCTGGGTATATATGCACCCCTCACAAAGAAAACCCACGGAATCGGTTAGATGACGCTTGACCGAACGTAGGTTCGATTCAAAGACGCTTTCGGGTGAGAAGTGTTTAGTGACCGTCGTATGCTACAAAAGAGCTAAAAATTACACTCGTTTCTTAGGGCCAGGGAGAAGGGTCTCTTTAGGCAACGTCAGCTTTTCTCAACCGCCATCGCATCAAGGATTGGAGAAGCTGTCGTCCGAAGTACTTCTGGTGATCTCTTGAGGACAAGAGGCCCGAAAGCTCGCTCAATTCAAGTTTGGATAAGTCATCCCACCCCCTTTCGAAGTTCAGCCCATGACCTCTTAAGGATCCAAGGCCCGTTAGCTCGCTTAATTCGAGTTTGGAGAAGTTAACTTCCTCCGCCAAAGTTCCTCCGTTGACCTCTTGAGGACAAAAGTCCCGCATCTTACTAAATCAGAGTCTGAAGAAAGTTGCCTGCCAGCGTTTGTTCCAGTTGCCCACCAGCCTTTGTCCAGTTGCACACTAGCCTTTGTTTCAGTTGCCCGCCAGCCTTTGTCTTGTTCGCAGGTGTTCAGTGTTGCGTGCTCGAATCTAATTCTTAAAATTCTTTTTTGACATAATTTACTTATATTTAAAGCAATTTTTTCTTTTTCAAAATAGATTTGTTTCATTGTAATTACAATTGAATAGTTTTTTGTGTGTGCGTGTATATAAATAAATACATAATCGACACTATCCGGCTGTTTTTTTTTTTGTTTTTTTTCTTCCTGTCATCTCCTAAGTCCATCTTCAATAGACACCCAACTGTAAGTAATTTCTGAGTGTTAAAAAACTATTTTATTCATCAATATTGCATTCGAGTTAACCCCTTTATTTTCGTGTAATTCTGTTCTTTCCTGTTGCTAACTGTCCTGTTACAGGCCGTTGACCAATCACAACAGAGCCTTTTTAATCCCTTAATCCACCTCGTGTTTCTGCCAGCGCCATTTTTCTTCATCTTTCTCTCTAAGCGAGTAATTTCCTAAAAATATTTCGTTCTAAAATCATAATTTATTTAGTATATAATCCCTATTTGTTAGTGATTTTTCAGGAATAAAGATAAGTTTTAAATGCTAATTTTTCTTTAATACAAGATATATCTCTTCGATTTAGTGAATTATAGATTTCATTTCAGTTTATATTTAACGGTTGATAGGCATTGGTTTTTAGCACATCCTTTTTAAAATCGACTAGTCTGTAATAATAAATCTATTTTGCAATTAAAATTTGTAAATAAGTGTACTTATAATATTGTTTGGCAATTTTCTAATATAAAATGAAGTTCTAAATATCAATTTTAGCTACCGTAGGATCTAGAGTTTAATTAACGTGTATTGAATCAAGCATAAAACGGTGTGGTCAAGTATAAGTGTACATAAGTGAAATCAAAGAAAAGTGAGGTTATTATAAAAAAGAAGGATGCCCGGAGCCGCCAAATTAAAGCATTGTTGCATTAAATGCAAGAATACACGTTGGATCATCGATTTTCAAGAACAATGCTTTGAAAATATCACGTCTAGAAGTGTATGCGAATTCTGCAAAATAAAAGAAAAATTTGATATCGAAAAAGCAAAATGGATGTCTGTAATAAGCTTTATGGAAAACCGCATCAATGCCCTCGAATTGAAGAAGTGCGCTTGTCAAACAGAAGATGAAACCAGAATAGCTCGAGTAGATACTAAAATCGGGAAACTGGAACAAGAAGTCGCAATTCTCACTAACAAAATTGATACATCAAACATAAAAGACGAGGACAATTTTATCCAAGTTAAAAATAAGCGCCCATTCAAACCCATCATTCAGAAAAAAAAACAATAATCTCAACCAAAAATAGATATGATATATTGTCCTACGAAGAAGAGGAAGAAACGTTTTCAGCTGCTCACTCAATAATTTGGAATCAAATCGATCACTTTGGAAGTTGGAAGATCAAAAAGCACAAATTCCGATGCTATCCAGGAATAAAGATTGAGCAATTAACAGAACAATTAAACAACTTTGAGATGAAAAGCAAAGAGAGTCAAATCATAGTGAATGTTGGAAGCAACGATGTGTTCAACGAAAAAAACTATCAAGGTTCGGAAAGCATAATGAAAGACTACAAGAAAATGATAAAAACAATCAAGACCAAAACGGATAATGCAATTGTTGTTGGGGTGCTACCAAGAATTTACGAGAGATACGAAAATCTAAGTCAAGGAATTGGGATAAATCATCGTCTAGAAGATCTTTTCAAGAAGGATAATGCTAAATTTATTGACCCCTTGCTACTTTTCCTTCACGACAAAGACTTGTTTTCTCAGGATGGCATCCATCTCTCCACAAAAGGTAAAATGAAATATGGAGAATTGCTACAAACTAACCTACGAAATTTAATGAAAAATAAAGCACCAAGTCAAGAACCACAGGGAAACGATCGAAGTCTCAATTCAGAAGAAATCAGTTAAACACATTAAAAACTCTATTCTTTAACGCAAGATCAATTAGAAACAAATTTACGGAGTTCAGAGCGCTGGTATTGACCAAAAAGTACGACATCATAGGAATAACTGAGACATGGATACATACAGAGTAAGGTGATATTATTTCAGAATTCCAGTTAAAACGATACAAGTTATTTCATAAAGATAGATTACAGAGAGAAGGTGGGGGTGTTCTTTTATATGTACGCGAAGATTTGCACCCTGTAGAATGTAACACTGACTCTGTTTTTGAAATGGTAACAGGTAAAACAAACCAAAAAAAGAACCTATACGTTATTTTAGTTTATAGGAGTCCACTTCAGCTCCGGTAGACAGATGACCAATTTTATAAATACTTAACGAACATTTGTAAAGACAAGTTATCAGTTTAATTGGAAATTTTAATTGTGCTAAAATAAACTTGCCTAACAAAACTGCAGACTCAGAAGGACAAAGATTGATTAATTTTATTGAGGATATTTCCTGACTCAGTGTGTGAAAAAACCAAAAAGAGAATAAAACATATTAGATTTAGTGTTAACATCAGACGATGAATTGATTTCAAATTTAAATGTTGGAGACAGAATAGGAAATAGGGATCATAACGCAGTAGATTTTGAAATTAATATAACACTTGTCCTACAAAATGACACCACCGCTAAACTCAATTTCAAAAGGGCAAATTATGCTGAACTAAGAAAGAGTTTCAGCACTTTTAGGATAAATAATGAAGAAATAAACGTAGCATGGCATGAAATTAAAAACAATCTTCTCAAAAATCAGTTTCAATTCATACCACTGGCTGTTATTAAAGATAAAAATGTTAATAAACCGAAATGGCTATCTCAAGAAATTATGAAACTCATTAGAAACAGAGATAAAACATAAAAAAGGCTAAAATACAACCATAACATAGAAAACAGGAATCATTATTTGAAATTGAGAAGAAAAGTTAAAGCCGAGATTACAAGAGCAAAACGAAATGAAGAAATAAGAGCAGCTCAAAATTGCCAAAATGATCCTAAAGAGTTCTTTGCCTTAGTAAATAGCAGAAAACCCATAAAGAACAATATTGGCCCAATAAGAGATAAGTACAATAATTTGCAATTCGATGATATTGGAATAGCAAACACTCTCAACGAATATTTTGTATCTGTTTTCACAAAAGAGCGTAACTCGTATAACTATACAGAAACGTGTGAAATGGCTGATAAAATACTACTCGAATCGGTTCGATGCAGTGTCGACAACACAAAGAAACTAATAGAGAAGATGAATAAATTTAAATCCGCGGGACCGGATAAAATATACACAAGATTTTTAAAATAATTCATAAATCAAGTAACAGAACATCTTACGCAAATTTTCAATTTATCCCTAGAGAGTGGAATTGTTCCTAAAGACTAGAAGATGGCAAATGTAACGCCAATATTTAAGAATGGATGTAAAGAGACTACCAGCAATTTTCGCCCTATAAGTTTACTTTTCGTAGTTGGGAAACTCCTTGAAACTCACATTTCCAATACAATTGTAGAGCATTTAGAAAAGAATAAACTCCTAAATGATTCTCAGCATGGCTTCAGGAGAAAGAGATCTTGCCTCACTAATTTACTAGAATTTTTTCACTATATAAATAACTTGTACGACAATAATAGATCGGTTGACATCTTGTATCTTGACTCCTGAAAGGCATTTGATAAAGTTCTGCATAAGAAGTTGATGTGTAAAGTAAGAGCCTTTGGAATAAAAGGCGAAATTGCAAAATGGATAGAAAATTGGCTTACGGATAGAAAACAGCGAGTAGTTATAAACGGACAAGCGTCAGAATAGGATTCCGTTTGTAGTGGCGTCCCGCAAGGCTCTTTCCTTGGCCCGTTGCTATTCATTATGTACGTTAATGATATAGATGATGGCCTACTATCAAAAATTTCTAAGTTTGCTGATGATTGTAAATTAGGAAAGGGATAATTACTGAACAGGACGTTCGAGAATTTCAAAATGAAATTGATAAAATAGTAAGATAGACGGAAAAATGGGAATTGCCCTTAAATCTTGAAAAGTGTAAAATAATGCATATTGGTTATACTAATCCAAGGAGAAAATACAAACTGTTCGACAATGAGATCAAAGAAACTGAAAATGAAAAAGACCTTGGTGTCTACATTACAAACGATCTAAAGTTTTCACGGCAGTGCATCGAAGTCGAAAAGAAAGCGCAAAGGATTCTTGGATATATAAAACACCAAATCACTTTCAAAAATGAGATTACAATTCTGAATATGTACAATGCACTTGTAAGGCCACAATTAGAATATTGTTTCCAAGCCTGGTCTCCTTACTTAAGAAAAGATATTTAGAAGTTAGAAAAAGTACAAGCTAGAGCCACGAAATTGATTCCAGAACTAAGGAATTATAATTATGAAACAAGATTAGAAAGATTGAATTTATTCAACCTTGAAACAGGAAGATTGAGAGGTCAATTAATAGAAATGTTTAAAATACTAATAGGAATAGAAAATGTCGACTCTAATATTTGGTTTCAGTTTAGCACATCTACTACGCGATCAAACGGAATGAAAATAAAACCCAAGAATTTTCGCACAAATATATGTGGGAACTCATTTGCGTATAAAATTGTGAACAAGTGGAATAAATTACCAGAGGATGTAGTCAAATGTAATACAGTAGAAATTTTAAAAAGAAATTAGACAAAATTTTAAGAAATCTAACATAATATGTGACGTGAATAATAGGTTACAATAAATTTTGTATGCTAATTTTAAGATTTAAAAAATATTAATTGTATTTATTATAAAATATATTTATTGTCTGAAATCATAATAAAATGCTTTCTGACATAAATATGTTCTAAATATTCCTTATAGCTCAGAATCATTAACCAAAGACAAAGAACGAGTTTATGTTCTAATATTGGACGAGAAACCCTAATCTAAGTTGAATGTATATATATATATATATATATATATATATATATATATATATATATATATATATATATATATATATATATATATATATTAGCATGTAAAATATTATATAAAATAAGTAAGTTATGAGAGAACAGCAAATTGACAAAAAAGAGTTAACTTTTGCATAATGTATCACAAGTAGCATAATAAAAAGTTTGGATGTAGCAAATAAATACCAAAAAAAAGTACCTCCATTGAAATGGAACAAATGTTCTTTTGAGGTACTTACTATCCTTGTAACTCCTTGTAACTCTTCGAGTACCAAGCTACACGCGTGAGTAACCAAGGTCACTAAGACCCCCCCCCCCCTCCCCAAAAGTTCACCCCGCTTTATTCTCGAGGTTCAAAGGACTAAATTGCTCACTACCCTAAATCTCCCATTATAACCATTTAATAACCCTGGTTTTCCAATTAGTATTCGAAACCTAATTCAGTCATATTCATGTACCTATATATCTATATTTATTGTGTACCTTTTATTTAATGTGTATTAAAATCTATTTTTTCGTTGTGTTTGGAATATTCCTTAGTCACACAGCTGCAGCTAACTATTCAAATCGAAGTCTAAGAACAATAACATTTGTTGCCTTGGTAACCTAATTTAGAGCCTGTGTGCGTATATTCCATTTAAGGATGGCCATACTTCGAGCATAGTACTTTTATGTATTAATGTCTTATAATGTATCAAAGTTTTATTTAAACGTCTTATAGCTTCACCAAACCTATCCCGTTTTGCATGACGCTAATTTCCTGGTGGTCGACGCCTAAATAATTTCAACGTCACTGAAGCTCGCTGAGTTTAAACTCTGTTCAGGTGTCAATAAGCACCCTAAGCTCTCTTCTTATCTGGAATCCGTGCATTCACTTAACGCAAAAAAAACATCCTTTAGAGATGTGAAAGAGAGTTAAGATGATTCGAGACAAGTTTTCCCACGACCTTAGTTCAGTCTTTCTATTGTACATTACAGTAATTTTGGTTTCCAGGTATGTGGAGGAGTCCTTCGCAAAAACTTTCTCTTCAATATCTAGATGGAATCCAGCTCCAGCAGAATTTATTCCACGTCGTAATCTAGGTCTAGGCGGCTAAATGAACTTTATATATATATAGAGAACAAAAACAATTCTATCACATGTTTAACTTGTGTAGTGTTGCGCTCTGGCCTTATGTGAAGAAACCGACTCTGGTCATGAACTATCCTTTATACCATGATTGTACACCTAGTTAAGGTCTGTATTGCCTTTTAATTAGGTTCGTTTAACAGAAGAGTAACATCACAGATTGCAGGTGAATGGCTACCGTGCTAACTTTTCCAAAGTTGCTGACAGATCATTCTATATAGATTAGTTTTCCCCTAATTGCTTTAGCCTCCTTTGTGTTAGCTAATGAATTATATCTGCGAATCTTTTCCTAGTAGATATCATTTTGTTCCGGTACTTTTTAATAACTGGAATGCCTATGATATCACGTCAAGAGAGTATCAAGGAAAATCTCCAAGCAATGTTGGGAAGGGGACGGCATCCATTCTTCATCACTGAGCTCTTAGCAGATCCTCGACTACGCGGGCAAAAGATGGCAAGATGTCTTTCCGGTAATAGGGCCGATAGATCAAGAAGAGAGCGACTATATCGTCACTATCCTTGCATTGAGTATCACCAGTATCACCTTGGTGTTACCGGAAGATGTTCTCTCAAAGCTTAACCTATACATCTCGGAGCTTTTTGATGTGGCTCAGATGTCAACATAGAATAGTCTACCCCAACAAGAGTTTAACCTAACTTCAAGCTGCTAACCGTATTGGTTCATTTTGGTACCCAAGATTTATTTTATGCACATACGCAAACTCCTACCCTATTTTCAATAGGGCGACCACTAATTTACGCACGTGCCCCATTTGAGAGTCTCCTTTTTAATGGTGGATATATATATATATATATATATATATATATATATATATATATATATATATATATATATATATATGGAAAACTCACAAAGTATCGCGTGAGTAGGCAATAAATGCAACAAAGCCCACAGAAAATATTAATACGAGGATTCCAAGTATTTTCGAACTTTATTTTGAGTTCTTTATCAAGGAATGAAGAAGTATTGAAAATTGTAATATTTATAAGGATGATAGAGAGGAGAGGGAACGCCCATAAAAAAGCAAAAAAAACATTCAACAAATAGAATTAATATGAAATGGAAATCTTAGGAGGAGCGAAGATAAATACAAAATAAGATCATATAATCAGGTAAATTCACAAGACTAAAGGTTGACAAGAGGATTAAAATACCGCCTAGGCAATTAAGGAGAGAGAAAAATCTTAACAAGAAATTAACCTGAGAAGTCAGGATCTAAAAACCATGGTAGAATAAGTATAAATGTTCTAAAGACTTGACTCAAATGGAAATAAATACAGGCAAAAACAAAAGTCAATATATTGATGCACACAAAATAAAATTAAATTCTTTATTAAGATTAATAAAATAAAATTAAATTCTTTATTAAGATTAATATAAATATTTAATCTCAAATTAAAAGTTTCGACAGTACATTGTGAATATAACTTCAAAAATAACTATCAAGTATATATAAGCCGGAACTTAAATTAAAATTTTGGAATTTACTAATGAAGGTTCATTTAATAATATTTCGGTAAATTGTATCGTTATTATGACATGATTTTAGCAGAATTCCAATCAATATCGTGATTAAAATATGACATATCTACATATCTACATAAATGAGCTGTTTTCTTCACCACGACGGACATTATTTCTCTCTCTCTCTCTCTCTCTCTCTCTCTCTCTCTCTCTCTATATATATATATATATATATATATATATATATATATATATATATATATATATATATATATATAAGCTTGGGGGGGAAACGCGCATAGTTTGTGTGCCAACACCAGCAAGACGACAGTTTTCGGTCGCATAAAGAATTGTTGCCTGCAGGTCCGTTTTTATCCTCCCCAACCTACATATATATTTTCATTTCGGCAGGGATTGCTAAGGGGCAAACGAAGAAACTAAATTAATGAAATCCTATTAGCTTGCTCATTATTCTCTTTAGTTCAGTTGATAGAGCACTGGCCTAGATAATCATAGGTGTGAGGTTCGAGTCCTTAGGCAGCGACGGGGTTTTTCTCTTGGCTTTTCTCAGGGTCATCTCTAGTAAGATCTCTGCTCCCTTGTTTCCGTGTATCAATCTCCAAACATTTCATTTACAAGGCGGTTTAAGCTTAGGGTGGATGCGTGCTAGTTTGAGTGCCAACCATAGCAGGCCGATATATTTTGGTCGCATAAAGAAGGAATGTGGGGATTCCGTTTTCATATATATATATATATATATATATATATATATATATATATATATATATATATATATATATATATATATATATATATATATTGTATATATATATATACTGGGTGTCCAAAAACTAAATGCCTATTTTATTGAAATAAAAAACTATTTTGAAAAATTCTTGTGTGAAATATGTTCATCAATGTTCAAATTGTGCTCTGCAAAAAATTTTAGTGTTCCATATACAAAGTGTCCAAAATTTTAATTTGTTTGCAACCCTTTTCATAATCCCTTCTCAATGGATTTTAAAAAGAAAAAAAAATGATAAAGGGCTGAAGTGGAAATAGGACAGAAAAAATCCAATTCGACCAAACTAATTGCAGTCATTAAATTGGTGGCTTGAATAAAAAGTGGGAGAGGGAGTAGCCTGACATTTCATTCGCGACAGAAATGGACAAAAATAGAATGGCAACAGTAATTAAAGCACGTTTGGGCTGTTGTTAGAGTTACAATATTTCGGCCGAACGTTCCGTTGTGGGGCACCGGAATAAATCTTCTCTTGGTAGAAAGTCAAAAAGATATTAAAACAGTGTTTCGAGTATTTCTCGTTCGGAGGATGGTTGAGGAGCTTTATGTAGTTGCTTTTATTCGTTGGAATGCCATTTTGAGTCATTGTAGACATATTTCTCCAAGGAATTTTGTTGACCCTTTCCTAAAACATTTCGTTACGTTTTATTAGGACCTATATATTTGATAATGAACAAAGCTATACCCGTCAATGGTTTGGTGGAATGCACTCTGAAAAAATGTAGTAATTATATGGAGGCTGGGGGCATTTTTGTGTAGTTAAACCGAATGTGGTGCCGTACGTTTCAGATAGAGTCCTAAAAACAGACCTTAAAGAAACAAGTGCTAATCAATTGTAATACAAATAAAAATAGATGCAAAGATAACCTAGGTACCAGGACACTTCTAATCAACCAAGCAGCCACATGCGCAGATATGCCTAAGTATTCATAAAAGTGGGTATTCAGAAAATTTTAGTTTAAACCAAATTTTGTAAATTATAAATATAAGAGATCACTAGTTACGTTGTCTACGGTCATACATACTACCACAAAAAATGGACCAAATTTATTAACATTATCAAAAATTTGGTCTCCAGCATGCAAAAACGAATTGAAGCATTCCTAAAGAACAAGAGACACCAACCTAAATATTGAGTGCGCACATCAATTGACGGTATTTATTCATAAAATGGTTTGGGGATCTAAATTTTATTATATATTACCTTTAATTTATGATATAATCTTACAAAAAACAAAATTTAACCTTTAATTAGTTCTATTTATTTTCATATATGACAAAGCTAGTCTTCGCGAACTTTTGGCTGTAACAGTAATTAAATGCGATAAAGAGCAAATACCAAAGTGTCCCGTGTACAGTCATTTCCAAAAGTTTGGGGACTAATATATATTGGTATTTTTTCTTTCGTTTTTGTAATTTACGTGATAGGAATAAATATTTTCAAATATTTCACTTATTGCTGATATTTTAAAAATTAGTATTTAAAAAAAATATGAAAAATGCATTCCTCCACTCCATCTAAAATCGCGCTCTGGTCCTTTTGTTGTATGAGGCAAGTTTCACTCCCTGGAGCTTTCCATGTCGATCATATGTGTAAAAACATGAAAAATATCGGTTAAATGTATGATTTGTATAATTATAATCTAGGTTGTAATAATTTTTGAAAAATAAATATTTGCATCGTTTTAAATTCCAGACAGTTCTTACAATAAATAGCCTGCAACAAATATTAGGTTCTAGCAAAGATGCTTAAAGTACAGGAAGATAGTTGATAAGGGTAGTACAACAAGGAGAACCATCTTAAGATCATTAATTACTTCCTGTGAAGATGTTTTCTGAATGCTCAAAAGGGTTCAAATGAATGTCAAGATCGCTTCCTGTTAAGAGGTCCCAGCTCAACATTCGTTCTGTCTCCAGTGGGAAACTTGCTCATGAGTGGAAAGAAGAAGGTGTGAACGCTTTGCTGCGCACAATAAACCGGAGACTTTTCGAGTAAGTTCTCCAGTCAAAAAGAAATGTGAAGACACCTCATCTCACAAAGACGGTTTGTACAGATCTGCTCTACTTTGTAGGAAATATAAATTTTGCAATGTTAAGTTAAAGCAGTCGAGAAGAACAAGAGATTTCGTTGTAAATATTATGTACGTGCATCAATTGACTGTCTTTAATAATATAAGTTGTTTGGACTCTAGATTGTTGTATATTTCACCTTTAAATTATGATAGAAGAATATTAAAAAAAAGGCCACGTTTGGCCTTTATTAATTTTCTTATCTCAATAATTATGGTCCTCTTAAAATCTTTGCCCATGGAGCAAGTCGTTACATTGGCAGTGGGCAGATTTTGAAGCATGGGAGCAAATATTTACATAGACAAACGACATGCACCCATAGCCATAAGCAACAATGCTCTCTTTTACTATTTTCCTCTCTTCACTCACATATCTCATCGATCTTCTTTCTTGGAACCTGCAGAAGGGGGACACTAAATCTATCCTTTATAAGTGTGGGACGAGTGACCCTCCATTGGGCAAGGAAGGGGTGTTAGCTAGATGGTGGGAGACGAAATCCAATAGTATTGTTTTACTGCTCTACCCCATTTTATTTGACTCGCTATAGCGATGGTCACTTGCTCCTGAGCCTAATGGATGATTAAATTGTACTTGGGGTGACCTTTATCGTCAGGGTTAATGAGAATGATAAATTAAAGGATATTTTATTTACATAAGACAAAGCTTCAAAAGAAAAATAATAAAATCTAGTAAGGTACCGGACACTGATGAGATTTTTCCTAGGATTTTAAAGGTATGTATATTATGTGATAAGTGAGACCTTATAATGGTTATTTAGAAATTCTTTAAGGACTAGCTTTGTACCAACGGATTGGAAGAAATCTAATTTAAGAAGGCGATAGAACAATTATGTTCAATTACTGGCAGGTTAGTTTGACATCAGTTGTAGTCAAAATGATGAAATTTCGACTCATTCTATAAACATAAGTTTATTAATGAATCTTAACACTGCTTTACTAAGGACAAATCGTATTTGATTAATTTACTTTCTTTTTATAGAAAGGCGTACGATGCTATCGATAGAGATGAGAATTATAATATTGTTTATCTGTCTTTCAGTAAGGGTTTCCTAAAAGGCGCAACACTTACGACTTTTAAATAAAGTTGAGCTCATGAGTTTATGAAAGGATTTTATGTCTATTTAGTCGTAGCTTAATGACAGACAAAAACGAGTTAGATTTATCCCAGTGCATAGTTGCTAAGATTAGAGCTAATAGAGTATTAAGGAGCATCCTGAGGAGTGTAAATAATAGGATTGCTGATGTGATTTTCAAATTGCACCTGACCTTAGTTAGGCCGCATCCTTAATAGGCAGTGCAATTTTGGGCATCATATTCTCGGATGAATTACGTAAGTGGTTAAAATAGGAGAGAAATAGTTAAGATTCCTATTTTTATGGATAGGACACGCAGCAATTAGTTTAGGCTGGACACTTTTGGTATAAGAAAGAGATTGATTAAAAATTGAGTGCTAGATGAATGAAGGAGAGTCACTCTTTACATGATGGAAGTGTTCTACCTGCGGAGTTTTAGGAATAGATTAGAAAGATTTATGGATAAATATACTAGGCTGGACTGAACTTGGTGATGAAAACAGGAGCTTTCTCGTATAGGATATTGATTGCCTTTATCAGACTCTTTCTCTTCATATGCTCATATGAGAGAGAGAAAGATACACAGAAAGGGGAACCTTATTTCTGTGCTATGACAGAATACCTAATGGCCGGAGCTAGCGTCTGGTCATGATATGTGGATAGAAGGTGCGTGGTTTATTATTTAATGAATCCCTCGTTTTCATCACTACTCGTAACCCACATTTTACACCAAGCCAAGAAGAATATAGTCAGATTATACTCTCTACCTACATTTATAAAAATGAAGTATTAATAAATTATTAAGAATTCTATAATGAAAACTATATAATAGGTTAGAGCGAAAGTAATGCCTGATTTTCCTAGATAAAAGTTTTATATTATTTATAAAGTAGTGCCTCTTGTTATCGTTTAGGAATGCTATAATGAGTAAGTTATACGACTTTCTTTCGGATTGTAAAAATATAGTCCTCAATTTTATTGTTAAGATTTTTACTATGTTGGTCACTAACTGCCCCACAATTCGCTGGAAAAAAGTCTAAATGTGAGTCGAAAAAGTTAATTTTAGGTGACATGTTACATCCCATGTTTTTCTAAGCTTTGAGGAGGTTTACCACCAAATCTTCATAGTTTCCTTCCCTTCCGTTTCCGAGGCATTCCTTCGTCACTAATTTAAATGCTTTCCAAGCCGCTTTCTCCTTCCTATGAAGGGATAATTCAAAGTCACCATTTTTAAGAAGCTCTTGAATCTGAGGACCAATTAAACTCCCTCTTTTATTTTAGCGTCGCTTACTGAAGGAAATTTTGATGTTAAATAATTGATTTCCTGACTAGTTTACCTATAGCTGTTATAAAGTTTTCACGAGCCTCAACTTTATGTGTAGTGGTGGTAGCAAGATTTTTTTTGTTTCAGTGAAAGGTCGATTTTGGACATTTAAGGCTCCCTTGATTGACGAGGTGGCCAGTCTCTTCTGATATAGCGGGATACTTTTGCACGGCTGTGCCATTCATGCAGAAAGCATCAGTATTTGGTGTATCTGCTCTGCAACCAATCACAAGAGCAACAACATTTGAATTAACACATAGCTGGCATTGATGTTCATCATATTTTATGCATTGCAACATATGCTTTATATTCTCATAAGTTTCTGTAATATGTGGTCCATACATAGCCCACAGGAACTGATAGTTTACTATTGCCGTTGTTAAGAAAGACACATTTCAGTCGTTTTTGATAAATCAATGAGTAGCCTCCAGTGTCTGGGTTCAAATTTAGATGCCAAACACTTCCATCAGAACATTAATATTGTTGCAAGCCACTAAATCACCTTCCATTACGAAGAAATCGTTTATCTGCTGCTGATGGTCACAATTTTTTTATAATTTAACATCAGCTACTAGAAGATTCCACTGTTCAAGACCTAAGCCTAGCAGCTGTGCCATATTCTTTGGTAGTTACCCATCCCTGAAAAGGTCATTGAGTTTCCATTGTGTAATGAAATGTGGCATAGAAGACTGTGCTTCATCAAAATTTTGATCGCTCTTTAATCCAGCACGGTTATCCTTCTCTGATTCCTCCTCACCACTTTCCTCCTCTGAATCGAAGGATACCAAAGTTGGTACATCAAGAACAGATAAACCTTCTCCCTGTGGAAATAGTCAAATAGCTGATTGAATGATTGGATATTCAATGGACTCCGCTTTCTTCTTTGACAAACCCTTTTGTACTGGAGGTACCATAAAGAAATAACAATTTTTGCTATGGTCTGTTGGATCCGACCACGCCCTTAACACAGCATAACGCATTTCTTTCCTCTTCCTGTTAAACCTGTGGCGAAGGTTAGCAGCACAAGTGTTGCAGCATATGTAAGGAGCCCAGTTCTTATCCTGGGTACCAATTTTGCATTTTCAATACGCATTAGTATTCATTCGATGCTCTATTTCTTTTCTTTTAGATCACAGTTAGGTCCATCTGATTTATCTCTAAGAGAAATATTTCTTAATGCAATGGTTTGCGCCTTCTGACAATTCCACCAATCTCTTATCAGTCACGTTTATTTTTCCGCCTATTGAGAATGTTCATACCGAGTGGCTATTTTTTTCTCTTTCTCTTATATCCAATCATAGCACCAAAATATATATTATAGTCTTTTTCTGATGGCTTTAATTTGTATGTATATTATTGACGTAGCTGAAAACAGGTTTTCGACTTCATATTCTAAGTGAGCTGTTGTAAGTGCGTAGATTTGGATTACTTATAGCCAATATCTTTCTGATATTTTAGTAGTTCATCAGATAAGTAATGCGGAATTTTTTCATATATATCATATAATTTATGGCTAGAAATCAAACAGGGTTTTGAAGTATTTAGTAATTTAATATAATTTTCACCAGTTTATACTAGTGCTCTACATCGTCTTGCAAACGTTTTAATAACGTTTGTAAAAGTCTTTTGACTTTGATTTAAGGTTGTTTTGATCTCTTGTGTGGTTGACTTCATTATTCTCTCCAGGCAGATATTAATCACATCGGGCTAAGTCGGTTTAGTTTGGATGATGACTTTATTTTCCAATCAGAATTTTAAACCTTTTTATGATATCTCTCTCTATATCAATTCGCACTCGCGCCTGATCAAAATATAATACTTCTTCACATTATTAATGCTAGCCTGTTTTTATCAACTACTGCATATAAATGTTACAAATGAATGTTTAGTTACCTAGGCTTCAAGATTAGTATACCAGGCTATTATATAAAACAAACCTGCCCTCGATTATTTTTATCTATAAAATAATAAACTCAAAAAATTACGACACATTACATATAGGATGACTTAATCATTACTAGTCTGATAAATCTCTCACATTTAATTGTATGAAGAATTCTACACTACTAGTTAGTGTGTAGTTTTAAGTTTATGATTGAGTATGGGACGTTTTTTAAAATTTATCGTTCCTTCTCCAATTATTCTTTCTTCGCTGATGCCAGTGATGTTTTATTCTGTCTTCTTGAATTATTTCTTTAGTTCATGTACGTAGCTACACTATCCAAACTTTGGCAGATAATTACATAAACTAGGTGACTCTTACCAGCCTCTGCTCCTGAATTTTATCGGCTGGGTATTGTGTGTAGAATCCTGTTCCAATTCGTGGAATTAAGACATTGTTGTTCACGTTTAACCTAAAGGAGGTATTAGGCTAGAAAGCTCACAGTCTTGGAATATCTTTACTGATCAGGAATTCGGACAGTGTTGCAAAAGTGGCAACAGTATCTGAGATGCAAGGATCTCAAAAATGCGTCCCATATACGCCACTACTTTCTTGACCTCCCTATCAAAGAACTAGTGAGAGGGAACCTGTCCCTTCGATCTCGCATCCAAGGGGAACATAGCGATTCACCCATTGAGCCGATTAAGTGTCTTTGTATCCCGCAAGAGTGTATAACTAAGTGAAAATGCAATTTAAAGTGGGTACTCAGTCACTGGGACTGGAAAGCATGGTGTTCTTTGAAACAAATAAATTATTCTGCCTTCCAAACGTGACGAGCATTATTTTGTGCAAAAAGATATCTTTTAGTTTCATTATCAAATTTAACAAGGTATTTCTAATAAGTAATTCCTGAAATAAGTGGTACACAGCCTAAGGTTTTCAAATAAGTATTATTTTAAATTCCTAAGAATTCTTAATCTTATGGCTGATAGCAATTGTAGTTTGGTTGTAGTCTGTTACAGTGCCTGTGAGTACATTTTTTAAGTAATTTATTTTTAGCTGAGATGATAGTGATTCCACCTTGTTGTAAAGAAATATTAATAACTTTCATTCCTGCACTGAAATCCTACCTTTCCTTAAATATTTTTTAAACAGAAAAGCAAGAAATTCCTCATGACGTCATCGTCCAGTCTATATAATACTAGCATTTTTCTATTTTTCAAACACAAAAGTACTTAAAATTTTTTAACGTCTTCCTTTGTTTGAATGATTCATAATTTATTAAGTAGTTGAGTCCTTAATATATGGCAACTATTTAGAAAATATAATTTATCATTAAACTTTTCAAATTATTATATAGTCTTTGCCTTGTTGTTTTTTTTATTACTCTGTTTATCTTTTGTTGCTGTTTGCCCATTGTTAGCGCTTGTTTCATGTTTTATTGATTCCCTAGTTTCAATTCATTTTGTATTATTCTCGTATTTTACCTTTGTAAGTTGGATTAAATTGGATCTTTTCTACAGTTGTTTCATTTCTTCTCATAATTTTCTTTTTGTCAAAAAGGATTTTCGAACCCGACTTACATATAGTTTAGATGAACTTGGCTCATTGATATTTGCAAAAGTAGAACACTATAAAATAATTTAGTTAACAATATTAATACAGCATTTGTATGCTTTTGTACATATGAATAGACCGGGGCTGAAGCATCACTGGCTCTTGTAAAGGCTATGTGTGAAAGGAAAGAGTATTTTATGGCGGGATATTGAGTTCGTATTTCTCTCTGCCCTAAATATGCTATGGAAGATTGCATCCAGCTCGGAGTCTTTATCCTCTAAGGTCGCCATGCACACTTTTGGCTCTTTGTCTGGAGGCACTTTCCTGTATGTATCAATTTCCGTACAAATGAAGCATTTCCTAGTTGTTGTTGGGATCGAGATTTGACCTGCTGAAATCGTGATAATACTGGGTACATGTTTGTTGAACGAGAGGTAGCTGGGGAGAATCTCTATGTCGGGATTGATAACAGTTACAGGGTAGAAGAATGTTGGAAATTCCGATCTAATTCTTGTAGCAATGTGCACATTCAGTAGATGGTTATATTTTGTCCTAGTTTATCTGTACTGGAGTTGCTAGCAATTCTGCTCCTGGCGTTAAGGTAATCTGAAAAGAAGAAAGGTTTTTTGCTGAATATGATCGACATGTTATGGATGAACAAAAAGTTTCTCCGAAACTTTCTGTTAGAACTTTCTGGATTGATATATTAGCAGTGAGTTGTAGCCATGGATTTTCTGTCACTGTTCGAGTCAAATCCCAAACTTCAAGGGCAGTATAATGATGAGGTCTATTTCCCTAGTCAGGTTCATAAGTTGAGTTTTGTGTGTTTCGAATCCTTGTGCATCCTGTTATTATTGCTGGACTGGTTCCTTTCGTGCTGACTACTTCTTGGGGATGGACAAGAGGCTTTGCCCGTAGAATTCCACAGAGCAGTCGCACAAATTGAGTCTTTTTTGCCAGTCTACCTGGTTTAATTCATTATCTTCTTTAGTTAATCATACTTCCCATTGAAGAATCCGTGGAATCCTTGTCAACGACTTTGAGGAAAACTTTCCAGGATTGTATTGTATTATTTTAATCGTTATGGAAATGTTGATCCTCTTTGCAGCTTACATTTATTTCTTTGTTCGTTGTGGCTTCAGGCCGTATTCACTACTGTCTTGCTGCCCCTCTCTTAATGTGCTCCATTACTGTTTTCAATGTGTATCTTGCTTGGGTGGTGCTTTTGTGTAGAGGCTATCGCAGAACCCGGTTCACACAGCCAAAGGAAAAATACACATAAAATTTCTAGAAGACCTGGGATCTAAAGGCCTACCAGAAATTCACCAGAATTTATCAGGACGGTGCTAAATTACAAATTATCCGCAAGGGGTTAAATAAATACACATAAAAAGTATTTACAGTATTATTTACAACAAAGATAAAATTAAATAAATTGACTGTTAACAAATTATACGCGGGTCATCAAACAATAAGAAAAGTCACAAATGCTTATCACTATCGAACGACCACACGTCGTTTAAACCAACAAGATATTCGCGTACACTAAATTGGGTTCTATGAATAAGTTGTTTGAAGCCGAAACGACACGCACCGTTGAAAATGAAATACGCTTCGCTACTCTAGTGACAGGTGTTCCCGTAATAACCTCCCTTTCTTACGTCCCTTACCCGAAGGCGCAAAGTTACATGAACAACACTTATAACACTTAATTAATTTAAAGAGAACGTAAGAAGAACGAGATACTCGAAAATACCTGATACCAGAGAAGGCAAGCAATAACTCAAGTCGGACCCCAGCTGAAAGAGGCTCCGTGATGAAGAGAGAATTCGACCCAAGTCTACAGGGGTAAATGCGATGACGGTTTTCGGAGAGGAGAACCCACAGAGGGCGATATAGGGTGGAAGGCGTCGAGACCACGGGGAACGATGATTCTAAGGCCCAACGATCCAAGTGAAGGAATTCGAGATTACAGAACTTCCCAAAGAGGAGATGGCAAGGTGACTGAGGGAGAGTTTTACCGTGCCCAGTGTGAACGGCTTCCCAAAGTTGAACCCTTCAAACGTAACTCAAAGAGAACAATTGGATGCAGCAGAGAGCGTGGCAGCAAAAACGCTGGCAGGAATCAATGGCAGAAAATCCTCGCTGCACGAAGGAATCCAGTACGGGTCTCCAATATGAACATCAAAGTAAGTGACGGAAAACGATTCAGCGGAGCAATCAGGCAGAATTCTCGCAACAGAATAAATTAAAAGGCCTTACGACCGCATTTATATCCTTCAGTCCAAAGGGAGAAAAGGAAAGTGGGGCACAAAGAGGGGGGAGGTTGTGAGTCGATTCCCCTACGCAAATTAGACAGGTAAGTTACAGAAGTTTAGACCAAAAATGGTAACCTCACAGCGTGTCGAACTGCGACAACACCGTAAGCTAGGTTGAGAAAGGGAAAGCATGGGAATCCGAGGGCCTAAACTTTACATTTTGTCTCTTTTAGTGTTGCGTCCTCCTCTGTTGAGGAGGCCTGTTAGCAATAGAATTATGAATGCCAAAATTATTTTAGATGTTAATGCGCTAAAGGTCAGTATACATTTGGGATGATAAACACTTCTTTGAAGGCTGTGGTTGGGACTTTCTGGCTGCTGTGTATCTAGGCGCCACCGACTTTCTCTTCTCTTCCTCACCATTTTTGCGACAGGTATTCGCGGCTTATGATCCACTGAATACTTAGTCTTTTGTGTGAACCCGATCATTTAGGGCACAACATTTTCATATGTGCGAGCTCAACGGAGCAATGTGTGGCCTGCCTTCCTGCACTTTTATGAGACATTCACGTCTTTTGTGGACCAGTCCCTGGTTAAGTGGTCCTTAAATTAGTAGCATGTAGAAACATGATTTGTGTCTGTTAGTGTTGTAAGTTTTTAAGCATATGATTGTCATTTAAGTCATTTGAGGGGATTAGTAACTTACTATTGATTGATATGCTCTCTTGTTCACTTTTTTCTTTCGTAAAGGCTTTAACCTTGGTATTATTATGGTTTTTCACATTTTAATTTACATAAAAATATATTAGTTTTAGGTTTGTAGATACTTTTTATGGTTTGGGTTTCGTTTATTGTTTTAAGTATCTCTTTCTGTGTACAAATTTTGGTTAATTTTCAATTTACATTTTCGATAGTCTGCTTCGGTTTTCATTTCTTTGGTATTTTAAGGGTTTATGTGTTGTTCTGGAATTAAGTTCTGGTCACATGTAGGTCGTTTTCGTTAAAAGTATTAGTCATTTTTTATTTTTTAGGAATTATATTTATGTAAATATTTCTACCGCTTCTCTCTGCATTATTGTCGCTTTGCTTGGGAAGGATAAATAGAATCTCCATCTTTCTTTTTGACGTTTTTGGTGTGGAAGTTCTTCTCCTAACTCCTCTTGTCTTTGCGATTATTTTATAGTTACTTCTTTATAAATTTCTGTAGAGCTTGTATCTTTGATTTTCCATGCAGCTTTCGTTTGTTTCTCTTCTTCGTAATTCTCGTATTTGTAATTATATAAATTGCTTTATTTTAAATATTCTGAATCCCAGGAAGGCTGTTTTGGCATATAATCATATTGCTATAGTAGAATATACTAATGCCAATTCAATTATTTCTTAATAATTTTTTCTTATGTTTTAATGTTTCAGGTTTTGAGTCTGGAGAGTAATCAAATGTTTCCATTACATGTATTCTTTAACATATTTTTGTCACTGTCAATCCTAATTCTTTACACCCCTTATTATACCTGCATTTTTCGCGTTCAATGCAAAGTCTGAAATTTTATTTTATGTCAAAAAATATCAGCTAGAAATGTCCAACCCAGAGCAAATTCTGGCTACAGCAATCTCTGTGCTTCTCTTAGAATCCTCAAAATAGCGAACTTATGAAAATAAAAATGAAATAAGCAACCGAGCGCCTAAAAAAGAGAAAAAAACTATGAATAAGCAAGGAAGGAGGGAAATTCGCAGGCAAAGATAGAGAGCAAGAGGAAAATAGAGAAAAAAGAAACTGTACTCAGTAGAAATGGAACTCAACGCCCAATGAAAAAAAGTGTAGATGAATAAAACAGCACCAAAGATCATGAAAAAAGAAAGCGAAAAACATAAATTAGTGGCCTCACAACAAAATTAACGAGACAAAAGCGAGTGCTGATGTCACATCTCTCTATTCTCATGTTCCATCTCCTGCATGAGACTGAGTTTTGCATACATAATTACTGAGGATTTTAATAAAATTCATTCCTAGTGTTTTCAGTGGAGATAGAATTGAACCTAGTATGTCTAAGAAAATGAGTGCAAGTCGTTTTCGATCTCTCTTACCTGAAAATCTCTATTTATTGATAAATGGAGCTTTGATTAACAAGGCTGACCAGCTCTAGATTCGAAACCCACCTTTGTAACGCATCTAAGATACATCTCTCGAGTTATCTCGCAGAAATTGGGCATACTTCATAAATCTAAGAAAGTTTATAGGATGATGATGTTCTTCGCAAGTGTTTCTTTTAATTTTATTCTACCTCACTTTGAGTATTTTTCTGCTGTAAGGAGTTCTGCTGCAAACTCTCATCTGAGATTGCTAGATCGTGCATTTAATTCTGTAAAGTTTTACCATCAGATTCGGATTTAGACATTGGGCATCTTAGAGATGTTGGAGCTGTTTGTATTTTATTTAAAGCAGTAAATGATGTAAATCATCCTCTGCATAAATCTCTGCCGAGATTTTGTTAACCAGCCAGAGCTACTATATATTTCGAGACTGTAAATTCCATAGCATTCGATAATGTTGGTCATTCTACATATCAGATTTCTAAGTGCTTTTTACCGAGTATCGTAGTATAGCCACTCTATACGATAAACTACTTCTATATTATGTCGGGAGGTAAATTAATCATCTACTACAACACAAACCGTTGAAAAATTGTTCGCAGCGATTAACTACTGACTAGGATGTCACACTTGAGGCGCTAGGTTTCCAATCCATAATAATTAAACAGAGTGAATTTATGCACTCTGTTTGATTATTAATGACCGTAGTTCTGTACTAGTGTAGCGAGGATCGGAGAGCGAATGTGCCCGTCTCGACATATCACCGCCTTATATATGCAATCCTATAGGCTGGATGGTCGGGTTACAACCGCAGCTTTCTGAAGTTGGTTCGGGATGTGCCCTCACCTCGATTCTTCCGTGACCTAACTAACCTGATGTTACTGGCGTTTGATCTCCATATTTTAGAAATACCTTGTACGGTAAGACTACTTAGTTGTTGCAGGATTTCCGGAGGAAGCTTTCCACGATGAGTATTGATTGTTGCTGGAATACAGTCAGCCATGATACGGGCCCTTGTGAAGAGGAAGAGGGTTAACAAAAGGGCCAATGTTTCATAATGAAAAGCATATTGTGGTACATTTAGCAAATAGATAGCGTACGCCCAGGCTTGATCTGCATGTTATATAGCTAATCCTAACAACGTGGCATCTCTATAAACCATAGCTTCACCACATCTAGATCTGAACCATTTTCTCCAGGTGGCATCAAACAATTTGACCATTTCTAGAAGACCGTGCTCGACGTGTCCATGAGTTCTGGCATTGTTGCATAATTGTACCCGCATACATGGGAGCTGGAGGATGGCCACCATGAAATTTAATATACCTCCCAGTCGTTGCCAGAATGTGTGATCAAGTTGCGGGTGGGTGCAATATCCGATTGCGCTTGTGACCTGAGTGGCCATCTTTTTGGAAAGGTGGGCTAGGCCTTCTTCGATGTCTATATATAGACCGAGGTATTCCAACTGTTCTGCCGGTGCAATTCTGGATTTTTTAAGGTCGACTTGAAGACTTGAATAGAATAATTCGTCTAATATATTGAGGACTGCATCTAGGGGTCCCGTTAGCAGGATATCGTCCAGCTAGTTAAAGGCAAATGCGCCGTATTTAGAGGCCCAGCTATTGGCTATGTCAGAAATACAATACGGCATCAACTATGGGGCTCCGCAGAACTCTATAGGTAGTCTTTTCAATCTCCATGTGTCCTGGCCAATGCGTATGCCAAACTGATGTCGGACTTTTGGGTTCAGTGGCAGATGGTAAAATCCACTGGATAAAACCAGTTTTATTGCTACGTCTCATTTTCTGTTGTTTCTTATGATCTTTTCGATGTTTGGTAAAGGAAAGGTTGGTGGATTATAGATTGGTGTAAGAGCCCATATATATATTTTTTCATAGAGCGATCTGGCATTTGAACCACAAATATTCGATGCTTGCTAGTGATATCCTGGCACTGTTCCACAAAGCTAGCTAAGGATTTTAGTAAAAATATATTTTTCCCCTGGTTCTGGGCCGATCGGATAACGTATTAGCATAAGGGACTCTTGATAGGTCACCGGGTATACCAGGTACTAATTTCCTAAAGAATGTAATTATTTTTTGGTTTCAGTGAATCTACCACCAGGGATGCCTTTTCCTCCTGGTTTCGGTCTCCGCATTGGTTATTATTGTTATTATTGTTGTCTTGGTTCTGATACTGTTCCTAGTGTCCCCGTCTTCCTGCAGGATTCCGAATATCGGGAGGTCCGCTAGCACTAAAGTCTTCTGGATATATCGAGTCCGCTTCTGAAAGATCGTCTGAGAGACCAAGATCTATTTCGTTGTTGTCGATGTTAATAATTGTGGGGACACCTAATCCGGTTAATGACTCTATTGTGATGGATCGTTCTGAGATAGGTATAGGCAATGTTTCACTGTGAACCCCTCCGAGCTCGGTGGGCTTCTAAGTATTCCCTCATTTTCTCTCTGGCTGTGTCTGGTGAGTAGTTAATAATTTCCAGAACGCGATTATCCTGAATATTGATAGTTCCCTAAGCTGATATCTTAGAGGATACTGTGGAGGGAGCTCAGGTAGGTCTGGCAGAGCTATTGTCAGGTAATCTTTAAAACTGTCACTATTTTCATTAATATAGAGGCCTTGTACATTATGACAGAGATCACTAATATCACTAGTACCCTCGTTAGAGGAGTCACTATCCGATAAATCCGGATGGTAGTCTTGATTATTTGCGAGATTGAGGCCTTGGTGCATTGCTCTGGTCTGGTACTGAGAGCTCGTTCTGATAATTATATTACTGTTTAAAGCGTAACCCTTTATTTGGCGTGGCGTAGGGTTACCCCCCAACCATAATTTAACAAAAAGTAGTATAATCTGAACAGCTGGCATGTTGAAAGTCGCTCCCTGTGATTCAGAACCAATTTGGCTCTGTATCTCGTCTCGGTCTCGGCGAATGAGTGCCGGGTAGATTATTTGGGCTGCTAGTTCCTGAGTAACCAGGGTCCAATTGACCTCGCTCCATCTTTCTGCAGTCGGCGTGGTTCCCAGCTCTAAACTTTACTTGAATAGGCCAAGAGTATCGTTTAAGTTTAGTTAAAGATGAAACAACAAAAATATAATTTTATTTACAAAGATTTAAATAAGAATAATAATAGACAAAAGGGAATTATTTCAATTGAGATAGTCTATAGATAATTATTATGAGGAGGGATTTTGAAATGGAATTAATTGATTAATGTAACTAGATTCAGATCAAAAGGGAAAACTTGACAATACTTATATTTAGGGGGGAGGGGCAGTCTTACGATTCAATGACAACAAGGAAGGACTTCTTGCGATGAGGCGAGTGGGGAACGATCTAATGAGCCAAGTGGGGCACGATGTGAGTGAGGAAGGTAGGGCACGATGTGAATGAGGCAGGTGGGGCACGATCTGAACCACCCTAGCGATGAAGATAGCCAAACTTCAAAGATGATGTTCGAGGGGAATGTGGGAATTCTCGTAATTCCACTGAAAGTGAAAACTTTCTTTTCCTCAAAGGTAGTCGATGGAGATTTTCTTCGGTTTGATTAAACGAAGGGAGAATGTTGCGCAAATTCAAAGACTTGTAGTTTACAGAATCTACCAATTGACTTAAGTAAAATCGCGGCTGAGGTCGTCTTGCTGTCTGACGAACGCTCCTGAGACCTCGACGAGACGGTGAGGACGGACTTGAGGTGCGAGCTAGACTCCTCGAACTAGAAAATAGCTTGACTGTTTTTATGCATGATTCTGGAGGGGATGGGGGGAGGAAGAGTCACAAGCTCTAGACATCATAAGCCAGAGCCGGATCCGACTTATCATTTAGCAGCGAGGTGCGAGACAGCGCGGCTCTTTCAAACCTCGTTACCAGGGGACGGAGAAGGGAGGCTTGGGAAATATTTTCCCAACGTGCTCAGGAGTCCAAAATTCGAGAATGTTCGAACAGGAAATGACGTCGTCCATGGCATGATACAAATAGCACGTGGTCTCAGATAGATTCAGGAGGGGGAACAGAGGTTTTTCCTTTACACCCCTCCCTTATATACGATGTAACTTTTCTGAGAGAGACGGAAGAACAGGGGACATCGCAAATTTGGATAGGAGGAATTACATAGGGGAACAATTTTTATCACATTTTCTGGTGACTTCGAATTATTTGCCAATTTTAATTCATTTTTTCTTGCTGATTTCAAATATTTAATCCAATTTTACTGAAATGTTATTATTTTGTACCTGAAAACTGCCCTCCCGATGGACAGAGAAGGTGCTTGTAGAAAGCAAATACTTCACAGTACATAGTATTAAGATAGTAATAGGTGTTATTATGCAAAATATTGACATTATTGTTTCTTTTAGTAGGTCTCATGATAGAGTGATGGATTCGTAAAGAGGAAATTGCGTTAATGATCCAGACATCCTCTGCTAAATATGTGGCTATTATATGCTAGTTCGTCAAAGGCGTAATATATCAATATTTTACTGTTCTTCTTGGCCATCGGTCAAGATAAGAAGTCAGCCCAACATGCTCTTTACCATAATTATGTAGAACGTCTTCTTGAGTAAACGAAAGGTAAGAGAAATTGTCTTCCTTTTGGAATCCCCATGATGTGGCGAGATCCAAAGGATCAGGTATTGGATTTTTATTTCTTTTTGGTGAATAATAAAGGGATTGTCAAGAAAAATCAGGACAAGATCAACTACCCCAACATTCCATCAGCGAAGCGGCCAGTACCTTATTCTAAGTCTTTACCAGTTCCGATTTTCAGGAGATATGCTTCCGTTGAGGAAGAAAATGACCTACCTTATATGGACGTCCACGGAATGGATTCAGAGTCTACAGATTCATCATCAGATGATAAAAAGTCTTTAGCTCCTCACTATTTTAATCAAGAGGATTTGAATGACTTGATACAAGATTTAGCGCTCTCCAAGAAAGGTGCAGAACTTTTTGCCTCTAGGTTGAGTGAAAGACATATTACCGAACAAGGTAAAGTACATTTGTTAAATATTTCTCTGAGGACAAACAATTTGTATACTACCACAATGTTCCTGGTTTGTTTACCAAGTTGGGACTTGGCACCTATAGCCCTGCTACCTGGAGAGTGCTTTTGGATAGCTCCAAGCGTAGCCTCAAGTGTGTCGTTTTGCATAATGCAATGTCTTTGGTGAATTTCCTCTTGGTCACTCTGCGAAAAATTCACGATGAGATTAGAATCGTCATGGATTTACATAAGTACCCTGAACAAAATTGGATCATATGTTTAGACCTTAAAAGGTTCAACTTCCTCCTTGGCCAGCAGGCAATGTTTGCAAAGAGAAAATGTTTGGAAACAGGAAAGCCAAACATTGTAAATTAGCCAATCGCAAGTCAAGAGAAGATCGTTTTCCCTTCACTTCATCTCAAACTGGGGTGGATGATGGATTATGTCATGCAAAACAATAAAAGCAGGAGTATTTGATGGTCCCCAAACCCGAAGACTTCTGAGTCATTCTAGATTCACGAACACCATGAATGAAAAAGAGAAGGCAGCCTGGCTCTCATTTTCTGTCGTTGTTCGTAAATTCTTGGTAAACCAAAAAGCGCTTAATACGAGGATCTGGTTACTAATATACGTTAAGCATATCGTGACCTAGGAAGCTACATTTCCTAAATAGTCATCTCGACCGATTCCCAAAGAATCTTGGAGCCGTGAGCGACGATCAAGGGGAACGCTTCCGTCAGGATTTTCTGACGATGGAAGAGCGATACCAAGGTCACTGGGATAGACACATGATGGCGAACTACTGCTGGACGATTAGAAAAGATCAGCCAGAGAAGACTTACAAGAGAAAGAGTTACAAACGCAAATTTTTTGCCCGATTGAAATCGAGAAGAGGTCCTCCATTCTGATCTACGGTCAATAATAAATTACCATCTATTTGATTACAGATTTGTAATCCGAATTTGTAATTCAAGTTTCCTATTATATGCAATAAAATTTTTGTGCAAACAAACCTGCTTACTATAAATAACGCAAAAGGATCATTCAAAATTACTTCAGGGCATGATAGGCATGATAAAATGAAAATTATTGCATAATATTTATTATTCATATTACGAAAAATCTGTAGCATTTAGAGAAAATCTGATTTTAGATTTGAATTCAGTATGCTCGAATTAGGTAAAAAATTGTACTTTTGTCAATTTGCCAATTACATTGTTCCCAAGTGTTATTATTATGGCCACAACCCGATAAAAATACACGGGGGACCTGACCTGTATTCGACAGGCTTGCAAAAAGGCTATAATATTGATCTGAGCAAAAATTAATGTAAATGCGTAGACAAAAAAAACAAAATTTATATTAAGGAACAAAATTAGAACATTATCTAAAAGTGTAGAGGAACAACAACAGAAAACGCTACCATATTAAATAAGTATAAACAGGGAAAAATAGTTAGATGTAGAGTTAAAAAAAATAAAAATAACATTAATAATTAGCAAACGGGTTTACTAGCGACCTATAATTTAGTGGATTAGCCAGCATTGTCGGCTAAATGGATTCCGGCAAAGATTATCAGCTATACAATTTTCGTTAACACGCATATACTAAACTTTAAACTCATATTGTTGGAGTGACAAAAGCCATCGCATTATACGTCCGTTCTTGCTCTTATTATTTCGGAGGTACGACAAAGGGCGATGGTCAGTCTCGACAATAAACTCTTTTCCTATTAAATACATGCTAAACATAGTAATACTCCATACTAAAGCTTCACGTTCTATTGCCGAGTAATTACGTTCACATGGCAGTAGCTTTCGGTTCGTGTAAGCCACCGGGTGGCTTTCACCTTCGTCGGAGTATTGGAGCAGCACGCATCCAATTCCGCCGTGACTCGCATCCGTTCGGATGCTGAAGAGTTAAAAGGGATTAGTAAGCCTCAGAATTGGGGAGAACGCTAGCTTGTCCTCGAGCACTTGGAATCTGGCAGTAGCTTCGTGATTCTATGAAAGGGGATATTTGGATCTTCTGAAGGATGGCTCTTAAAGGTGTGGAAATAGATGTGAAGTTTAGGGATAAATCTACGGTAAAAGGATGGCGATCCCATAATGACCTCAGTAGTTTCTTCGTGCGGGGAAGGAGCATCTGACAATGGCTCTGACCTTTTCCTACTGGGCATCCATCCGATATTTCGAGAGAACAGGCTCTACATTGATTGGAGCAACCGGGGGTCTCGGAGATGACATCTTCGAATCCATTTTGCAACTACGGCAGGCGACTTTTATCAGGTGGCAATGTATTTTTGTTGCATAACCGCGTGGCTGTTTAATTCTTTTTTCCTTTCTTTATTGATGTGCTTTGACCTACACTGATACCTCTTGCTGGTATAATTTCAAAGATTTTTAGTGTGGCTCTTTGCATGGTCTATATAATAATAATAACTGATTATCAATCATGAATATCTCGTTGAGCCAATGTAGAATTATGCATTTTTTAAAACATTATTTTTTTTGTATATTACCAAATATCTTTTTATTGTTTATTGTTTGCCTCTTTACTAAAAAGGTGGGTAAGCCCGCCAATGTATATATATATATACATATGCAAATATAGCTAAATATACAAGTGGACATTGTTCTCAGGTTACTTACAATATACTATAAGCTTTTAGTAAACACTAATGTAGTTATCTTTATCATATTGCTTATCTTTTTTTTCTCAACGCCAGGCACTTACCATTCTCCAAAGCACTCGGGTAAAAGCTGATTCATTTAAAATATTAGAAGAGAAAAATAAATAAGATCCCGAAATAGTAGAGATGAAGTGTAGAAGAAGGATTATTCAACTTAAAGTTAATTTTAAAGTTTTTGTACTTATTGGTACTCTTACATTTTTTCACATTGCCTTTTTATCTTTATTATCTTATTTTTGTTTCTTCTCTTTATGTCCTTCCGAAAAAGAGTAACGAGCTTCAAATTTGCCATGTTTTAAAGGAAATTCAGAGAAATAAATACCTATTTTTCGGGCTTACTTTTATTTCTAGAGAAGGTTCAAAAGCCACCGAATCTTTTTTTATCATTTTTTTAAAGGGTTTCTTAATAAATATCTGTAAAGATTTAAATAAATTGAAGAAAAAATAGCTTTGAAAAGAGCGAACGTGCGCATTCCTTTCGAAAATATCAATTCATTTACTGGAAAACTTTACGGAGAGAAAAATAACAAGAACGGGTTAGTTTTGCTATTTTACGTTGTTTCTTTGGTCTAAGTTATTGTTTCACAAGGATTTTTGTCGTGAACTTGAAAGCTAATTTATTTTGGCCTGTTGATCCTCAAGAATAAAATATTATTTTAGTTTTATCCAATTGAATGATGTTTAGTGAGTTTTACTATAAGTTACTAAGTAATTAATATATTATAATATTGATTTATCATAATTGGCAGCAAGCCTGTATACTCATGCAAAAATAACCATATTTTTGAATGACAACTATATATATTACTGTATCATGAATGAACGCTTTTGACTATTCAATTACTATTGAATGACTACCATATATATTACTGTATCAAGAATGAGCGCTTCTGACTATTCAATTACTATTGACTGCTGATAAATATAATAATTTCTTCAGTGTTTCTACATTTAGTTTCATCCAATATATTTTACGGCAATCCACTGTTATTTAATAAACAACTTTTTTAGATTTTACGTTTATTGAAAGATATTAAAGGCACATTTTAATATTAAGATAATTTATTGGAACAAAATCAAGCAAAGGAAATAAACATTTGGCTGTCAACTTCTTATGCCTTTTCAAGTAGACTTAATTGAAAAGAAGTATTTTGTGACTACCGTTATGTTCCTTAAAATTATGGACACGTTTCTCAAGATTTGGCTTAATGTTGATGAATAGAGAACAGAGCAGATCATGTTCCAGACGGTTTGTTGATTTAGTGTTGATCGTCATAAGAGCGGAAAATCCTTCTTTACAGAGGTATGTGGTGAAAAATGGAATAAGAGATTTTTCGACCTCATGAATTAGAATAGGCTTATACTTCGATTTAGCCCAGAATTAAGACTATGAGAGACTTATAAAACGTAGCTTCTGCACTTGATTTAGGTAGTTATTTGAAAGTTCTTGAAATCCTGTGATATCTTGTCCAACCTCACTGACTTTCGCACAGAACACGTTCCTGACCTAGCTGTGTTGACATACATCAACATTTTCTGTCACCTATTTGATCATTTCCTCCTGAAGCTTCTTCAAATGATCATTAAAAACGATTTCCAAAGTCAGAAATATCTATTTCTGCTCAATCTTTTAGCAGTGTATTGAGCTGTAGAAAAACTATTGTTTTCAGCTAGTTAATTTTTCTCTACAAAGTGCAAGTTCCTTCGTGAATGATGTAATTTTTTTCACTGATCTCTATCATAGTTTGATTTCGGCCTTGCACGTCTGAGTTCAATTCCTTCAAATGGCTAAAGATGTTGCCCAAATATGCTAGCTTTGCCACTTAGGCAGCATCTTTGAACTGTTGGCCAGCTTATGCTTCTTCTCTTATGGAAACGCTTCTATTTCAGTTATAATTACAAGACCACTTCCAAGGATGCGGCCTCAAGACAGAAAATGGTCATCAGAGTGGAAAAGTAAGTTTATGTGATGTATCCCATTTCATCAAAATTCAAAATTCGGATAACAACACACAGAACAACAGGAGTTCTGGTGATAGACTTTAAGAGGCCAAGTTTTCCCGATTTAAGAAACAGTTAATTACTGATATCAGAATTTTCTCCTTTAAACCGAGGGACAAAACCTACTCGACCTTCCAGCATCGATGGCGATCCGTCAGTACACACAGGTAAATAGCTTAACCACTACGATGAACAGTTTATGATATATTTCTTGAAAAACTGTCCAGCATAACAAAGATGTCTTGTCCTGTGATTGTGGTTGATAGGGCATTACAGAACAGATATTCTTCCAGAATTCTGTCCTCTCCTCTATACTGCATAAAAACATGAGTCCAGGTTCGTCAGCAATCTCCAGAGATTCATCTATCTGCAAATGAAATTTACCTGTTTTTTCAGTGCGACAATTAATTTATCCAAAATATCTAATGACATGAGATCATTTCGACATATGATGCTCTTGTTAGAAAAGGTAGAGACACCATTTTCTTAGAATGATTTGCTCAAAAAATATTTTTCACCATAGCGACTGTTCTGGTTTTACGAGCTCCTCTCAAATGTTGTGAGACTTTTTGGATAGGGCAATATACCATACCCTTCAAAGAATGGCAAGGAAGCATATTCCAAAGAAAAAGTTGAGCATGAAGAAGCATCATTCCGACTTTTATTAGCTGTTCTTTCTTATCCATCCAGCAACTTAGTGTCTTTTCAATAAATTCGCACAGGTGAAGTTTTCTTTTGTCTTTCTTCATTGATTTATTGGCAAAGACTTTCAGACAAGGAGCACACTGATGGCGAAAAATCCCTGATCTATCTTTCCGATGTATGAAGCCGTATTTCTGAAAATCAGGTGTACTCACCGATTGTTTTGGCGATGGGCCGTCATTCACTTAGTAATCCATAACTAAAATTAGTATAATATATATATTTATACAGTACAAGAGAAAGAACAATTTCACGCGAATAGGACCGAAGAGAGCAAAAGGCGGCACAATGAATACAATCCTCACTGACAAGACATAAATTACGCCAGTGGAAAAAAGTTAAAACTCCTGGCCGGAACTCAGACCTGGGTCTGCTGATGGCTGGTCAGATGCTCTACAGTTAAGCTACCACTCTGTGTTTTTACTTCACCCAAAGGGTTACCCTCTCAAACCTAGTATCTTCTTAAGCTAGGAACCATCAAGGAATTTTTATACCATATTTTCTTACCCGCTCACAATCCTATCCTCAAAATGGCTTTGTAAGACATAAAATAAATATGGCGAAAGCCCTGTGCTGGTTGTTACCGCTCACAGAACTTATATTTGATATATATATATATATATATATATATATATATATATATATATATATAATATATATGATTGTCGTAGGTTAACCCCGCACACCTTACACCAGTTTAATATAGATCTAGTAGAATAGGGTCAAGTTCATCCTTTCTGCTTCACGAGTGCGTGCGATGTTTACATTATAAACAGAATGAAAATTAACTAAAAGTTTGTTGGCCAATAGTCAACTATATTGGAGTTCCGGCATAACAGAAAAAAGGGTACAAAAATAACTTTACTAATATATAAATCAATAGTATTTTACAATGTTAAAAGGAGTTTTACCCTGGGCTATACACGGATCTCAGCGGCTAAAGGGGCGAGGGAGACTTGTGGCGGACGGTCACCGTACAAACAAACGGACAATATGGACCGACGGAGGCTCTAATGACCTTGATCGAAGACGAAGCAGGAGATAAAGATTATACTAGGGAGGGAGGCAGAGAGAGCACTTGCATAGGAGAGTTGCGCGTTGCTGTTACCTTGAAGAGTTGGTTCTAGATTAATCTTTACCTTGGCGCAAAATTCAACACGAATCGAGATTAATGCGCCGCGTTCAAGGAGCGTGAAAAATGGCTTGAGATAGACTCACGTGAACTATCTAGAATTTTGAGAGTTTGAGGGATTCTGCGAGAGTTGTGCAGAATCCAACGGGACCCGAATAGCGGTACCAACGGGAGCAGGTAAGATGGTGGATACTTGGCGGATACTTAGGGGTAGGGAAGTCGGTGGATACTCGGTGAATACAGCCTTCCAACTCTAGCGCCGTAGGATTTAGAGGGGTCAAATGGGAATCCACTCCTCGGTCCTTTTTAGAGCCAGACGAATCGCTAGAAGAGAATAAACTCCGCCTTTGAGCGTGAGGGCGAGAAGGTTCTCAAGCTAGGGAGGCAGACTTTGTTTGACTTCAGATGGGACCTTCTGGTCTCTCACACTTGATACAAGTGTCTGTGGAGGCTGTATTTTAGGTCATCGTGGTGTCACACGGCGTCTCCTCATTTCGCACCTCCATTAGCGCAGACGAAAATGATCACCCAGGTGTATGTTGTCTTTCTCTATTGAGGAGCGAAGGAGTGCGTATAATTCTCTCTCTCTCTGTGTTCTGTGACAAAAATGTATATTTCTCATTAACGCCAGAAAATGATGTAATAAATCGAGCATATTGCAAGGAAGAGAGAAATGGAATTATTTGTCTCTTCGCAAAATGTTATTTCCTAATTCGAAACAAATTTTTACTTGTGTGGGATTCGAACCAAGCTCGTTGAAGTAACGAGCAACAGCTTTGATCTTAATTAAAGCAAGCCCTTTTATCCACACTGCTATGGTGAAGAAAACTTCTCCTTAATAGACAATGTTTTAAGGCACGCTTCGTTAGGTCGATCGGGACGATGAATGAGAGAGAAATTAATCGGGAAGTCAGAGGACAAAAGAGAGCTTGCGTGGAAAGTTCCGCGAATATAAAATATCACTCTGAGGGAGTGAGCAACCGCTTTAATCTGTGTTAAAGCAAGGCATTTTATCCTCTCTGCTACTAGAGAACAAAAATTCTTCCAACTAGACAATCTTTAAGAGCGCACTTCTCTAGGTCGATCGAGACTATGAAAGAGAAATTAGATGGAAATTCAGAAAAGAAAAGTAACATGGAGTTAAACGCGCGGCGAATATACAATGTATATCTTTTATGAGCGCGAGAGAATTATAAAATAAGGATAATTTTTCATTCACCGTTTAGCTCTGTCATATTGTTAACTGTTACGATCCCATTAACTATCCTTATTGAGCAATTTTTTCCCCTTTTTGTATATATATATATATATGAATATATATATATATATATATATATATATATATATATTGCCCCGCTTATGATATATATTAAAATTATATTTTGTGGTCCTAATCTTTAGGAATCCTTTGAAATGTGACTTAGCAAGCCATTAGATAAATCCCAGTCCATCGTAAACGCACTCTAAAAATCAAGGAGGCAGCCTCCTACTAAATGAATTACTCCAAGGCATATCGCAGCCTGCCTCGGGTCGGCTAGCTGCCCGTGCTTGTTTAAGCGCCTTTACTCCGACGGGTCGTCCCCCGCATACCTTGACATGTATTTATATATATATATATATATATATATATACATCATTATTTAAGCAGAATAACGTCAAAGGGCGACCACGTCACCTGCTGTTCCCCGTGGTTCTGAGATCAACGTATGTAACCTTGAAAGCACGGCTGAACCAGGCGCAGGGTGCAGCCTACGTCGTTATTACACCACAGCTATATTTGCATCGGGACCGATTTCATCGTTTCCCATGGCATTCTTTCAGCTAACATTCCTGTCTTCGAACATTCCCCGCCAACGTTATCACAATTTTCCCCTCCTCCCATAAGTAGCCACCAAAAGCCACCTCACTGGACGTCTATATAAGGAGCACTATTAGACTTCCCACCTACCACCTCGAACGAGCTGAAGGACGCCCCTCTCGCTGCGATCGAAGACTTCGGCCATTTCAATTCGAGAACGAAGGCTAAATCTACATCCGTGAACTCTGCCATAATCAATCGGCGAGTATCTGACGAGAATTCCCATCTCCGAAGGCCATCTACGAATGTTTCCTTATCTGAAGTGTGAGGTAACCCGACTTGCACCATCACAGTCATCGTATCCCAACTAGCCCTTTTTCTGCAACGAGCACGTGAGCAGTTGTAACCATTGCCACCTGCAGATTGATCTAGAATCTGGCTTACCCAATCGATCTATTATTCGTGTGTGCGCCCCAGTTTGAACCCTCCTTTAAAACTCCAACGTGAATCCGACCATCTTATTCCCCTATTTAACCCACCTATATCTCGCGTAGACATTTAACTTCGTCTGTGCGACTATTCATTTTAAACGCAATATTTGAGTATACTTAAAAATTATTTTGTTGCTAGTGAAGATATATTTTCCTCATTATCTTTCTTTTGCAAACCCAACGTGCACCAGCTATCTGTTTATCTTTGGCCAACTTGCAATCTGAAATATTTATTAAAAAAAAACCCCGAAAACGTAATAAAAAACAATCCCCACTTGACTCATAACAATTTCCCCATTCACTAACGGTCTTCAACCAACTTCGGCCCAAACACCCAAAGTACCTATATATATATATATATATATATGATAAATAACACCCACAAGGAAAATGGAAAAACGATTCGGAGCGCTTTCGTCTTTATTCTAAAAGACGAAGAGGTCTTTTAGAATAAAAACGAAAGCGCTCCGAATCGTTTTTCCATTCTCCTTGTGGGTGTTATTTATCATAATTTTGACACACGTGCAAGTTGGTAATTTCTTTTCATATATATATATATATATATATATATATATAATAGAAAGAAAGAGAGAGAGAAGGAGAGAGAGAGAGAGAGAGAGAAAAAAAAAAAAGATAGAGAGATATAGGGAGATAGAGATAGAGAGACAACAAGGAGTAACTACAAGGAAAGAAGGTACCCTAGGAGACCTTACAGTCCATTCAAAGAGGGTACCTTTGGACTAGCAATCGAGCGGGCACATGGCTGCTTAATTGTTTTGTGTCCCTAAACGGCCACTTTTCAAGACCTTGTCTAGTCTTTACTTGCACTGGTCAACAGATTCACTGTTGACAACTTCCACTGGAAGTGCGTTCCACATGCCGCAGATACTGTAAGTGAAAAAATTTCCACACAGATTGCGGTTGTAACGCTTCAGTTCAAGTTTATAGCCGTGATTGCGCGTTCTGTTTTCACTCAGTGTGAAAATATCCCGGTAGTCAACATTGTCGAACCCTCGAAGTAATTTGAAAACTTGATGAGCTGACCACGCAGTCTACGGGTTTCCAGCGAGAACAGATCTAATTACCTTAGTCTATCATCATAACTTTTATGTCGGATAGAGGGAATCAGCTTAGGTTGCCCTGGCTTGTACGCGTTCCAATCTCGCGATGTCCTTTCGCAATGAAGAACTCCAAAATTGTACGGCATACTCCAGGTGCGGTCGGACAAGTGAGTTGTACAGGCACAGTACAATCTCCTGGTTCCGATAACCAAACTGGCGCTTAATATAGCCTAGCATCCTTTGGGCCTTTTTCTCTGCCTCAATGCACTGTTTTGAGAACTTGAGGTCACTAGTGATTGCTACACCCAAGTCCTTCTCAGTGTCGGTGGATTCAATAGCAGTGCCCTTAAGGATATACTGAGATTACGGGTTTCTGTGGCCGATATGCATCACTTTGCATTTGTTCACGTTAAAAGGCATTTTCCAAGTGTCCGACCACTACCCAATCTTCCCAAGATCTTCCTGCAGGCGGGCAGTATTTCCATTCTTTGCAACGTTTATACCAAGCTTGGTATCGTCGGCAAATTTGAAAATCTTGGCAACCATGTCCCCGTCTATGTCCTTGACGTAGATAATGAATGTAGAGGTCCCAGGACAGCACCTTGAGGCACCCCGCTAGTAACGGGCACCCACCCAGAAGACTGTCCATTCACCACCACCCGTTGCCGTCTGCCACTTAGCCAGTTCTCGATCCAGCCGGCTACCTTTCCGTCTATGCCAAGCGCTCGCACTTTCCGGAGAAGGCGGCGGTGTAGTACCTTATCAAAGGCTTTCTGAAAGTCTAGGTAGACCACATCCACGCCTTGTCGCGATCGTGCTCACTGAAAACGAAGTGAAAGAATTCTACAAGGTTCGTCAGGCATGACCGTTGCCTTCGGAAGCCGAGCTGGGAACTCCTCAGTAGCGGGTTTGACTCTAACTACAACGTCACTTTGTCCACCATGATGCTTTCCATGAGTTTACCGACTATCGAAGTCATACTGATAGGTCAGTAGTTCGACGGTTGGTTACGATCTCCTTTCTTGAAGATTGGAGTCACCTTCGCCTCACGCCAGTCTCTAGGAACGCATTTGGTCCGGAATCACTTGTTGAAGATTGCGCTTAGGTGTCGTGACACTTGATCGCGCACTTCTTTCAACACTTTAGGTAGAAACCCATCCGGGCCTAGTGACTTATTCGTCATTAGGTCACTGATCTTCTTTTTTATTTCAACTTCGGTGATGTCCATATCCTCCAGCTTTTCCCCCGAGTAGGAATCCGTTGGCTGGGGGATGGGACCACATTCTTCAGTAAACACTGAAGAGAAGTAGTCGTTGAGGAGGTTAGCATTTTCTGCATCTGAATGCTTTAATGTCCCCTCCTCGTTCCTCAAAGGGCTAATCGTTTGACGGATTGGTTTACGGCTGTTTACATATCCAAAGAACTCCTTAGGATTCTCTTTACAGAGTCTCGCCACTCGGAGTTCCTCAGACCGCTTAGCCGCCCTTATGCTGAACTTCACTCTCCTGGCTAGCCTCCGGTATTCGTCAAAGTCACCTGAGATCTTCGATTGCCGGTACACAGTTCTCTTCTCCCTAAGCAGTTGGCCGATTTCTCGATTAATCCACTTAGGTTGAACAGAAGACAGACGGGGGCATTTACAATGGATGAAACGCGATTGAAGACTCATGAATGTGGTTTTGAAACTATTCCACGAGTCTTCAACAGCATCGCACACTTCTAGCCTCACATCTGGCAGCCGAGTGCTTTAATGTCCCTTCATCATTCCTCAAAAGGCCAATCGTTCGACGGATTGGTTTACAGCTGTGTACATATCCAAAGAACTCCTTGGGATTCTCTTTACAAAGTCTCGCCACACGGAGTTTCTCAGACCGCTTAGCTGCCCTTATGCTGGGCTTCACTCTCTAGGCTAGCCTCCGGTATTCGTCAAACTCATCCGAGATCTTAAATTGCCAGTACACATTTCTCTTCTTCCTAAGCTGTTTGCTTATTTCTTGATTAAACCACTTTGGTTAAACAGAAGACCGACGGGGGCATTAAAGAAGTATGAAACGCGATTGGAGACTCATGAATGTGGTTTGGAAACTGTTCCACGAGTCTTCAACAGCCTCGCACACTTCTAGCCTCGCGTCAGTCAGTCCAACACGAAGACCTGCAAAGTCTGCTCTTCTCAAATCAAGTTTCCTCGATTTACTAGATGAAGGCCCTGCCTTCGGGACTTTGACTACAAATCTAATTAATCGGTGGTCACTGCCACCGAACTCTTGGCCAAACTGAGAGGTCCTCAACGATGTCATCCTCAGAGGTGAAAACCAAGTCTAGGATATTGTCTTCTCTCGTTGGCTCTCTTACCCATTGAGTCAGGATCTCGTTGTTCGCGAACTCCAGGAGTAGTGCGTTCTCGCCACAGGTTTTTCTCGTTCCATGGGTATTCAAGTCCCCTATGGCGATACACACTATGTCTTTTACAAGTTCTCCCAACAGCTGGTACATACTCCTTTCCTGTTTTAAGAGTTGGGCAAAGGGGCTGCAAAGCACCAGGGTCCTTTATCTGTCAAGACCTATCTCTAGTTCAACACCTAGTAGTTCATGGTCAGATACGATGTTGCAATTCTTCGAGTTGACAGTTTCCTTGACATACAACATCACACCGCCACCCTCTCTGTCTGGCCTATTTTCAGGAAGAGCTGGTAACCGGCAATCGTGAATTAACCTTCAAAATCTCGGCTTGACTTTTTTAGCCTACGGCTCCATTATAGCCACTATCTCAGGTTCTTCTATTGCTACGAGGCCACGGAGTTCAAGAAACTTGTTCCTGGTTGACCTCGCAGTGAACAGAACAACTTTCATGGAATCCCTGAGTGTAGGACTCCCAACTCTCTTCCGCTTCGCGGCTTGCTTGCTGAAGCGTTCCTACTCCTATTTGCGACCTCCGAGAAGGTCGTTTCAGGAGTGACACGGGCGTACTGGCGTACGTCCGCCTTCACTCTAGGCCTGACACTCTCGAGGGTCCGTTCCACGACATTTTGTATCACGTTTCAGAGTGCGGCCTTTCCTTTAAAGGAAAGATGTACTACATCCCTTTGGTAGAGATCCTTTGTACCATAGAAGGTGCGGTAAGAGTCCACAAAAAAGACCCCCTCCGCCGTACACCAATTTCCGAGGCGTCGATTTAGGAAGACGTTCCTCGAGTGAGCGGTCTGGGTTGGACCTCTTCTTGGGTCATCCCAATCACTACACGTCTGCGTGTTTTAGCCCATAGTCGTCCACAGCACCCACAACTGTGTTGAGAATATTTTCTGTTGGGCCTATCCTTCCTTCTCTGAGGTAGAGGTCGTTGCCTCTTACCATTAGGGCAACGACTGAGTTCTTATAAATCTGAGATTTCTCTGCCTCTACTGTGATCTGCTGGTTTTTGCTTCCTGGTAGAAAACTTACCTTCTCACTCGTGCTCAGGCGTGCTACTAGCAGGGGTTGCAAGGCCCGTGCTTGAGAGTCCCCAATAAGGTTGACCGTCGCACATTTGTCTGCACTCTTTTCTCTCGCTAGCGACTAATCTCTTTTCTCTTTCGTCTCCGTATTTCCCTTGTTTTTCTTGTTTTTCTTGTTTTTCTTCTTCTTGTTTCTTTTTTTATCTTCATTTGACTTTTCTTCTGTTTCTCTTTTCTCGTCTCCTCTTTCCAATTTCCATTGCGCAATAGTAACGCTCGAATCCTCTACACTGGGGTGAGCTGCATTAAGGTCATTGTTTTTCTTCTTTTTATCTTTTTTTTTCTTATTAGTTTCTCCGCATGGCAGAAGTGGCACCGCCAATGCAGCTTCAGCTCCTTGTGTTGGAGTCTCATCGGCGGAACAGCCCAAGTCATTGGGAGTTTTGTCTCGACCTTAAGCTGACTGGGCCTCTAGTTTAGATGCTAGCTCTAGGATTCTCTCTTTGAGACGCTGAATCTGAAGTGCGTGCTGCGTTTCTAGGGTCTGTAGTTTACTTTCCAGTGCCCTTGATTTTTCTTCAGAGGTTGTAAAGAGATCTTTGAGTTCATGGCAGTATGCCACTGCCTCTTGGACCTCTCCTTTAAGGATGCGGTTGGTGCATATACTTCCCGGGTGGCATTTCGAAAAACATCCCTCCGGCAAGTCCACGAACCACTTATCCTTCTGGCATATGGCACATGCATATGTGAGTGCAGCTTGACCTTTTTTCCCTGTCATTTTGAACACTTTCTCTCTCTCAAAACTTTGCGACCAATCAATAGTAATAAAGGGGGTTGATGAGTTGTCCCCGCGTGAGTAGCTCCCGCCTATCGATCGGAGACGTTTTAGATCTTTCAGAAAGCACTATCCATGTGCTGCTGTTTGGACGACCGAGACGTCAAACCTCGGCGTGCCATGGCTCCCAACCAAGCACCACTAACGGTCCCCGAAGGGGCCATCGATTGCTCACCAGATAAAAAACGGAGCACGCCCCGTACTAAACTTCTACTAGTTCCTTTCACGACGGCCAAGATTTCGAAGCAGCGTTCAATGGATATCCCGTCGCACCAAGAGACTCAACCCAAAGCTTTTTATTGGCCTAAGGACCAACCTGGGAACAAAGGGCCGTCACCTCAGACCGATGCTACCAGAGGCACCCGTCAACGGTCACTAGGAATAGTTAATAATTACGCGCCAGGGAGTGGGTTAACGGGGCACTTTATGTAGCTCATCATCCTTTAAGATTTTTTTTCCTCCTCAATGCACTGTTTAGAGAGAGGGTGTGTGTGTGAGAAAGAGTTTGTGATATTGCGAGAGATTGTGTGAGAGAGAGTGTGTGTGTGTAAGAGAGAGTGCGTGTGTGAGAAAGTGTGTGTGTGTGAGAGAGAGAGTGTGTGTGTGTGTCTGGCCATTCCATGACATATACATATTTATACATTTCTCTATTATAATATCTGGTGAACATGTGTATATTGTCTTTAAAAAGTCTTTGGAGAGATTTTTTAAAAGCAACCCTTTAACTTTATTGTAATTTTCAAACCCAAGTACTGTTTGAGTTGCAAAGACAAAATAAAACAGGAAACAAACCTGCCATATTTATTCAACGCATAGTGTTGTATGTCTGTTTGGACCTATAACCTTTAATAGGCAAATTTTGTTATGAGACCGGGCTTCTCCCACGGTCACTCTAATCCTTTATGGATTAATAGAGTCTGTGCCCTTCTCGTCTCACGCAGACTTCATTATTCATTTTTATTTATTTGTTTAATCGTATATTTTATTAGTGTGAGTATTTGGATAGCAAAGCTTCCGCGTTTAAACAAACATATTCCTCCACGTGGTCAGTGATTGTTGAATAAAGCCTTCTCCGTTACGTGCCAAAGTCCATTAAACCCTTTCTTTCGGACAACATACACCCCTTGCTACGAACCAAATGTCGTCGTTCAAGAGATTTAAACTACAAGGAAAATCCATCGGTTTAAGTGGCAAAATCATTGTCACTTACATACAAGAAGAAGAGAGAAAAGAGAGAGGTCAACAAAAAGAAATTAGAGAGAGCGAAGAGCGCGAGAGAATTCGTCAAAATGAGTTGGAATTACATAAATTGCGATCGGCTCAAAGCTCTTTCCGTAAATTCCCGTGTAAAAGCCCCTTAATACGCCCCTGCTAAACTCCCCACACTCAGAGATGGAGAGGAGTTCGGATATTTTCTCAATCATTTCGAGAAAATTTTGAAGTTAATCATTGGGACTTTGAGACGGACGGTGTCGCTAAGCTTCTTCCCCTCCTTAGCTTTCAGATGCGAGACCTATGTCTATCCCTTCCTTTGAAAGCTAAGGTGGTTACTCCACCCTCAAATCTGAACCTCTTTGTGGCGTATAATATGACGCCTGAATTTGACCGTGGCATATTTTGCCACGCCTGCATCCCATCAAAAATGTCCTTCCGTCATTTTGGATATAGCCTTTCCCGCAATTTAAATTTTTGGCTAGACTCATCGAAAGTCCCTGAGGATTATAAGTCCCTGGTAGATTTTGTTCTAAGGGATCAGTTGCTGGCCTCACTATGATTATCGATCCGCTCCTTTGTGAAGGTTCGTGAGTGCAACTCTTTCAAAGAGTGTATAGAATAAGCAGATATATATTCGGCGAGTCACAACTTATACCCGAAGTAAAATATAAAGCCTCCTCCTTCATCCTCCAAGAATAAAATTAACACACGGTTTCCTCCTAAGAACTCCTCAAAATTCGCCAAGTTTACTGGCCCCCCTTAAACCCAGAAGTTTCCCTTCATTGAAAGCCGTGATGTCAGGCCACTCATCTCTAATTCTTCAGCGTCATCTTTCCCGTAGGCCAATCGTATATTTTGCAAGTGGTGTCGAAGGCCACACACGCCCAAATTGCTCCCAACTTCGTGGTAATCCCATTTACCAAGTCCACCAGGTTAGTGCTGCTCCTGCTCTACCTACATCGCGACCAGAAACCTTAGCTCCAATCTCGTCTCTCAGTTCCCCAGGGCACCATCTTAATTTCCTTTTCGATAAGAGTTCTCCAGGAAGTTTGAAGTTTGAAAACCTAAGCGTTAATGGGTGCCGAGTCTCCACCCTCGTCCACGATACCGGGTGTACCTGTATAGTGGTATCAAATGAACTTCTCTCCCTGGCGGGCCCCGACCACAAAAAGTCTGCGGTAGTCTATGATTACCTGGGACGCGCAAACCGCCTCTCCATTGTAAACTGTTACCTGGAGTGTCAGTATTTTTCAGGATGGGCTGAAGTCGTGTCAGCCCCTACCAAATTATGTTCCGTTTTGGTAGGACAGTGCCCCCCAAGTCCCATACGACCCTGTAGTTATCATGAGAGCCCAGGCAGAGAAGGAATTCCAGACGCACTCTGCCCTTGAAAGTCCCTTAGCTTTAGATTTCAACGGCGTTATGAGTAAAGAACTCGCTCAGACAGAAAGGTTGCACAAATCTCCTTCCAGGGTCGGAAAAATCTCGGAGCCTCGAGCAGGATTCGGTCCGCGGTGACAAAACAGCTTCTTATATCATGAAAGAAGGCTTGCTATATCGTGCTTGCTCGGATGGCGTCAACTCCATGACTCACGCCCCCTGTGATCCCCGTTTGCAGGTACCCCTGGTCCTACATATTGCCCACGATAGTGTGTTTTCTGGCCACTTCAGCCACAATAAGAATACTCAGAGGATTTTCCTGCATTTGACCTCGTCTGGTGCTGCAGTTAACATTTCTAAATACTGCAAATTCTGTGACATCTGCCATAAAACCACGGGAAAAATGGGTATGTTAAACCGGTCCCCCTTCAGAAGGAACCAATAATATGAACCTTTTTCCCGACTGGCTATAGACCTTGTCGGCCCCATTCACCCCCTTTCGAGCAATGCACATAGTTATGTCCTTACTCTTGTGGACTGTGCTACGCGTTTCCCCCAAGCCGTACCTTTAAAGAGAATCGACAGCGTTACGTGTGCCGAAGCCTTGTTTTCCAACTTCTCTAGCGTAAACATACCAAAAGAAGTATTGTCCAATCGAGGTGGGCAATTTACTTCTGAATTGATGGCATATATCTGAAAACGGTTGATAGTAAAACAGCTTTTTACCACCCTTCTCACCCATGCGCAAATGGAGTTTGCAAGAAATTTAATGATCGATCCAAACCTTACCCCCTTCCAATTCATCTGAGAAATGCCTTTAACGCTGAGATTAACAATCTGTTCAACCTCAATATCATTGAACACTCCATGTCAAATTATTGTTGCACAATAGTTATGGCACGGAAACCAGATAACTCTTACCGCATGCGTGTATATTTTTGCAAATTAAATTCCGTGACCGTTTTCGATTCGAAACCGATTCACTTAATTGACCAAAACCTTTACTTGTTCGAAAAGGCAAAATTCATTAGCGAGTTCGACCTATGTAAAGCGTATTGCCAAGTTCCCCTGAAAAAAAGCCAAGGAAATACATTGTCTTTCCTACTGGCAAAGGACGTATGCAGTTCCGCCAACATCCTTTCGAGCTAATGACGGCCTACATCAATTATAATCGGATAATGAGCAGAGTTTTGGACGGACTGGAAATGTCATCTTTTATTTTGACCACATTGACGTTGCCACTTCCGAAGGGACAAACATTTTGCCTCCCTTCAGGCTCTTTTAGCCGTTTGCGAGAGCACAACCTTACAATAGACACCAGTTAATCCCAGCTCTTCTAAAATTCGATTCAATATCTAGGTTTCCACATTGTAGACGACTAGCTTAATCTCCTAAGAAGGAAAGGTCCTGGCAAAAGTTGAGATGACACTTCCAAGTAAGAAGAAACTGCTCCGTTCTTTCATAGGGTCTGCCTCATTTTATAGAAGGTTAGTCCCAATTTTCACGTCTTTGGCCAACCAGTAGTTTAAACTACTCGAAAAGAAGTCCCTAAACCGCACCATATAAAATTCGAGGGCTCCTCCTCATTTCCATCACCTAAAGGGTAAATTGGCATCTGCTACAGTCCTTAAGTTGCCTGACTCAAGTAGGCCCTTCGGAATCCTAACAGATGCAAGTAACGAGGGCATCGGTTGTGTCTTTCTTCAGTATGGAGACGGCGGTGAGAGTCACCCTGTGGCCTACGTAAGTGGCAAATTGCTCCCATGTAACAGTGATTATTCAGTGATTGAAAAGGAAGCTTTAGCTATTTTATCGAGTGTGCAGAAATTAAAGATGTACTAGGTAGGCCAAGATTCATTAAAGAAAGCGATCACTGCCCGCTGGCATATCTCCATAATATTAAACATCATAATGGCCGAGTAATGAGATGGAGCACATTATTTCAGGAATTCCAATATAGGATAATATATATAAAAGGGGTCGGAAAATTGTATCGCCGATACCCTTAGCCATAATACATTGGGTGACGATCCCAGCTAAAATTTACTTGTAATTGATCCATAGCCATTTGTCCATCTGGAAATTAGTAGAACCGCCAGCTAGAAATGAGCTAAAGGACAATTATTTCATTATGTATTTATTTTTCTCGATGTGTACGTCTAGGACGCACATCGCCCTTGTATATATAAAATTATGATTTACAAGAGTGGTACAGCACCCCTATATGTGTATATGTACCAGTGAAATTCTTCGGTCTTTTATATAAAATGTATCATTGAATATCCATTTCTTTCTTTTTTTCTTTCTTTTGCATTGTATAGCATAGTGTAAAAATATTATTTTCTTTATTTTAATTATGTCCCTACCATTGATTCTCTTATGGTGACAATAATTAATTTCCTTTTCCGTTCATATGCGCACGCATCTTTGGCTAACTTACACTCTGAAATACTTGTTTTAAAAAGGACCCCGCAAATTTAATAATAATACATATATATATATATATATATATATATGTATATATGTATATATATATATATATATATATATATATATATATATATTATATATATGTAAATTTTGTTGAAGACAATTGTGTATTTTTCCTTAATTAATTTCCTTTGGAAACTGTCTTTTTTCTTCAATCTTGTAGATGGTAGATTATTTGTCCAGTATTCATTTTTTTTTTTAAATGAATGTGTTTGGTAAAAACCAAACTAAATTGCTAAGCTTTTGAAATTATTCGATTATCTTCGGAGTGTTTTAAAATTTTCTTGCCTCCTTTACCGAAGTAATGAGTATATTGAGGATCTGGCAGAAAGTAAAATGAAAGATTTTCGTATATTTATTTGAGAGAAAAAATACATATACAAATTGGCGTTACAAAAAAATAGTTAATAGTGGGGAAAAAAGTTGAGCGGAGAAGAGAATGTTACACAAGTACTAGTAAGAAAGGAAATGGGTTCTCCAGGTACTACGGGAGGTCATATTTTTGGATATTTACTGTCATTTTTAATCTTTTGTATTAAATGAGTTTAGTCCTCCTGGACATACTGGAGGACAAATATTTTACATTTTAAAATCAGGAAATATTTTCCTGACAGAGAATTATATCTCAGAAATTACATTTAATTTTAATATATTGTTATCTTTTGTACAAATTTGACGAAGACGTTGTTCGTACTACCAAAAAATATGTTCACTTTTATCACGGTTTATTAATTGTTTCTATTATTAATATTCTAAATCACTAAACTTTGTTATTGGCTACTAAATATTGTGTTCATTATAAACACTGAACTATTATTCTGAATTGTTAATTATTCAATATTGCTAACTGTTTATTTACTGCTTTTATTATTTCACGAAATCCTTATGCTTATTACTAGGTATTATTATTCACTGTTTATTATTAGTTACTAAGTATTAAATTTATTATTAAGCACTGAATTATTAACTGCTAAATATTGAGTATTGAACACTGTTCATTTAATGAGATTATTATTAATTCGCTTAATCGCTCAACTTTGTCATTCTTACTAGCCATTAAATATTATGTTCTTTATACACCACTGTTTTTATTCACGTAACCACTGACTATTGAATTTTTTTATCATTAATCCCTTTAAACTCTGAATTTTTGTATTACTATACACTTTCTTCCTTTTTCTTTTTAACCACTATTTATTAAATTAATTCACTTAATCTATGGATTTACTACTATTGATACTAAATATTATATTCATTTTTAATCACTGCTTATTATTTTTAATTGATTATTATCCACTGTTAATTAAATGTTTTTATTTTTCCTTCGTCACTGAATTTTATAATTGTTAACTATCATTCACTTTTACACATTTTTTCCACTAAACGAAATCGGACGTTTTTTGACCACTTTTGATTTTTTAAAAAAGGTGACATGTTCACGGTGTGTACACACATGTCTGGGATGTAGATGGTTCTTCCTTTTAGTAATCCTTCTATTTCTTTCGGCGACCAAGGTCCTTCATAGGTCCATTTGTAGTCCCCGCGAATAATTTCATTGATCAGGGCCTCCAGGTCACCTTTCGGGGGCTTGCACACTACAGCGCTGAATACCTTGAGTCCCACGTCAGTGGCGTTAAAGAAGAATCCTCGTAATAAGATTTTTCTTTCTTCCGTGAGGGGTACTCCGAGATAGTCCAGAATTTCATCGTCCTTGTCTTCTTCCCTGTGAAGTGTCTATTCTTTTTCTTCTGTCTCTTCTTCCTTTCGGGGTTTTGTCTTCTTTTTCTTTCGCTGTTTCTTTTTTGGGCTTTTTCGAGGGCTTTCGCCTCTTGTTTCTTCTCCTTCCTTTAGTTATTTCATCTCCTGCGGTTTTCAGTTGTTGTTGAATGTCGGCAAATTCTTTTACTTTTTCTTAGGTTGTTTCCTTTTGCTGTGGGTTATGAACAAATTGTATTTTAAGCACTTCTTGTTAAGAGGGATTGGGAGGAAACCAAAGTTTTTTTCCTGATACCCTTCTTCTGTAATAGCTGGTTTAATTCTTCGAAAAAAGTACCGGGCTTGGCATGGTTTGCCAAGTGTGCGTAGATGACCATAGTCATTATTTCTTTGTATTCACTTGGCATCACCAGCTTGGGTGCCGTTATTTCTGTGGCTGTTGTTTTTGTTGCCGCTGCTGCTTCTGCGAAGTTCTTTGGTTTTGCCTCCTTTTCCTTTTTGGAATTTTCACGTTTGGCTCTGATTGCCTCTTTGCGGACGGGAAACCTCATAGCAAAGGCCCTGTGGTCCCCACCGTAGTTTGTACAGCGTGTTTTTTCAGAGGTACACTCCTTGCATCCATGTCCTTGTTTAGAACAGATGGAGCATATAACGTCGGTAGCTCGACACTCACTTGGTGGGTGTTTTTCCACTGCCATGCATTTGAAGCAGGTTTCCAGCTGAACGAATTCCTCTGCTTCTATTTGTTCAGGGACAACGTGGAGGTAGAACCCTAGGAGTCCCTGCTTCATAGCCCTTTGTGCCATTTCCGTGGTTGAGAAAATATCTTGGACTATATTTTTGCCAAACTTATCCACCTTCTCAATTCTTGCCCATTTTTGGTGCTTAGAAAGCTCAGCCTTGAATTCTTCACAGCTGTTGTCCGTGAAAAAGGGGTTGAGCTTTCTGAGGATGACTGATCAACGCACCATGATCTCGTGGGAGATAGTAGCTTTAAGTCTAATCTTCTGAAGTGGCTCTTTAGCTTCGTCTCACACGATTTTTTCGACGTCCTCGGGAGTCCAGCATAATGCTGCCCATCCGTTGGGTATCTCAATTAGGCTTAGAACTGCTACGTTGAGCGGGTCAAAGATAGTCTCCACGACCGTTTGCTGGCTTGGTTTTGTTGTTCTACTGATGGTACGGAGGGGGATCCGTGTGACGTCCATTGGGGGTGGCCTTATGGCCCCCATCTCGTAACGTTGTTCCTCTTTATTCCTGGTATAAGTATACTATTCTTCCGGATTGTTTTTCTCCTTTTCCTTCCAAAAGAGAATGTCTGGCAAGGGCGTTTTCACTTTTTCACCAAACTTTTCCTCCTTTGCTAATGAAAGGAAATTATTTTTAAGGGGTATTTATTCCGCCTTGGTTAAACGTAACGTTAGAAGAAATGAGCCACTCCTGTGCGTGGAATTTTAAAAATAGTTTTAATGTGCGATTCCAGATTGTCGCTTGACTGTTGACGACCGGCTTATCTTCATTTATTAATATGGCTTCTAAGATTTTAAGCCTCGTTTCATTAACCTCTTGTTTTTAATAATGGTGTTATCAACAAGCATCTCTCTCGTTAGGTTAATATAATGTTCACTCTCCATATGGTATTGGGCCCTCCTCTTTGTAGATGCATAGTTAACCGTCTCGAAAGTGTGGTAATTGTCATGCCAATATATTTTGAGTTTTTATAAAGCTTACAGTCTTTATTGGAGCAGGTGAACTCATAAACTATGGTGGTTGACTTAAGATACGAGAAGTTTGGGCAGATGTTATTTTTCCTCCGTTTATTGCTGGCTTTTTTTGTTTTATAATACATTGATGAGTTAGATTTTATCCGTTTGATTTTTAACGTTGATGTTACGGTTAATAATCTCCGTGATGTTTTTTTTATCTACTTAATAAGCCGTGAACATCTGGTTTCTGTAATATATATATATATATATATATATATATATATATATATATATATATATATATATATATATAAATATATATATATATATATATTTATATATATATATATATGTGTGTGTGTGTGTAAAGGCAAACGCAGAACCCGGTTCACACGGCCCTTTATAACTTTAACAAACTAACAAGGTCACCAGAATATTTATTCAGAGGGAAAAACAAATTCGCTTCGAAGTAGACAAAAGGTGGCGCCACTAGGCTACACTATGTAGATTACGGTTAGTTACCAGGTAGAGGCTGGAGTATCAGCGAGGGAAAGAGAGAAACAAGAAATATTCTAATCTTATAATTTAAAGAGAAGAACTTCTGGATTATAAATACAAAATCTATATTTAGTAAACACAAAAATAAGATTTATAACAACTAAATGTCACCTCGACCACGAACGACCCAAGTCGTTATATAAAAGGGGTGGACGATTGAGAAAAATTAACGTCGTATTAATTAAGCGGGAAACAATAGGCTACGCTCATCGAGTACGAAGTACACACGGAATAACGCCCACCTCTTTCGCCCTTTCCTGCGATGCAGGGGGAGACTCGAGACTTACTTGGAGGTCTAGTAAGGGCGCAAGATGAAAGAACTATTCCAAAGTACCTGATACAGGAGCAATGGAGGGACACCTCAGAGGATGAATCCACGGATGGCGACGGCGGAGTTGGTGATAGATCCCGGTGACGAGGACTTTCGAAGTTGGTACGGCCGAGGGACCAGCCCACCACACGGGAACAATCTTGACTTACAAAAAAGGAGGAGAGGGGGGGGAGAACGAGCCCAAGGTGTTCAGACTTCTCACATGGAGGACTGTCAACGTCCAAGATTAGTAGCACACGTACAGCAGGTCAGCTTCAAACTAGCCTGAGATAAAGAAAGGGTCCTCACCGTACGAACTTGAACGGGTTCTTCCCTCCTGAGAGAAGGAAGCATCCTTTAATACGGGTGCTGTGATGTAAAAACCTCATGTGCGCGCCACTTTTCTGGAATAATTATCGAGTACGCGCCTGGGGCGTCGACAAACAGGGAAGGCTCAGAGACGAGAAAATAACTTCAACTAGGCGACAAACCTTGTCGCCCTTACAATATATATATATATATATATATATATATATATATATATATATATATATAGATATAAAAAAGTACAGTAGCGCACGTGTAACTATCGAGATAAAACCATAGTAATAGGTCTAATTTTATGTGCGAAACCAGGTTTCGTCAGAGACATCCGTTATTAACAATCGCTATTGAACTAGTGAGATACAGAAATTGCTTAATATAGAAACACACAAATCAGGGACGCTAAGGAGGATTATGCGAAAAACGGAAGTATGAATTCCTTTCTTATTAAGGTATTAGTATTGAATTGGCCGTCGGAAGTATTAAGGTTGAGAATTACTTTTATAAGTGTCGATTTAATTAAGCGTTGATGTATATAATTGTGATACTTATAAACTACGAGTATGTTAGCACTATTACTATCAATTTGATGATTTTTATTGGACATATGTAGAACTAGACTCAAGGATAGGGCACCAGATCACATATCGCATTTAGGTTCGTTCATTCGCTTGGAAAATTGCTGCTTTTACCGATATATATATATATATATATATATATATATATATATATATATATATATATATATATATATATATATATATATATATATATATATATATATATATATATATATATTTATATAGTGATAATAGAATCCACCAAGACTCGGAGTTTACCTCCTCAGAGGCCTATATTGAGTTCCTCTAAGCTTACAGAAAAATTCTCCCAGCTTTTTGCCCTGATCCGAAAACTTCGAAGATGACCATAAAACAATAAAGATAACTTAGGAGAAACTTACAGTAGATGACAAATTAGAAGACTACACACAGGATCGTCACGAAGTATCTCTACCTATTGGATTATAGAAAGTATTTCATAGTCGCACTAAATTATAAAGGAAATACTAGTGTCTTTTAAAATAGGTAATCAACTTTAAGAGGTTTTATTTGTTCTATTACCTTAACTTTGTGCTCACCCCTTTGATTCACTCAGTGCTAGGATTACCGAGTTTGGCGTTCCTGGTACGCTATATCCGTCAATGCCTTCATATTTTTACTCGCAACTTTTCTTTGACTTACCAGGTGTCGTAGTCTTCATTATGAATTGACTTCAAATTAGAACTCGACGGCAGTTTCAGACATAGAGTCAATTCCAGCAACCCTTAAGCGTTTCTTCTTTCTTGGTATTGTCCCAAACCAATGGTAAAACCTACTATAAGGAGTCTTTTCACTCACTCTCCTCATATTAAGGTTGATTCTAATTTCTCACCATCAGAAAGAATCTACTATTGTCCTATTCGTTTTTCGTCTACGCTCTATAACTTTTTAGATTGATGCAATCTGATTAGTGACGTTTCAGAGACATTAAACCTTACTTAAGAAAAATGCGGCCTGCCCTATTTCCCAAGTTTCCTTTAACTAATATACAGGTAGTGCATATTTCTAAAGATCAAACAAACTTGAACATATTAGATTGTCAGTAACATGAAGAACACCAAATAAGAGAAATTCATTGTAAGTATCAAGACAAATTTAGGACACAATTTTTTCCTTGTGAAAGTTGGCCGAACTTATAACGGATCAGCTAAGTTCTTAATCTTAACCTTCCACGAGTTTTCCGCGAGTTCAAAAGAAAACTCTCACATTGCCCATTTTTTTCACCTTTTTGCGACACAAACCGATTAATATTCCTTTTTAAGGAAAATCCATAACCAGAGTAAGCAAATAAATTAAAGCTTGCAAGTAACAAACAGGTAGAATGGGAAAGCTAAATTGCACAACATTCAGAATAAGATATAGGTGCCTACAATCCATGCAACGTTTCACGTATTATAAAGAACATGGTCTTCCAATAAGAGATGGTCAGTGGATTCATATCTACCTCCTTGAGCTTGGTCTTAGAATAAATCCAGATGGATATGTAGAGCTGCTGAAGATTTTGATCAAACAATGCTGGGAATAGGTTCCTGCTTGAAGGCCATACCTCCAGAAATAGCTAGAAAAATTTTTTGGGAGAATTTCTAAGGATTCACTAGCCATAATTTTTGGCCTCCACCCATTATCATCCTATAGGATTAATATATAAGTGGGCGGTGAGGAAAGACAACAGTCCTTCTGTGAGCAACACCAGCGTTGGGCTGGTGGGCTTAAAGTTCGATAGCTTCCCAGGGACAAAATAAAGAACAAATGCGCAGGTTGTGGAGACGTCTAGAGTCTCGGTTGGTAGCGAATTGCTAGTACTTTGAATACTCTTATCTGCCAGGCATAATCAAGTTGATATTATCTTTTACTTTTTAAAAACATTTATTTTGGATCTCTATTTCTTACTATAGAATTATTCAAGCTTATTCATCGAATTCGTACGATCCCTTAAAATGAGAGAGTTGCCAACCGTGTGCTTGCATGGCTACGATCATAAATCGTCGCCTTTTATGAACCGTTATTGAAAACTAATTTATTTATTTACTCGGATTAGATAAATGAAAATCAACGACGGTATAACCGACAGAAATATTGGTCAGAGAGGTAAAAAAATAGTGTAATTACGAGAATTAAACCAAGTTGATTGATGAGCCAGAGAAGGTTAAAAATTAGGCTTATTTGATCGCTCTATACCGTAATATTTGCATCGACCTAAATATCACCCTCCATCACATCGAACCAATATGCAGAGATTAACACTGACATGAGAACGGGAGAAGGTTTCTGCCGAAGAAAAGATTTATAATTTAACGGATTTAAAACATGAATCAAGCGAGAGGGAATCAAAGGATTGAAGTTGCTTTTTTAATTACTTTTCCAATTTATTTTGCAAAAATCTTAAGAGCAAGTGCCAATTTGTATCCGTCATATATGTTCATGTAAGGAAAAATGAATAAATACCTCTTTGTTACTTGAAGCGTTTACTTTTAATTTAATCTGATATGATCTCAAAGGAAGGTTGGTTTCTGAAAGTATTTCTAATATGGCAAACTCCTTTCTTTCTTTTGCATTAAGACGATTTTCAGTATCACCGAGCACTGCCTGTTTTATTAATGACTTCAGGAGAAACTGTATGCTGCCAAGAGTTCTGCGTGGGTTGTGTCTAAAATTAATTATTGTAGCAGGTAATCTTTTAATTCTGATATTCAAATTGTTTTTAATAATAATCGTCCCCCCCCCCCCTGTTTCATATATTTAGAGCTGAAGAAATTCCCGTCTCTGGGTTACACTTCTGAGATTTTGCAATAAGAGGGTGGATAGTGTAACAGAAGCAGCATCCAAGCTAAAACACAAATCTCGAGAGGCGGAATGCCTCCTCGAAAAGAATGCCCCAACACAAAGTGATACTTTCTCCGTTTGTTTGTCTTTTGCATTTTTAAGATCTTACACTATCACTCCAGGCCTTTATATTGAGATAATATTTAAATAAATTACGGTTTTATGGAAAGCGAATATTTGAAAGATTTTTTATTATTGTGTCCATTTAGTAATTATAACTCTTAAGGATGCACGCGTTAAGCAAACAGATTTCACTCATAAATCAAGGGTTATATTTGTGTTTCCGGTTAAACCTTGACATGATCAGCATATGGATCTACTTTGGACAGTATAAACTTTTAGAATAACATGAAATTAAGTGCTAACAGAGTATGATCGGTTAAATGAAGTATTAACTTTTTGAATGATTTCTGGGAGTAGTTCTCTGTCGCACTGACTTGAGGAAATAATCCTTCGAAGATAATTTAACGAAGTCGAATTTAAGCCTTTTCGCTTTTTCTAAATAGAGTATAAATCAGAATCATTTACGGTTCGATGTTTATTTAATTTAAAAGTCATCTTATTTGTTTAATCTCCCCAGAATGGCACTTTATCTTCTTCATCTAGTACAGCTAAAAACAAAGAGAGCTTTGGAATCTATGAGATAAAAGTAATTTAGAGAATATTTGATTAGAAACTTTTCCAACCTTTGTAGTTCACAGATCGAATTCTTAAATTATATACACAACAGGCAATGGCTTCGCGACTAAGATTAAAATTTAAAATCTTTAAAAAGCAGCCATGGTTAAATTTTTATAAATTATCTGAACATCACCAATCATAATAATTTCAAAAAGGAACTCTAAACTAAAATTTCTCCCTTTCAAAATATCACGTTACTAAAATATAGTTATAAAAGAAGATATATAAAGATAACTTTTCTGAACTTCACTATTTATAATTCTTTGGGTTTTAAAAATTCACTCAATTTCTATACCTATATTTATTTCTGAACTTCACCATTTTGTTTTTGGATATTATAAAAGAATTATTAGAAATGACTTTAATAACAAAAACATAAGTCATAACCCAGCTAAGATGAAATTATTATTCGAATACTCAGATATCCCCTTCTTAAAATATAGAGTTAGTGATGATGATGAGGATTAACTTAAATTCAGTTCCGAGTAAACTACTGGACTCAATTAATTGATAAACAAAATCATGGATTATTTGGATAAACATAAATTAATTCGAAATAGCCCTCACAGATTCAGAAGACGTTACTCGTGTTAAACAAATGTTTTTATGTTATGACAGATAAGTAGGATAATCTTAAAGCCATAAACTTTATTAACCTTGATTTTAAATAGTCTGGTGATTTGGTGCCCAATTACACTTTTATAAACGCTTAGCGCAATTAATAAGCGGTAGTTTATTACGTTGAATCGATAACCGGCTTCTGAACTATAGCCGGATAATGCTGATAAATTACAAAGAGAAGCTTCTGATTATGGCAAAATTACTAGTGGCGTGCTGCAGAGCCCAGTATTGAGGGCTTTATAATTTCTAACCATTGTAAATGACTTGGATTCAAGAGTATTAAGGATGATTGCCAAGTTCCCAGAAGATGCTACACTATGTCATATACCGAAACATAAATCACATTCAGAAGTAATACAGGACGACTAAATGCTATATTTAATTAGTCGTTTGCAAGTCAGGTGACTTTTAATCACACTGAGTAAAAAGTTGCTAAAATTGGAGTTTGGAATAGAAAATTTGAATAAACGTTAAGTAGTTATCGATTAGAAATTGTTTCAGAATTTCGTGATATCTGTATATATATTTCGAGCGATAAAATGACAAATGCAATATTCGGTTTTATTACGATAAATTATAAAGATAATGGCTGTGGAATAGTAGTTCCATTATTGAAATTATTTGTTAATCCATAGCTGGAATAACAGATCTCTCTCTCTCTCTCTATATATATAAATAAATACATATATATATATATATATATATATATATATATATATATATATATATATATATATATATATATATATATATCTTATCAATTATAATTTTTACGTGAACATCGATTAACAACACTCAACATAGATAATGTGACGTGTCAAATGCAGTAATAAGAGTGTTACTTTAACGAGTTGCTAGACGTTAGTAAATAGATTATAAAATTTCATTCAGGTTATGAAAGGAATATGCACGGTAGAGTTGTTCTACCTGTACTTATGACTTAAGAAGGTAGTTTTATATATTCAGACAGTTCGTGACGGGCGAAAAAGTGACTCTTTATTTTATAGGAACTTAAGATGCCATCTATTATCAAAGTATCGATAACAAGATCAAGCTCAACAATCGATCACGTTACTACACCTCTCTACCCTTATTTAGAAGTTCTGCGTAAAATAGCTAAAGGAGAACCCATAAGCAGCTGTGAAATGTCTACCACAGTATGGACAAAAGTAGGAAGTAAAATAAGATAAATTAGACAAGAAGGATAAAGAGGTTGTAACACAGAAGCATTTCTAAGAGGAGTCATTGTGAGTCTAGTAATTACCTGATCTTCGTGTATTTTTACAACCTCTGGTAGTATAGTACAACTATAGAATAAAGGACCGGTCTGCTTCTGTACCTCAACATGCATCCACTTATACCTACCAGGATTATAGTACTTAATCATCATTGGAGATGATTGTGGTGGGTACAAGTTTCTAGCAGACTTTGTGTCCTTAGCTTTCAGACATTCTGCCTACAGATCACTCTAATAAACCGTTGTTCTGTAGGGCAGAACTAATTTAATCGCGTCCTCAAGCGTCGACCAAACATCAACCCAGCTGGTAAAAATCCAGTGATAGATTAAGATGTACAAAGAGATTTCTTGAGAGGTCTGTTCCATATTCTTGGCTAAATTATTGGTGGAAGGTTAATGAACTGCCGTAGTAATTTGATGAATATAAAAACATATGATAAATTCCTCAAATTTAGCATAAGTTAAACAAGGAGCATTGTCAAAAACAACTGACACTGGCAAACAAATCTAAGCGAAGTCCCACCAAAGTAAGAAAAGCTGGTCCCTTCTTTTCCTCTGAGATAGAGTTAGCTGGAAAATTGTGTTCAACTCTACCTAATATAGGTCTCAAATTCTTCGAATCCACCATCAAAATTAGCAATAGAACCAATAAAAGATATTTTATTCTCCCAAATCCCTAATGAAATAGAGATTTACACAAAAAATAGAAATAGGGAACAAAAATAATTACCAACAATAGACAATGCCAAATCCTCAATCCTCTTCGCCTTTGTAAAATATCTATATTATCAATTATAGTTATAGTGTAACAACTATCAACAACAATCACTATAGATGATGTGAAGCGTCAGATGTAATAATATGTGTAACTGTAAAGTGTTAGTATGAGTTAGTAAATATGTAAAGTATAATATATCATTTAGTTAGCATAGGAACAGGAAGAGTGGAGTTGTTATGGTTATAGTTTTGTCTTAAGGAGGTCGTTGTTTATATTCATAGAGTTGCTGACACGCGTAGACTAACTATGTATTATTTCTACAGGATCTTGAGAGGCCATCTTGTATCGAAGTATCAACAACAAACTACAGTCAACCGCAACATTAGATCACATTGCACTTAAGAAGAATTGAAATTTCTTGCGCTTGAAGATAGGTGCCTTCGCTGCCAATTAATAAAAGTCTCTAAAATTAAGAATGGTTTTGATAATATTAAGTTAGATTCACTTTTTTGAACCAAATGAAAACATAGCGCGAGCCAAAGGACATAGAAAAAATTAAAGCGTTTACACACCCTACCTTAAATATTCGGAAAACTACAAGTTGAGACCCTCCTTTGTGAAACGGGATAATGTGAACTTGAAATTCTCTGCTGGAAATTGGAGTGAAAAGCAAATGGATAACATGTTCAAAAAGAGATTGGGTATACACCTAATTACTTACTAAACATACGAAATTAAACAATTTTTATTTAACATTTATTTACACTAAAGTTCTTTGCCATACTTGCCAACTCTCCCAATTCACGCGGGAGACTCGATTCTTAACCATCTCTCCTGCGATGATCTAGCTAAGTAATTTCTCACGATTTTACAGTGAAGGAAAATATTAGATTATGAAGAATATTTGCCACAGTATCTGGTAACTCTGTCCTACCTGCTCCTATGAGGTAAGCCGGTGACGCGACTCAGTCACTCGCTCGATGCAGTGATAAGCTAACTACCATTGATAATGTTGGAAATAAGAAGACGAAGAAGAAGAAGTCACTTGCTGGCGGTTAAGTTTGCGGTTAGTTTCTCCGTTCAGCTTTCAGGCACAGATGGATAGATTAAAAATGACACCTGTCAGTGACATTCCTACAGAGAGAAGAAAAATGAAAAAAGAAGAGATGCTTGTATACTCACAAACAAGAAGGAGAGAAGTGGGGGGTTGGTCAAGTGATTCATGGGATACATTGTTCATGAAAAGACAATCATGGACATCCCACTGAAGGAAATTCAGTATGTAAAGAAAACCAGCTTGCTGATCAAGACCTTGTAATTGGAACAACAACAAAGGAATTTATCAGAAATGAAGGCCATATACACGCAACGGAGAGGAGATTCTTTAAGTAAGTAAACTACTGCTTCTCATTTGATATTATGAACTGAAATTATTTTTAATAGTAATATACTATTAATGAAAGCCCTGATTGTCCTCTAAAATAATAATCTGTATTGAACATCTTATTCCAACTTTTAAGGAGGTGAGAGCCTTTTATAAAGCATGTATTGAAAAGATGCTGAAATCCCTTCCCATTGAACACCAAATGCTCAACGAACTCAGGATGGTGGACACAACATATCGGCTCGACATCAGTCCAGACACCGATAGGATTATGCTTAGTCCTGATAGTTAAGTGAAAATAAATATCCTATATACATAAATATCATAAATCAAAATCAAGCATCATTCCACTTATTTAAATTTCAGTGGAAATGCTCGTGGCGCTGTTTCTTCAATTAGTCCTTTCAGGAGATGCGCATAAGCTTAATAAAGAGTGGGTGGAATACCAAGTGACAGATAACAAGGAGCTTCCACAGGAAGAAAGGGTTGAGAGGGGCTGAGGGCTGTTAGGGAAAGATAAGATGTTCCCAAGTCTGGCATCTCTGATGAAAACTATGCTCTGCATTCCTCATAGTAATGCTAGCTTAGAGAGTTCCATTCATACGGTAAAAGAAATTGTAACTGAAAATAGAATGAACATGGATAACTTTACTCTTTGTGCCCTCATGTCCTGCAAGATCAAGCATACCACCTTTGGCTTTTAGTATGATCCCTTGAAAGAATTCTAGCCGCTGCCAAGCATGTTACATACGACTACAACAAGGCCTTGAATGAAATAGGGAAAAAGGATTTAGGCTTGGACATTCACAGCCTCAGATGCACACAATTTTTTCAAGTTACTGTTGTTTCGTCTTGTTTGTTCTTTTTCACTCTTTTGCACATTGTGCCTAATATTGTATTTCTGTACAATTTTTTATGTGTATTTCTTTTAATATGCAATAAATACTGCATACTAAATGCATTTCAGTGTAAACACCTTATTATATAATTTTCTGGTACTCATTTCAACAATAAAAACTGCTAATTTTTCATTATCCTCACTGATAAACAGAATCATTTATTCAATATCAAAGAAACAACATATTCATAACAAGGTTCCTACATCAAGTTTAAAATACAAGGCAAGAATGGCAACAATTTGTAAGCAAATCTGGCAAAGGAACGTTTTTCCATGGGCCGATACCCCGATGGAAAAATCTCCCTATTTTTCACAACCAATTGTTAGCAAGTGTGGTCCTCGCAACACTTCCTTACTCTACCTTCCACACTTTTTCGCGACATGCCATAAATCAGTTCTAAGGGTCTTTGCTTCTCATGATTTTATAAATCTATAAATCTTTTAGCCATAAAGCTTCCAAAGCTTAAAATATAAATGGGTAAGGACTAAGGTTTATTTCATTTAGAGCCAATATTTGACTGTCTTTTCTGGAAGCCCATATTCCTCTTAGGAAAGTGAGGTGTAGTGTTGTGCCTTCTTAAATTTTTATAATCTGATCGATATAAACATTGTAACGAGAGAAGGTTGTTGACACTAATCTGAATATTCAGAAACCAACACGTTGAGACCGTTCTCTGTGGAACGGGATCATGTTTAAGAGATTGGGAGCTATCGTTGACTACTTGAAGCGCAACTATGTAACCTTTTTTTAGAATATTTAAGCTATTTTTACAACACCGTTTAAAATTAGAAAATAAAATATCATAATTCACATGTTCTTGAAAATACTCGATTAATTTCCATAGTAATTATAAAGAATTTTCTTTGTAATTGTCATGTTAGTTCTCAAATTTAATGTTGAGCGTAAACAAAAGTATGAAGAAATAATATGTATTTGAAGAAAGGATGTGCACACAACAAGAGAAAGATGATTATAAATTCATCAAAATCTTAAAAAAACGTAATTATCTCTTAGACAACTGAACAATATTTTAGGAAAGGTATGCTGGGCCAAGTTTTGGATGATTTACACATCTTCGCACACAAGACTAACCATCATTTGCATTACTCTAGCTTTATTTTCTCTCATTTTTATTCTAATCTTTGCAAGAAGTCTTCATTATTCTTCGGTTTACAAGCCAAAATCTCCAGGCTAAATATCTTCCATAGATTCTCCTGTTGGTTTTAAATCAAAGATCTGCGCAGATGTTCATCACAACGCTATTGTCAGCATCCAAGAACCGCTATGCTGGCTTTTCTTTGTGGCATGGGGCATGGTCCTGCATGAAAACAGGCTGACCTATCTCCATTGTTCGGACATCGTATGTCCCGTGTTTCCGAATCGGATTCTTTTTTGCATTAGCGTTTACTCTGCCTCGTAAACTGCAACGAGTAGACAGAGACTAACGCTGGAAAACATACCGAAGATCATAAATCTGCGTCTTCAGAATTTCTGCTTCTTTTTCGTGAATGTGGAAGGGTAATATTTCACCTGTACTAAGCTTACCTGTTTATCTTTTCCCAATCATGAAAATAAAATTTACTTCCGTCGTCAAAAAACACTTTTCTTCCTTTCATCACGGTACCTGACATGTTCAATAGCGTTTATTTAGTACTTTATAACGTTTTTTGACTGCATCAGCGTTAATTTAGTGCTTCATACCGTTTGTCGGAGCGATTCATATTGTTATCAGTACTAAATAACGTATTAAAGTGATTAATAGAGTTTTATGAATTCTCCATAATTGTAATGAGTGTATTATAACGTTTGTTGAGTGATACAATGCGTTTATCAATCAAATCTGAAATGGAAAAAATTTGATAAAGAAAATCTTGTTGGAGTTTGTGAGAAGAGTCTGATACTTAAAGTATCTGCTTTTGTCTTCCTTCACCAGTCTCGTGGTTTCATTAGAATTTTTTCTTGATCGCTTTCCCAGTCTTTCTTTCAATTCTGACTGTTTGTAAGAAGTATTTAGTGGCTAGCTCACAGATTCTCCAAGTAGATATTATGATGACTGTTTCACATGGTACTATGAGTATTTTCCGTGCATAATATGAGGCCTTTATTAGATAATCGACTTTGCACTAGGTTTATTACTACTCTTCTAATTAAAACCTATTCATAAGTTGCACTTCGCTACCAGTCAAAATCTATTGCCCAATCTATTTACATTCACAAATTGAACATAGGTTCTCCGTTATTAGTACTTATGTAAATATATTCACCCTTAAGTACATGGAATGTAACCAAACCTAACCTAACATTTTATCATTCATTCTCGTATAATTTCCGACCTCAACTTTGCCAAATCTTTGTTATCTTTAATGGCTCTTGCAACTGACTTTTTCTGATGATATAAAATTTTTCACGCATTTATAATTTCCCCCCAACCAAGCCAAAAACTTTCGTCTGGTGGCATAAAAATGCACGACTGATCCATATTAGCTTACATATTTGGAGTGGATTTGTAAAATATTTAGTAAAAAAAATTCCATAAGGTTTTCTAAATATTTTGTGACTTATTCAAGGTTTATTGAGAATTGTATCATGTCTATATTTCTGATTAAAATTCCGTTAGTTTTACTGAGGGGTAAGGTAATTTAATGTAGCCCTGATAGGAATATTTAAATGGAGATTTAGTAATTGAGCTAAACTACATAGATATATAAATTAATCTCTTAAAAAAACAGCATTAAACACATATGATCTAACGATCCATTAATAACGTTTCTAAAGAGACCCAATGGAGCCATTTAATTCCTAAGTTTTAAACCAAACTTCAGTTTGGTTCTGAAACTAATGAGAGGTTATAAAAATTCTGATGTATTTTCCCAAATAAATCCAGCGTGGGTAAATTAATCTCCGGATAGGTGAAACTTCAGAAAACCAACGCCGTATTATTAGTGTTACAAAAGTATTCATAGTCTTTTTAGTCATTTCAGTTGTCATATATTGTTTCAGTCTCGCACGAAAAGTACATATATTTTAAGATACTACACCTTGATGTGGTTAAAATTTACATTTTTAATATGTCAGCCTTGCGTTCTCTTAATGTGAAAATAAACTATTATTTACTCTAACTGGCAACATTTAATTCGAACTTTATTCTTACATTGGCCAGCCTGGATACAATTTTTTAAAAGAGCGGCGCTTTCGATTTTTTCGCCAAACTTGTGTCAACCTTTTTAATGGAGTCATGTGTTTTTTGCGTATTTAAATTTTTTTAACTATAATAGGACTCTACATAATTTCTCGTTCAATTTAATGAACTTTTGTTGAAATTATAGCCTCATTTTGAAAGCAAACTGTTGCGACAGGTGTGGCTTGATTATAATATACCCAGCACTAAATAGTATGTTTGTTTTGTCTTGGGATTCGAACCTAATGTAAGCTTTCGAATTGTCAATACTACCAGGTGTTTTAGATAAGGCTTAATTCTATAAATTGTTCCTAAGGTGCGTAACAACAGTAATTATGTTTTTTGTAGGGAGTTTAGTCATCATTTACTGCTTCTTCTTTTTTGCGCGGAAATCATTTATTTTTAATATATTATCACTGCAAATAGTGTCATACTCAGAGTTCTAATATGTTGAAAATAGTGCTTTTCGCGGGTAACCGAAGACGTAAATGACGACTAGAATGCATACTTACACCATTAGTACTGTTTATACTCCTAAAATTTGTATCACTTCTATATTTCTGATAAAAATTCCTTTACTTTTACTAAAGGGTAAAATAATTTAATGTCACCCTGATGGGAATATTTAAAGGGAGATTTATAGGTTAAGCTAAACTACATACATAGATATATTTTTTCATCCTGTAAACGACCAGGGTTAAACACATATGAATCGACGATCCAATGATTTCACTTCTAAAGAAACCAAATGGAGCCATTTAGTTCGAAAGAGTAGAACCAAACTTCAATTTGGTTCTGAGCCTAATGAGAGGTTGTACAAATTGTGATGTATTTTCCCAAATAGCGGCCAATTTAGGTAAATTAATCGCCAGCAATTTCAAATATCGGAAAATCTACGACTTATTTTTGGTATTAGAAAAGTATTCATGGTCTTTTAAGGCATTCCAGTCGTCATATATGGTTTCAGCTTGGAGCGAAAAGTACATGTGATGTATTTTCCCAAATAGAGCCAGCGGGGGTAAAGTAATCGACGGTGAGTTCAAATATCGATAAACCTACGACGTATTATAAACGTTAGAAAAGTATTTATGCTCTTTTTACGCATTCCAGTCGTCACATATGGTTTCGGCTTGGCGCGTAAAGTAGATATTTGTAAGATACTATACCTTGGTTAAAATTGACATTTTTAATATGTCAGCCTTGCGTTCTCTTAATGTGAAAATAAACTATTATTTACACACACTGGCAACATTTATTTTAAAATTAATTCACCCATTTGCAAACCGAGATACATGTTTTAAAAAGAGTGCCGCTTTCGATTTTCGCGCCGAATCTTATGTCTAACTTTCTTAATGGAGTCATGTTTTTGTGGGTATTTAAATTTTTCATCTTTAAATTTTTTTATTTCATAATTGAAATTATAGCCTCATTTTGAAAGCAAAGCATTTCGACAGGTACAGCTTGATTATAATATCCACAGCACTAAATAATAAGTTCTTTTCTCTTGGGATTCAAACCTAATACCCCTGTAAGGGGCACGGCTATTTGCCATCCTGGCCGCCGTGCTGATGGGACTCAGCAACCCGTCTGGCCCCAGTTTAGCCTCTTCTCTTTCCTTTAAAACACTTTTTCCTCGCTTTTCATACAACCTCTCCCACAACATACTCTGGTCAACCTCTAATTTCCCAGCGTATATGCTGACCTTCTTGTCAGCCAACCGTCCCGGATCGGGGCTGAGGAAAGAGGAAACAATGTTCCCTAACCCCTAAGCTTCGGGCTGGAATGGGTTTTTTTCAACAACCTGCTTCATCTCCACCCATACCTTCCTCACATCCCTTTTCCTTTCATCTTCATACTCTATCAGTTTTACGCCGTGTCTAAGGTAGAACCGCTATGACAATGGACTGCCAGGCAATCACGCGGGAGGGGTGGTCCTCATTTGCGACACCTGGCTCTGTTAGGCCTGTAAGCACCTCTTGCAGTGCGGGCAACTGCGAGAATTCATGAGTTATTGCTTACCGTAATTAAAAGAGGGTCACCATGTCCATGTATGAAAATTAAAAAAATAAAAAATTCTCCCCAATTCCCCTTGCTCATCAACGGAGCCTCCCTCGGGCAGCTCCACCGAAAAAATGGAGGCATCCCCCTGTGTTTGCGCAGGGGACCCTCCATAGTTCTCTAACTGGAGAGGGGGCTAACTCCTCTCCTACGACTACGGGTGTAGGGGAGTCCCCCTCACCCCCTTCTCTGAAGGTGCTTTCGGGCCCCTCCCTATTTCCAGCGGCAGTCTCTCCTTTGCTTTATAAGGGGACTGCCAAGAACGCCAACAGGCAGCTCATTGCCGACCGCCCCTCATTGAAGAGGCTCGGTAGGGCAAACCCCCTTAGGGGGGAAAGGGAAGCCAGGCGCCTTCGGTCGCTTCCCTCAGAAGTCCTGCTGGCAAGAATATTGAACCTTGCTGGGGTCAGACCTGTGCTTCCACACACCAGCTGACTAAAGACAATACTGCCAACGGGACCTGCGATGTCTTGGGGGGATGGCCAACTGGAGGCCCCCTTTGAGGTAGACATGGTCCTTGAGGCAACCCAGCCTCAGAGTGTAGGGCCTTCCATGGGAGGAAATCCGGGCTCGGCGCCACGCACCGAACCCGAATCCGACCCATTACAAGGTCCTCCTCAAACGTCTAGGGTTTCTGAGGCAGTACAGGGAGGGGAGGGATCCCCTCGACTGGTGCCCCTACGACAAGCAGGACCTTCTCCATTACGGAGAAGGACCTGGCTGAGGCCGGTCCATCTGGCCTAGGGGTTCCTTCCGGCGGAAGTGAGAAGCAGGTTCATTCCCCGCCCTCCTCTCCGAAAAAGAAAAAGAACAGGAAAAAGTCAAAGAAGACTCGGGGCCTCTCTCCATCTGAGAAGCTGCGGAGACGGATGGGGCGGCTGCTACGGTAAGCGACCTAGCCAAGATCGGCACATCTGGCCGCTCTGTACCCCGGTTGCGGAGCCCCTGACTATGACAAAGCTTAAAAGTGCACAGGGAGGAGCCTCGATAACATCAGGGCCCCTCCTTCAGAGGCTACTTGGCGTTTTAGAGCCCGCTGGCTTCAAACGCTTCCTCATTATTGGCTCCACTAATGGCAGCATGTTGGCTAAGGGCAACATGATCCATCACAGGGAAGGATTAGCTATTGTAATTGGTAGATAGCGGAGGGTGACCCGTTTCTCAGACGGAGGCTTCTGGCGAATGCGGCGAATCCCGCCGAGGCGGCTAAGATAAGTGCTGTTCGGATACTTTATAGCACACCGGTGAGTGTGACGCCGCACTCTCCATGAACTTTGATAAAGGAGTAGTTTATGCGAGGGAACTCGTTGAATACTCCATAGAGGACATCACCTGAGAGCCGGCCGACCATGGGGTGGTCAAGGTCGAACGTGTTATGAGAAAACAGGGAGGGGCCTCGAGACCCACCCCTATACTCTTCGTCACGTGCGACTGTGGCAAGCTCTCTAAATCGGAGCGTGCCGTTTGGTACCGCTACCGCGTGAAAGCATTCGTGCCACTGCCGCGGCACTGCTATTACTGTCACCACTTCGGCTATAGGAATCGTTCTGGTAGACCTGCAAAGTCGGGGCCAGCCGAAGTCTGTATAAATTGCTCCAAGGCCGCACACGATAACTCTAAATCGTGTGTGGCCAAGTGTGTCAATTGCGGAGAGCCGCACCCTGCTTCCTTAAATCAATGTGGTGCATATCTCCTTGAGAAAGAAATCCTGGCCGTTTAGGCCCAGCATCGACTCTCATTTCGCGAGGCTAAGGACTTGGTTCTGGCGCGCCCGGCTCTGCCTAGAACGTCATATGCTTCAATAGTTAGAAAGACACCCCCTATCCAGGCCAACGAGCACCGTTGTTTCCGTGCCCATTTGGAGCCCTGCTGTGGGCTCTACTCAACTCGGGCGCTCCGCTGGTAAAGCTGGGGGCAAAAAGGGTTCATAACCAGCCCCAGCTAAAACCAGGGTTACCCCCCCCCTCTTCTTCCAGCGTGACCGTTTCCCGTAAGGCAAAACGTCCACGCGCCTCCACCTAGTCGTTAGACTCACAGGAGGCAACCCCCTGAATTGGTCGCCAGGTTATCTTTTGTGGTTCCTAAGGCTGTCCCTACGCCCACGCCTAGTGGTGAGCGTAGTGGCTCGGAGACGGTGGTTGCTCTAAAATAGGGCGCCCTGCCTCCGAAGTTGCAACGCTCGCTTAAGGTTTCGAGGCGGAGGGAGGAAAAGACTCGCATGGTGAGCCCAACCTGCCTCAATAAGTCCTCGATGGCAACAGCGCTTTAAGCGCTTTCTCCCGCCAACAGCGCCCGGGGTTCTGGCTCCCGGAAGCGTACAGCCATTCCCGTGAGGGTCTTCTGGTCGCGGAGGGCCCCCGCGTCTCTTCCGAGCTAGGCCTGGAGGACATATGTCTACAATGGAATTGCAGTGGACTCCTGGCCAACTGGGAGGAGCCCTAGAGGCTCGTCCCGTCCCGTTCCCCATTAGCTATTTTTCTGCAGGAGACCATGCTAGGTGCGGGCACCCTGCCAGCCCTCCCGGGGTATAAGGGTCTTGCAAACCCACCGCCGCACGAAGGCCGGGTGATGCGTGGATTACACCCGGCACGATGTTTCCGTTCTTACTTTAATTTTAGATATCTTCTTTCAGGCAGTAGCTGTGCAGGTTCACCTGGATAGGAGGTATACTATCATTTCTGCGTACATTGCACCATAAGCTAACTTCGCCGAGAGGGACTTCCACCGCGTCGTGGCTCGGTTGCCGAGGCCCTTTCTCTCGCCTTGAGAACAGAACGGCAGGCATCCTTTCTAGGGAGCTAACTCAATAAACTCCATGAGACAAGTCCTTGCCGATCTGATCGAAGAGATGGGGGTCCTAAACGTGAATAAGTTTACGCATCACTGTCCGAGAACCGCTTTATTTTTTTGCCTTTGGATGCACAGCCTGATTTTGATTGTAGGGTGGTCTATGACCTCCATGGTAGTGATCACTTTCTCATTTAAATATTATTTTCAGGGCAACTTCCGCCTGAGAGCCCAACTCGGTGGTGCTTGGCGCGGGAACGGTGGCCTGCATTTCAGGAAATGACTGAATTCTTTATCTCAGTCGAGGAGTTTATGTCGGTAGATGAGGCCGTTGAGTTCTTATCGCGCAACCTCATCACCGCGGGCCTGACTACTATTCCTAGAACATCTAGCCGTTTTTCACGCCAACCACTCCCATGGTGGTCAGCCAAGTGTGAGACGGCCCTCAAACAGAAGCTTATGCCTACATGCGCTATAAGCGCCACCCGAACGATTTCACTGTCGCTGAATTTCGTCGGGCTAGGGCTTGGTTCCGTTATATTGTGAAACACGCCCGCCCTTCTTCTTGGCGGGCATACGTGTCTCCACTTAACGGGAAGACCCCTTTAGCAGAGGTGTGGAAGCGAGTAAAAAGAATTCGCGGTAAGTTCTCCCATGACCCCCCTCCTGTTCTCCAGGAGAATGGGACCGCAATCTCGGACCCCGCGTCCATGGCGGAATCCTTCGCGACCGCATTTTCCGCATTCTCTAGCCACGATGCTGCCCCACCAGCATTTAATGCACCTCCAGAGGCAAAGAACCCTTCAACGACAGGTTTACTGTGAGTGAGTTGCATTCCTCTCTTGCTTCGTGCGCGGACACCGCCCATGGTCCGGACGATGTCATGTGCGCCATGCTTCGACACCTGGGTGAGCAAGGCATCGCCATTTTGTTAGACTTGTTCAACAGGATCTGGGTGGAGGGTCTCCTCCCAGTTTCCTGGCGAATTGCTACTGTGCTCGCCTTTCGTAAACCGGGGAGAGATCATTCTACCCTGGCCGGTTTCCGCCCAATCTCTCTAACCTCTTGCGTGTGCAAGTTGATGGAGAGATTGGTCAATCTTAGATTCTTTTTCCTGGAGAGCGGAGGCCAACTGTCTTGTGCATAGTCCGGCTTCCGCAAGTTCCACTTTACGTCGGATGATCTGCTCTGACTGGAAAATTCCGTCTGCGAGGCCTTCCTGCGTAGACAGCACTATGCCATGGTGTTTTTCGATCTGAAGAAGGCCTATGATACTGCTGCATAGCGATACCGTATCATAACGACTCTCCACACGATGGAGGCGAGGGGACACCTCCCAATGTTTATATCTGAATTTTTGCGACATCGTCGATTCCGCGTACGGGTGAGGGAAGCCCTTTCCGGCCCATAGAAGCAGGAAGAGGGTGTCCTGCAGGGAAGTGTACTCTGTGTCGCACTCTTTGCTCCGAGCAATAACGGCATCACCTCGGTGCTGCCGGAAGATGTTCTTGCTACGCTGTACTTGGAAGACCTTTCGATCTCTTTTGGCGCGGCCCAGATGCCAAACCTGGAGCGTCGACTCCAACAGGCATTGAACCGCGTCTCTCGCTATGCTGAAGCGCACAGGTTTCGGTTTCCTTTGGCCAAGACTAAGTTGGTGCACTTCTACCATCATACCATCCACGGCTCCACCCCAACATAGATTTGTTTCTTAATGGGGTACGCCTGGATGTGGTTGAATCGCAGTTTCTTTGGTCTTGTATTCGACCGACGCCTCACCTGGGAGGCTCATATTTGCAGCCTTAATATCTCTTGTACCCGCGCCATGGATATTCTTCGTTTCGTGACGTTTAGCGCTTGAGGCGCTGACAGGGCTACTGCCCTACTTTTTTATCGATCCTTTGTTCGTTTGAAGTTCGACTACGGATGCGAGTTTTATGCAACCGCAGCCGAGCGTTTATTGCGGAAGGTGGACTCGATCCACCACAACGGCCTTCGCCTTGCGACCGGTGCCTTCTGAACTTCCCCCATTGAGAGCCTGTTAGTCGATGCTAGGGAGATTCCACTCGCTCTACGCCGCGTGCAGTGCATTACTCGCCTGTACGCACGAGCTTGGTGCCTCCCTCAGTCGCCAACGACTCTTACTGCATCCGCAGCTGATCTCAACGGTGCCTTTGCCTCCAAGAGTCTCCAGTCATACCTTAATCCCTTTGGGTTTAGGGCCAGGAAACTCCTTTGAGAGCAAAGTATAGCTCTCGGGCCAGTAGCACCCCTAGGTTCTGCCCAGGACGCCACCCTGGAGGGTACCACATTTGGCTATTTGTCGCCACGCCTCTGCTCCCAAAGCTTGTACGGCGCCGGAAGCATTGCGTTCGACCTTTTTGGAGCACACCTCGTGTCACGCTGGGACCGTGCCAGTGTATACCGATGACTCCAAGTCCCAAGAGGGGGTCGGTTTACATGCCATTTCCCTCTCTGTTTGAAGTCAGATGGGCTATGCCAGGCGCTGCGTCTGTCTTCACGGCCGAGCTTTTGGCAATACATCACTCGGTACGGGAGATTACGTGACGTGCCCGGTTCGGAGATCGGAATGTGATCTATTGCGACTCACAAAGCGCCCTGAGTGCTCTGGGGGCATCTTGAATCTCCGCATCCCCTGGTTCGCGATATCCGTGACGCCACGGTTTTGGCGAGCCGGGCGGATGTCAAGATTATCTTCTGCTGAGTTCCTGGACATGTAGGAATTGAGGGAAATGAGCGCATCGATGCGGGCGCCAAAGAGTCCGCATGGACTCTGCGGCCGGACCAGCGTTTCGCTCTTCCTCACACAGACTACATGGCAGGAATATGGGCAGCTCTTCGGACTGCTTGGCAAAGAAAATGTGAGATGGTCGAAGGGAACTTAAAGTTGCCCGCCATTGCGCCAAAACTGTTCCCATGGACCTATCCCCCAATTCCGCCACGGCTTCAGGTCGCTTACTGCCGTCTCTAAATCGGATACACTCGTGTGACGCATCGCTATTTAATGGAGCGCTCACCTGCGCCCTATTGTGATGACTGCGTCGTCTCCCAGACTGCTATGCACATTCTTGTCGAATGTCCCAGACTGGGTGATCTTTGCGCACTTTACCTGTCCCGGTACGGGATGGGCGGGGTCACTACTGCCTGTCCCTTTTACTTGGGACTTGTTTGTGCACATTGTCTTGTGGACTTGTTGACTTTTGGGGGAAGACCGGGCTTCTTCCCTTTATTTAAGTAGGTTTTATTTTTTTGTTATTGTTTTCTTTGTAGGTTGCACGCTCCTGCACCGGGGTAAGGGGGTACCTGCCCCCGACTCCGAAAATTGCTGCCTAATTGTTAAGTTTTTCCCATTTTTATCACTGTTATGTTTTCATATTTTTATTTTAAAGTAGTCTAGTTCTACTCTGTCCTGTTTCCGGTGACTTATGCCAAAGTAGGAAGCGCAAGATGGGCGGCTAAAAAAAAAAATCTAACCTAATACAAGGCTTTCGAATTGTTAATACTACAAGTTTGGTTCGATAAGGTTTCTTTGAGTAAACTTTCCTGAGCGGTGAGGAGAGGGTTTGGAGAGCGAAGCTCACCATAATCACAACCCGTAGCACGGCTCGAAAGTGGCTTCTACTAAACAAACAGATATACGAATGATCTACAAATAAATAGTAGGTACGTAAAAACAGGAACAACTTTTTTTAGGCATTTACTCATCATTTACTGCTTCTTTTTTGCGCGGAAAGAGTTTATTTTTAATATATTATCACTGCAAATAGAGTTGTAATCAGAGTGCTAGTATCTTAAAAATAAGTGATTTCTGCACTTAGCCAAAGCCGTCAATGATGACTAGAATGCATAAAACACGATCAGTGCTGTTTTTACTTCAAAAACATGGCGTGGATTTTCCCTAAGCTTCACTGATGGAGATACTATAAAGCTTATGCCTTTTGGGATAGTAAAGATTGATCAAGTGGTGCTATCACTGTTCCATAGCCTCACATTTCAGCCTGTTTTGGAAGAACTTTGGGTTTTATTGAGAAGGGTTAAATTGTGAATTGAATGCTATGAAATAGAATACTTTCGACGCATAATAAGGTAAGAGAATATGAAAAAATTGATTATTCAATAAATATGAAGTGGTATTTTAATTTGAGTCATGATTAGATAAAGGTTAATCGTTAGTAAACAGATACGAGTAAATGCCAAAATTTGGTTTAAAAATTGCTTCTCGATATGATTATTATTTCTGTTATTTTTATTATAAATCAGTTTTAAACCCCAACCTAAAAATTTTCGGTAAAAGCGATTTTAAAAGTTTTTCTAAAATGAAAACTGGTTATCAAATGGAAGGAGAAAGTATTAGGAAGAATCAAAGAAAGGTAAGGCTCACTATGTTTACTCTGGATCTAGATTATACGAATCTCTCTTCAACCTGCTTAAGCTAGGCAATTAGAGCATATCACCTTATAGCGTTGAGCCACAGATAGAATATAAGACAATTTTATATATTTTTTTGTTTCTATGGAGTACATATTGTTAACTAATCTCAGATTGATGTCTCCTAGTAAAAAACCCTTGGATTTTTAGAAGGTGAGATTCTGGTCACCCTAATTCTACTTGAATCCTACCTTTTCTTTTCATGTCTGCTTAAATGCTTTTTTTCCATTCTCAAATTGCTTTTGAATTTTTCATTTTCTTTAAGGATAAAAAAGCATTACCGTGAAAGAAAAGAAAAGTAGTTCCTCTAGAATCCTCCACTCCGATTGCATTATCAGGGGTTTAATTGCGAGTATAATTACTCCTTTCACCGTATATTGCTTCTATCTAGGCGTGAAAAGATTGAAAAGAGAACATAAAGAAAAGAAAATGTGGAACAACTTAGAAGAATTGTTGTGGAAAGATGATGGATTTATTTACTGGTGAAGACATTATTAAATCTAAATGATGAAGTGAGGCGGGCACAATGGAGAACCATATTTACGTATAAAACCCCTCAAACGTTGAGGTAATCCAATTATGCAAATTTGGTGGCTGTTTACCCAACTGCTGAAGTACGATTTGAAGCAAACATCCTAAAATAATCGTTTGATAAGGACGAATTTGACTTCGTAGAAAAGCCGGCGAATGGTCTTGAATATAATAAGAAATTTAAACAAAAACCTTTTCTTGTAATTTTCTTCAATTTTTTTTTAATTTATTCATTTACTAATACAGAACATAACCGCATTAGCCGATAGTGGTAGATCCTTACACAGGGAAAACGACCTGGAGATATTAAACTAAACAAGAACGGTTTAAGAATTAGATTGAAACACGGCTAGAGTATATCTAGCTTTTTCTAAGAAAATTACTAGTCGTGATTATAAATGTAATATATATTAACCACGACAGTTGATTTGTAAAATAGTTGTTTTTTTAATAGTTAATTAAAATCTTCCATGCCTTTTAGACATGTTAGCGGTATGAATGAAAGTTAAATATTGATGGATCTCATTCCATTTTTCCAAATTTCCATTTTACGTTCTCTCCCTGAAGATTTATCTGTGTTTTTTAATCAAGAAAATAATAATGCTTGTTTCTGTAGTAACGTAAATCATTAATGCAAACCCTAGGATATGATCACCTGGCTAACTGATGGAGATTGTTTCTAGACTCAAGTAAGGTTCTTCTCAAAGCTGCGTTGTTAGACAATGGTGATGACAACCTACATTCCTGTTGGTAATTAAATTTTCGTCTATGTTCTATCTTAAATTCTAACAGTCTTTTCAAAAAATGTATTTATAGTAGGATCAACAAATGATATTAGATACAAATCTACTTGATTGGTATATCTTTAGTTGCATAAAAGGGTAGAACACCTCCGGTAGGTTAAAGTGAGCTCAAAATCATAACATAATTAGGCGGTTGTGTCCAGTATGAAATGGAATTTCATATATAAAAATTTTATCTAATTTTGTTGCAATTGCAAACACCACATATCAATCAACACTTAAAATAATATAATTTTCCCATTATTAAGCGCAAATTTCTTGTGTGTATAATAGCTTCAGCGAAATTGATTAATAAAGCAATATAGACTTTGGTGCATTCGCCCAAATGATTTTTACTAAAAATAACATTTTGAAAGTAGCATATTAATTTTAGAATTATTTTTTCTCGACCCATAATGAACTAGGCCGAAGCCGACTGGTATAAGGGGCGGTTTAATTGAGCTCAAAGCGGTTGCTCTCTGCTTCAGTGTGCACGGTTCGAATCCCACTCCAACTCGAACATTTCGTTGTTGGAAATAACTATTTCCGAAGAAAAATTATCCCATTTTCTCTTTCTTGCGGTGTGTTGGATTTATATAAATATATATAAATATATTTATATATATATATGATAGTGAAACCACTGTATAGGAGCCAAAAGCTTAATTTACGAGAATAGTTTCGCTATGTAGTTTATCATAACTTCTTCAGTCGTATACTGAGGATGTGATTATTACAAAAGTCTATAAATAGCATACAGATTAGAAAAAAGAGAAAACTACAAAGAAACACAAAACGGGGTGAAAAAGGTGATTAATATGGAGGTGTGAGTCAAAGAACGTTGACTAACTTGTTTACTATGAGGTTACAGGAATGTAGGCTGCATTTTAATTGCCCATCTGACAAAATAAAATTGGTAATTTCTCCTATTAATATAGATTCTAATATTTTTATTTTACGGAAATCTTTACAATTATATATCATTTGTGCCTTTGAATAGTCAATTTGGTGGTTGAAATTGCTAATATGAGTAAAAATACTAGATGTGGTACTGCCTCGTCTGACATCACCTCTATGTTCATAAATGCTTTATCTTGCTAATGCTTTATTTTGGTCACCCAGAGGGCAACCAAAGTAGTTTTTACATTTTCTTTATATCATTTGTGATAGTATGCTGCTGAGTTTTGTTGTAAAATGCCTAAATACATAACAGAATTTATCTGGATGATATTTGCACTCTCGAGGCATTGTTTATGCTTTGTGGACATATTTGTAACCCTCTTATGATAAACGCTGAAGGAGCAGCTTAGAAGAAGATGTACATCACGTCAGGAACCTGAAAGCATAAAACAGAATTATAAATAATTGCGCAAAATATGCATGCGGGTTAAAAATGTAAGTGAATTCTTCTCTATACCCCTTTAACTATCAAGAACTCACGAAGCATCTAGTTTGCTCATCTTAGCAGTACAATAATGATGCATGCAATAGTGCAATACCAGTAATATACTACATTTTATAATCGCAGGCGGCCATTTTGAATTTTTGTCATATCTTAAAAAGCCTACGTGCTAGAGTAAACGGAAGGTAGATTTGGATTCAGCATGGAAAATGCATGTTATTTTTTCGTTTTATTTGCCTTCCTCGTGGTCTTTTATTTCACCTTGCATTTGTTTCGAGCGTCATATCGGTCGGGAATTGTATCAGAGGAACTTTGATTGTCTGAATCCGCCAATCTTTCAGTCGCCGAGCGATGGATCATTGGGATTAGTGTGGTGCCACAATGTTTTAACTGTTTCACTGTTCTTTCCTTTTTCGACTAACGTTCGGTAACTTCGTCAATTTCATTTTTAACGATTTTATTTATACACCCAATACGTAATTCATGATTTTCCTGTCCTCCTCTTTTATCAGTACTATATCCCCCTTTAAAGCTCGTGGTGCGTTACCGGACAAAATTAGGACTTCACGTTGGTCGCCTGTTTGGCTAAGGTCTCATAAATTTCAGTGATATATTTTTCTAAGGCGTACATAAGATTGTTTGAGGTGTCCTATTGTTTTCAGATGTATAAATTTGGATCTTTTCCTTCGAGCCATGATGAATCTGTGTCGATATGAAGAGAGGGGATAACATTAACGGAAATCAAGTCATATCTTCGTAGCAATTTCTCCAGAGTGATGATTTCCAGGAGATTTTCAATGTCATCATCTCTCGATGAATCACAAAATGACAGTGGTCTTCTATTAAGAATATTATTATTTCGAGATACTCAAAACTCAAACTCAAACTAAGCAAGAACTAGATTCCGAATTGCGGCAAACATCAGTTTATGGTCAGTTTAACGCATGACCTCAACGAGAGAACCTGAAGTATGATCCCCTTTAAAATACTGTTCAAAAGTAATACGCTTTACTCCATTCTCGTTAAATATAATCGTGTGTCTCCATCTCCGAGGTAATCTGTAATGATATTCGCACGCGCAACCAATTAGAAACTTAAATCTGAGAGACAAAGCTCAGCCACTCCTTCGTGGAAATTTAGATGTAGAGCTCTCAAAAAGGAGGAAGTTGACAACTCTAAGCAAATCTTCAGATTGATTGCTCTACTCCAGAATTAACTAATGCAGATCTCCGTCAAAGATGTTTATTACGATTTATTAGGAGCTTAATTTGGGTTTAAACCTGTCATTAATACGTTTCAAATAAAATATTTCAAAATATCTTAGGACATCAAAAGTTTGTTGAAGAATCCTTGCAATTCTCCCGTTTTAGTAGAGTTGATTTGAAATTTTCACTAGATTTTGTGATCCGCGTAAATTCTACTAAGGGACATTGGATTTCGTACATGAATTATCGCCCTCCTTCAATTAAAACAAGAAACACTTCGTAAATGGCATAAACACCAATGTTAAACGAAAAGAAGCAATATTCGGGCCTAATGCCGCCATTCAGCAGCAATAAAATAGATTTATTTAAATAACTTTACGCCATCTTTTATCAACCAATAGAGAATATTTGGTAAAATGTCTTAAAGCCCTGTTTCAAATAAAAAATATAAACCGTATATGTTCTTAGCACTTTATTTAACTTATCCTAAGGAACATTTCCTATGTGGAATTCATTCCATCCTTTACCTGCAATAAGGATCATTGGGAAAATGAATTAACTTAATTTTTTACCTACTATAATGAATATTTGTAAAACAAATTTACGTCTTTATTACCTAAAATAAAAAACAGTCGGTAAAAAATATCTGATGCTCTTTTGTACCTGAAATAGAGGACAATTAATAAAAGTGTTTAATGCCATCTTTCACCTGCAATAGACAGAATTATGCAAAAATAATTTCAACCTTCTTTTAAATGAAATAAGAAACATTAGCGAAAAAAACTTGACGCACTCTATCCCTTGCAATAAAAAAATCTCTAAAGCTACTTATCCCGCCCTTTTCCTTGTAAATAAGGAACATTTCGAATAAGGTTTAACCCATTTTTACTTAAGCAAAAAGGCCATTTTGGAAATTGTCTTAACACCTTCTTTTACCCTAGATGAGAAAATTCTGTTTAATTTGTTTGATGCACTCTATATCCTAAAATAAATAACATTTGCGAAAACCGCTATAAATAAATCCAATTTAAGAACAATAATTCAGGAGTATCGTTTCTTAAAAAGAGATAATACCCTCTTTTAACTGCAATAAGTTAAAATGGGCATCATCACATTTTAGGAAGTGAATTAAGAACCTCCTTTACTACCAGTAATAAAACTGTAGTCAAAGACCTGGAAACCATCTTTTACTTACCCTAAGGAACATTCCTTAAAAGGGCTTAAACCCTTCTTTTACTTCGAATGAAGAACATAGAGTAAAAGAGTATCAAAACCCTTTTTAACTGGCAAATGCACAAAACTCTCTTTTAAATATAAAGAATATTTTGTAAATGGCCTATGAACATCTTTCAACTGCAAGAAGGAACATTTTCTTCAAGGAGTTAACGTCCTCTTACACCTACACAAAAAAGTTTCAGAAAAAGAGCTTATAGCCCTCTATCACCAGCAATAATTAACATTTTCCTTGGAAAAATTAGCCTTTCAACTACCTTAGGGAACTCTTTTTAAAATGTTTAACTCAGTTATGTTCTACAATAAAGAACATACTGTTACAGAGCTTACCAATCACTACACCTAAAAGAGGTGCACTACCTTAGTCTTGAGCGATGAAAAACGGTTCTGGGTAGAGCGCTGAGCCAAAGTACAATTGATCGGAAAGTCGTCATATATGTAGACCGAGGCAAAAATGTAAAGCGAGGCAAATAGATAAAGCTTAAAGATACTTACTTGTGTGACACTTTTCTCTCTCCTGAAACAGAATATATATCTTCCAAAAATCTTGACAGTAAAATGGGGATACCTCTTGTCGCCCTTTGTGGAAAGCCTTTATGATACGTTATCCTCTAACATAATTATAGTCTTTTTCCAGATAATACGTATCGGCTGGTTTTATATCAACCAACGTCAAACTTTCACATATGAAGGAGCTCTGGCAGAAGTCGGTTGACATCACCTGTCTATAAAATAAGCTTACCTAAAATTTACATTCGTCTCCATCAACTTGTTCAGACGAGAGGTTGGACAAATTTGGCCTAAACAATTGCAAAAAGTATGCACGATAACCAAAAACACCCACATGTATATATATAATATATATATATATATATATATATATATATATATATATATATATATATATATATATATATATATATATATATATATATGAGCATGCATCCTCCTAGCAGTTCCTGTGACAAAGCTATCTAAAAGGCCGAGGTTCCTTTATCCCAATCTCGAATTATGGTGTACGAGTACGAGAAGCAAAACAAAAGAATGAAGGGATACTCACCTCTGAAAATAAGATTCAGTCGGAAAAGAAAGAGTTTATATGCTAACTCAACTCAAATCCATTTTAACCGCTTACACACATAAATGCTCTTTGCCTGCTGACCGACGAAATTTAGAAAGAGTGTATTCATCTGACTGTTAGTGTACGATTTATAATCTAATCGCTTTTGTGCTAGATCCGTTTCATACTGTGTACGCAACCCTCGATATAGAAAGCTTACAATATTACCATTCCTTTGATGAATTGAAGTCAAACACCCATATTAACCGACCTACACTTCTCACCACAGAAAAACTTTCTTATTTCCTTGAATGAGGACAACTCCTGTGTCGGAGGCTGAACAAATTATATTTGAATCGGGAAGTGATCGCTAGCATAGACGCCCATGACCATTTGCAATCCACTTTCCGCTTTTGCATAAAGAGAGAACATTCAAGGTATCCGAACAAAAGTCTCACGTCGATACAATTATCCCGAACATAATTATCCCGAGGAGAGTGAAAATAACTTAGATCATTATGTGTAGTACAGAAAAATGCATAGAAAAGCCACTTGGGAACAAATATGTGTGTCATTTCGTCGACATTAACTACAACGATCTCCTGATCTACGACCTGGTCCGCTAGGACCTGGATCCTATTCTGCCCGTGTATTTCCTAATAAAGTTGTATCTACAGTTAAAGTTACTGAGAAGGAAAAATCGTCTCTGCAACCCTATTAAGTAAAGGTGGAACTCGACTGCATGAATGCTAACTGACAGTGCGAGGAAGATAGACACAAGGAAAAAGTCTATATAAAATGGAAAACTTTCATAATTATAAATTGTGCATCTAACTTCTAGGCCCATATCCTCTACTAGGGCAATCATGAAAACATTAATTTTCGGAGAGAGGTGCCACCACGGTCCACCTAACATGGTGATCAAAGGCAAACATTAAAGGTGAACAGTAGAAGACAAGCCTTCGCAGCCCCTCACAATTCGCCTGTAGTCCACAGAAATTCCATTCTAGGAAAATCTCTCGAGATATAAAAGAAGCTGCTACAGCTTTCTTCCAAGTGAAGACAGTCAAAGGAATGCCCGTAAAAAGATTAGTTACAGAACTCTGAAAGCTATCGACGGTGGAACGCGCCGAAGGTGCTGGCTTCTTCGAGAACTTAATATATTAGATTTGGCTGGACGCGCGAGATGTCTCTCTCTCCTTTTACGCAGCGTCCAACTTTGGATGGTGTGGATTTCAATGTTTACCTATAGATATTTACCTTCTAGATGGAAAACATTGAACCACCTAAAGCTAGGTCTAGTTCAACAACCTTATGCAAGAGAGTGGATAGAGAGGTGTGCCTGATTAATATAGCCTAAAAGGTTCACGCGTACTGTGGTCCAGGGTTAGTTTCGGAAAATAATTTGTGCCTTTTTTGTTGCCAATTGGACTGGGGGCACCCAGTCAAGGTAGAACATACTCAAGGTTCGAAAAGAGCGTGGGAGATACTATGATCGGAGACATGGAAAGGCATGAAGCGGAATATTTTTTTTTATCTGATTAGAAATGAAATTCTTGGTCGCAAAACCATGAAAGTATTATCTGCTTAACCTCTTAGAATGAAATAAAGTCTACAGACTGGACGGCTTACAAATTTTTTAAACCCTATACATATCGCAATGACTTAAGGAAGAAGAATAGGATCTGCCACAATTTGCCTGAATATCGTTGAATCCAACAGATTTATTATGTATAGCTTGTGAGGAATTCAAATAAATTTGGGGGTTGACCCTTCATTCCAGTGTTCATAATTTGCAATGCCAAAATTGTAAAAATGGAAGCAGCACGGCTGCAACAGCACAAAGGCCTTTTTGCATTATCAGTGGCAGTGAACTTGAAACGATTGAACGAGCCTGTCTAGGCAAAATGTAACAAATTCTGTCGAGTGGGTGGGGTTTCGAACTCTTCACCTTGGGTCGGGTTATCCACGACAAAGGGCTAAACTCTAAAAATGGCTGAAAATGTGTCTCTGGAAAAACCTAGTTCCGACAGTTGATTGTTTGACATGGAATGGCTTGAAGTCACTCAGGCACCCTCTCATTGAGCGTCCCTGTGGCTCACTCTCTTTCAACCACAACACTAAAGATTTCGTATAAAAGATTATCACCCTCTTCACCTACAATCAGCATCGTTAGCTAAAAGGGCTTAACGTTCTTTTCAATACAAGCAGGAAAATTTTCTAAAAATCGTTTTATATTAGGGATACATGCAATAAGTAAATAGACAACCAGTCCATTATTTAAATACCTTTATTGTTTAATTTACATAGAAAATACATAATAAAAAGACAAAGTATATTATTACTACTTAATGAAATTTCCATTAGCTGCATTTAGAGCTGCAACTCGCCTATTTTAGTTTAATAAGTTCTGAGATTACAGCTTGTGCTATTTTTAACTCTGTTCGGCGTATGATAATAAGCAATTATTACCAGATTAAGGAATGTTTGGTATTTTTCCTAACGGTTTATCTATTATTCACTAGTTTTCTGTTGGGTTCATATCAGGGGACTAACTCGTCACAGGAAGTTGTTTGCTGTTGCTCTGGTCCCTCAATTCTTTGGGTGGTTTTAAAGTATGTCAGGGAGACACATCTTCCATTAAAAAACAATTTAACCTTCAAGCTGATCATTTTAATTGACATAAAAGTCACTCATTTAGAACCCAAAAAATTTTTCCAAGTTGATATTGACTTTGAAATCTAGCATTTTAATTTGCTCCTAACAGCATCAAAAAGGCCATTGTTTCATCATTGGATTAATCTGTTTAGGTTAAATTCCAGGGAAACGTTTTTCAAATCATATATCCTTCTACACATTTAAAATTAAGTAAACTTTTCTTTGCCAGAAAACAATACTGTTCCAAAATTCCTAAGGCTTGTGTTCATTGTTTTCGCTCACATATTCATTCTTTTATAATTGGCTATAGTTCAGAGACGTTTTCTCTTTGCTATAAGTCCATAATATCTAAATATACAAGTAATTTTTCTGATGTTCTTGGAATCACTTGTAAATTTTAGCCACTTTAAAAGATTTCAACCGAGGATTCTTCTCAATCAATCTTCAAACGGCACGATGCAGTTTCAGAACGTCCAGGATGACCAGGACGAGAATTCTGTGATTTTTGACCCATTTCTTAAAAATGAATTTAAATTTGTTGCCGAAAGAAAAAAGGATTTTCGTAGAATGACCCCAACATATACGTCAATTATACTCAATATTCCTGGGCGCCCAAGGTCAAACGGATGACCTTGACTCAACTCTGTTCACGACAGAAATGGGGGATAAAAGTGTGGGGGTGCGAGCAGTTGGTTTCCAACTTCCCTGAGCGAGTGAGAATGATTTAAATACAAAACGATTGAGTACTGTTGCTTGAAATTTTAACAAATGAAGGTTGCGGCCTATGAGGCTCATGAAAAATTTGTAACAAAATTAAACTTTAATATTACACAGTTATACACAACAAATACATTAAATAGAATAATGGCAATGGATAGTCGCTGTATACAAGAACCAAACTAACAGAGCTACACGGGATTTGCTCTACGGGGAGGAGGGTCGAAAGGCTATACGAGCATCTGTAGATACGTACCCAGGAAAGATGGCAAGGTAGCTATTAATGATTCGTCTAAGCCTAGCTTTGGTTCGAGCTTTAAGAGATGAAATATGGATCGTCTGGTTTTTCGAGGGCTTTTAACCACTGTGAGTTAAACCTCGAGCAGTAACACTAACTGGAGGGGGTATTTGTGCCAAAGGAAATGCACAGAAACTAAGGATGGACCAATTAACTGCGGCTCAGATCCTTCGGTTAAATTCTAGCATTTGGCTCGTAAATGAATGAGAGCGCAATCGAGAATAAAGTGTTTCGTTGTTTAAGGAAGCCATATACTGTTGATGCCCAATTGGGACTAAAAATATATAGGGACCAGCCGGAACCATTACTGCCTCTGCCAAGGGTGGGTGCGCGTGAATCTTTCCACGAACCAACACAAATATTGAGGGATGGGATGTACTGCCGCTGGGTTTCTTGATAACGCACCGGGGAGCGAGAGAAGCTCGCGTTTGAGAATTCAATCCCTCAGTTATCGCAGAAAGCAGTTCGATATTCTGACTGTTTCCACCGTCCTCGCTCACATGACTGACTTCATGACTAACCGCGTGGTTTCCACGAGTCTCATAGTGGGAAGTAGCCTTCAGTCTAGGCAGAGATTCCATGATTCCTATCAATTCTCCTTTCGGAGTCTCCACCCTCAAATTGGGCAATCGAACAGTCCATTTTAAAATCTGAATTTTTCGTGTAATTTTACTGTGTAGATATGTTTGATAATTATAATACTAAACTCCAAATAGATCAAAACAATTACTGATGTCATATTAATATAAAAAATTCAGAATATTTTTTCATCCTAAACCTGGTAAGTAAAGCCCATTGCCCTCTCTAATTTATAGAGGAAATGTTTTGTAAAATGAATTAAACCAATATTATACCTTTAATATGAAATATATCAATAGAAAAATCTTTCATCTTTAATAAATATATCTTCCACCTGCAGTAAGTCTCATTTCCTAAAAGTTTAATATCCTCTTTAACCTAGAATTAGAAAGGGGTTGTAAAAGGAATTAACGTTATCTTTCAAAGGCATAACAGAGCCTTTAATTACTAGGAATAAAGCCAACTTTCAGCTACAAGACGGTAAATATTCTAAGAGTAATCAAAGTTCACATTAAAACACTTAGAAAAATTTCGTAAAAAGATTTACCGTCCTCAATTTAGTACAAGATATTTATCCTCTGTTTCTCATACAATAAGGAACATTTCTTGAAAGGAATTAACAAACTCTTTTCTCTCCAAAAAGGAAATTTTTTTGAAAAGAGTTAACCTCTTGAACCTCTTATAAGCAAAATTTTCAAAATGATTTTAATGCCTCGTTTTACTTTGCCTTTTTGACTATCTCTAGAAGAATATTGATCTTAATTCTGTATAGGTCCTATATTTGTACTGGAATACTGAACGAAAACGACTGTGCTTTTTTTTGCTTCTGACGATTTTGTTGAAATCAAAGAAGCATATGGCCCTTCTTCGACCACAGAGGTGAGTCCAATGCTCAGGAAATCAAGACGTCTGTAGTTAATATATATACTTTTGACTAAATCAGCATTGGAATTAGCTGAGTTTGAAGTAACTTCACCAGCCTGATCCGCAGTTATATCTTTTATTCGCGTTTAGTTTTATGGATTTCGTTTATTTACACTAAGTAAAATTTTCTAAAAGATCTCAACGTCCTATTTCTCATGCATTAAGAAACAATTGTTATAATTGATTAACGCGCTCATGCTCTTGCAATAATGAACATTTCGTGAAAGGCTTCAACGCCCTATTCACCTTCAAAAGGATGAGTTCCTAAAATCTTCTTTTACAGGTGCAATATGGGGAATCTTTTAAATCAGATTAAAGCGCTCCATCAACTGTAATAAGGAGAAATTCGGATATGCCTTAATTCGTTCTTTTAACTTGAAAAATGAAGTTTTGGTACAAATAACTATTAAGTCCCGTAACCTAAAATAAATTTAGTAAAAGTGATTCATTTACCAAAACGTTTGCATAAAACTGTACACTTGTTGAAAAATAAAATTTTAAATTCGATTACATTAAACTTTGTTTTTGAGTTAATAACGTGGTTACAACTTTAGTGTATTAGCTCAGTGTACACGCTGGTAATTAATGATAATAAAGGCTTTGATAGAGAGCAACTTTATTAGTTTACAAGTAAAGGACTAGTTTTGGAGCATCTCCCTCTATCCTTCATCTGTACAAGTAGTGATAAAATAATACTTTCACACATTCATTATAGACAAATATTTTATCGTCTTTGTAGAGCTTAAGAATGGAGCATAATAATTCAAAAGTAGTTATGTACTAGTGATGTAGGAAGGTTCTCTAGCAAAGCATTTAGCTAAAACAATGTTGAAAATGAGCAAATTTACTAAATTTGGGACTTGAGCCCTGACTTCTTTTGAAGGAGCATACTCCTCCAAAAGATAAAGTATTATTTTTTAAATCCAGTCACGATGACTTTAATAACTTAGCTGGTTTCATGTTTAGCTGAATTTTTCAATAAAGTCACACTATTTGATGACAATCTCTGAAAGGAACGATAGTTTGACATGGAATCCAAACGACTAGTTATTGCCATGGCAACCGGCGCAATGTCAATATGACAAGATATATTTTTTTTCGACAATCTCGGAGACCCAATTTCACTTTTGTCTCTATTTTTCTTTCAGTCTGTCTCCAGAAGGTAAGAATCTAAAGGGTAAGGGGCTCTTGAAATCAGATGTTTCCCCAGATGTAAGGGAGGCTCTTCTGGGCGTTTTCTAGCAAATGTTTACGCCACCTCAGCCCACAATCTTCTTATAGAGGTGAGGAACCACACAAAACGATTTAACGTAACAAGCCTTACCTCAGACCGAGAATATTCAGTGACCATACGGCCGATAAGGACAAGAAGTTGAGTTAACCATTTGAAATCGACACCATAGGATTAACGGTCAGTTAAAAGGATAAAAGGCTCAATTTGCAATACAAGGTGCAGAGGGGGGTCTAATTGTAAATTTAAGGTGTTTTGGTATTAAATGTTTCATTTCGGTTCGCCAACTTCCCTTTATCCGGGAGGACTCCTGACCTGATAATGAGATGAACATAAAGGTCAGTGTGACAATAGCTGGTAAGCCCAAGGGCACCAGGGGTTGGTTCTCTTTGGCGAAAGGTGCCAGTAAGTATTCTGTTTTAACCAAAAAAGCAAGACCTGTTCCGCGTCAGATGTATGTGGATATAGATACCCATCGGCATGATTCATCAGAACAAAGTGAGTGTGTGTATGGGGCTTTTAGAACAGGAGAAGAAAGAAAGCAGTGTTGTAATTGGCTATGTGTGTTTTGAAAAGTGTAAGATCGGCCCACCCCAATACAAGGGTGAGCACAGTGCGTCCGCCAATTGCTAGCCAGATTTCTACATGCCCTGATGTTTGTGTCTGCTTATCCAGGAGTTTGGGATCAAACCGGATACTGCCACGTTGGGAGACCAACGCCCTATCCACTCGGCTAGCAAGAGCTCTTGGTATTAATTGTAAAGTGCGTTAACATCAAATTTCCTATTTCCTTCTATAACCTTAGTATTGCTTCAGTCATGCTTAAATTGGAGAAGTAAGAGAGGCTGCACATTTTGATATATATATATATATATATATATATATATATATATATATATATATATATATGCATATATCTCTCATGAGCGCAAGAGAATGATGAAATAAAACCAATTTCACCGCAGAAAAGAGGAAACGGAATAATATATTTATTTTTCCTTGGAAATATTTATTTCTTACCTCGAAACAATCCGAGCTGGCGGAGGGGATATTCAAACCGTGCACATTGAGGTAGGGAGTGGTCTAAACGGCAGTTTAATTTAGATCAAAGAAGATGCTCGCTGCCTCAATGTGCACGGTTTGCATCCCTCTAGAGCTCGGATTTTGTGGAAGAAAAATTATTTCATTTTCTCTTTCCTGCGATGAAGTTGGATTTATATATATAATATATATATATATATATATATATATATCCCTATATTATTGAATGAGACGCTAACTTATTGTTAATTGTTTTCTTTTCAAGTCTCTTGATGCTTTATCTTATATTCTGCTTTTGTTCTTGGCTTAACCCGTGGATTAGTTCCCCATATTCATTAGACAGTCTTGACGAACGAGTACATTTTATGAGATTTAAAGTTAACGTAGACGAAGCCGGGGGCAAAGTCCCCGATTATTTTCTTGACTTTTATATTTCCTACCAAGCTATTAATGCGTTCGATAGTTTGTCAATTTCTTTTTTAAATCTTCAATATTTTCATATGTGTTAAACAACCAATCACATATATAAAGCTCTGTATCTTATTCCCTAGTCATAACTGTTTAGCTTTTGGAAATATTTGTTGATATCGAAATGCTTCAAGCCCAAAAAGGATTTTGTTTTGTTTAGTGAAACGGTTTTATGACTTCGTGCGTCACGACTTTCTAATGAATTGGAGGAACTAATCCACTGGTTAAGCCAAGAACAAAAGCAGAATAAATATATATATGTGAAAATTAATGCAATATCGCAAGAAAAGATGAGGAATTAAACCACATTTGAAAAAGGGTGTGAGATACACCGAAACTGTTCTGAATTAAATTTTTTTCGGAGAATGTGGTTTAATTCCTCATATATATATATATATATATATATATATATATATATATATATATATATATATATATATATATATATAGGCAAAATAAAGCACAGGGAAAATTAGAAACGGATCCCACGTCGTACTTTCGAACTTGGTTCAGTTCATTCTCAAGGAATACATAAAGAATTACATTTACAAGAATGGTGTATATACCTATATAGGAGAAAACTAAGCGCTCTCGGCCTACCTACAACGTAAGTATACAACAGTGGGCGTGAAACTTAGAAATAAATTATCATATGCATTGTTAATTCAACAAAAGAAATACAAAAAAATTATAAATCATAGGAGTAAGATATAAAATTCATATATTTCTTTGAAAATAAGCTATTTAATGGCAAGGGCCAGTTTAATGAGATCGGGGCATGTATTGAACTTAGGAAAGAAATTAATGAAGGTGCATTCAACAATATTTATTTTAACATAGTCATTTGAGTTTTAAATAAACTTAGCCGACTTCCATTTGATGATCATGTTCAGATAAGTGAAGAAAGAACGGACTATTTCTTTCACCTCTTCTAGTATTGATTTTCTAGGTTTCCCTAAGTATCGCTTATGGCAAGCTGCACAATCGACAAAATAAACTCTCCCTGTATCTTGCTATTATTTTGAACTAACACTTTGTACATAGTAGAGTCCTACTTAAATATCACTGAAATATTCAAACATTTCAAGAGACTGGGTAGAAAGGAAAAGGCCTCGTCAAACGTACAAACAAGGGAGTTTTTAAAATTGGATGCGGGAGTGATTTCAATTCTGTAAAAAGTTTTTTTTGCTGAATCTAAGCACCTGGCAAAAAAGTTTTGATGCTAGCAGGGGTTATTACTTATTTCAAATATCTTTGAAAACTCAATATACAAGAATTTCTGGCTGGTAACTCGCAACTCTCGGAGAAATATTAAAGTAAATACCGAAACTTTGACCTCATCATTATGACCAGAATAAAATAAATGTAGGAACCAGCGTTGGTAGGCTTCCGATAGACGGATATAAATTTTCCGTCTATCGAAAGTCTAACAACGCTGGTTGTCCATCTTATATATTTGCCATTTGATTTACTAAATTTGTTATATTTCTTTTCTTTATTGAACAATATATTTATAATTGCATATATATGTTTTGATAGTCATGTGACTTATATTTCTACACTTCAGACACACTCTCTCAGAGGTGAATATTTCTGAGCGTTTCTTTTTAATTTTCACGCCCAATCAGTCTGTAACCTTTCGTTGTACGTAGGCGTAGCATCCATTGGTTTTCTTATATATAACGAGTGGTCCAAAAGTTACTTCACATTTAAAAAATTAATAACAAGAAAACTAATTAGGTTATAAAAGTGGCTGATATATAAAATGGAAGAAGAGATTTTGGGGTTTTATTGTGGTACAAAAGTTACTTCACATTTTGATTGTGAATCTATAATAGCTATATAAAGAATATAAGACACAATAATACCCTACTGATTATTTACCCAGAATGGCAAGGTACAGCAAAGAGCAGCGAGGAAGAATTGTGACTACCTATTTAAAACATAATGGATTAATTGTTACAGGGCAGAGGGACTTTAGAACAGCATATATTCAACAAAACCGTCCCTCGAGGCATTGCATTCTTACAATGGTATCAAGTTTCAGAGAATCCGCGTCTACATGTGATAAAGAACTCTCTGGTGTACCAAGATCTGTGCGAAATGCAGGTGTCATTCAGCGTGTGGTAAGCAGCCACAAACGTCAACTAGGATACGTTTCAGTCAACTAGGAATTTCTCGAACATCATTGCAACGTATCCTAATAAAAGAAGTGAAACTTCATCCATACAAAATTCAAATAACAGAATAAACTTTGAACGCGAATTTTTGGGACTAACAAATGATTCGCCTTTTACCTCACACCTAATCATGTCCGATGAAGCCCATATTCACATTACTAGATACGTTATTAAACAAAATTGCAGATTCTGGTGTGCTGAAAAACCCATGATAATTTACGAGCAGCCTCTTTATGCACATAATGTTACGGTCTGGTCGGCATAACCTTTTAAATAAAAAAAGTGACAGTAACAGGAAACACTACAAAGAAATGATCAAAGATTTGTATATGCCCGTTATATGGTTTCACCAAGATGGGGCGAGACCAAACACAGCGAGAGAAACCATGGCAACACTAAGAGCAGCCTTCCCTGGTCGGTTAATTTTACGTTTAGGTGACGTTTCTTGGCCACCACGCTGACCTGATTTCACCCCTCCAGATTTTTTTCTGTGGGGATACCTTAAAGAAAAGGTATACGTAAATAAACCCAATAATCTTCCAGAATTGAAGCAAAACATCATTGAAGAAATCAACCAAATCACTCCTGATGTTTTGGAAAATGTCATGGAAAATATGATGCAAAGAATCCGCCTTTGTTGTAACAATAATGAAGAAAATACGAAGGATATAAAATTTAAATAATAATAATATAAGATCTCTTCTTTCATCTTAAATATTACCCAGTTTTATGAATTAATTAGTTTTTGTGTTAATTTTTAAAAATGTGAAGTAAATTTTGGGCCACCCGTTATATACCATTCGTGTAAAGTAATAATTTAAGTATGCCTTGAAAATGGACTGAAAAAGTTGGAAAGATTACTTGGAATCCCCTTTTCATTTTTCCTGTGTTATATATATATATATATATATATATATATATATATATATATATATATATATATATATATATATATATATATATATATATATATATATATATATATATATATATATATATACATAATAGCGCAGAAAACTGGTGCAAATTATCAAAAATAATAAAAATGCTCGCCAAACCAGAAATCCTAGGCTAATATCATTAGCTCGATGAATAATGCTACTTAATAAACAAATTGACCATTAGTGGGAAGAAAAATCCTGCACTCCATTTTGAGTGTTCTACCGTGCAAAGGAAGAATACCGAATATACAAATTTTCTAAATTTGAGTTATATATTGACTCTTATGTAATTCAACCCGTGGATGCCATTTCTGGCTTTGGTTTACGCCTATCTTTTACTCGTTTTGAGTTATAAATTGGCCACACACCGAATATACGCGACACTACCATGATTAAAATAGATGAAACACTGAATATGTAAAAGGCAGAGGTTAAACACAGATTATACTGAATATTTAGGCTATTTTATTTATATGTAGCACGATATCCAGACGTAAAACACCGAATATGCAAGCTTTCTATCAATTTATTGCCGCTTCTCTCATGCAGAAACCTGTATTTTCCTGAACAATTAAATTGTGAGCTACGCGTCTGTAATGAAATGGACAAGAGGTTTTTTCTGCCTATGTCAAGTTTTATCTTTTTAATTCAGTCAGAGATAATCTCGTCATTAAAGCAGAAGGGCTGGGTAGCCATGGCTTGTAATTACAACACACCATCAAACACCTTCCAATTTAGAAAAAAACAGCAAGTATAAAACATATTAGCTTTAATTGGAATTTAGTTTTGTTTTCTATCACAAAATGCGTCTGCCTCTTTATTTTATTTTAGATTTATAATTAAATGTTTTCTTTATATTTATAATAACTCTAATTCTTTTAATAATATGGACTGTATTATAAATAATAGTCATAATTACTGAAATGTAAAAGAAATAGGAATTCATTAAATCTCTTCATTATTGATTTCAAGATGAAGTTGAATAGCTTGGCTGGTGAGAGATGATTAATTTGTGTTGGCTCTCGTATTAAATTTAATCGTTAATCAAATTAAATCATATCAAACTAAATATGAGCCCGCGAGGGGTTCAAGCTTATACTTCATCGTGTGTCTGTTCCTGGAGGTATAAGTGCCCTCCTGACCCCAGCATATTTTTCTTTTGCTGATCTTCTTTTTCGCTTGTTTTTCTTCATCTGTTTGTCCAGCCTCTTTTTCTTTGTTTCTTTGGTAGCCAAGACTGCTAGACCCACTATGGGGGAATTGTCGGTCTATAAACCGGTAATTTAGGATTTATTTTATTTAGATCCAGATTATGTTATCTTCTGTGCATTGTGTGTGTTTACCATGTTCATGGCACTGCGCGGCTGCCTGCATCTCTTGCTGAGTCACCGGCATTTAACTTTCAACATCGTTTATCTTTAACATATCGTTGTTTATATATATTTATATTCAGGAGCAAGCCTTAAATATTTGTATGCCTCTAAGTTATACGTGTGTCCATTTGGTAACACAAAAATACTTGCACCGTTATGCTGTGTATACAAGGTAACAAGCATAAATTAAGGTGGTGGTGAGGGAGATAAAGGAAGATGATGACGGTGATGATTATGATTATGATAATGCAGTAATTCGCGACATTATTATATGTGCTACCTAAATGCGATGCATAAATATTTGTTTATTTTTCTTCTTTCCGAGGTATTTTGAGGACAAAAGAGCAAGACATTTCATGCATTCAAGAAAATAATATAGCAGCTGCTATTGAAGTTCAATCTCCTGGAGTTTCCGATGCTCATGAAGTAGTGTATGACAAAGAAATGGCTTCCTATCACACCTATGATGCTTCTGAGGTTTAATGAAGGAGGAAATCAATGACACAGCCAAAAAAATATCATTCAAGGATAAAGAAAAACATCCAATATTTAATGGATGTGATATAGATAAATGTCCTTACAAATGCCATGCCAAGTTTTCAGATGAAATGCGAAACCACATTGACTCAGTATTTTGGTAAAACTGCTACGATATGAGGCAAGCATGGTTGTCAAGCAATGTAACAATGAAAGAAGTAAAAAGAAGGCATACTCAGGAAGATTTATCAAGAAAGAAATCATCGTATGTGTATACACAGTGATGCTCAAGGACAAACAATCAAAGTCTGTCAGAATTTTTTTCTCAGCACTTTAGGATACAGTCAAGATTAGGTTATAAAATCATTATTTCATTCCATTAATGCAGCTTCTTCATCCACAACTAATTTGTCAGCAAATATCGCAGTGACAGATAACAGAGGAAAACGTGCACCTACCAATCGAGTTAATAGAGAAGTAATAATGAATCACATCGAATCTCTTAATCCAGTTATTTCTCATTTTATAAGAGATATGCTTTACATGTAAGATACCTTTCAACAGATCTCTCCGTTGCTTCAATGTACAAATTATTTTGAGAAAAACACGCATCAGTTCGTTGTTCCTATGAATCCTATTGGAGTATACTAAAAAAGATGAAAATAAGTTTTGCTGAACCTTGTGTTGACAAATGCTTAACATGCTTATTTTATGAATTGAATATGAATGAAGAAAATGCTGAAAAGGCTCAATTGCACAATGAAATGCAAAAAGAAGCAAGAAAGGAATACAATAAAGATATTGAGATATACGAACAAATGGATGGACTCCTAATATTTGCCGTCGATATGCCTAAGGTTTTGCTCCTGCCAAGGATGCCTGATGTTAAAGAGTTTTTTCTGCTCGAGAATAGTTGTGTTTAATGAACATTTGCATCTTAAAAGAAAAATCGACATCGCTATTGTGTAGTTTGGAATGAAAGTCTTTGAGGTAGGAATGCTCCTGATGTTATATCATCATATATCAAAGTAATTAAGGAAAATAGAAATGCAAAGAATTTTATTTTGCAGACAGATAATTGCGTTGCTCAGATTACAAACCACATTATATTTGGCATTCGCTTTACTTGTCACTGAAGATCTTGAACTCTTGGAAATCACGTTGAAATATCTTGTCACCGGTCACACATTCTTGGCCGCAGATGGCGTTCATGGTAACAATTAAACAAGTAATCCGGAAAATAAGAATCTTTATGATATGAGAGACCTTTGCGATTCACTGGAACTTTCAACGAAGAGAACAACGGACCTAGAAATGCAATTGTATGATTTTAAGGCCTACTTATACATGTCAAGGTTAAGAACAACCTAAAGAGCGTCTTCTGAGAATAATATTCCTCTTTTGCAAGATTTATGTGGAGTTCGATTTGAGAAAGGTCTGCACCCACTGATCTATAAAAAAACATTTCAGGACTCAGGAACTAAAGTTAAATTGATGAAAGAAATTATTCCACCCAGTTATTCGGCGAAATATTCATTAAAGCCAAGAGGAATTCAAAAAGAAAAATTGGAAAAATTCACTCAGGTCTTGTTATGAGAATGCCTATTTCCCGTCGAGCATTTTTGAATAACCTCCCTACTAGTGATAATATCTCCGATCTCTTAAATTCTAGAGTAGAGTCAACATCAAGGTCTCATGAATTTTCCCGTTAAGTTTAAAATGGATTTACTTTTAGTGTATTTAGTCACTTTTCCTTAAAAAGGGATATAACTACAGATTTTGTAAGGTTTTATACTTTTACTCAGATCGTTTTAAATATGACTTTGTGTTCACTATTTTCTTTATTAAATTAAGGATCTTTCAAACTAATATTAACATGCAAATAGAAAGATAAATTCATTGCATTTTTTAAAGATTTTGTTTGGTTTGTATTTTTATGGTCAAAATATCAATAAAAATTATATAGATTTATAGGATTGTGTATACCTTCCCAATGACTTGTAAAAAATTCTAATAATAAACAAAAACATTGATGAATGTATAATGTAATGTGGTTGCCATAATTATAATGAAGTCTCATTGCTTAATGTTGTCAATAATACAAAGTGAAAACACCGAATATTCTTATATTCGGTTTCTTTCCTCTGCATTAGTGGTGAATAGCAATCAACAAACCAAAGGAAAAACAGTTTTTGTGCAACTGAGCCAAAAATATAAAATTAATGCACAAAAGAAAGTACAAATATGAAAGATGATGCCCATAATGGAGTAAATACATTAAACGTTTAACAGAATTTGAAAATATACTATTTTATTGGCATAACAATAAAGGAAAACCTTGAACGCTTCTCCTGTAAAGTTATTATTTTGTATATTCGGTGCTCTTTCTCTGCACGGCAGAGTTGTCTTTTGTCCCTTGGGATAAGAAAATAATTGTTTATAACAGAAAAAGTTCTATAAAAAAATGGTATCCTATCTAATGCTAAAGATGCTCATATTATACAGCATTGCGACCTCATAAAAATCCCATATCTCCTCTATTCCTGTTAAGAAGAGAAATACACCTGTTTACACTTCAAATATCCCCCTTTTCCTGAAAATAGTATGGAAAGATCGAGTGAAAGTCTGTTGGCTGAATAAAGATTACGATGTTTAATATGTCGCCAAAATTAAATAAAAAGAAAGCCGCAAAGAGAGATCATTTATATAGATATATTTTCAAACATTCATGTTACAGAATTAAATGATTCTACTATTGGCCTCAATCACGTACTCCAGATGGTGTGGATATCTGCAGCAGGCCTTCTCGACGCCTCCGTCTGTTTAACTGGATGAAAACTCTGTTAACTGTCACCTTAATAGTGCCCTTGCATATGTTGGTGCCCTCGTTTGCCCCCCTCTTTCCCTTTAACCGCTACACATAATAATATATTGGTCTGCAATCTGCTTAGTTGTGAGGTCAGATGATTAGATTGTTGTAGTCAAATTAATTGTCTTACAGCCAAGACTGTTTCCTTCTGCTAGGTAGCATGGTGCAGAGCACTGCCACTCCACCTATAGCCTTCCAACGGAGACTTCCTGTATCCAGGTCAACAACAACTCCTACACGCACTTCGTGTAGCAATCCTTATTGAGTCTGAGCTAATCCTAAATAATAAATGGGAATATCATATATCCTTCGTGGTTTCCGAGCCGCTTTACAAGCATAAGGCCAGCTTGACATATCTATTCGTTCCTGATCCTCTGCTAGTCCTTAGTTTGATGCACTTAATATTATTTCCTTCATAGACGGTGTACAATTGAGTTTAGTATGATAGGGAGAAGATAGAGCCAACGCCTGGCAATAAGTACGCGCAGATTTCACTGTTGCCAACGTCAACCATTTACCCATCCCTCTCTGTATTTATTTAACTGGAGCAAGAAATATATCTTGATTAATATAAACCTCATTTCGAGTCTGACACAAAGCTACATTCCATAATTTTCGTTAAAATGATTTAATCTTTTTTATGTAAAACAATTCTACTGAGTTAATGATATTTTCGAAATAGATAGTCATTTTCAAAGGCGATAAAAGAGAAGTATATATTTTTGCATATATTTTGGCATTTTATATAAGGAAAACAGACAGGAATGCTTTTTTAATAGAGCATCTAGGTAGCTTAAAATCATAGTATTAAATGGTAAATTGAGTAAAATTACCAAAAGATTACAATAATAGGTTCAAATTATACATTATAAAAAAAAAATATTGACAAGGTTACTAAGATGAAGAGCAGCACAAAATAGGAGAAAAATATCGGAAGATTTTAGTTGAATTCATTTAGTAAGGTTGTCAACTTGGGTGTTTTACGCCAGTCTGCCGAAAAGAAATGTTAAACCTCAGCCACATGGCTTATTTGATGTAGTCTCATACCAATTGCACGAATTTGTGGCTTGAGAATTCGAAACTCTCCCATGGGATTTAGAACTTTTCTCTAGCAAGCTTATCGTGCGTGAACTTTGTCTTCCCTCTTTCATTGATCCTACCATTATTTTTCTTCTTTCGCTTTTTACACGCTTCTCGTCAGTTAGATAGACTAGAGTTAGAAAAAAAGACCAACTAATTCAAGTTTAATCAAGATGGAATAAAATTAACTAAATTAATAAAGTGCTTCGAGTTTTTTCGAAAAGCTTCGAAAGCTTTCTCTATGCAGAGTTATAATTTTTTAGTCGCCACTACATCGAATTTTATATAAATCCAGAAATGTCAAATAACATTTTTAATTTTATATGCTTACTTCGAAATCAATTAATAGAACAAAAAGAATTGTAACTCCAGAAAAATGTTTTGGAATGGCGAAAAGCGAGGTAAAAAAGACGAAGTATCTCTCAGCTCGTAAATACAAATAGAAAATTGAATAGAATATCTAAATCCGTAAACAGCTGCTCAAATTGCTATACAAGCTCCAGTTCGATTCAAGTGAATGCTCAAAAGAAATGAGAACTTCTCTTTATTCGCGTTCTCCCGTTCTTTTTTGGCAGACCTCAAACAAAAAATGATTGCGTAATATGCAAAGAACTAATGATAAAAATACAAACACACTAGCAAGCAATCATACAAACAACAACATATGAACACACAAGTATACGAACATATGAAGATCAATATTAGAATAGACAAGTAAATAAATACAAAACTGATAAACAAAACAAAAACATAATCCGAAAACAAATTTTTAAATCAACCTGTAAGAATACAAAAGACAGCAAAAACTGACACAATACCGCTCGAAATAATTGACAAGTAACTTAAATAAAAACGCAACAAAAGTCATTAAATGCCTATAAGAAAAAAAAAGAGAAACAGACACCTAGGAGAGGCAAAGAAAAAGAGTGTCTTAATCTCTAGTCGCCTTTCTTCTCTTTGAAAATCTACCTTTTACTCTTTTCTCCTCTTTATCTCTCTTTCAATATGCATCTAATATTTTCTCCTTTGAACATACCCCTTTCACAAAATGTATTAAATTCGCCTAATAACCCTGTTGTAATGGTGGATTTACTAAAAACTGAGTACCATCACAACAACGGATGCAGCTTGTGCCAAATTATTTGCCAACGAATATCCAATGACACACACAATCCTAGGTTTAGGAGGTTATGCACGAAAGAGCTGCCAATGCCCCATAATATTAATATATTGTATGTAAGTAAGTTAAACCTCCAAAATGGACTAGTTAAGGCATCGAGCCATATTGAAAAAGACTAAAAAAGTGTTTTTTCCGGTCATCAGTAATTTTATTAAAAAGGAAGAATTAGCACGGTAGCTAACTTAGATAAAATTGGGAAGACCACTCACTTTTTCCATAATTTAAACTAAAATCCTGTTAATTTTATTGATCATTGCATAAACAGCTTCTTTGGAACCATGTCTTCAGTTCATCTAATATAAATAACACTTTATTTCAAAACGAGAATTCGTGTGATCGAATTTGGGGGAAAACAGCCGGCTTCTTTAATATTACAAAATCACCTTCGCGACTGTCGAGAGAATATACTATAAATATTTTACCTTTGAACTTATAAATGCATTATAACTTCATAACTTTTTCCTTAGAATTTTAAAATCGGTAGAAGTAACGAACAAACATTTCACTATCATACAAAGCGTCTGCCTTTCCCCTGGTCTCTCCTTTCAGCCATGTTTTGCATAAAATATGTATTCAGTCTGTTCCAAGACGCGCCGATCCCACCAATAAAAAAGTGAGATGGAGTTTTTAAACGCATATCTAGAAATATATAGTTTGATTTGCTATTCTACTGATTTTTCCTAAAGGAAAAAATCTTAGAAAATCAATATTCTCTCTCATAGTTTCTATTTTTACTTTCACTGACAAAAACTGAAAAAAGAAATTATATCAGGTCTCTATTTCAGCGTTCTATGCTTTTGAAACACATAATATTTGAACCATAAACTAAAACTAATCCAACTTGCCTTTCCTAACCTTGGCAAAGAAACGAGTTTCCTTCTTAGAATTCTTTTAAATACTTAAAGAGGCTTTTGTAATAACCATCCGCACAAAAATATTAAACATGAAGCTCCTAATAGCATGTGAAACAATTTTTTGTTCTCTATCAATGCAAGATACTCGTTTGGTTCCCAGCACCATAAAGGTCATGTCCTTTCTTAATAAAATAAATAAACGTGCCAGAAACAAAATTGTGGGTTAAAATAGAGAAGTGAATTTACTGTAATTTCCTTCATAAACTTTACATATTGGCCAGAAAATATGCATTGGTGAAATAATATATTAGGAAATATGAATAGACTAGAGAAAAAACTTACGAACATACAAACTTGAAAATTCACTAGCATTGCATATTTACGAATATTCATACTCTTACAAATGTTTGAGGGTCAAAATTCCTAAAGAATTTGATTTTTCACTTTATTTCTTTAATCCTTCGAATTTAGGACTCGTGTAGTTTCAGTCTCAATAGGATAGATATTTGGCTTTATAATCTCGGTTTTTATGCTCTATTCTAAAACTGATAATGAATATCAACGTATATATATAAGACGTAGAATATTGATCAGGGTCTAACTAGAAGACAACTGCTGTAAGTTTAGCGCTATATAAAGGGAAAGGAAAGAAAGATTAAGTAATGTGACAAGAGAGATTAATCCGTACACCAATGTAGGGAAAGATTAAGGACAATGTTTAATTAATCGTAAAAAGAAAAGAGAGGATGAAAGGTACTAAAATAGGGTTGAAACTGAGGGACTTTCGTTCTTTTAACCAATTTTACAAATCCTTTGATAGCTTTTAATTCTTAGTATTCTTTATGATATTTCAAGGCCTACTTGGTATCTTTAACTACTAAATAAAATCTCTAAAACCTGGAATTTAGTGAATTTTGACACTTTATCATCTTTAAATTTGAAGTAGACAAAAATTATTCCAAATTAATATATTATGAAAAATGGGCCTATAATTATAATTTATTTAATTAATTACCAATATGCGAACCGTCGGAAGTAGAGTAACTCGAGTGCACGAAGATAGAATTTGTTTTTCATATGCTTCGAGACGGTTTAATGATTTTCCCTGCCTTAGTCCTATCAATGAATGGGCTCTAATTTCTCAACGCCATTAAGAAGATTCTAAGAAAAATAAGTTTGTAAATGATTAAAGTTATTGTTAGTATCATATGTGCCAACAGGAAGGGGGTGAGTATTGTCACACAAGAAGTTAATAGTATAAAATTAAACTATTTTCTGCCTTAGGGTTTTAATCAAGAATTACAATTGATATTACAATTTACGTTTATCATCATCAAAGCACGTTTTAATTCAGTTAACGCTGGGTTTTTGTGGTGAATTGGTCACCTTCGATGGGACTAAGCACCTAACGTATTTAAATTTGATGGCACCATTCTTGACGTATAAAAACACACACTCTATTCCTTCTTTTCTTAACTTATCTGGTGGGGGTTAGTGATCTCATAATAAAAAAAACAATATAAACAAAAATTTAGTTTATGTGAACATAACCATATACCGGGCGAGATATTTATCCCAACTATTATATTTAAGAAGATCTATACAGAAATTGATGGGAATTCCTCTTACTCCTGGTTCACAATCCAAGTGTAAGGTTTAAGGCAAAAAATAATTAGTTATCCAAATTGAAATGAACATTTGTTTTTCTCGAAATATAGTAATGCATCAACCAGTTTTTGATGATTATCACCTTGTAAGATTATTTCTTCCACCTTTTCGGATTTCAACATTATTCAATGGCTGCATTTTTATGAACATAGGCAAGGCTTGATGAAGATTCATTCCTCTTTTGACAGTCAATTATTATCAATTTTAATATTGATTGTACTCATGTTAATAAGTTATACCTAATCTGTCCGATATAACCAGAGGGTAGAAATGAACAAAATTATATTATGGATATACTAAAAATTATGCAAACTTCCTACATCAAATTATTTATCAAGATTTTAATGAATAACTTTTTATTCGTCTCAAATATTTTGTTCAAGGTGGCAGAAAAAAGATGGATGTGAAAAATCAAGCAGCATCCCCGCGTATTCGAGTAATTTTCGGGCTGGTTGGGGGATTATTCCTGCTACTGCTCATTGGTCTTCTTCTATTTAGAGCTCGTTCCAGCAAGTAAGTTACTATCTCTATATTATTATTTAATCACGTGAATCATAGAGAAGGGACTTACAGTTTAATGAAAGATCGAAAATACAGCTTCCGGAGAAATATGATAACTTTCGATAATTTTCCCCTAGTTAAGCTCCCAACGCATGATTAACTGTAGCCATTAACCCATAGAACAGACTTCAGAACTAATATATAGGATCGTATGAAAAAATATTCTTCCATCTTCCGTCCTATTTTTTTCAATATGGAGAGAGTACAACCTTGGAGTGCTACATTCTTCCCCTATTACTCACGCAGTGTTTGAAGAGAAAGGGGGAGAAGCCTGTTGTTAATTCCAGCCCCCAAACTAGTCACTCATTAACTCATCTTCACCGATTCAAAAGAATCCACGCTGTTGGGTGGGGATTGGGATATTTAGCTGGATGACCTGTAACGATAAAGCAGACAGAGTGCAATAGAAGTATTGTTAAATAAGAAGGAACAACAAAAGTAGAATTGATAAACCCAAGTTAGGTGTCTTTAAAGAATAACAAATTGGAGAAATATAAAGATATTTTCACCCATTGTAGGTTGAGTGGCCTACTTATTTTGGAAGGAGGGGTCATTATAAATGTTAGACTGGATAAGTCTAATAATTGGTAAATATTTTGGTGTATGCATGATCGAGTGTTGGTCTGTTTGTTGTTATTCTTTTCTCTGTTCTAGATGTAGCGTGGTTTATAGTGTGTTATATTTCTTTTATTTAAGTAAGCTTTATTTGTAAATCGTTCTCAGGTTTTGTTTTCTTGCCTTCGTTTTCTTGATTTTGTTCATCTTTGGTTCCAATCGGTTTCACTTTGAAGAGTGACACAATTCTTTTTGGTTTTTAAAGAAGGCTACAATTATAAGAGCGAGATATTTTTTGTTTACAAATCGTTTAATTTTTAAGAGTGAAACATTTTTGGCTTCAAAATCGTATACCAATTTTATATTAAGATATTATTGTATTTTAGAATTATTTTGCTTCCGATTTTCTTTGATATTTTTCTACTTCAAAATGTTGTTTAATTCTCTCTCTGTTGGTCCCTTACCTCCAGGGAAGCGTCGGGTCATTCGTTCTTTTGTTGGTTTAAGCACTTCTATGTCTCCATGAGGTACTCAGTGTTCATAGTTCCTGCTACATTTTGTCATATTTTCCTGCCTATCATCTTGAGCTAGAATTACAGGTGTAATGTCTAATTCTTGTTTGAGTTTACTTTGCTTTCAATAGTCACGCCCCATAGTCTTTGTTATCAACAGAAGCTTATAATTGTGCACCTTCTTAAAAAGCGTTATAATTTTACAGTTGTGACTAAAATTAATTGTTAATAAACAGAAAGTGTGAGAGGTTAGATTGGGTAGGCAGAGCGCTACTTGTTTCGTGGTTGTATAAGTACCCTGAGCGTACATCAGTGAGTTTTAGATGAAAATACATAAAATAGCATCATTTGAAAGATTCCCACGCCAAGGATAAATTTTGGGACTAGCCGGGTAAGATATAAAAACCTACGTCCTTGAAGAAGAGACGATAGAAAGAGAGGAAAAAAGAAACAAGCGCAAGCGGAAAGAGAAGCAAAAGAAAGAAGAATACGGAGGAAAAGAGAAGCAGAAGAATGAAGAATACTGATGGCGTTAAAAATAGAAAAAAGAAGAATACAGTGATAGAGACAAAGAGAGAAATTAAATTAAAAGGAATCTCCTTGCTCTAAAGGTATGTAGGTTCTCCATAATACCTTATCTCTTCGTTGTATTATAGACTATCTTTACTTAACCACTACCTTTGCAAATAGTGACATACGAAGAAGGCTTTGCAAATGGCGTTGTTTTTTAACTGGAGCAAACAAATCGACGAGGAGTACAGCTTGTTAAAGAAATACATGGCAGGAAACTGTTGATCTCTGCTGTCTAAAAATAAGCTAACTCAACATTTTCTTCATTAAGTTGGAGAATGTTAGCGAACTATTGCCGACAAAAGTGATGCTTCTCACGCTTGCAAAAAGATAGCTAGGTAGCAATTCACTTGAATTTGGACCTTGAAGGGTTACAGCTAGAGATTTCACCTAATCGCCTTAACATACTTTGATACTTTTTCATGAGGGGCCTCTCCATTCGTGAATAATCGTTATGCTAACAAAGAGCAGTGAAAGGGTTTTTGAGGAAAAGCAATATGACGCTCGCGGTATAAATACAATCATGGAGTAATAGTTGTATGAACATTTATACCTCTTTTAGCAATATCGGTTCTCTCTCACATAAATCTGATCACGAAAACCGTTGGCGTTGAAAGAGATTATAGTACGTCTAGTCTACTCAGGGTCATCTACTTTCTACACAATTTATCTAACTGTAACTTCACTATTTTGTGCAAAATCTTCTCTTCTTGATATGTAACGGAGAGATACCCGCGTTGTTTTTAGCTTTGTATTAGGAAAAAGAAGATGGGATGCATTTGCTGGAATTTCACTTTAAGTCGAGATATATAAATTTATTCCTATTCAAATCGCTCATTCAAGCTCGTCTAAAGTGAGCCCAACAATTTTGGTCTCCATACCTCAACAAGGACAAAGCGCTGTTCAAAAGAGTTCAAAGTAGAGTGCTAGGAAATGAGGGAGAAAGAGAGGGCGAGCAGGAGTGATCGAGTCACAAGAAGGGATTCCGAGCGAAGTAGCCATGCTTTCCGACCTTTGGTAAATTTCCGGAGCGATAACGCGCCAGAAACTCGTCCCGTTTGAGGCATTGCATCCTTAACTGCTGATTCTCACCATCGAGGCTGTGAGACCGGACCGATAACGCTTCCGTCGGCAAATATTGGAACTTCCGGCGAAATAATATAAATTCTCCACCCCAAGAATAATCGAGGACGTATTCTTTGAATTTTCAGGAGCCGAGCTGTTTCCACATTGCTCCCTAATAAGCAAGCCTACGCAATACAGAAGGTATTCACGCGGCATCATAAGAGGTCTTTGGAATTAGTCATTGACGGGACGCAAAACTTGAGCGACAAACACCGGTGCTATTCGGTCTCGCAGCATGAATCCATATTCAGAATGACAAATATTTCGTATGGAATATAGCGCTCAACCATCCTCCTAGAAGAATACCTTCCCCGAGTACCAATACTCGTGATCTTCTCCAGAAAATCTTAAGACCTACACTTTTCTTCGTCGTCGAAGAGGCGTGACCCTCTCCGACGAAGTGACTCATCCCGCGATCTACTCTTGGTTCCTCTCGGGTAATTATTGTAATAATTATTGAGCCTTGTACGGCCAAAATTTACCTCATAGTTGCCTTCCACTTTTCTTGGCTAATTAATGTAATTATCAAACCTCATACGTTAAGACTCAACTAATATTCACCTCCCGCTTTCCCTCGTGTAATTAGTGTAATTATTGATCCTAGTACGGCTGGGACGATTCCTACTTTATATTTAATTTCCTTTAATTATTAACGGTTTTAACTAAATCACTTGTATATTATTCTGTAAATATCTATTGCTGTTTGTATGGGATTAAAATATTATTTTGTCCTCCTGTTTAAATCTTCCGACTACTAAAGCTTTAGTGAATAATATCAATACCGGCAACGGGTAATTCAATCTCTCCATTTAAATCCCTATCGCACCCTTGGAAAACCTTGTGCCCCCTTCCCCCAATCGGGTCGGTTGTCTTCCCATTCTGCATCATTGGGCGAGGAAATTACAAAAGGGTTCAGACAAGGACTACAAGAATTCTACGACATAGTATTATTAGTAATATCAAAACTGGTGTCAGGTTTTTGAGGTCCTTATATAGGATTAATTTAAATGCTTCTAGAATTGGTAGTTGAGTATTACGAGAAAACAATAATCTTCTCATTTAATTAATTGCAACGCTAGATAGACGATCGATATATTTTAAATTTATTTACAGTGTTATTTAACTGGTATTTTGCTTGTGATTTCTGCCATTTATTTGTCACTTCGCATGAACTAAGCGAGCTCCTTTCTCAGGCGGTGTTTTGTTTGGTGTACAGAATTTATAATCTTTCGTGTGCGTTCCGATAAGTGAACCAGATATGTCATTTGAGATCTTCAGGGCTCAATGAGAATCATTAGGTTCATCAGGAAAAGATCTGATGTCTTTTATACAGAGAGAAGAAAGAACTGAGAGAGAAGAAAGAAGAGAAAAATAAAAAAGGAAAAAAAAATAATAAAAAAGAAAGAAGAAAGAAGAGGAATAGAAGAAATGGAAAGAGAAGAAAGAAGAGGAAGAAAAGAAAGGGAAAGAGAAAAAGAAAAAGAAATAGGAAAAGGGAAAGAGAAAAAGAAGAAAGAAGAGAACTTCGTGCATACGAACTAGAGATGTCGAGGAGGAGAAATGAAGACCTATCTATCACTTCTGGGCCCTATGCGCAACATCAGGCATCAGTTGAAATTGCCAGTGTTCAAAGAAGGTGAAGACTTCGCTTCCTACTTGACACACTTTTAAAGGATATTCTTCGTAAATAATTGGGATATAGAATCGGACGGCGTAGCCAGATTGTTGCCTCTCCTAAACCTCTACATGAGAGATATTTTCATTGTCTTCCTCCCCGAGGAATCTTTCGAATACTCCCCGTTAAAGGTGGAAATGCTCTCTGCCTGCAATATGACCACCGATTTCTAACGCGTTAAATTCAGTCAGTGCCGAATTTAACCCAAACAGGCCTACAGACAATTCAGGTTTACTTTGTAAAGACTCATTAATATTTGGCTTTGATGCTTAGAAAGTGCCCCAGGATTACGATGCATTGATTAATTTTACCTTGAACGATCCATTTCTGGCATCACTTCCATCTGAGATCCGGTATTTTATTAAAACGAAAGATTCACTAGCTTCAAGGAGTCCGTCGAAGAAGCAGACGTATATGCCACCAGCCGCAACTGTTAGCTTATAGAAGGAAAGAAAATAAAACCAGCGTCCCACAAGCCTCAGTTTAAGAATCGCAAATTCGTATCCCCTAAGAAAGAAAACTTCTTTAAGGTAACCGGCCTGGCTAAATCAAAACTTAGCCGACTACAGGTCAGACAGGAAGATCCAACCTTTTGTTCTAAGCCTCCTTCGTCAGCGTGGCCCAGGAGGCCAGTCGTGTATTTTACAGGCGGAATCGAAAGATACGTGGAATATTAATGCCCTTAGAACTCACAATTGAGAAATGACTTCTACTAATAGGTGCACCAGGGAGTGCGACTCGTTCTCAGATCCCGCTACCACTAGAGTATACCCCCTCTTCAAGTGAACACGGTCCGTCTAGCCCCCAGGCAAACTTTTGGTTTAATAAAAGTAACCCTGTTGGCCACTAATTCGAGTCAGCTACGGTTAAATGGATGCTGTATCTGTAATCTAGGCCGAGATACTGGCTGCACGCGTATTGTAGTCTTGGAAAAGCTACTCCCACCAGTAGCCCCAGATTACGATTGGTTCACTATCGTCCATGACTATCTGAGACGCGCGAATCGATTCCCTATATTGAAGTGCCATATTGACAGCGTCTACTTCACCGTCTAGGCATAAGTAGTGGTGGCACTCAGGAAGTTTTGTGCCGTTTAATTGGGCAGAGCCCCACAGTGTCCTCACCCCCTGTGGCACAACCCGTCACCACTCATGCCCAGGTTCATCAAGATTCAGAAGCGCCCGTTTCCCTGGAAACCCACTGAACCTCTGATTATGCGAACATCATCAGCAAGGACTTTTCAAAAAACAGAAGGAGTACGAGTCACTTTAACCCTTACAGGCTAAGCCTCAGGACCAAACGCAGGAAATCGTTAGAGGTAGCAGGATAATTTCCTTCGACATTAAGGATAACCTCCTCTACCACCTGTTTTCCTGGAGTTTCCAAAGAAGCCCAGATTTTATACGTCCCTCGATCACATGTATGCCTTATCCTCCAAACCACTCATGACAGCCTTTTCGACGGCCAGGTTGGTCACACAAAGACGGCGAAACGGATTTTTAAATATTTTTATTGGCTTAGAGCCGCCAAAGAAATTCTACAGTGCTGTTGTTCGAGCCTTGTTTGACAAAAGACAGCCGTTAAGAGGCAAGTTAAGCCAGACCCCTTACAGAGGGGCCCCGTCATCCATAAGTAGCTATCACCATAGTAGGTCCAATTCACCCGCTATCTAGTGAGGGCCACAGTAATATTCTCACTCTAGTCGATTTTGCCACTCGGCTTTCTAAAGCTGATCCACTCAAAAGAATTGACAGCAATTCGTGTGCAGAAGCGCTCATCTACATTTCTCCCGCGTTGGAAGACCTAAGGTGATCCTGTCGGATCGCGGTCGACAGTTTTACTACTCATTTAATGCAGCAGGTAGGGAAACTGCTTATGAATAAGCCCCTCTTTACTACCCCCCCTTTCATCCGGCTGGAAACAGTCTGTGTGAAAGGTTTAAAACTCCAATCTCAAGGCCATTTTGCGGAAACTGTGCACGGAGTGACCGAGCAAATGGCACGGATATCTTCTTGTGGCTCTTTTCGCCTACAGCGAAATACTTTACCGCACTTTTGGTTTTGTGCCCTTGGAAGTATTATATGGTAGGAATTTTCGAGGACCACTGAACATTCTTAAGGAATTATTTGCAAACCAGAAGTTAGATCGGGAAGTTCAGTCGTCTTAATCGTACTTGATATAGCTACGTCAGAAATTAGAAGAATGCGCTGAGATGGCCTACCAAAACGTGAACGTAAATTTGCCCAAATATAAATCTTACTTCGACTGTAAATCTCAGGATCGATGATTCAAACTCAGCGAGGAAGTTTTGTTATTGCTTCCGATGAACAATAACAAACTTTTGAGCCAATGGAAGGGCCCTTACCGGACAGTCGATAAACGCGGCCCCGTAGACTATGTGAGGGACACTTAATCTCTAAGTAGGCTTTATTTTGTAAACTTCGTCAAGAAATACCACTGGCGCACCTGAATCCATCATATAGTAGCTATAGACCAGAATCAGCTCTCGAAGGAAATTATTCACTGTACCGCCTGGGTGTAATTCAAAACCACTGCGTGGAACAGGAGGAGAATTACTCCTTAATCGTACTTGACATAATACAATCACCTTCTAAGGAGTTAAAAATAAGTGTTCAATTATCCCTTTGTAGGAAAACCCAGCTACAAGCTACCATCGATCAATTTAATGACGTCATCTCCGATACCCCCGGATGTACTATCCTTTCTTGCACGATATCTAGCTAACTACGCAAGAAGCCGTTGAGTCTAGACAATAACCCTTGCTCGTTTATTTAAGGGAAGAATTTAATAACGAAGTAGAGAAATTGTTAAGTTTGCAGATAATTCAACCCTCCAAATCAGAGTATTGTTCCCCAGTAGTTATGGTAAAGAAACCGGATAATTCATAGAGAAAGTGCATTGACCTCAGAAAGTTAAACGCTGTGACTGTGTTTGACGTAGAACCTACATATCCCATTAATAGACCAAAATTTTCATTTGTTCAAAAATGCAGAGTATATTTCCGAATATGATCTGTGTAAAGTGTATTGTCAGTTTCCCTTCAAAAATGGCCTTCAAAGTTTCACCGCCTTTCCTACTAAAAAGGAATTAATTTAATTTACACGACTTTCTTTCGGCCTCATCACTGCTTGTAAGACTTACAATTGGATAATGAGACAGACTTTAGATGGATTATCGCACGTATCCTTCTATTTTGACAACATGTATGTTGCCACGAATGACTGGGCATCTAATTTGCCTGCTCCTCACGCTCTGCTATTGAGGCTATGAGACCACAATCTTACAGTTGGTCCAACAAATATCACTTTGCTTTCAATACCATTGACTATTTAGGCTTCCGCATAGGTAAGAACCAATTAGAATCCCAGGAAGAAAAGATCAGAGCCATTGTAATGATGCTCGTGCCCCTAACCAAAAGACAATTAAGGTCGTTTTGGTGTTCCACCTCCTTCTATCGTCGCTTTATCTCTAATTATGCAACACTTTCCGCTCTCATATGCGACCTCCTAAAGCAACAATCCCCCGAGCGACTCCTCTGGACCCCATCCTCCATCGCAAGTTTCAAACATAATCCTGCCGAACCCATGGAATTATGACCGATGCCAGTAAAGAAATCATAGGTGAAGAAAGCATAGGTTGCGTATTCGCTTTATACGGATCTAATGAGAAGAGTTTCCCTATTGTGTAGCGAAACTATTACCTCGCGAAATAAACTATGCGATAATTGAACACGAGGCACTAGCTATTATATAGGGAATTATGAAATTCCAAACTTACCTATTTGGCAAGGAATTCATAGTTAAAACTGATCACAAGCAACTTGCGTATCTTAAGATTTACAGGCTCAGAGAATTGTATGGCTGATAGCTTAAGTCATAACCTGTAGATTCCACTCCCAAAGAAGTTGAGCCTACTTATTTTGTCTGTTGTAAATAGGTCTCCACAAATTTCGGACTTTTCTCCATGATTGTGTATATATTCGTTCCCCATTCTTTGTGAACAAGGCCCAGTATGCATAAGCTGAAATTCCTGTTTGTTTGTTGATTATTAGCACAGGATAATGGCAACATTTTCCATGTATTTATGTAATTATTATTACTCATGTGCTTATAGATATTCTTGTATACCATTGATATTTTCTCGTATTGTAAATTGTTGTATTCATTTTCTTTTGCGGTGACTTGTGACTGCAGAACCAATTGGTGTAAATTTATTTTCGAGCGACTCAAGATATTGTACTCGTATAATTTTGTTTATAACTTCAGATGTCTCTACCTTTTAGGGCGTTCCATCTTACAGGAAGAATGTGTCAGGAAATAACAGGGAGAGAGAGAGAGCGATCGGGAGTGATCGATTCACGAGAAGGGATCCCAAGCGAAGTAGCTTTGCTTCCAAAACTTCGAAAAACTTCCGGAGCGATAACGCGCCAGAAACTCATCCTGTTTATGGCCTTACATCCTTAACCGCTGATTCTCACCGTCGAGACTGTGGGACCAAACCAATAACACGTCCGTCGGCAAATATTGGAACTTCCGGCGAAATAATATAAATTCTCCACCCCGAATATAATCGAGGACGTATTCTTTGAACTTTTAGGCCGCGAGCCGTTTCCACGTTACTTCCCAGTAAGCAAGCCAATGCAATACAGAAAGTATTCACGCGGCATCATAAAAGGTCTTTGGAATTATTCATTAAGGGCAACCAATCCTAGAGCGACAAACACCGGTGCTATTCGGTCTCTCAGCAGAAATCCATATTCGGAACGACAATAACTAAGTCTGGAAAAAAGCGCTCAACCCTCCTCCTGGAAGCATATCTTCTCCCGAGTACTAATACTCGTGGTCTTCTCCAGAAAATCGTAAGACTTGCACTTTCCTTCATCGTCGAAGAGGCGTGACGCTCTCCGACGAAGTTAATCACCCCGCAATCTCCTCCTGGTCTTTCTTGGGTAATTATTGTAATAATTATTGAGCCTCGTACGGCCAAGACTTACCTACTATTCACCTCCCGCTTTCTTTCGTGTAGTTAATGTAATTATTAGGCCTATTACGGCTGCGACGATTCCTACTTATTATTTCAATTTCAGCCAATTAATAACGGTCTTAACTAAATCGCTTGTATATTTTTCTGTAAATATTTATTGCTTTTTGTATAGGATTAAAAGATTCCTTCGTTTTCCTCTTTAAATCCTTCGACAACCAAAGCCTAAGTAAATAATATCAATGCCGGCCATGAGTAATTCATTCTCGCTATTTAAATCCCTATAGTCCCCTCGGAAAATCTTGTCCAACCCCCAATCGGGGCTATTGTCTTCTCTCCCTTGCATCATTATGCGAGGAAGTCAAAAAGGGTTCAGACTAGTATGTACTACCTGAATTTTACGACATAGAGCAACCAAAATAATTTTTGAAGCTAGAAATATACCGTACCAAGAAAGACTTTGCCTTAAAGCTCTAATACCTTTCAACGAAATCATATTTAAATATTAATTTAGTAATGCAATCAGACAAACGTTGAATAATCTACCCAACTGTACAATGAAAAAAATAACAATAAATATGTTTACAAATATTTAGAAGAATAATTTTCTAGGGAAATAAATCAGGGTGGTTATGGAAAATCTTAAAAATACAAGCAATGAGTCCCGTTTAAAGCATATGTGTTAATGCCTTTACAGAGTCACTTCTTTCTGACTTTTCTGTAACTATACCCCTATCCGCCGTTCAACACTAGCCAGGAAGAAGAAATTGATCCCTTTTATGCTAGCGCGAATGTTTGAAGCTATACACGATTCCTGCATGACACACAGGAATGCAGGTAGATAAGTAGGCTATTTTCTAGAAGTAGTTGAAAAATGCATGATTATAATTAATACATAGTAGATTAGTGTTTATCCGCTTTGTCTCACTAACCTTAAAGTAATAATCATCTTTCGGGCGAATTAATTTGTAAGATGGTTAATTTGCTAATGGCCGATATAGATTGCTGTAGCTTTCAGCATTTTCCTTCTCGCTCTGACCTTGAGGGTGTCAAATTTTCTTTGCTGGTCTTTGGTTCGTAGCTCTACTTTCTTGATTGCGGTAGCCTTGGAGGAAGCTAAAAGATATTTGCTAGTCTCTACTTTGCTAGTGCAAGTATGCACTTCAACAGAACGCTAGATACTTAAGATACTCATTCGAGGCTTCATCTCCTAAATGCTCTTCTTTCCATTCCAAACCCATTGCTCAGTCTTCTCCGCCTAGAGTCGATTTTAATAAATTCATGGTGACATCCTTCACACAATAGATACGTTCTTTGAGGGCATCCGCTTTAGTTTTCCAGCGTCTGCCATACAACCTCATTAACAGAACCTGCTATCAGTGCAGAATTATGGCAGTTTAAGGAGAGTTGCGCGCGGTTTCAGCCCCTAATGTCTATTACTCTTAGCCTATTCCGACTACCATAGCCTTATGTATTTGAGCATTTTCACTTCCTTAACTCCATTACTTGATCAGCCTCTTTTTCTTTGAATTATAATAGAGATGCCGTTGTGTGATTAGAATTTCATAATAAATAACCTATACTCCTGTCAGAGCAATCAGTCATTAATTAAGAGATATGTCTATGTTTACGAGAGGTTCTCCCCTTATCGGGGCGTAGCACAATGTTGACTACTTGATCTATTAACCTACCCAACATTTCATTCTCTTAATTTCCCCACCTTCTATACGAACATATGTAAGAACAGATATAATCAAAGTTATTCGCACTAAACTTTGCTCTTATTTTATGCCTAAAATATAATTGAAATATTATCCTTGAAAAGAATTATTCACGCATGAAGCCATAACTATTATGAAATTTAATATAGCTTTGTTTAGTATTGATAAATAATTATTTATCTTATTGCACTTATAAAGGGGCATTATATAATACTTCTCCAGACACGATAAATCTAAGTTAGATAAATTAAGTTTAGGAAGTTCGAAAACATAATTAAGCAAAACTTTAGAGGAAATCAACAGATGTTAGTTTCAGTTAAGAAGCTACAATAACAATTTCTGATTTAATAATTGCAAATACAAGCTCTCGATACATATTGGTAATTAAAATGAAATTAGATAACTAATAAATAGTTATTATTGACGTATAATTTTGCATTCAAAGAATGCGGAAGGGTGGATATAATCTAATTATGCTCGAGATTCTGGTCGTTCATAAAGAATATCTACTTGTAGAGGGAGTATGTTGGGGAAGGTTGCGTGATAAAAATTCTTGACAACATACAATTATTTTCTACTTCATGGGAATATCATGTGCAAGATGTAGTATAGAGAAACTTGGGCTTTTGCAAGGCCAACACACACTATAAGCAAAAATACATTCATAAATACACATGTGTTTGGCAACGAGGTAAGAATGCATAAACTTTTCTAGGTGAGAGAAGTGTAATATGTGTTTGGTATGAAATTTGTGTGAGGCATGAATATGGGACTTATCTCACCACAGAATTATCCTTTATAAGTTAAGTTGCTTGGTATATATCTCCTAGAATTTGAAGATGCGAGGAGGCTAAATTCAGGAGAGCAAAGATGCTTCATTATTAATAGACGCAAGAATGTTTGAGAATTGAGGGTAGGTGAAAAAAAGTAAGAATGACAAGGAAATAAAGCATAATGAAATTTTTTTTAGAAAAGATAATACATAGTCAACAAAGCTTTAAATTCGTGGAAATAAACTAAGATACGCACATTGGAGTTGGAAGTCATACATGCAAAGAATTCAGAACGATGATGAGCATTTCAAAGAGATAGCATCAAAGGATAAAAGGAGGCGAAAACAATAGTAAAAGAGTGATTATTTAGTGGAAATAAGGAGAAATGAAGTTTTTTGATGTATTTTTCTGAAAATTAACAAAGCAGAAAAAAACAGAATAATAAGATTCATGTAAGAATCAATAATGAAAGTGTATGAGTATTATTTGGTTAAAGGTCCACTAATTATAGATTAATAAGGCACTTTGTTGAGATGTATAATATGGGTAGGCTGTAGGAATGAATTTATAGGGATAAACCTATTTTTTAAATATGGAACATATAGGTATGTCGTAGATTGGTAGAGCTATGAAAGGTAGAAATAGGTGAAAAACAATTCGAATGCATTGTAGATTATCATTTAAACATGGAACAATACTTGAATAGGTAAATCACGGAAATCTGAACCCGCAATTATATCATATTTAGTAGGTCACACGTCGTTGCCAAAGAGAATGGAATATTATAATTGATTTTGTAAAACTGATAACAGATGTAAGTATGAGGAATTAGCAGCCTGGCCTTTAGGCAGTCAGAACCCATTCAGATACCGGTTTAATTTGAGACTGTGGTACGAATGAAAATATGGCGAGTCTTCAAATGTCGACAGCAGGCTACGAATACAAGTGGAAGGAAGGTTAAATTGAGAGAGCTAAATAATTATTGAAGAGGAGTTATCTTAAAATTATGAGACAGCATACTTCGAATATAAGTGTGTGGCTCTCAAATTGAGACAGCAACCTACGAATGCAAGTCGGTTAGGTCTGAAATTGAGTAAGTAGGTTACGAATGCAATTGGGGTTTTATGAGATGGGGACAGCAAGATTCAAGTGCAACTGGAAAGAGAGAGGTCTCAAAGTGAGAAGGACATGCCTTGTATGCATTTTCTTTTTCGCAAATTGGGACAGCATGTTAGTAATGCAAGAGTGATTTTTAAAGCAGAATATGAATGCAAGTGGTAGGATGAGTTCTGAAATTTAGACAGCAGGCCATGAATGAAAGAAGTCTGGTGTATTAAATTCAGAAAGAAAGATAGTGGAGAGGGGTGTCCTCAAATTGAGACAGCCGGTTATGCTAGCAAGTTTTAAGATTTGTAATGATATTGGTTATGCTAAAGAAAGTGAAAGGTTGTAGGGAATATATATAGCCGCTGATTATCCTTTAATCATCGGGTCATAGAGGGCACACAATTGTATACCTCACAGCAGAAGTTAGGCTGCCCATGCTACAATTACATGCGCTATAAGATGCTGAAGATAAGAGGATGTGCATGCTAGTTTTATTATTTCTGAGAAAGCAGATGTTAGTATCCTTTTAAAAGTTTTGTGGGAGTGATAATAGTATTTAGAGTGCAGAACGATGCAAGAGCGATTACACTGGTCAATAACCAAAATGCTTTCGAGACTAGAGTAGCAATTTCCAGCTAATTTTGGGTCGCTGATAATGAATATCATGGTTAAAATTATTTGTTATCTTTACTTTTCATGACACACCTACGTGTCACAACAGGTCCCAACAGGCTGCGGCAATGTGTTTCTTACTAAACTGATAGGCTCACTGCGCTTCACTATTGTTCCAGCAGTCATAGAAGGTCGTTGTGCTGCGCAAGTTTACATTGAGGTGAAAGGGAGGTGACTTTCCTAGTCAAACACTTTTTTAACCTATAATAAAAATTCATTGAGCAAGCTATTAATATTTATGTGAGGCATTTTTTATTAAATTTATTTGTCGTGCTCTTTATTATAATCATAAATTTCGAAATAAATTTTTGTTGGTGATTTAGTACTCAGATATGGTGTCGAGATGGATGATGAATGGAATGAAAATTGGTCTGTATTTTTATGTATACAGATGACATAGATGCCATGGTGTTAGTAGATGTGGTGATAGGTAGTTAAATGTTGATTGAAGAATATGAGAGGTGATATGAGATAAGGAATTAAATTATTTATGTAAATCAAATATTATGGTGTTATTACAAATTTGTGTGAAGGTTGCATCACGGTGTGTAAGATCTACACACCGTGTTGTACAACTTAAGCAGGAGAGATGCTTGAGAAATAAGGTGAACCTTGATTTATATGGCTACGGAGGAGGCAGAGTGCAGAAATAAGGTTATGATTTGTAAGAAGGTTACAGATTCGATCAGAAACTTAGTAAAATATAGAGATTTAATGGTAAGTTGAGCAAGGAAACTACGTGAGAGCATGATCGTTCAAAAGTAAGTAGATGTATGCCAGGGATACTGCATGGCTTGCAAGTAAAAGACGTTTAAAAGTGAAATAATCCAAATGATCAACGTGATAAGAGTGTTGTATGTTTGCTCAAGAGTAAATAAATAGTCAGGAAAGAGGGTAATGAGTTTACAACTAGGAATGAAAATTAATTAGATGAAGATAGGCTTGTTAATTAATTGCTGATGTGCGTTAGTTTGGAAAATTCCATTAAACATCAAATGAATAGTTGAGTACACGGGCGGGAGTAAACGAGCGAAGCTGTGGCGCAACATTATAGCGTTGGTGTGTGACGGGAACGTGTATTCCCATAGGTTTCCATTGTTTAGAAGCGACGTCGCGCAAACGAGTGTCTGTGGCAAACGACTGTGACGAGCTGTCGCTGACCCCCGCCACAGCGTGGCGTGGCTCTGTGTTGAGGACCCGCACACATGAACAACTGTGGCTGAGCGTCGGCCACGTGCTGCTTGGTAATCACATAGAGATGAGTAGTTTACAAGTGACACATTTTACTATACCTTGGCTACACTCGATCTAGATAGATTTATTAATGAAAATGAAGACCAACCAGCGATATGGGACGTACGCTGCAATAACTACAGCAATAAAATAGCAAAAGCCAAGGCATGAGAGGAGCTTTACGACATCTTCGTGTCCGGCTTCAGAGAGGTGGATTCTGCAAGAAAAACCAAATCAGGTGTTTCTGTATTATATTTACAATAAAGTCTATATGCGACTCCGCTACATTTATGCATTAATCTCTATGTATGATAATGCATCTCGAATACATATTTTACACGAATAAACAAACACATTGAATAAGAAGTTAAACCTAAGTCCTATTAGGCTAACTGTTTGCATTTAACTTGTCACTATACCTAGACTTTGTGTCCAATCAGTCTTCCTTGGCAAGAAAATGATCCTTCTTCACTGGAAAAATATTTTGTAAACTTATCTCTTATTGTTAGAGCTGATCGAGGACCTCCTACTTGTATTGCACCGTTACCATCATGCAGACCTACAACATTAAGTGTGTTTTCAAACTCTACACCATCCCTTTCTTTACAAGGTTGTGCAAAGTGCAACATGCCCTGATAAGATTTTCAGCATGCTCAATCTTTACATCTAGTAGTCTGTGGAATATGCTTATGTCAGAAGGCCAAAGAACTTACGATGAATCACTTTGCTCTTGATAGGCGATAGTTAAAGATTTTCTTCTTATGGGAGAGGTTTTTTACCCCATATCTTGAGCCATTCTCCCGTTGTGAGTTCTGGGGAACAGAGGTAATGAAGACGCTGCCCAATATTTCGCAGGCATCATATACGATCCCTCTAGCGGTGGCATTTCCACATAGGAAAGTGTTATGTAAATCAGCGAAATAATAGCCAGTTCCTAGGTATCTGAAAGGAAAAAAATAAATAACATGCATTTAGTTTTTTTACTTTGCTACATTACGGCCACGTGTATGTACAAAGGTACACATTAATCATTCTGAATAATGCATATAATAATATTAATAAAAATATTATTATTATTAACGTGGCCACATGTATGTGCTAAAATATACATCAAACATTTTGAGTGAAGCTTATTATAATAACAATAAAAATAATATTATTCTTATTATTGTCATTATTATCATTACTGATGTTAACAACTAATGAATCTATTTACAGCTACAGATATACAACGGAAGTGGGGCGCCCAAAAATGGGCCCCAACTTTCGATAGTTCTCATTTCTTAATTTTCCTCAACGATTGAAAGAAACTTTGGTGATTGTCGTGGAATGGCCAGACTCTATATTTATATATACGTAGGTACTTTGGGGCTTGGGGGAGAAGTAAGTTGAAGACCGATAGTAAAAGGGGAAATGGTTATGAGTCCAGTGAGGATGGTTTATTATTAACTTTGTGGGGTCCTTTTAAACAAATATTTCAGAGTAAAAGTTGGCCAAAAATTAGCAGGTAGCTGGTACGCGCTGGGGTTGCAAAAGAAAAACAATGACGAAAATATAACTTTACCAACAACAAAATAATATTTATATTTACATAGAAATCGGGTTTAATGAAAATGGTCGCCTAGGCGGGCTTAAAGGTCTATACGCCATCAACTAGGTTAATTAAGGTAATAAAGAGGTCAGATTCAATTTGGTGATTTAAAGGGGCATTTTAAACTCGGGTGTTCACACCAATAATGAAACAATTGGGTAAGCCAGATTCAGGATCAATCTGCAGGTGGCAACGGTTACGTTTAACATACGGGCTCGTTGACGAAAAGGGGCCAGTTGGGGTACGATGAATGCGATTAAAGAAGTCTGTTTACCTCTTGCTTTAGATGAGGGAGCACTTTTGGCCCTCGGAGTTTGGAATCCTTGCAAGTCCTTGCCGATTGGCTATGGCAGAGTTCACGGATCGATCTAGCCTTCAACTTGAATCGAAATCGCCGCTCGGGGGAGGGGGAGGGGGCGTCCATTAGCTCCTTAGTCGGAGTAGGTAGAAGCCTAAGACTGCTCTCCCTAAACTCAGTCGAAGCGTTCCTTAAGTGCCTGGTGAGTTGGCTTCAGATGCGCGGGAGAATTTGGGGAAAAGTCGGCGACTCCTTCGGGGAAAGGGGTAATCGTGATAACGTTCGTTGGAATGGCCGCCTCCTTGCCCAGGTTCAGCCATGCTTACACAGCTCCATTCGGTGAGCTCAGGATCCACGTGGGTACGGAAGGGCACGTGGCCTCCATTTGACCTCATTCTGCTACAGTGATAACTAGTTTAATGTGTTTCAAAACATCATATCAAAACATGAGAGTACTTGGACTTTTCTTCTTTATTCTAGAGAACGTGTTCAAAATGACTTCTATTTAGCTCTGTGCATTTCTTGAGGCGCAGCACAAAGGTGTCAATGACGTCCTTACAAACCGACCCACAAATGGCTCTGATCTCGTGTTTGATGGCTTCCTTGTTTCCGTGTTGGATCTGGGTCTCCCTTCCTACATTTTGGTTTTAAGCTAGCCCAAAAGAAAGAAATTGGAGGGGGGGGGGTAAGGTATGAGCTCCGGCGTGCCCACTCAAATTCAGTCTTGAGACTGATCACATGGCCACCAAAGTACTCTTTCGGCGAATCTCGGGGCTGATTTGATGTGTGGGAGCTTGATCCCTCTTGCTGGAACCAAAACCTCCCGATAAGCGACGGAGATAGTGTGAGCAGCTCCTTCTCGAAGGGTTTTAAGGACCTCAACATACCTCTCCTTGGTGACTGTCAATTCACGCCAGTTTCCTCGAAGAAGAATGGTCCAATGATGTCTCTGGCTGAGATTGCAGTCCATACCATGCACTTAGGGAAGTATAGGGGCTTCTTGGCTACCTCATTTGGTCTAAAGGACCCCAAAATACATTTGTCTTCGAGTTTACCTTTCCTCTAAGATGCACGTGAGCTTTATCTGAGGTCCAAAGGAGGTTAAGGAAAGTTGGGGTCTCCTGAATCTTCTCCAGTATCTTGACTGCCATAGCCTTTCTCTGCTCCTTGTCTGAGCCTTTTAGGGTTGCTTCATTATTCTGCTATATGGAAAATGCGGTTTCAGCACATTCTACATCGTGCCCTTAAATTCCTGACATATAGATCTCACAATGGTCTATTCGTTAACCACACTTTAGCCCTCTTTACTTGTTTTATGTGGTATGCTAAAAGAGGTAGGTGTTCTTTATGAAAGTTTAACATACATGACACCTGAGGGTTAATGTATCGAATTGAACGGGTGAATCTCGCAAAGTGCATCAAAATGGTCGAAAACTGTTTGAAGTAGTTCCATGTTAATATTTAGTTAAATAAAATGTAGTTCAAATTAAATAAACTTAAAAAAATAGTTATTAAATTATGTACTTTGCCTTGTTCCAGACTTTAAAGAAGAATAATGTAAAAAATAATGTATTTTGGGGGATGAAAGAAAATATTCTTTTATATCTAAAGATAGATTTATTCATCAAAATAATTCCCAGCATTATTGCCAATGGTCTTTCATCCTTTTAAATAATAATTGCCAAGTTTTCTTTATAAAATCATCTCAGCGTTAGTTTATGCAAGGTCAAGTGAATAGATGTTTGGCCGAAGAACTTCAAAACATATGGCAATCATTTTTTATTCTGTAAAACGTGGCATATCTTGGCGAGAATTGTCCTGAAGGAGGATGAGGAGGTCACCCTTTCGATAAACAAGTGAAGGATATTTTTAACCAAGAGGTACAGTTAAACGTTGTAATTGTTGAAGATACAGTGTATGTATATTTGGTTATAGATGAAGCAATATCCATACACCAATCTTCTGCTAATGACAATTCATAGGGTGGCCAAATATCATTTTTGTAGCTAAAAAAAGTTAAGGAATTACCACCGTAAAAAAATTACGAGGGATAACTAGTTTTAAAAAAAGAGACATTATTAGTTATTTTTAAATAGTTTGTCTCAAAGTTGGAAGATTTTAAACCGATATAAGAAGCAATTTTTAAACAAGTCTTCGAAATACACCATTATTTCTACCATATCATGAAAATTCTTGACCTTTTTTATTTGTGATCTAACATGTTGGCCAAGACAAAGCTCTATTCCATCCACTCTCGTCAAATTAGCCTGGCTCTTTTCTGGTGATCCGTTTTTGTCGCTAGTTTAAAATGATAATAATTCACAGTATATGTGGAGCATGATCTAGTGTCTGTCATTCACTAATCGAGCCACTAGTGAGAAAGCACTGCCTCATATGTCTTGAAATAAGCATCTGCATTTAATGTAACGATATTTAAAGGTGATTCACGGCTTTTTCAACTTTTGACACCCACACGACTATCTGTTTAACGATGCGTTTTGTGTCTGTCCTCTTCATTCAAAAATTTCACACTATATTGCATAAAGAGAGACCTCGTAATACTTTCAATAGTTTCATAAATTCATTCCCCGAAATTATATTTTTTGTTCACATCGAGTATTACTAAGTTTAACTCTCTGGCCGGTGTACACGAATATAATCAATATGTATATCATTTTTTAGCTAAATATCCTCTAAATTACATTGGCAATATAAACTAAACTGAATAAGTTTATTATTTAGCAATATCGTCATCGTAGTCTTTGTCTCCACATCTTTCCAGAAGATTGAGATATAAAATCCGTCAGTTGGTGATAATGGTACTTATCATGATGATGTTGATGTTGAAGGCGTGGGCGGATGTCGGACGCCTGCAAGTAAGTTTGCTTAGTGTTTAATTGGTGTCGCCTTACACCTAGCACACATTCCATGAGAGGATCAGAAGTGAGTCCCGTGGTCAGGAAAGCCTTGACATCCAGCACTTCTGACTTTGCTACAACCTTTTTCCGCCTTCAAAGCCGTTGAGTTTTACAACCTCTTCCGCCTGTTCTGCCTTTGCATTCTGAATTCAGAGTTTTCCTTCTCATATCGTTTGCCCACTCAAGGGCACCACCCAGAAGGAAGTGGGAACTAGATGGCCCTTGGCTCACAAAGGAGCTCATGATTTTTTTTCTACTGGATTTCTAGCGACCTGAAAACTTTGGATCTTTGGAAGTAGCAGTCAGTTTAACATTTTTTTCAAACGTTTGTGAAATTGCCTTTGACGACAATTAAGATTCGTTAAAATCAAAATGTTTATATGAGTTTTACATATAAAAATTACTCCTCAAAATTGAAAGTAATATGCTTTTCATGAAATATTTCATAATTATGTGAAATGTGGCTTGATCAATGAAAACAATATGCCAATCGAACGGAAGTTCTTTAATTTCCTTTTATATCAACTAGACCTAATATTGTTTGCTCTTTTTCCTGTAATCTGTCTTTCCCCCCGGAGCTAAGGCATCTTGTAGGATTTTATTGGTAAGCGTTTGCTCAGGGCACCTCAAATTTCTTTGAAGGAATCTGGTTTCCTATGCTTAATCTTCTTATGGACTTCCTAGTGCTCGCAAGAGTTTCTAGACGCGTGCGAGTCTAGTCGCAGGCGAGTCTATATCTACTTCAGTCGGTAGGCGGTGGGTAGGTCGCCGTTATGCGTTTATTGTTTGGGCAATAATATTGTAACTATTCGGCCGGTTTTAACGAAATTTGATACCCTTATGTTTTTTTTTTATTTTCCTTCTAATGATAAACTTGCGAAAGTCCCTCTAAGGTTAGCCGAAGAATCATTTGGCGCTAACTCTTATGTTGTTTAACATTGTCTTTCGAATGATCTAATTGTCATTGCCTCCCAAGGTTAGTGGGGGAATTATTGAAAGTTTTGAAGATCGTAAGGTCATAAATCAAAATAAATCAGAGCACGCGACTTTTAGTCAATAGACCTTGTTCACGAAGTGTTTTACCCTCTCTTCCGATGCTGATGGTCGTTTAGATCCTTTTGTCCTTGCACAAACATCATTCCTCTTTTAATTTCCGTGCAATCTCTGAATCTGCATTTCTGTTAGTTCAATTTTAGAGAATTCTCGTACATATTCACACTACACAGATTTGTTCGTCTCTCTTTGATGATACACTACAACACATTTATTGATTAAAAAATTTGTTTATAAAAACAGCAACAAGCAAGTATTTCTGATAAGTTTTATACACTCTATCAACGCAAGTTGGATCATTCGTCATATTTACATTGGTGTTTCAAAATTATATTATATCGACTCTTTTCCAGAATTGACATAAAATGATAAGTACACCGAAATCCCGAACTAATATTTGATATCCTACCACTTTAGTTTTGATTTTATATTACTTATTTATTTCACCAATTTTTATTTAAAAAAATTAACTCGTTTGACAGTGGAAATTATTTCCCGAAACTAACATTAAAAATAAGTTCCACTCCACAGATTCTTTATTCAAGACTACTTTACTTTAGAAGTGTATCCGCTAAAAGTAAATACACATGTGTACTTACATTTAATGAGAAAATGCATTAGCCATTTTTAAATTAGATTCAGGGAAATTAGGAGGCAAAAATTTGTATTCAAACATATTTTCCAAAATCTTTCTACAAAACTTTGCCAAACCTTTCTGCTAGAAGCCTTGTGCATTTTCCATCCATCAAATGAACCATTCATCACTGATTGAGATTTAACGCAATTAGACCTTCTCTTTAATGGATAAATCAAGTTACTTATCAGGAAAGTGGCAAGGTAAGGGGTGGAGCAAAGCAGGAATCGAGTGTTATGTCTAATTATATGTGTTATCAGCCGACAGGTAGTTATGAATTAATGTCTATGTAGGATAACAAAGGTACTTCTAGGTGTGGTATGACTTAAATCTGCTGCTCTGGTGAAAATTAAATATCGATGGATGTAAAATAGCGAAAGAGTATATATACCCAACGAAGAATATCAATATAATGTCATTATGGGAAGGAAGAAAAAGTAGGGTTTAATTGAGTAGATATAAAAAATAATTAAATCAAAAGTAATAAAAATAGTTCATTTTAACACATATACACAAAATATTGAGGGGGGTTTCCTATTTAGCCACGAGTTTGAAAAAATAAAGACAAAACAGGATAATTGAACATACTCATTGATTAGAAGAATTACTTCAGGAAAACTGATTCACACAAATTCTGGGTCTTTATAGGCGGTGTCTTTTACTCAATGCATAAATTCTTAAAAATGTGATGAATAGTGTTAACTCGATGCAGTTTTTTCCACCTATTTTTCTTCAACTTTAATGATATTTAAAGATGAAAGCAAAATTATACGTGAATCTAGAAATTTTCACTTCATAAACTTTCAAGAATTTTTCGCATTAATAGACTTTAATTCACTTTGTTATGGAATTTTTTTTTAAATTTAGGAAACAATTTATTGCCTTTTCTCTATATTCTCCGCAAGGAGATTTGGCTTTATTTCAGAAATATACTGTATTTAGATATATGGCGCTAAATGTACATCTTTACACACTGTAATAATTAAGGAACTTCTACCTATATTAACAATTAACAGTCATTCACTGGAGTAAAAGTCAAATAAATATTAATAATTTTATAGTGTGTTTCCTTTTACAGTTATACCTTCATCATGTATTTTATTAAATCAAATTAACTGAAAAGAAAATGGGGAAAGATAAAGATCGACGATCCCCATGACCACTATCAACCTTTTCAGACTGGTTCTGTAGGAAGATGGTTTCAATGATCTTGTACTCTGCGTTAGTCCGCATTAGTTTCAAGTGTAAAAAGTTAGGAATGAAGAATATCGGGAGAGAAGAGCGAGTAGGGATAGTCGCGCTGAAAGTAAAATAGGAAACATATCAGGTGAGTTAGATAGTCAGTGGACCAATTAAATAAAGTGTGATTCGGACTTTAATGACCTTGTGAGGAAATGAAAGTTATGAGCGTTCAGTAAGAAAAGGGAAAGAATTATAGGCGTGCAAAGGATTACAAGGGTTCCTCTATGTTCCAGGCATTTATTTTTCATCTTTTACGGTTAATTTTGCGTGTTCTTTCTGTAGTTTTCGATGTTAAAACCATTTTTAGCATTTAAGTTAATATATCACTACTTTTCATCTTTCTCTCTCTTTCCTTTCTTCATGAATTCGCCTGCATCTCTATAACAGGTTTTGCAAAAGTATTGGTACACTCGTTTTTTTTATCTTTCAAGGGGTTTAGGTGTGTAAAAGAAAAAGCTCCGGAAAACAAACCTAAACTTATAATTTTCCAGCATGTGTCATTAAAACGTCTTTTCCATTGAGTGCAGAGGTGGCGAGATGGAAGTGAAAAAAATCGAGATCTCTGTTTTCCTGCGTGTGGTGCACAAGTTCGAAATCACCAAGGGGCTCAACATCAGCCAGATAATCCTCCACAAAGTCGGAAAGGGTCTCGAGAACTGGAAAGACCTAAATGAACGAATTCTTTCAGGCAGACTTCAAGCTGTCAACCATTTGGCTGTGAGAAAGGCCACTCAGCTACTAAGCTCTATATTGTTTCGCGCGCGAAGAAAAAGAAAATTTCAGTGGCCACATTATTCATAGACTTCAAGAAAGTGGGCGGCGAGAGCCTGATGTATGTGTAAAGGCTGTTCACCGACCGTATGCAAGAATAGCGTTAGGAGCGTTGTCATCACCTTCTAAACAACTTGAATTGTCAAGGCAATCGATTTCGATTTATTTTTATGAAAATCCTTCCAGCTCAATCCAGTGATCAACAAGCAAAACGACCCTACGCTAAACTCCAGCCAGAACCTCTCTGATTTCCGCTACTTGTCCACGAGAAACCAACCAGCTTACGTCATTATGCTAGGCGTTGTGTCTTTGAATGTAGAGAAGATGTCACAGATATGGTTTGCAGCTGGCTACAGGGCCACTGCAGTAGATTACAGTGGTATTTTGGCCACTAAAGTCCTACCATGGGTGAGAAAAATAACGAAGAAGGCGAAGTAAGTCTTTAAGCATGGCGTTGGCATAGTCTATTCGGCTAAGACTGTAAAAGAGCGGTTTGCTTGAACATGAACTTCTGGCAGTAGTAACTTTGGCCCCCACAGTATTCTGAACTCATTCCCATCGACTACAACATCTGGGCCTATGGGGTTTTCAAGGCCTACAAAGTGTGCCACATCACTGTTAAAAAGTTGAAGTCCTCCGTTAAACACGTGTCGACGAGGATCAGGAAAACTTCATCCGCAAAGTGCGCGCGTCCTTCATATCTCGACTGGTGCTCGTACTCGCCTCTGAGGGCTGCCACATTGATTAATATTATAATTTAAACATATATTTATATTTTAAAACAATAAAAACGTGTCTAATCACATCCAAACTATCATTGTGTCCTTAGGTTAGAGCGTCGTAACGAGTGTAACAGGAATTTGCAGTACCTGCTATGTACATACTTACACTTACACTATACAAGGGGCGGTCAATAAGTTTTGCGAATCGGTAGGGCAAAACAAAAAAAGGGGAATGGCTGTTTGTGGGGGTGTTAGGACAAGTTATGACAAGTTAGGACCTGCAGCCACACGCTCCTGCCTCGTCTATTTAAGAAGAAGTAGCTGATCGCATATCGTCAGTATCCAATTTTTCAACAATGGAGAAGGTTGAGCACCGCGCAGTGATCAAAGTTTTGACCAAGGAAGGTAAGAATGCAAAAGAGATCCATGAATGCATGGTTGCAGTGTACACCAACACCGCCACTTCCTATGCAACCATTGCTCGTTGGAATAAGGAGTTCCACCATGGTCGTGAGTCCCCTGAACGTGACCCCCGTCTACGACGCCCGTCAGACGTGACCAACGAGGACAATGTGGCCTGTGTGGAGATGATGATCCTTGAAAATTTGCAGGTGAAGGTCGAAGAAATCGAGCGAGAACTTGGAATATCACATGAAAGTGTTATCAATATCATCCACGACAATTTGGCCATAACCAAGGTCTCTGCCCGTTGGGTCCCTAGAAACCTCACACCCCATGAACGACTTCAAAGTTGTCAAAGTCCACAAGGCCAAAGTTGCACAAGTTGCCCTGCGCGAGTGCGGATTCGAGGAGCTCAACCATCCCCCAAACAGTCGAGGTCTAGCCCCTAACGACTACTTTTTATTCCGCCAGCTCAAGGCTGCTCTGCGTGGACGCCAATTTGGGTACGATGAAGATGTTTAGCTCGCCGTCCAAAAGTGGATTGAACAGCAGTCAGGAGATTTCTGATTGTCGAGAATTTGTAGCCTCAGGGACGAGTTGAAGTTGAGGGTAGATATTTTGAAAAATACTAAAACACTTTTGCTCATATCTTGTTTCCTTATATCCGAATTGCAAAACTTATTCACCGCCCCTCGTATATAAACTAGCCGGACAAAAAAATATTCACCTGAGACGAGACTCTAACTATTAGCGTACAATGAATGCACGAGTTTGAATAACTTAAGCTATTCGACGTGCATTGGAATGGATAAGCTTTTAGATGTAGGAGACTTCAATGTTCAAGAACTTTTGCATCATAATATTATGTAATTTGGTCCGATTTTGTGAAATTTGTCCCTAAGGTTTGACTCGTTATTCGAGGTAATCCGTCAAAAACTCCTTGTACAATGTTTACTATGTACAACAGCCCCTGCAGTTAAAACGACATTTTTTTTAAATGCGTTAGGCGACAATATTTGCACCAATGAGCCTATTTTTAAACGTTTATTATATTATGCTTTTATTATGTAAATTTTTTATGTTTCTGGTCTATTTATATATAAAAATCAATGTCCGGTAGCAGGATTAAGGTCATTTTGTGGTGAGCATTATCTTTATTCCTTTTGTGGAATCATCGCTTGTTTTTCGAGTATATAATTTGGTGTCTTTTCTGTTGGTGTTAACATTATTCTGCGGTTTTTTTATTTTGTTATTTGCTATTGAGGGGAGATAACTTATCATCGTTTATATTGTATTGACTGAATTATCTGGAATCGTGACTCAGGTCTGAAGGGTAGCAGATCATTGTTTACTTGTTTACGTGTAAATTTCTTCTCTCTGTTCCATCAAAAGTGAATTGCACTCAAGCAATATTGGACCTACCTGACTTCAAGAAACTGTCAATCAAGTTAATACCCAATAGAAGGAAAGTAAATCGTTCGGACGTCGTTAATTACCAAGAAAACAAATGAATACGTTCGAGATTGTTTAGAATTTCCATTTTGTGATAAAAGTGTTGAAATAGTTATAAGCGCCAAATTACGTAGAAATAGATTAGAAAATAGGACGTAAATGGAAGAAAGTAAGAGATTTGCATAAGAATTCATAGGTACAGGTAAATTAGTGTAATCAGTCTTTATTATCGGGAATATATTTTGTGTAGAGATAGTGTATGTTTATTTTTGAAATTTGTTTCCTTGTGTTTATTAATTTTAGTGTTAGTTCTTGTCTTCTTTGTAAAATATTTCTTTACACAGGTACAAGTCATATTATGAATGCCTAAAACCACAACACCTCTTCTCTACAGCCGTTGCGATGCATAAGTGATAAAGAAAGCCATTTCATAATAATATTTAATTGCGGGGATGATGGATGATGGTTGAGCGAGATACTAAACCTCGAAATAGCACCTTCACAGTGCTAGGACAATGAAGTAAATGAAGAGCTGATGGAGAACAACATAAAGATGAGTCAATCCTACGCAGACATTACCAAAACCGTAGCAGAGCAAGATGCGATGAGCAAACGCCACAAATAATCGTAGAAAATCAGAGATAGAAGTGATAGTATACCTGATGAATAGCCATCGAGTAAAAGTACTGACTCCAAGAAGTTTTCCAAACGAATTTATCCGTTTTCCGACTAAGCAAAGGCCAATAGCAACACTATGGTTTCCAGACAACATATCCTCAATTGAAATGCTGAAAATGACGACGAGATTTGTTATCGGAGAGTTGCAACATTGGTGAGTAAAGAAATAAATAAAGAAGAATAACAATAAAAAAAGAGAATAGGGGTGAAAAGTGAGCAAGATTCCCACCCTCGACATACACATCCATATGAAAGAAAGAATAAGTACTCTTAAATGGATAAAGAAACGTGGAAGAGACTCCCACTGCAACTTGCAGGAAGAAGAAACCTGTCAGCACTTGTAAGAGTAAATAAGTTGTTAAATGAAGAGCCGAAACGGAAAGTCAGAGTCATCGGGCTCTTCAGCAGAGCAAGACGCTACGTGGCTATGTGCTTACCTTTGAGGAAAATAAAAATAACAAATCCATGGATGTGAAGATCAGTGTATATAATTAGTTGCAGACTGATATAAGCGAGTTTTTTTAGGTACTCTCTATTCTTTGCTGAGTCACGTTTGTTTATATTGCGATGCGCAGCCCATTTTCCCTTTCGTGACACTTTTTGGAGCTACTTCCTAGTTTTCCCCAGGGCTTACGATAATGAATTAGATGCAAGGATGTTTCAGTTGATTTATTTGAAAGATATTTCGTACCTCGGACCGCCTATTAAAGAAAGAAAGAGTTGTTTAAAAAATCGGTAAGCACAAGAATTTTATCGCTTGTCCTTTTCCAGCTCCGTTTTTTTAATTTCGTTTCCGTTATCTTTGAAGTCTCTAATGTGACGTCAGGACCTTAAAACCTGGAAGAAATACACAGAATTTGGCGAACCTTAGGAGGACTTTAGCAATTATATCATACCAAAGAAAATGTAAAACAATATAAGTGCTTCAAATTTCGTTAGAATCAGGCAAATAGTTACAATGTTATTACAAAATAAAAGCGAAACTGGTCCGAACGACTGACATAGTGAGATGTAGAGGAGCTGGCGACTAGACTCACAAGCGACTAAAAATATCCTTGCAAAGTAAAATGGACGCACACCAGGCAATAGCCACAGTGGTCAAGAATTGCCGACTGTTGAACCCGATGATAGGCGTTTATACTGAATAATGTATAAAAAAATAAATGGAAGAAAACACGAATTCGCCAAAATTATAGAGATCATAAAATTTGGCAAAAGGACTGACATAATTACTAAGCTTCACTGACGCTAGAATTATTAAAAAGGCCAAGGAATCATGACGGCTTGCCTTCAAAATTCAAAACTTTCCGATGCAGATTTGAAGAAGTTGATAAGGATTAGAGAATCAGACACACGCCACTGGTCGAATAAAGAAACTATAAATATTTGTAATGTCGAAGAGAAGAGAACATGTGGTCAAGGTAAAATAATACATGTGCAAAGGGCTAGGGCCTGCAAAGTGTTAGTACAATCAAGTGAACAAAGAGCTGAAGGAGAAGAACATAAAGATGAGTCAATCCTATGTAGATATTGCAAAAGCCGTAGTAGCAGAGCAAGATGCGATGAGCAAACGCAACAAATAATCGTAGAAAATCATGGATAGAAGTGATAGCATGCTAGCTATCGAGTAAAATTATTGATTCCACGAAGTTTTTCAAACGAATTTATCCGTTTTCCCAGTAAGCAAATCTAATAACGACCCTATGGTTCCCAAACAACGCATCCTCAATTGAAATGTCTGAAATGTCGAAAGTGACGATGACAGTTGCTATCAGGCAGTTGAAGAATTGGACGGTGAAGAAATAAATAAAGAAGAATAAAAATTAAAAAAAAAGAGAGTTAAGAATATAAGTAAAACTTGCACAAGGAAAGGAACTACTACTGAGGACGAACAATAATACCCATGAATTTACCCAAGAAATTATCAAGATTGATGATCAAAGGAAGCAATAAATATAAGATAACAAGAGCTACTCAGGAGAGAAAGCAACTTCGACGAAATCAATAGAAAAAAATAAAGGTGAGTGGAAGGTACAAAGAAAATTACAAGAGGAAAAACAATTAAGACATTATGGTATAAGGAGTAGAATTAAAACTGTACAATACAAGAAAGCAGAAATAAACTTTAAACTGTGAGCAAAAAGACGTAATAATAGGTTTGGAGATAGGAGCCTACAACTGGTAACACGCGGAAGACAACATGAAATACCTCTTAGACGATAATAAGGAAGCACTTTCAAAGAGGAACGTAAAAACTTTAAAGAAGAGGTACTCGTGGATAAAGACTGAATTATAGAGTAAATGGCCAGAATAGTCAAACTATCTATGACCAAAGATTAAAAAATTAAATGAAACAAAAATCATGAAAATATAACGAATAAAAGTAAATTCACTTAAGGAGAAGGAAGATTATAAAACCCTCCAGAACTTATGACCAATCTTTCCCTCCAGAAGTAATGACCAATCTTTCTGTGGTTATCCCTATGCTAGAGCTTTGTGTTGGTGATGGACGCAAAGAGGAAATCAGGGGAGATATAATGAAAGAGAGCTAAAGGGATACGATTATTGATATCAGAAGGTTGAAGATGCACAAAAAGAAATGGCTTAAAAGCTATTGGAAGGCGGGCCTCGCATTCAAAATAAATATCTACCCTAAAAATTTTAAAAAAGAGAGGGAGATCTAAACATCTTAATGTGCTTTTTGCGCTAACAGCTAGAATAATGACCAAAAAAGGATAGCCCATTAAACCTAAAAGAGGTGCTCAGAATGTCCTCTCACCAACCATAACTACTAAGAGTGTGAAACGGATTAAGAATTTACATTGATTTGAACAAAATCGCCATACATTGTCGATGATCGGTTAATCGAAAAGAGGAGCAATTAAAAAGTAAGAACTTATCAGTAAAATGGATGATGAAGAAAAATTTGACAGAGTTCTTGATAGCAAAGGCGAAAATAAAAAAATCCCAAGAACCTAACATAACAGTCTCTGTGATAGACAACAAATTATAAATCTGGACATGCATATTCTACATATCTAAATACGGAAAAAAAAATTAGACCTAGAACATTTACGAAGACACGAAATATGATCGCGAATTATAAATATATCAAAGAGATGTAGTTACAGGGGAGGCCGTAATCCTCTTATTTCCTTGAGATTAACCTTAGGTAAAGCTGTTAAAGAGGGATGAAATAACATAGAATAAGATCCGCAAATCCCATCTATCAAAATCACAAACGGCTCAATCAGATCAAACAAGCGGAATTAATAATAGAAGGGTGTAAATACGAATCGTAAAACTAAAACTTAACACGATATACAAGTGAATCTCGCCCTATACCAAAGTGATGCGGGATAAAGACAGAAAAAAAGAAATCGAGGACGGGAAATTCCAATGACCCTATGGATTAAAAACACCAGATAGACGATATCTACGAACAACTCTTGTATCAGCGTGACTGCTTACCCTGTAGGTAAGATTAATTTTCGGAAATTAAAAAGGTGTTGCTTAACACCCTCAAAAGGAAAGAAAAGAAAAAAAACCGCACAGGAAAATCAAAAACAACTTAAGATAACCCAGGCATGGTAGAATAATAATGCACGTATGCCCTGTTGTAAAATATAACTTTTCTTATTTTTATATGTTTTTGTACCTTTTATCCATGCCTTTTGACATGAAAACCCGAAAATCATAACTATTATAAACAGTTCAGTGGTTCTTGGATCATGTTTTGCACTATATCATTTAATATAAACAAGATGAAGCAAAATATTATCAATCAACTCCCCAATAGCATTACACAACGAACTGGGTAGACTCCATGGCTACACAATTAATATCTAAGAACAGACAACTAGTGTCCACAGTTAGGTGTTAACTAGGCTATCCACCAGATCTCTCAATGAAACTTTCTTGGTTGTACATGTACCCTTCTAGCTATAACTTGTTTTAATCCCAACCATCCGCTAGTTCTATCAATCATAGCGGTGTTCCATCTATTTATGAACTGACGTCGCAATGTGAAATTTTGCTGGTTCCCTGCTCACGGGGAGGCCTCTGAAAATGAGGTTGGGATGCTCTCGCTAGGACTTAGCATCAAGTCCAGCAACAATCGTCCTCACAATACCACTGTGTGATCTCCGCTCTGCCATCCGCCATACCATACTTCAGGCATGAAAAAAGCAATGGACCTCGTTAGATGGAAGCAAACTGAGATCAATTCGCGAAAGCGTGGAGAGATGGGAGCAAAGTGGTCCGCTATGCCACCTGCAGATGACGGTTACACATTTCCGGGTAGGCCGCACAAAAATTATTTATGGAAAGGAGTCCACCCCCTTATTATGATGATTCTTTGGTGCTACTCGGTGTTACTGATAATGATGGAGTATCCCATCCTGGGAGATCTCCTCAACTTCCACCTTGTGAAACACTGGGGGAGCAGAGGGGGCCTACTCCCTACTCTGCATGCTTGGCTTGGCTGACGGATTGGATCTGGATTTGATCATATTTTTGAAGGAAGATGGCCTCCTCAAACATATGTAATTCAAAAATACTTAATTACAAATATATATTGTATTTTAAAACAATTTTAATATTTTAAAATAAATTCTAATATATATTCAGAATATTTTATCCTTCATCCATCAATGGATCATCTTTCACTCGTTCATGCCAATCCTCCTCATTCATCCAGCAAAGCTTTATTCTGTAAATATCTTAAAACACTTTTCTCATGCCTAATTCATCCACTTAGTCTCATTCACCTACTCACCCCATCATCTTATGCATTCATTTATCCACTCATAAATCATTACTCATCCATTCACCATCATTCATCCATAGCTTTGCAATACATCTGTAAATTCTCAATATTTTAAATTTATAATTTCTTTTTAACATTCTGTTTAACAAATGTTAAATCATAATTGTAAATGTTCAACCTCTTTATAGCTTTGACTATCCATCAACAATTCACCGCCCATAATAAATAGGCTAAATTAAAAAGGTTTAGCTTGTGGCAATTACCTATTAATTGTGCCACTCAAAACCAATCAATCAATACTAGCTTTCCACCAACAGACAGCCACTCCATTACTTCCCTCCTCTTACGAATATACCTGAAAATGCAGAGAGGCCCAAGATATGATACATTTTATACGAAAGAATTGAAACTATTATCCCATTTTATCTAATGAATAAGATCAAGACAATGTCCAATTATAACGCATGAAGCTCTTCATGAAACTACATGAGAATCATCGTGCTCTGGTAAAAAGCAAAGGAAGAGCAAGTAACCTTGGACGAAAAAGAATAAGATATGTGCTGGAATAGAGAGCTTTTTTAATAGAGGATATTCTTATGCAATGCACAAAATATAGAGCAACATTCTGTAATCCAGGTGAAAGAGAGATGAGGTTATCAGTTTGAAAATTTATGTTTTAACATGTACTATTTTACAGCTGCATCCGAATAAGAGGGAGTTGTTCATGTGAATCACATTAACTGTTGCTACTCTACTGATATTGATGCTATCAGAGACGACATGAATACTAGCAGTTAAAGATGCTAGCTATAAACAAAAAATTCCTAAACAAAAAAAGAATAGTAATAAAATACTCCAAAGCATTATAACAGTATCAAAGCTTCCTAGAGCTGACTACAGGGAATGACTGAACTGACAGTCATTGTTTTTTGAGGAACGCTTCACTAGAGTTGACCAGGCGACATTAATAAGACCCGATGTATGAAAAGAAATCTGTACTTCATAAAAATATTGATCTTTACAGATCAATTTGAGTACAACAAAGACACTTCATCAAAGATTAAAATCTGTTGGTGATGCCTTAGTAAATGATCTATGCCTAATCCAGAACATATCGAAGTAAAAGAAAAAGACCTAAATATTGTTAATTCAGTAATAATAATATTGAGAACCAAAATAAGAGCTAACATGGGAAGTCTGAGTATTTTGACCTCTTTCTTAGTAAATTAAGTGACACATTGAAGCCCGACATTTCTGTCCGGTTACATGTCACTGAAAAGAAAGACATTTTCAGAAAAGGAAAGCCTCTCTTCCAGATATTCAAAGCTAAGACCAACCTGGTTGATCTTATTGGCCTATGTAGAATAACATTACCTTCTGCACGCACTGATATTGGACTCGAGTGGCTTCTGTAACCTCATATGTCTTGGCCAGTGAATGAGGATAAAAGAAAAGCGTTGGACTATGTTATGAATCTAAAGATGAAATGGAATTGCTAAGCATGGTTTCAAAATAATGAGCGATCTTGCAAAGGTCATTTTTCCTTCAAACGGCTCATTAATAGCTTCAATACACAAAACTAAACAACTTATTGTGGAAATGTCATTATGAAATCAATCATCATGTAATGCTTTTAATTCTTAAATAATTAGAGTATCAAAAATGTTAATCTGAAAGTTGTATTATATATAAGGCGCCTTTTCATCAATGATTGTAAGAAAAAGCATTTTGTGATATTTCTATACGAGTTTTCTAAAAATATGTATGTCAATCCTTGTTCCAACATCATCATAACTTAATCAATTAGAAATCGTTTTAAAACACTTGATTCTGGTGCCTATTTTGCTCCTTTATCTTATTCAGAGAAAATTATATAGATCAAAACATGTTCTTAAACCCCCGAAAAAATACTTTTTGCCGATTTCAAGGCAATACTTCCAATACTTCCAAACATCTGAAGCCAAAATAGTGGAAATTTTTTTGCCTTACCAGGTCAAAAGGAACGAAGAGATATACAGTCCCTTGAAATTAAGAAATAATTCATTTTTTAAGATAATTATTACTACAGGTAGAAAAAAAGGAAAGAACAAAATAATTGTAGCGCCCAATTGCAAGGACTAGAGCAAACAAGGAACCTCACAAATGAGCACCGCGTTCACACTATGAAATCTTAAAATTGGGCAAATAAATTGAGCATTGAAATAATATAAAATTTTGTAATAATTAATTAATGTAAGACAAAACAATTACTTGGAAATAATGTAAAAAAATACAATGTAATAATCTATGTATCAATGCAAAACATGATATTTGGAAATAAGTTAAGTCAAGTCGTTGTGGTCCCACGCGAACGTACAAACATAAATACATTAGAAAACAGATAAGAGACGAAGGTCTGGGCACAGAGATATCAAAGACGGTAGTATCAGCTGTGTAGACATTATACGGAATCTGATCTGACTCGTGAAATGACAAAATTAATCTTGCTATAAGCGTTGGTTGATAAAGCACAGCTAGGTTCACAAAGTCAGATACTTTCTTGATGCACGCGCACCCTTTAACCAAATAAGCTACACACATCTGTATTAGTACAGAACACGCGCACCTACCCTTTAATCCTAATAAGTTTCACACCACGTTCAAATTAGAGAAGCGAAGCCCCGTCCTCTTAATTGCTGTTATAATATATAAGGGGGCAGAAACATACAACAGTCTTATACTAAATACTATTATTATTAATATCACCAGTCAGTACCTCGTCTCAATCCGTCCATTCCTAGTCTCAGCAACCCAATGTAGAAGAATACTTACAACAAACACTGAGTATTAACACTGATAGTCAGTCAAAGACGACAGCACACAAGCAAACCAGGAAAATCTCAACAATTTCATTTGGTGGAAGTGAGGTAGTCATTAGCCAAGTTTAAAAGCCTACAAAACAGCCATTCTTCTTCCGAGTCCTTCCTTCTGCCAAGTAACAACCAGGTTACCACTCGAACTCGGCCTACTAGAGGATTACAATAAAGAACACTTTGGAGTCAAACCAAACTTGACTGTAGGTAAACTTACCTTCTCAACGAAATGAATCAGATCATCAACCGTAACCCCTCTATCAGGTGACCTACCATAAACTGGTGGTGACACACACCCCTATAAACAAGTGACGTCACCATCTATGCAATCAAGATAAGAGTAGTAGGTATGTGCCTATTAAAACATTAAGAGGAAGACCAAAGAGAAATATATGAAATAAAAAATAAAAATAACAAATAAATTTTAAGGGATAAAGAATGAAAAATAATAAAGTTAACAAAATAATTGATAAGAAGAGAAAATAAAAAATAACAGAGATTAGTCAGTCTCCTGGCATAATATAATGATCTGCCACGTTACTTCCACATTTACTTGCCTCGCTATTCTCTATGGCGTATTCAACACCACTTTTCCCTTTCGTCATTCATAGAATTATAGACAGCCTTAACTTTGCCGGTTGCTGTCTTGCATTGGAAGTTACTCCAATAAATCTGCCTTGCGCCTAATAATGGAAAATCTCTACCTCAAAGAAACATTTTAATGGCAAAAGGGATTTACTGAATTTCTTTTTGAATTTATGATTAAACAAAGAAACTCCTCAACAATATAATTCTGTCTTTTTTTCCTTTTTCCCCTCAACTTTCACTAGAAGGGTAAACAAATCATTACTTGTTACCCTTTAATAATAAGTGCAAAATGCTCCCACGGGGGGACAATTTAAAATCATTGTAGCTCTCTTACTACTAATTTTATTAACTTTTATTCTCATTCTCATTCATTCATACTAATATTAATTTTCACAGCAATACCGTAAAATTAAATATGCTAGTACCTAAGGTCGCACCAATTGAGGACTTTTTTGATATCAATAACCGTTTCTTTCTGTTTCAGCTTCTTGGTTAGTAGAAAAAAGTCTATGCTAGGTTAGGAACTTAAATGTTTCTGACCTGGAATTTCTACCCTCTAAAATATCTGATACCCCAAAAGAATAGTCTCTGATATGCGGCGACGTTGCAGACATTGAGATGCTCCTATCATCCAGGTCTTTGGCACTCAAGAAACTTGGAGAAGAAGCTAGAACTTCCTAGAATCATGACTTACAAGGGTATTATTTGAGGAAAGCGTGAAAACTGGATCTAAGATTACTCAAGCAATATACTTAAAAATGAAATCAAGGAAGAGCAACTTTGGCTTAATATACAAGAATTATTTCAATTTAAATAACAAAATCACACCTTTAACCAAGTCCGAAAAAACAGCGACATGGCAAGGAAGATAAAGAACAGAGGAATCCTTCCATACAGTATGCAAATCTTTTCGTTAAAGATCGAAGGCAAAACGTATTACACCATCCAGATTTGCTAAACCTTCTGTAAAATAGAAAAAAACACAACACTAGACTGGTCAAAAAATAGAAATCTTCTCTTCTGAATTTTTTTTCTGAAAAACCTAAGTGTCGTCAATGCATGAGCGCAATCATAAAGTACTTGAACTAAAGAGGAAGCACCCCAAAACTTGCTACTGTTTTGCGAAGTAATGAAGGCATTAACCCTCAGTCTTACCCGAAAAATATACTATGGACTGCTAATAGAAAAGATCCTGGAATCTATCAGAATCTTGTAATGATCGAGTCAAATAATTGTTCAAATTCACAATAAAAGAAACAACCAAAGTAACTATAGCTTAGACTTAGGCAACCAAACAGAAAAAACTATATTTAGAAAAAGAGGAAGGAATCGATTCAGAAAACAAGAAGTTAGATTTTCCCTCTTATTTTAGTACTAAATAGAATACAACCCAAGAGATGATGACAAAACGGATTTCTTCATTCAGAAGAACACCTCGTCGATTTCATCTCTCCCAATTTGAATACACAAAAATAACGATAATAGCAGAAAACTAAAACAAAAGAAGAAAGACCAAACCTCACGGGAGTACTTTTAACAAGCAAACATTAACTTAGCCACTAACTGAGCAAAATGGGGACACAAATGCTCAAAATAACAGGGCTGTGGAGTCGGTAGCCTGAAATCCGGAATCCTACTCCTTAGATTCACAATAGTTCGACTCCGACTTCAACTCCTTAGATTTTCATTAGTTCGAATCCGCCTCGAACTCCGACTCCAACTCTTGGTGTTATCTAATAAGCCTCAAAATCCTTTATTGCATGAAAACTATTATGCTGGTTTTCCCTCTTTATTGAGTTTATCGTCTGGCTATTTTTCCAACTCATATTTTATAAATTAGCAGCTCAAGTGGCGGAATAAACTAAAGTATACAATATGGAAATTTTATTTATAAAGAAAAAACAAATTTAGAGCTTTTGAGCATTCGGAAAAAAAATTCATGATATGCATAATTAAAACCAAAATTTAAAAGAGAAAATATATCCTAATATATGATACATATGTGCATAAAACAAAAATTAATCATACCCATACAATTCAATATGAAAAAGCAAGAAACCAATCACTAAAAATTTAGTGATTATTTCTTAGGAATAATATAGCTTTTGCAAGATCTTACTTACGAGCAATTGAGCCTCTAAGATCCGATTTTATAAATTTCAATGAAGAAAACAATCTTTCAACACTGACTTGAGTCGGGGAAATTGCTGGTTTTATAAGTTCAGGGTATGTTTGGATACGCTCATATAGTAGTATTTTACACAATCGATTATATTTGAGTATCTCTTCAACAGCTGAATAAAATTCCTTTTAATATTTTTCAAAGTTGCATCAAAAGATTCATTCCTCTAGATTTTCATTCGCTTTGTCGTTTCTTGTTCTATCCGATTTAAAAATTCAATTAATCATTGGAAGAGGAAGAATGAATATGTTTCTTTATGACCATGCGTCCCCCTACATAAGTACACAATCACGAATATATATATATATATATAAATATATATATATATATATATATATATATATATATATATATATATATATATTTATACATATATATATATATATATATATATATATATATCGGTAATTTTAGTATTGAATGTTGCAATTAGTTGTTATTTCAAGGGAATTTACTGGAAACCATGCATTTGATATCGAAACAGCCATGTTGTTTACAAATAAACGCTGGTTATGTGGTGATTGTCCATTCTTCACAAAATTTTCCTTTCCCAGAATCTTCTTGAAAGATTCTGAGAAGACTTTCATAGTGTATACATGTAATGCATGTGCGTACAATGCTACAAACCTTATTAATTAATTTAATTTAGAGAAAAATGTGAAATATTCATATATTACTTTCGATCATAAGAAAATTTCAAACAGGGATCGGATTCGGATGTTTTAACTAACTCGGAATCAGACTCAACGACTCCAACCGTTAAAGAAAATCAAAGACACCCAAACATCTTCAAAGGGGTTTATCGTAGAATGGACTCTCGACAATATACCATATATAACTATTCGTTGTGGGAATGATTCAATTATATTTCGAGTGCGTGGTTATCTGGTTGACCGATGTTATTTATCTTCAATATGCTTAAGAAGTGGAACTAAGCTCAAGGATAATAATATGGCTATCATTAATAAAATAAAGTTTTATTAAATAAACTATCAAAAAAACACAAAACGGAAAATGTTTACATAAACAGAGAATGGAAAGGGTCGTGGCAATATCTAGCTAATCCGAGGATTAAGATTTGTGAGAGATTTAAAAAGGTAAAACAAATAAAAATTAAAGGGATGGGATGGTTCGCTAAACCATTTAAAGCACAGGGTAGGGTTGACAAACAGGTTAGATAATCAAAGGTAATGCTCAGCTTACGTAATTACAAGTTGTTGTGCAGAGGAAGGCGACACGAAGGAATCTTTGGTCCACTGGCGAATCTCAGCTGAAGGGAGGGGGAGTTGAATTATCCTGACGTGACGTCTTGGGAATGAGAACCGTTTCTTGATGAACGGGCTCGAAGAACTATGGCTGTTCTAACGTTGTTCTCTTCTGAACAAGAGGGAGGGTGAGAACCGTCTCTTGTCTACGGGCTCAAAAAACAATGACTGTTCTAACGTTGTTCTCTTTCTAAACAACAACAGGAGAATTTTGAACTGTCTCTTGTCAACGGGCACAAAGAACAATGGCTGTTCTAACGTTGTCTCTTTCTGAACAACAGATGGGGAGGGTGAGAACCGTTTCTTGTCAACGGGCTCAAGGAACAATAGCTGTTCCAACGTTGTTCTCTTTCTGAACAACAGGGGATTGCCTTGTGGACTTGGCGTTTGAATGCTTGAACCTTGGCACTCAAGGTATATTGTCCTCTTCTGGACTAAAATAGTGGATCTCGATGTAGAGGGCCCCAGGTGCCCAAGTTGAGACCAGATCTGCGTGATGTCTCGCGAAGATAATCTGGATCTGATCTGATCTTATTGGAAAATTCTAACTTATAAGTAGGCGAAGCCATCCCTATGGCGTAGGGGACAATGGAGTGGGGGCTTAAATGAAATGCCCAGCCGCGCCTGAGAATATACCTTATCTGCCCATAAGCCTAACTCAATCTGGCGAGATCGGCGCAGGGGCGAAACGGGGGGGGTATGAACCTCCTTGGTTAAATATTGACTGCGTTGGCGAGGAGGCGCCCGGCTTTGACGCGAAGATGCACGTGGGTAGCAACGTGTTTCTAAACAACATGTGATAGCGGTTGAAATTAAGCGGCTCTCAGACCGTTCTATCACATGGTTGATGTTGATATTATCATATAGAAGGCGGAATCTATGAACACCGAACAGGGAAAACTTACAGATTTGGAACTCTGACATATTAGCAAAATATCCAATATCTATCATCCCCTGGCTTCCCCATAAAATTTGCGAGAAAGTTAACAAACATAAAAGGGGAGACTTGGAAACAGAATATGTAGATAAAATACAACCACTCAATGAATACAAAGGCCGACTATTGCCCTCAGGTGGGGAAATAAAATACAAGGGAACACAAGAACTGGAAAAGACCACATCGCAATCAAGGCAGAAAGGGATATAACAAGAATTATTGTAGCCGCAAGGTATCAACTTACCCATCGGAGCCAACTTCTAATCAGGAAGTTCATGTCTTTTCAAAAACAGTTTTTCCTTAATTCTCAAGGTCGACTTGAACGGGTGAAATGTAAATTACACTTATAGGAGCACAAATAACATAAGAACGGAATATTTTTTAAAGCTTGGGCAAATCTCTCAAACATTCTGAACAAGTCTGCCACGAAGCCACAAATATGCTTGTCGTGTCACAATCTCCTTTTCTATCATCACTTGCAGGTAGACCTATAAGATAGCCAGCATCGACCACAAGGAAATAAGTATATTGATTAATACAGTAACCACAGTCACATAGAATCCAGAGCAATCCCTCCAAAATCGTTATGAGTGAAAAAAAAAGCGAGTAGAAAAGTAAAAGTGGTAGAAGTTGAGACACACTTCAAAAAATAATGAAAAAAGTATGCATAAGCGAAGAAGAAAACAAAATCTTTAACATCCAGTTGAACAGTAATTCATGGAGCTTCATCCACAGCACTTGTAGATGAAGCAAGGAAATCGAACTATGGGATGGAGGCCCAAATGACCTAAAAATACGTGAAAGGAACTATTATTCCGTTTGACGACGGGAAAGGGCAGACGAGAGATAAAGTGGAGCCTCGAGGTTAAGGGCCTTGTAGGTGATGAGAACAACTTTATAGAGGATACGGAAAAGAATAGGTAACTGATGTTGCTCCTGTAACAGACACATCGAAGGAGAGAACCTGCGACGGCGAAGAAGGAGCCTGGCAGCATAGCTTTGAACTAGTTGTAGGCGGTGAAGTGGCGAAGAAATGAGATTCACTAGAAGATAATTGCACTACTCTAAGCGTGAGGTGACAGAGGCATAAATACCAGTGTCAAGGCTTCGTCCATCAAAATGGTATCGAACACGTGAGAAGTTGCGGAAGAAACCGAAAGAAGTCTTCAGATACGATGGATATGTGATTTAAACAAGAGTTGCTCGTCGAAAATAACACGAAGATTCCTGATGGTATCAAAGAAGGCGAGATTGATATCCCAAGGTTAAGGGAGAAGAAGAGAGCTTCAGATTTTTCCACGATCGAAGAGTTACCAACAAGGAGACCTTTAGTTTTATCTTGATTAAGTTTGAGAAAGTTGGCCGACAGCCATTCGCTTATGGAGGTATGGACTGAAAGGAGCTGGGATAATTGATTGAGAGAAAGACACATGGGATGTGGCAAGATATATCTGAGTCTAATCAGCATAGAGGGGCAAGGACAGGCCGAAATCGCAAAGAAGGGAACCAAGAGGAAGTAATTAGATGCAAAAAAGGAGGTCACCAATGACTGAGCCCTGAGGAACCTCAAAATGAATGGGCGTGGGCTCGGAGGAGAGGTTATCGAGTGCGACCGACTGAGTGCGGGAGGAGTGGTAAGAGCGAAACCAATCCATTGCAGTGCTCGAGAGAACAAAGAAAGTGTAAAGACGATCAAGGCCTGATTACCTTCATCTAATTGTCGCCTACATACATATACACACACTTACACTAATTGGTAATTGGTAGAACAAAGAGGAACTAGTTCTTGGTATACGGCTAGAGACGCTGGTACCAAAACTAAAAAAGAGGGGAAATGAAGGACAATTATTAATAAATGATATAGGAAGAACGTAAGAGAAAGGGTTCAAAGAGGAAAGAAAAAACTACGAGTTTTATTCAGTCTACGAATCCAGAATGAGACGAATAAGTATATATTTTTCCCGAACTTAATTGGGAGTTGTATGCCCATGATAGCTCTATATCAATCTTCAAAACAAGTATAAATGACATTTCGACAATGCAGAATCAACCAATCTCAATAATAAAAGAGGGAAAATGAAGAAAAGGGCGATAAATCGAGAGAAATGAATCGCGTCTATTAACATATAATAGAGAAAAGAGCAAGAAGGAAATAATTCTATCTGAGAAAAACTTCCTGACTCAAAATATGCCACAACAAAGAAATAGAGACCATTCTCCATTCCAAAGTTTTTTTCTACTAGGATGAAAAACGGAAAGAAATGGAAATTTACACTTGAGAAGGAAAGAAAACAAGAAAATCTCCTTCCACCGTCCAAAGTGCACAAAACCTTTCTCTCGTTAAAGAAAAGAGGTATCCACTCAGTCCCTGACACAATGCAAAGTAGGGAACAAAGGTGATTAAACAAGGCAAAACCTACCACCAAACGAGACTCCATAACCCTGACCAGGACTCGGAAAAAATTCCGAACAAATTCAAGTTCATCTCTGCCAACACCGAAATAATGATCTTCTTAAGGGATTAGCTACCGGACTCAACCATTTCAGTGCCAAAAAAAATTAAACAGCTGAATAAATATGACTTAAGCCCGTATCTTATGATCTACAGAGTAACGGTTTGAATGCCATAAAAAATACATATTTATTTTTTATTCCTCAAAATCTTTTTAAATTTCTACCTAAATAGAACCATAAATAAGCAACCCTAAGACTTCCTTCTTTTATCACACATTTCCTTTTATCTCTGACATCCAGCAATTGTCTATCTTACTAATGATCTCTCTCTCCTCTTTCCGTGTTATAAATTAATTTTCGGAGTGAGGATAGAATTCTTAGCATTTTCGAAACAAAGCTCTGAATAAAGCTTCCAGTATACTAAAGCATTTATTTCCATCAACTCCTGCTGATGATTATTCTTAAGTCTTCCCATAGGGCTTTTAAGCTATTACTAAATATTTCCTATTTCCTTGTGATTAGCTAAGATATAGCAAGGGCAGTAGGTACTCTTGTAAGAGAAAGAAAGAATAGCTGATCCCATTGACGATAGATGGTCATTAAGGTAGACTTGGGTGTGTAGCACCCTTGCCAGCTCCGTTTCTCTCCAATGGTATCCCCTTTAGTTTGCGCGAGCGATTTTGTTGTTCCTAAGTTTTCAGTTCGACGTGACAATTTTACGTAACTCTTTTATAAACATATTACGAAATAATTAATAGATCACAAAGTAGAACGTGAGTGGGATTCATTTATAAAAATAAAACAAGGAAAAGAAAATGGATTTCCGATCGCTTTCGTCTTTATTTACGAAGACATTTTCGAGGAATTGTCAAGGTGAAAAAATAACTTAGCTTATATAGAAAATAAGAAGGTCACTTCTTACTTTTAAAACCTAATGTAGGTATTTTGCCTGCTTGTTTATTTCTTAAAAATGTCTTCGTGAATAAAGAGGAAAGCGATGAGAATCTCATTTTCTTTATACATTGTTGATTGTTTACATATTATAAAGGTTTAATTTTCAGTCACGTGTAAGTTTAATCGCGAACGACTGTAAATCTCAATATGTCAGGCGGTCGGTCCCCGTTATGCTTTTTTTTTGTTTTTGTTATAATATCTTAACTATTCAGTCGATTCTAACGAAATTTGAAAGTCCTGCCAAGATTAGCCCATGAATTATATTTTTTTGGTAACAACATCATAACTATTGGGCCGATTGTAAAAAAGTTTTAAAAACTTATGTTGTTTTACATTCTCTTTCCAATGATATAATTGCCAAAGTCCTCCCAAGGTTAGGCTATGAATTATTTTGCTTTGGCAATAACATCATAACCATTTTGCCGATTCTAGTGAAATTTGAAACCCTCATGTTGTTTTACATTCTCTTTCGAATGATATAATTGCCAAAGTCTTCAAAAGGTTAGCCCGGGAATTATTCTGTTTTGGCAATAACATCATAACTATTCGGCTGATACTCTGCTATACTAGACTAGGCTATAATATGCTATAGTCTTCTAGGCAAGCCTGGAATAGGTTATACTATGCTAAGCTATTATAGGCTAGGCTCTACTATGCTAAGCTATGCTAAGATGTAATGTACAAGGGTAAGATACACTATCCTAATTTAGGCTATAAAATGCTATACTAGGATATCTATAGTATGTTAGGCTAGACAATACTAAGCTATCATTGGCTAGGGTATAATATTATAGTAAAAGCTATACCTGTTTAGGATAGTTAATGCTATGCTAGGTCATACTATGCTAGGCTAGGATAAGCTAGGCTAAGCTGTTTTGGCTAGATATGCCTATACTATGCTATGCTATGGTAGGCTAAAGTATAATAGAATAGGGAGGGCTATGCTCCGCTCTATTATGCTAGCTAGGTAATACTATGTTAGGATACGATTTTGCTAGCTAACTAAGTCTATATTATGCTAAGCTATGTAAGGTTATTCTAGTCTATGATATGGTATGCTAACTAGTCTACGATATACTAGTCTGTATTATGTTAGGTGTGGTTATGTTAAGATAGGCTATACCAAGCTAGTTATAGTATGCTTTTCAAGGCTAGGCTATTGTATGCAAGAATATATTGGCTAGGCTATAGTAGCGTATTCTAGCTTGACTATAGGCGACGCTAGGCCAAGCTCTGGTATGCAATGCTAAGCCATACCTAGTTAAGCTAGGCTAGGCTATAGTAAGTTAGGTTACATTAGCAATGCTGCGCTAGGCAAGGCTATACTAGGTTTGGCTCTGCTAGACTATAATATAGTATTCTAGATAGGACTAGGGTTTACTAAGCAAGGCTAGGTTATACTAAGCTGAGGCAGGTTAAAGTAGGCTATGCTAGGTTAAACTAAGCTAGGTTAAGTAAGGCCTGGCACATCTAGGCTATTTTATTTTAGGCTAGGCTATCCTATGTTTGGCTAGGCTTGACTATACTAGCATAATACAAGGTAGGTTATACTCTGCTATTCTATACTAGACAAGTTTAGGCTAGGCTTTTTTTAGGCTATACTATGCTAGACAATAATACGCTATGATAGTCCGGGCTGTTCTATACTATGCTATGCTAAGGTATGTGGCTATACCAAAATCCTCTCATGGTTATCTCGGAAATTATTTTAAAATTTGGAAGGTCATAAGGTCATAGATCAGAACAATGAGGGCACGCGAATTTTGGTCAGTAGACCTTGTTTATAGCGTATATTTATCACTGAGTGATATGGTAGGATACATATCTCATTGCGTAACTACACTCTTAGATAGGCTCCTTGGCCCATTCAGAGACATTGAATTATTGATCATTAAAGGTGGAAATTTAACTTGCATGGTACCAGTAAATATGTAGTGGCTGGTGTAGAGTTCGAACTAAGGTTGTTGGTTTGGAAATGGTCAGTAATGCTAACAAAATTTTTAACGAGATGCAATGCTACGTTGAACGAAGTGAGGCAAACCTCAACACCTTTTAATACTGGAACCGTGATTGCACAGTATAATTATGCAGTATAAAAATCGTTCGAAGATACACAAAAGTAAAGATATGAACTTAGAGTTGGGTTGTAACTATGGCTTCATAATATCGATTTTAACCCCTCGACTGGGGCTTAGATTAAAACCCATTGTTATTTGACTCGACTAGAGTTGATTAAATTTAAATCTTAAAATTCAAGCCCTCGTTTGAGAATAAACATTGCTGGCATCTCATGTTGTTTTATCGTAAAAATATATAAAGGGAAACACAAAAATTAGTACATATATATGAACAGTACAAACAAAATATATATTTAAAATGCCTAAAATTACTTAACCTGACTGCATTTCGTATGGATTTTTTTTCTAGTTTAACCGCTTAAATAGAAAATTGATAGATGATTCCATCTTGGTAAGCAGCTAATTCATCCACCACTCTCTAACTCTTGTGGAATTAACGCCCCTTTTAGTTAAACTAACTCTAACCCAATTCAACCAACATCACAACAAACATTAAAATGCAGATGCTACCCAAGTAATGCGTTATTTACATATTTAAAACAAGTAAATCACTTCTTGAAAAGATTTTGTCCCTTTTCTTGCGATCAATAGTAACAAATGAAATCCTATATTTACTTATTAATCAACTCTGATATATTTTTGCGATACCAACATTGTTTCTCTGCTCCTCACTTGAGCTAACCTTGCCTAACAGCAACATATGACACAACATGGGCCTACTTAAACGACTTATAAAACCTAGTGAACCTCATCAGCCATCTTGATATACTTGCAGCGGTTGGATATTCAAAGACGCTCATAATTAATATTCTTTATTCTCAGGGAGATTGAGTGAAAGCTGGCACTTTGCGTTGAGCGAATAGATTTGATCTCGCTGTGCCTCCTGCCTCCTGATCTCGCTGTGCTTCCCAAGCTAAGAATGGCCTCGAATGGTGGAGATTGCCAGGTGTCACCATCAAGAGTCTTCCAGCGGTCTCTAGCTGCACCATTGTCAATAAATACATGCATATACCTTTTACACTTGAGGGTACCATAAACAAGACCAAACAAAGAGATATGCCCAAGTATATATAAAACAAAGTTTAAGGGAAGGAAAAAGGACTGAATAGAAAATCATTAACTGAATTCCATAGGAATCTATTTAGAAACAATGAATCTTTTTTCAATGCTATAGCGTAATAAATATTTCACAGATGTAAACTAGCAACTATATTCAAATGTAGATGATCTAAAACTTGTTAAAAAAATTATAAACTAGCATCTCTATCATACGTTGTTTAGGTCATTGTTTCAGAGATAACCATAAAATAGTGCCTCAGTTACCCAAGCTAACATTTAAACTATTTTAGCGCGTTAGGTGAAAGTTTAGTTGAAAAACTAACACCCGAATCTACTTCCCTGTAAAACTATAAAGATACATTATTCCAAACTTTGTTCCAAATAGTTTTATGTATGTTTAGTAGGACCTAATTTACCTTTGTAGCAATTTTTATACTTCCTAGGAGCGTTCCATTGTCACGGCCCCAGAGCCGTCGCTAATCCTATGCAATCGCACTGTCACAGGGGGCCTCTGCGGTTGAAGGGCCTCCTATTAAGATCGAAGTACGTAGATGAGTCATTTATTTACTTTGGTTAAAATATGGAAGAATTAAGCTATCTATGCTAAATAAAAATTTCGAAGTCATAAAAGGGTAAGACGTACCTGCAAAAGTTCTTGTAAAAATACTAAATTGCACCACGAACTTCCCTACCTAAATAGGCTTTGTATACTCTATGGTCCTTATTTCTTACTTAAATTGAAAAAAACAAGATCATATTTGTTCTTTTGTGAATACGTTCTTATTGTAGGTATATTTCCATTTCATAATAAACAGCTGTTTTTATGAGAACCGCTGAAATAGGGTGATAGGATTCATTGGTAGCAAAATATAAGCATCCGCGGTGACTGTAACGTATACAAATTAATTATTTTCCCTAAAATACTGTCTTTATCCTCTGATTTCAATATCATGTATGCAGTACTGGATAAATAATAAATAAATCCATGCAGAGACGCATGTAATCAGAGATGGTTAACATTATAATACATAAGGTTGAGGAAATATACATCAGGATTCTTTCGGAGCTTAGGCCTTTTCATATTCTTTAGCTTTCATCATTTTCTGTTTTACTTTATACTTTCTTCAGATTTTTTTAACTGCCAAGTGAGCAAGTATCATATGGATTATTGAAGATTTACTTCAAGGGAATAATATTAAAATATGCACATACTCTATATAATCTTTATTTTAGGTACTCTAAATTAAAGAGCCCTCGAAATCAAAGCCCTTGATTCCTGTCTAGTCTTAGCAGATAAAAAAAAGTTAAATAAAGTATTGTCTGTTTTTATCTATTCAATTTTGTGTTTTGTGTCTTTTTAAAATAATCACATTCTTTATATTTATTTTTTCGCGTAAGGTTTCATTATTTCATCAGGTTTGTAAATCGTTATTTCAAGCTTTTATTTCTTAAGAGATAAAATATCGAAGGAACTAATGAGTAATTAACTCTTGGATAAAACTTGCTGTGTTAATCCTTATATATATATATATATATATATATATATATATATATATATATATATATATATATATATATATATATATATATATTATCTTGAATTTTTCTTTGTTTCTATTGCTAAAATTTGTCTCCTAATAGTTAATGAGTAATTAACTCTTGGATAAAACTTGTTGTGTTAATCCTTATATATATATATATATATATATATATATATATATATATATATATATATATATATATATATATTATCTTGAATTTTTCTTTGTTTCTCTTGCTAAAATTTGTCTTCTAATAGTCTCTGAACAACATTCATATTAGCATAGTAGCAGAATTGTCAGTATATTTTTTTATTCGGAATTATACAGTATTATCCTCTCCTCCATTATAAGGCAAAAATTATTTTCCTTTGATATTTTTTCATTCTATTTCTACTCACTGCTTTTCTGTACTTTGTCTATTTACTCGACAATTAATCGCCTTCATACTTCATACTTTGTATTGTATTCCTATTCATTTTTGGCACCATGTGTCTGCGCTGCTTGAGAGGAAAGGAATGGAATTTGATGCATTCCCTCACTTGCTGCCCACATCGTTTCGTTTGGGAGACACTTAAATTACACATCTTTTTCGGTATTTCTTTTCTATTTACCTTACTTCTTCCTTTATACAGAATTTTTAAAAGCATTTTGCCAGTTTCACTAAATGATTTTGCTTTGTTATAGATTGAAACTCACCGTTATAAAAAAACGCCTATTCCTTATTCCTTGTTATAATGGGCATAGTTTCTATCTTGGATTTTTCGGCTGATGAGAGCAGTGGAACTGCACCTAGTTCCCCAGCACCACGTTCTGAATAGATCATTAAATTTAAACTGAATTTTTATAATAATTAGTAAGTTCGCATTTCACATTTAAATCTAAAAGCAGAATCGCATGTATACATGTGTTGAAATATGTTAACCTTTTTATTTTTTTATCTGCATTACTCAACAGGATTAACTTTTAAGTTTTAATATTTTTCGTTATCCGAAGGAAAATGCATACAAATTTAAGCCAATACTTTCTAAAAATTAGTTTTGATTATCACTGTGTAACACGATTTTTGTCCTTGGGTAGAAACAGCTATTTTCTATTTGATTGTGTATAGAATACATGAAATACTAAAAACACTTTGCATTCTTGTCCTGGATAATTATATTTAGGTGAAATTTATCTATTCCCTCTGGAAGGATGTGGTGAATTTGAACTTTGATTTGCAGAAAGTACAAACAAAACGACATGATACAAAAATAGTACTTATTTATTCTAGAATTACATAAGTGAGACAATTAAAATATTAGAAATGAGTAGTTCCCGTAATTTACGCTTATAATGTAAATTACTTGCACGAATCAGGCCACAAGTCTAGTCTCCCATCAGATTTTCATTATAAGATCCTTGATAGCGGCACTCAAATTCCATAGATCCAAGTGAAAGGAATCGCCCTGCTCTTCGGAGTACGCTTCCATGTTTTCCATAAATTTGAGGGGTTGCAGAGCCATTCTGTAACTAATCTTGCCGTAGTTTCTGATCAGTTCTCAACAAGCTCTACATAGTTTTCGGCTTTGTGATTACCTAGGAAACCCAGAACTACTGCGATAAAGCTGTCTAACGCATCTTTATCCTTCCTAGTGAGTTTCTAGGGAAACTCATTAAACTACATCAACTTTTTTATTTGTGGACCGACGAAAACCCTGGCCTCCAACTTTGCCTCAGATGGCTTAGAAAAAAAATCTTGGAGAAAACTGAAACCTGCAGACTATTTATCAATAGCTCTGAACAATTATCTAATAAGGCCAAATTTTAAAGTCAGAGGAGGAAACTGTACTTTCTCGGGAAACAACAAAGGCTCCCATTTGACGTTGTTGCTCCCCACACTAAACTGGGTTCGTTGTGGCCTATCCCGCTGAGGCTAGTGTGATATGGTGTCCCTGCTGTCCCAAAAGCAATGTTAACAAGGAAACAAGGTAATGCTGCCTTGGAGATCCATCAAGAAGGCCATTATTTTGCTGTCTGCAATAACCTCCAAACCGTACTCTTCATATTTCAATGCATCTCGCAAGATCTCGACACTGCCGTATTCCTCTTTGAGCCGAATCGAGTTAGCAAGGGGAAAGAGATGAATGCCTGTTCTCATTTTGAAGCATCACTGCTTTGAGGCTCCTGGACGAATTATCAAAGAACAGGCCCCACTCTTTGGGATTACAGGTTACTCCGATTGCCTCAAACTGACCACTCACATTGTGACAAATGCAAAGCTTATCTTGAAGTGTAAAAAAGCTTGAAAAACAATTATGACACTTTCTCTGACCTGAAATTTGCACAGTGTCAACTAAAAAAAAACTCACTGCTTTTCTCTCAATGTTAAAAGCTCGGCATTGGATTTTGTGAGACCAAGGTCTCTGACAAAGTTGGTGAAATCTATTTAGTGTGGGTAGTATGGGTTTATTTCCACAGTTGCACCTCTGTAATCTGGATCAATGAATTTATCCTCGTCTGAACTACTTTTCATTTCTAAAAACTGCTGCTCTCCTTTTGGAGAAGTTGGTATGGGAAGCTTAAAACTGTGTAGCACTGGCGTAATAGATGATAGTAGGCGAATATTTACCTACTCGACGTTTTGAAGGGTTCACCATGCAGAAGAAACAATTGCTTGATTGATCACTTTGTTCCCTACAAATTAGTGGGATTGCTGACATCATAGCTCTTTTTTCTCCTATGTTACTTCCTCTAAAATAACAAAATGAAAACATAAGTATAAATTTACAAATACTTTTAACTTAATGTTATTAGAATTATACAAAAACAGTATCCAGATAAACAAAACATATTATATTTATTTATATATATATATATATATTTCACACTCCTAATTTCACTATTAGGTTTATTTAATTTAGACCACTTAACGCCCTCTTTTAGCATTTGCTGGGTCTAAATATTTGGGGGGAAATAGATGTGGGACTTAAAAGGTGCAGATTATGATGTAAGAGAGTTTAGTTTTGTGGTTAATTAAGCTTCGTTGAGAGGTACCTATAATATAATTCCCTAAATGTGATCGAAGGTTAACTTCTGATATCTATTGCTATATGATTCTGAAATGAATAAGATAATTAGAAATTCAAGAATGACTCACTGGAAAGTTTCACAAAAGGCTAAATTTAGTAAAGTACTGAATTTTATTAATTAAAGATCCGCTGTATGCGATTGTATTTTACTAACTTCTCAAAGAACCTGAAGTGACCCCGAACCCGAACTTTGTTGTCATTAACAAGCTTTACCCATAAACCATCCCATCCGATTAGTTATACATATGTTTCTGTTCGCTAATGGGAGTTTAACAAACTTAAACGCTCTGAAGATGTTATAAATCAAGAAAGAAAGCTCATGTATTGTAGACAATTTAATATAATATTGATATGATTCATTTTCTTATTTTTTATTATTATTATTGAACTTAGAACTATTAAACAACTAAGATGATATACTATATTAATTAGTGCTATTATTTCTTTAGAACAAGGAAGGAAAATCAAAATAAACTTTGTCCAACAAAAGATTTTGAAAAGATTTCACGATGTTTCCATAACTCAAATATCTTAAGAATTGACTACTTTGTGTGAAAAAAACAGATAAGGCACACAAATCTCCTAAGCCAACAATGCCTCCACATTTAACATCAATCGCATTAAGATGAGATTATGAATACCTCAGAATGGTGAGAGCTGTTTTTCGTAAAATACAGCTAAATTTAATATCCACAATGCGTGAAACGAGGGAATGCTGAGCTGAAATACCCTTCCGTTTATAATAATCCTATGCTCACTTTAATTGACGTTTTATTTTTTAGAGTCCCGCACAGGCACCACCTTAATTTCAGAGAGATCCTTTTTTTAGCTAATGATTCTTTTTTCCTAATCATTTTACTCTTTTCTATTATTTTGACATTCGACAACAACTCGTTACAGCAGATGGTGGGAAGAATAAATACAAATAAACCGGAGCAAAGATTATAATTAGATATATAATGAATACTTAATGATTGGGAAAGATAAAATAACCATGTTTTAATTATAATTTTAAAAATAAATTTAATAAAATATTATATGACTTAAAATAAAAAGATTTAAAGGCTTTTGTATGATGGGGAAAATATTAGCTAAAATGACAAAATCTGTCAAGAAGCCAAACTTTCCTTACAGCGGAGAAACTAAAGGATATTTGCTGTTATGAGTGGGTGAAATTAATAAAAGCCATGCAAGGGAAAGAGGGAATTGGAGGAGTAATCAATACCCATCTCTACAACTGAAACCTGGAGTAGCAACGCGAGCTCCCAACTCCGAGGCCTCTAGAGTAAGTGTCACTCTCTCTCTCGGCTCATATTTTCCACCTTTTTTAAACTGCGCACTTTATTTTGCGACTGGTAAGACCCCTCCAAAGGTGAAAAAGGACGTTAAACGTACTAAAAAATTTATACCCAAGAGCAAATATTTGGCTCGAATAGCGAGCATTTATTCAGTCAATGAATAATGAATTTATATCAGAAGCGAAATATTAACTAAATGACCCCTTAAATGCTGATTGAGCGATGATTGAAGAAATTTCAGAGAAAATTTCACTAAAGGAGTAGAAAGTAAATGTAATAGTAAAAATTTGGTAACTTTTATTCACTTTAATTGAAGATATAACTTAAATTCTCTAAAGGAAATTTAAAAAGAAACAATTGTAGAACAGTGATGAAAAAGGAAGAGTAACTGTATGGAAGATAGAGAGTTACATAAACGGAAAAGAGAAAGTCCACAATAAGTGCTCCCTCTCTTCCTAAAAATAAATCGAGTTACGGGAACTGGAAGAGCGAAAACACAAAAAGTGCTTTGAGTTAAATGCATTGTTAAGTGGTTCCTGTGCTGAGCAGCGGTTTTAGAAATACAGTAATTCTCTTCGGACGTGACATTATTATTACAAACCTGAATATTCTTCGGGAAGGGAAACACCTGGTAACAATTTATATATCAGACAAAATTGTACATACATCTTTTCAATTTGAATCAATTTCTAATCGAATTAGACGATTTGTGAGGCAGTTTGTTTTAATAGGGAACATAAACTACGTTCAGAAGAAATATATTTGCCCGAAAAAATTTTAAGCAAAAATTTATTTCGTTTTTATTTCAGACATGAAAATAATTTAGTGAATTTGTCAACTTGACCCAAACTTCACGTTTGTCCATAAAGGGATGTTTTATGTGAACAGAGGACTCTGCTCGAATTTATATGAACTTTTTTCTGTTTTCTTGGAAATGGCTGTGCTTTTGCGAGCAGATTTACGATTGCATAGATTAAAGAAGCTTAATACATGCACATAAATATACATACAGAAGAAGATTAAAAATATGCTGAAAAAATATAATGTTAGGGTCAACGATATGGTAGGGATACCCAAGACTGTCGATTTTATAGTTCTCACGTTTCATAATATTGAAATGTGCTATATACTGATATATATATATATATATATATATATATATATATATATATATATATATATTATATATATATATATATATATATATATATTTAAGGGATTTGAATGATGTGTATAAAAAATATAAATACGCGATTCCAAAAGGTGTTGCACAAAAAATATTGATTCATTTTCATCCTCTATAAGGCCGGTTCATGATAACATCTCTATAAAGGTGTTATATCTCTATTATAAATAAGGAAACAAGACGGTTTTCGATAGAAAAGGTCTAATAAAGTGTTTTATTTTATTTTAAAGTGTGTGCAATTGACATTAAATAAAAGATTTCTTCACCCTCATTGTAAAAGGCCTAAACATTTTTAATTCTTTCATTAGCTCGATTTTATTTCTTATTAGTTCATGCAATATCTGCACCCAAAACCAATTTTCGAGAACCACTTCAGTATTTGCTATTTCATCTAATATTTCTTTCTAGGAATTGTTAGTTATTGGTTAAACGATTCAATTCTATTTTACACCTTACATATTTCTACATAAACTAAATGACATCTTTGTCTACCTCGTTGAACGATACCAAGATAAGTCATTTAAAAATTTCTTAAGAAATCAATTAAGATTTAAGTCTTTGGAGGCCAAGTGATTACATATGATTGGTAAAGATATCAGCCACGTCTTGATATGGAACAAAGACTTATGCTTCTATTCGTTTACTAACATTGCAACCAAGGTTTTAAATTTTACGCTAGTCACTGGCAGAAATGAAAGGAACAACCATATATGGTCCCATTTGGAAAAGAATTCTTAAACTTATGAGGGAAGCTTGCTCAAAATCTATAGTTTCTGATGAAAGATAGAGACTTCGCTCTTTGTGGAACTCAAATAGTTCTTCGTAGGTTTGTTCAACCTTTAATAAATGTAAGACAATACACTAGTAATAATGTTTTACTTGCAGCAGCAACGCAATAGATCGTGTAAATTTGTTTTTTAATTGGCACACAGATAAAGTGCCATCATATCGAACTGTTATTGATTTTCAATACTTCTAAATCCTCTTTAGTTGCGTAAATGGTCGCACTTTCTGACTAATAAAATAAAAGTTTTTACCCCCTCTATTTATATTTCTCCTTATTTACAACTACATGCAAACTTACACGGTTTACATTTTGCAAGTTATGTAAGACTATAACTTTTTAAAACAGGTGACTAGTGGAAAAAAGAGTTGAAGCGCGTGGGGAGAGTGTGTATTATCTTAAAGTAAAAGCCTCTAAAAAATTAGCAAAAGGGTTAAATTTTGCACAATGCCTAAAAAATATTGTTTTTAATTTAGAGACTGGTTTTTCTTGAGCAACTTCCAAAAAAAGTAGATATGGGCTGGAGGGGTTGTTCAGTTTCTGCAGTCGCTTCATATTGTATTATATATCATTTTTAAGCTAATTTCGAAATTAGTTGATTAATCCCCATACCATGTTACTTAATTGTAGATGGTTACGGCACCTCACACCCCCCGTGGTTTTAAAAATTAACTCGTAGCGTTCATAATTCATAAGCCTATCATTAGATTGGTATTCAAAGGCGATTGCTAGATGTCTTTAAGCCCCTAGTTTTTTTTCTGTGTTGCCTGAATTCAGACATATGTGCCTCGCACCAGAATGTAATTTAAATTAATCATATTTTCTTTAAATTTATTAATATGAAATGTAGATATGATATTTCAATTGAGAAAAAAATTCACTTCAAAATGATATATAATACCCTATGATGAGATTCTAACAAATAATGTGGCTCCAATGATGGTGGCCAATCTAATTATAGTCATAACATCTTGATTAGAAATTTGCCCACATTAAGTGGTGAAAGTGCATTATAGAGTATATCTACAATATATAGTATATAGGATTTGGGTATCTTTTCAAAATAGAGATATTTCTAACAAAGTGCTCAGAAAAATCGAAGGTGGGCATTTTACAAAATTTACCTGCAAATGTTATACAAAATTTAAATAATTTTCGAATTTAACTATTTAAGAGATGTGAGGGGTATTAAACTTTTGTTATTTGGGCATTTTGTTAGTAGGATTATTGTCTTTAGACACTCTGTGTTTAACTAATGATCTACGGTTGCCTTAAACAATCCTAAAAATATTACCTCACAATAGCCACAAGATTGCGAATCCAAATCCAGATGAGGACCATATTTTATGGCTTATTATCATCTTTATAGATCGTTAAACTTTCTGAAGCCTCTTTCGACAATCTTTCCTTAATATGCTAATATTGTGTCACACGAATCAGAAGAATGCAGAAACGACAATAGTGATTCGTTACACGCGTTAACTTTATTATTTTAGTTAAAAGTTTATAAGGATAAATATAAATAAAAAATTAGTATTAACGAACGTAGTTTAAATGTGTTAAAGATTTAGTGCCACAAATCCAATTTCAGGCGTTGGGCACTGGAGGGTAAGTAACTCTCACGATACACACTGCGGCTTGGTTGCCTATTAGAAACCTGTCACCTGCTTGTGGGGTAATGGTTATGGATTCTTATAAGTGGCCATTAGAAAGAAAAAATATATGCCGTTTACGTCGTTAATTTCCTAAACAAATTATTAAATGGAACGAAAAAAGAATAATTATAGTTTATAGGTGAATTAACGTAAAAGTTAATATATAAAAAGGAAAAAGATAATCCAATTCATATAAAAATTACCTTATTAGAAGGAAAGAAAAAGATGAAAAGATAAAGTTTTAGAAGTCCATTTACGGACGAGTGAAAATATAGAAACAAGAAATAGACAAAATAAGGCTATCAAATTTTTATGCTTGAATTTCTGTACAAAATGATTATATAAATTTAAATGGTAAAAAGAATAATATCAAGCTTTTATGCATGAACTTTCTTAAAAATAATATATGGAAAGTTAAATGGAAAGGGACAAATGGATATTAAATGTTATGTATAAATTTCAGTAAAAAAATGTTATAGAAAGAAAAAAATGGGTAGGAAATATAATGGCGAAGTTTTAGGCTTGAATTTCCGAAATAGGAAAATATTAAAAGAAAGCAAAGAAATAAATGGAATAAAAAATTATGTATGAATTTACGTAAAAATGCGTATATGAAAATAAAAAAAAGTGTGGAAAATATCTCAAATTTACTCAGGCATTTCCTTACCTAAAGGTTAAATGAAAAGAAAAATGGGAAGAAAAAAATATATAAATCTTTGTATTAAATTTCTATTAAAAAATATTATATGGAAAAAAATAATAGGAAAAATGATACCAAAGCTTTATGCATGAAGTTCTATAAAGAAATATATATACAAAGGAAAAAAAATTTATCATGGCTGAATTGCAAAAAAATATATGTAAAGAAACCAATTATATTAAATTTATTTATATTCCGAAAAATTGATTATTAGGAAATAAAAATATATAAAAAAAATGCTATCCAACTTTTTATGCGCGAAATTCTATACAAAAATTATATTGAAGGAAAATAATGTGTCATGCGTGAATTTAAGGTTAAATTAATATATAGAGAGAAAAAATGGAAAAAAAATATGATCTAAAATTTCCCTCGTAAATTTCTCTGAAAAACGATTATTGAGGAAAAAAAATGGAAACAAAATTATATTAAAGTTTTATGTGTGAATTTGGGTGAAAAATATTAAATGGAGAGAATTAATATATTAAATTTTTATGCCTGAATTTCCCCCCTCCCCAAATATTCAAATTGAAAGAAAAAATTATATGAAATATACGTAAATCTCGTTAAATTAATTGATTATATGAAAAACAAAAGAAAAACGACAACATATACAACATATTTTCACCAATAAATTACTTTAGCTCGGACTGCATTTCAGACATATCAATAAATTATGAATAGAATAAAAACTTAGAACAAAATGAAGCTAGGCAGAAAATGTCAAAGAATCAAAGTCAAACGGGAAATTTTTCCCAAAATTAATTAAAACTCCGAAATATGTTTACAAGAGTGGAGGATAAATGAAAACTGTAGGCGAATATGAAGGAAATAAGTTTCTTTTCCGAAAGTATCAGAGAATATTTTTTCCCACGTAGTATATTGAATGTTGTATGCGGGTAGAGAGAAGGAAATAATTTGTTAAATATTTAACGTAATTAATAATGAGAATGAATCTTGATAATAAAGGTATTTCATTCACAATTTTAGCACAAAAACGAACCAGGAAAAATTGTAAGCAACCTTTGTCTGTTTTAATACATAATACTGTAACAGATTAAGGCAATGAATCGAAACCAAAGAGAATTAACAAATTACAAACTAGTTGATTATCACCGGATATAGCATTATGTTGCGTTATACATATTTTATTGTTCTGTGTTGTTATATAAGAAACAATGGTAAATATAGTCATTCATACAGTAGATTATGAATTTAAAACCCAGTTTTTTCTACTGATCTTTGGCCACTAACATTGATTAATTTTGATCGTCTTTTCGTTTGGGATTTTACTAATATTCCTTATTAACCGAAAATAAACAATAGAATATATCAATTTAGATTTTTGTTCTTTTTAATACTTAAAGCTAAAACTATCAGGGAAGCTGGCTCAGAATGTTTGTAATAGAGATGTACAAGGAATGTAATGAAGTAAGAGGAATTATGAATGCGTAGAAGATATGTTATTTCAGTTAAATCTGCGTACATCGCTGCCTGCAGATTTCATACGCAGCTAACTCCTATTTCGGGAGAACGAAAATTTAAACCCGGTGGCGGACTTTTGAGCCAATGTAAGGGCCCCTTCCCAGAAATCGAGAACGCGGCCCCGTCGACAACTTGATTTAAACCACGTCTGGCACAAAGCTCTTAAAAAGTACCATCGACGCGTTTGTGCTAACCAACTTGTGGCCCTGGACGAAGAATCGGCCTTAGATTCCAGCTACCTGCTTGAATCCTTGGTGTTGGTACAAGTCGCCTCTTGCCAGATACAACACGATTCCCTATCGACCGAGGTGAGTATAAGGCCTCAGCATCAGATCCCCCAGAAGACCCAGTTACAAGCGCTACTCACCGAATTCACCGATGCAATCTCAGATACCACTAGTTGTGCTGCCCATTTCGAGCAAAACATTCGACTCACCATACAGGACCCTGTCCATTCGAAGGGGAGCACCTTTTTCCAAAAATTCAAATTTATATTATACTAATAATAATAATAATAAATATTTTATAAGACGCTCTTCAAAGCCGTAGGCCTTCACAAAGCGCACGTTCGGCTGTGGGCTAGGATAAGGTGAGTGAATAGGAAATGTTGAACAGATGCGTTTTCAGGAGTTGCTTGGAAGTCGTAAGTGAGGCAGCAGATCTAATTTCGGCTGGAAGCGCAGTCCAAAGCTTTGAAGCACAGACTGAGAAGGAGCGGTCGCCTATTAAGCAGAGGGACGAGTGAGGAGTATTCAGGAGAGGAGTATGAGATGACCGAATAGCCCAAAGGGCGAGGCGTTGGGAAAGGGCACAGGAAAGATAGGTTGGGGCCTTTTGGTAAAGGACCTTGGAAGTGAAGAGAAGAATCGTGAAATGAAAACGATATCTGACAGGTAACAAGTGCAGTTCCTGAAGCAGGGGCTTAGAAGAGGAGAAACGAGAACAACGGAGAAGTAATCGGGCAGCGTAGTTCTGGACTAGCTGAAGGGGACGTAGAGAGAAAGATTGTAGATTTACAAGAAGAGAGTTACAGTAATCAAGGCGGGAGGTAATGAAGGCGTGGATAGCAGTCTCAAACCTTTAGCGATCGAAGTGAGAACGAATGCGGGAGAAGTTACAGAAGAAAAAAAGAGAAGATTTACTAATATTGTGGATGTAAGGCGTGAAGAAGAGATGCTCATCACACACAATGCCCAGATTTCTAACAGAGTCAGAGAAAGCTACCGTGTTTCCACTCAAATTGAGGGAGGGAAAGAGTGATCTAACTTTGTATACTAGAGCGAGTGTACCATCCAGAAGAAATTCAGTTTTGGACTGGTTAAGTTTGAGGAGGTTAGCCGATAGCCAGTATGAGATAGAAGAATAGGCATATAAGAGGTCACAGATTGAGTGGGCAATGGAAGAGAGGGAAGAGGAAATAAAGATTTGAGTCTCATCAGCATAGAGGTGGAAGGATAGACCGAGATTAGGTAGGAGAGAGCTAAGAGGGAATAAGTGGATATGAAAGAGGAGAGGGCCAAGGAGAGGGCCTTGAGAGACACCAAAGCGAATGGGAGTGGGGTCAGAGGAGACATCGTTAATCATTACAGATTGGGTGCGAAACGAAAGGTAATAGCGGAACCAGTCGAAAGCAGTGCCAGAAATGCCAAGAAAAGAGTGGAAGCGATCAAGCAAGACGGAATGGTCAATAGTACCGAAGGCAGTGGAGAGATCCAGTAGAATGAGGATTGAGGCACAACCCCGGTTAGCAGCTCTACGTAAGCAATCAGTAACATTGAGTAGAGCGGTTTCGGGATACTGCCCAGCTTTCAAACCTGATTAGTAAGTCTCATCAATATTACAGGCAACAATGAGTGAATTAATGCGCGAAACAACTACTCTTTCAAGAACCTTAGAAAGGAAGCAATCAGTAACATTGAGTAGAGCGGTTTCGGGATACTGCCCAGCTTTCAAACCTGATTAGTAAGTCTCATCAATATTACAGGCAACAATGAGTGAATTAATGCGCGAAACAACTACTCTTTCAAGAACCTTAGAAAGGAAGGGAAGTTTGGGGATCGGGTAAGAGCTAGCTGGGTCGGAAGGGTTAAGCTTCTGCTTTTTAAGGATCGGACGGATTTGGGCACCTTTGAAGGAAGAAGGGACAACACCAGTAGCAAGGGAGGAATTGCCTCGTGAACAGCTTAAGTGGAAATCCCCTCGATTTGTCTTCAGAGTAATTTCCCATTAATTAATTGTAACGTTAAATGGATTAGTTTTGTATATATTCCTGAATATTCTTGGAGTTTTGTGTAATGACTTATAAGATTATGTGGGATTAATTGTTTTTATTATTGTGTATATATTTTGGATGTGTGACCCTGTTCGTATGTACATTATTTTGTATTGTGAAATCTTTTTTTTATATCCTTGTATGTAAGCCCCTGCTTATAGAGACTATGTTAATCCCTGATATTGATAAACATTCTTGCATGTCTTATTATATTATTACTATAATTATTATTTTTACTTGATGTTATTCGGTGATAGGAATACAGAGTATTTCCTGAGTCCCTTTTATTTGAATTATTTTTGTACCTAGTTTCCAGGTACCATCCCTTTTGTATTTCTGTCTCTATTGGAAATTTTGCCGTATAAATACACTATATTAGTCTGCAGGAACTTCCTTCGGAAACTCCATCTTGGGAGGGAAGGAGATGTGAGAGAAATAAGGTTACTTCCTTTTCCTATAGAACCTAACGTCTACCCGTGGCCCTTTAGAAAGATGGCCCTGCACGAACAGACAGCCCCAAGTTTTCAGCAAGAATATCTCGCTGTCAGATAACCCCGGTGCTCTTATCAAGAATGGTCGAGTCAGTCGAACCCAAAGAGCTCCTTCAAGAATTTCCTTGGGCCACGTGATCCATTTGGGTTCCCTTTCTTCCCCATCACATCGCCTAATCGTCCCAGACCTACGGCGTTGATGACTTTCCCGCGCGTCTGTGATGCTTGCCAAGTATATCCAGTGCCCTCCTGGCGCGCCAAGTCTAATGAGATCCTTAACCCAACTTTTGGAGCCTCTGGCGACCCGCTTCCGCCGAGGCAGTATAAATACTTCGGGAAAAGCTTTGATAAATTAGTACCATACAGCCCGGTCATTGTTAGCAACCACGTACAGTCTCATATGACCTGCCCTGCCTCCCAACATCTCCTAGCGAAGAACGTGGCGCGTCACATTCCTACCCAGCCTCGCTCGTACCTAAGGATAGAGTTCCCGCCCAACAGATGATAAACACGGACAGTCATCCATCACTCGGGTATCGACTTCGTTCTCGTCTTGATTAGTTTCTTTTTGATTTCTAGGCGAAGTTAAAGAAGAAGGAATTTTGCAAATGGAACTTAGCAGCGCCCGCTTACTCGTCGTATCCAAAGCCACCAGTCTGTTAGGCTTTACGTTAGTCTCTTAGTCATTACCACTCTCCTCCTTTCCGTGGAAGCAATCACCGTCCATCCTCTGTCGGAACTTCTTCTCCGTCAAGTCATTTGTATCTCCGTCCCCGTTTGGTAACACGGGTCTCATCTTATTTAGTGTCATTTATTCACTTTTGCTAATAATATTTTATTTTTATATAGTAAAGTTATTTTTCTACAATCAATTTCTCTAAACCCTCTAAGAATTGATTATTTAGGCCAACTGGACTCGATTTTTATTATTAACCCTCGCACTGGGATCTCTCTCCCAATTTCTGTCGTGCTCCCTTCTCGTTTCATCGCATAGTCAATCCTCGGATAGCATCGACGTTCGACTCTACTACAGAAGTTATTGGGCACCAAAGAAACTACCTCCCTCGAGTCCAACCACTCCTTTTAAGGTAATTAATTAGCTGGATAGTTTGGTGCAGTGCAGTAATGTTAGTAGGCTTTTGGGAGAAAAAGAACATTTCAAGAAGCTATTAACCCTGCTTTATTACGAACAATGAATAATATAGGGCATTGTACGTTGCTCAAAGCTGCTCCGAAGCCTTCTGTAAACAATTCTTGGGAAATCGGATAACCTTTATTATTTGCTATAGAAAAAACTCCGTATTATAAAAAAGAGCAGCAATTTATTTGGGATGTATGCCTTTTACATTAAAGTTTCCACTCCCTAGATAGGCTTTTCAAACAAGGCCAAAGAAGGAGAGAAAATGTACTAGTTGTGATAGAACGGTTTGAGGCCGCTTAATTTCAACCGTTATCACATGTTTTTTAAAAACACGAGGCTACCCACGTGCATCTTAGCCTTGAAGCCGGGCGCATTAGAGCCGCCACCTGAGTCAATGTTTAAACAAGGAGGTTTATCTTCTTTCGTTCGCCCCATGCTCCGATCTCGCCAGATTGAGTTAGGCCTTGGAAGATAAGGTATTGTTCTCAGGCGCGACTGTGCATTCCCTCGAAGCCTCACTCCATTGTCCCATACGCTAAGGGGATGTCCCGACTATTTATATGGAAACTTTACCACTAAGATCAGATTCAAGATCCAGATTTTCTTCGCGAAACATCACTACGATCCACTCTCACCTTGTGCGCCAAGGGCCCTCGACCTCGAGATCCAGCATCGCTTGGCCAGAAGAAGGACAATATCCCTTGAGTGCAAAGTTTCGAGCCTTCGTGACGCCAAGTCCACAAGGCTTCCCCTGTTGTTCAGAAAGAGAACAACGATAGAACAGCCATTGTTTTTTTGAGCCCGTTGACAAGAAACGGTTCTCACCTCCCCCCTTTGTTGTTCAGAAGAGAACAACGACAGAACAGACATTGTTCTTGAGCCCATAGACAAGAGACTGTTCTCATCCCCCCCTGTTGTTCAGAAGAGAACAACGTAGAACAGTTATTGTTCTTCAAGCCCCGTTCGGCAAAAATCGGTTCTTATGCCCAAGACGCCGCGTCAGGATCATTTAATTCCCCCCCCACCTTCGGCTGCAACTAGCCAGTGGACCGAAGATTCATTCACGTCGCCTTTCTCTGCACAAAAAGTGTATTTACGTAAGCTGAACGTTACCTTTGAGTATTTAACCCTTTTGTCAACCCTATCCCGTGCTATCGATGGTTTAGCAAACCTTCCCATCCCTTTAACTTTTATTTGTTTTACCTTTTTAAATCTCCCTAAAACTCGGATTAGCTAGATTTCCCACGACCCTTTCTATTCTGTGTTTATGAGAATATTTTCCGTTTTGTATAGTTTTTATTAATTAAACTCTATTTTATTAATGATAGCCATATTATTATCCTTACGCTCAGTTCCACTTCTTAAGCATATCTAAGATAAATAATATCGGTCAACCCAGACAACCACGCACTCTAAAGATAATTAAATAAGTTCCCTCAACGAATAGTCATATATGGTATATCGTCGAGAGTCCATTCTACGACATATATATATATATATATATATATATATATATATATATATATATATATATATATATATATATATATACCATTTAAATTTGGTATCAAGTGTGTAAGGTTTAACGCTATATCTTTGCAAACACTGGTCTCAGTCAAGTAGAGCAAAGTGTTATTCTTCATAATAATAGAGTATAGTAGTTTCCTTTTGTTTTAACGATTGCTATCCCCTTTTTTGAAACTTAAGAAGCTGAAGTAGCTCAAGGAACTGTTATAATAATTTGTTTGTGTTTTTTTTGTGTGATTTTAGTCAGTGGTTATTTTGATTGAGAAACCAAGTACAAATAGGTCAGTGCCCATATTTAGGTAGGCTAATTCTCTAGAATGCATAATTCTTGTTGCAAGGAATTTTAGTTGGTTGAGTATTGCGCCCCCAAGTGCAAAGATGACTCAGTCGAAATCTTTAAAGCACAAGGAGAGTCCTTGGGACTCTCCGGAAAAGAACTAATTTAGTACATTCAAGAGGAGCAAAGAACGGAAAGAGAAAAGTTAAGAGAAGAAAGAGAAAGACAAATCCAACGAGAAGAAAAAGAAAGAGGAAGAGAAATCCAACGAGAAGAATGAGAAAGAGAGGAACGCAAAAGACAAGCTGAGCTTCACCATCAGAATGAGTTAGCTCGTGTTGAAGCAGAAATACAGTCAGCCAGTTCACGTTCAGAAACCCCCCCAATCTTCCACTATAGCTCCCTAATTTTAGGGATGAAGAGGATTTCGGAGCATTTTTAGCCCACTTCAAAAATATCCCTGAAATCAATAACATGGATCTGAAGGCTGAAGGTGTAGCCAGATTACTTCCCTTGTTAAATTGTAAATTGCGCGAAATTTTTATATCTTTACCATCTCAGTGTACAATTAACTACAGCACCTTATAAGCTGAGTTATTGGCCGCTCATAATATGACTCCTAATTTCTACCGACAAGAATTTCGAGGAGGTCGTATTAAACCTGGACAGACGTTCCGTCAATTCGGATACATTTTTCAGAGGAATTTTAAATTTTGGTTTGAATCCTCAAAGGTTGATCCTAACTACGAGTCCTTAACAGACTTCGTGTTGCGGGATCAATTTTTGGAGTCTCTCCCGACGGAGATCCGCGCGTTTGTCAAGGATCGTCGGTGCCAGACCTTTAAAGAATGTACCGAAGAAGCGGATGTCTATGCCGCAAGCCATAATTTATACCCAAAGGAGAATCAAACTTCTCACCAATCTCCCTACAAGGAAAGAAGGAAGGATTCGTGCCCCGTCACAGGAAAGCCGACGAAGTTTCCGAGCCCCGTAAAACCCCAAAACTCAATTCCCCAAAACCAACAACGGTGCACCAAACCTCCCGTTAAGGTCTCTCTTCCATCTCTCTTTCCGAAGCCACCAATCATATGCTTCACCTGTGATGTAGAAAACCACATGAGCTGGAATTGCCCCCAAAATTCTAAGCTTAAAAGCGGACCAGCCCACCAAGTTCACCAGATTAATGCCACCCCAGCTGCCCCGGTGGTACAGACCCAAGCAGTAACTTCTCATCCTCCGTCAGGAATCCAGGTAAATTTGATTTTCGATAAAAGTACATCGGAACTTTGAAATTTGAGGAGGGCAGCGTGAACGGCTGCCGAGTGTCGACTCTTGTCAGGGACACAGGATGTACGTGTTTCATCGTGTCCGACGAGCTCCTCCCCCCAGTGGACCCTAACCACAAAAATTTGCGGTGGTACATGACTATCTTGGGCGGGCGAACCAATTCCCCGTCGTTAGATGTTACCTGCAGTGTCAATATTTTGATGGCTGGGCTGAAGTTATTTCAGCACCCATACAATTCAGTTCCGTGCTTATAGGACAGAGACCCCCAAGTAACTTCCGACCCTGTGTCTCAGGCAACCCTTCCTCGAGGCTAAGCTAAGAAAGAAGCCCAGGAACCCGTCCCCATCAGAACCCCGATACCATCCGATTTCTCGAAGACCTCTAACCAGGACTCTAGGATGGCACAAAAGGAGTGTGAATTACTAACACCCTTAGGTGATAAGGCCCAAGACAAGGACACGGAGACTGTCCGTCGACCCAAAGAAAAAAAGTAACCCAAATGTGCCCATGGAGATACGTTCGTAGCACTGGACGAAACATCGGCGCTTGAAGAAGATTACCCCACAGAGTCCCTTAATGTAATACAGACAGTGTGCATGCAACCTGATGCCGATTACCCTCTTCCTTCCCTACCGGTCGAGTCTTTTTAACCCTCTGTCCTGGATATTGACGCGCAGCTGACACCACATCAAAAGATTCAGCTACAAGAACTATTTGAATGGAGTCACCATTTAACCACCCTATTATTTTTTTTTGAGCGACTGCGCGAAAATGGCCTCACCATTAGCCCCAGCAAATGCCATTCCGCCCACGAAACCATAAAATACTTCGGCTTCAAAATAGGACATAGCCAGTTGGGTCCCCAAGAGGACAAGATTAAGGCAATCGCCAACATGCCCCTCGCAATTACAAAGAAGCAATTAAGATTGTTCCTAGGATCAGCTTCTTAATATCATCGATTTGTTCCGAATATCGCTGCAATTTCGGCGCTCCTCAGCTCCCTTTAAAAAAAGAATTCCCCCGATCGTCTACGTTGGAATGATGTCGCTGTTTCCCATTTTAATCAGCTCAAGAGTAAGCTCATTTCTGGTCCCATTTTAAAGTTGCCCAAACCGAGAAAAATCCTTTGGGATTAAGCCCGACGCGAGCAACGCGGGCATTGGAGGTTTACTCTTTTAATACGAAGATGACGGAACGAGTCATCCAGTTGCATATGCTAGTCGCCAATTATAACCACGCGAAAAGAGATATGCCACTATAGAGAAGGAAGCTCTATCAATTATCTGGGTTACAGTCAAATCCAAAATGTACTTGATAGGAAAAGAATTTCAGATAGGAACCGACCACCGTCCGTTAGCTTATATTCGGAATGTACGACACTCCAACGGCCGAATTATGCGCTGGAGTTTACTTTTGGAAGAGTATCAATTTAAAATAAATTATATAAAAGGTTCCGATAACCAGGTCGCTGACTCACTCAGTAGGAATGCGTTACCGAATAGCGTAGAGTAATTGTATTCGTAGGATTAAGATCTCCATGTATGTATATACCGTCTTGTACGACTTAAATTAGATTCTCATGTAAGATAATTAGTTAATGTATATGTCTAAATTTTGTAAGGCTCAATATCTATTTTTTTGTATATATATATATATATATATATATATATATATATATTTGTACTCATTAAATTACGTATAAATTATTTTGTCCCATATGTACTAATTTTATGTCATATCGTTGCTCCATGCCCCTTTTATTGATTAAGTTGTATTAAAGGTTAGTTTCCCCTATAATCAAAAGTCAAAATAATCATATGTATTGAGGTAATACTAGTTAGGTGCATGAAGGTACGCTTGGTACAAAAAAAAGAGTTCCCCACAACAGAGCTCTATCGTTGTCCCTTCTCTTTTTTTCGAAGTGACAACTTTCCCCGGAATGGAGGGATGTGATAGAACGGTTTGAGGCCGCTTAATTTCATCCGTTATCACATGTTGTTTAAAAACACGAGGCTGCCCACGTGCATCTTAGCCTTGAAGCCGGGCGCATTATAGCCGCCACTTGAGTCAATGTTTAAACAAGGAGGTTTATCTTCCCCCGTTCGCCCATGCGCAACCTCGCTAGATTGAGTTAGGCTTATGGGCATCTCCTCGAAGCTTCACTCCATTGTCTTCTACGCCAAGGGGATGTCCCGACTATTTATATGGAAACTTTACCACTAAGATCAGATTCCAGATCCAGATTTTCTTCGAGAAACATCACTACGATCCACTCTCACCTTGTGCGCCAAGGGCCTTTGACCTCGAGATCCAACATCGCTTTGCAAGAAGAAGGAAAATATCCCTTGAGTGCCAAGGTTTGAGCCTTCGTGACGCCAGGTTCACAAGGCTGTATCTGTTGTTCAGAAAGAGAACAACGTTAGAATAGCCATTGTTCTTTTGAGCCCGTTGACAAGAAACGGTTCTCACCCCCCCCCCTTGTTGTTCAGAAGAGAACAACGTAGAACAGCCATTGTTCTTCCAGCCCGTTTGCCAAAAACGGTTCTTACCCTTTCCCCTTGTTGTTCAGAAGACAACAACATTAAAACAGCCATTGTTCTAGAGCCCGTAGACAAGAGACGGTTCTCACCACCCCTGTTGTTCAGAAGAGGTCAACGTAGAACAGCCATTGTTCGTCAAGCCAGTTCGGCAAGAATCGGTTCTCATTCCCAAGACGCCACGTCAGGATCATCTAATTCCCCCCTCCCCCTATCTTCGGCTGGAACTCGCCAGCGGTTTGAAGATTCATTCACGTCGCCTTCCTCTGCACAAAAAGCGTATTTACGTAAGCTGAACGTTACCTTTGAGTATTTAACCCCCCTTGTCAACCCTATCCTGTGCTTTAAATGGTTTAGCGAACAATCCCATTCCTTTAACTTTTATTTGTTTTACCTTTTTAAATCTCTCTTAATCCTCGGATTAGCTAGATTTCCCACGACCCTTTCCATTCTCTGTTTATGTCAATATTTTCCGTTTTGTGTATTGTTGATAGTTTTTTTTAATTAAACTTTATCTTATTAATGATAGCCATATTATTATCCTTACGCTCAGTTCCACTTCTTAAGCAGATCTAAGATAAATAATATCGGTCAACCCAGACAACCACGCACTCTAAATATAATTAAATAAGTTCCCTCAATGAATAGTCATATATGGTATATCGTCGAGAGTCCATTCTACGACACTAGTATTTTACTTAAAATGAGATTTACCACTTTTCGTTCCTGTCACTGGGTCTATCGAGGCGAGTTACCAGCAGAATCTATGGCTACTTTGGTGCCATTGAGGAATAAATACTATGCACTTCAATCTCTAAATATCATTAGTTGGATGCTTGGTTATACTAAACCTACATGCCCTTACTAGCATTTTCTACTAATAAAGTTACTTACAGTAGAATGAAATCATTTTCAGCACAAACAATTTCATCACAAAATATACACAATTTTTGTTTTATTTTGAAACTTATTTTAGTTACTCTAGGTTTAATTATAGATCTTAATATACTTTTCTAAACATATACCTATGAGTTAAAAATTAACCTATTTAGAACCTTTTAATTAAGATAGTAAATGAATTTAAAGTGAAATTTACTTACTGCGAAAAGCTCTTCTGTAAACAGGAACTTGAAACAAGACACAATTTCATCAAATACAAATGTATTGTTAGCACCTTTACCGAAATCTCACCTTAGATTCTTAGTCCTTCAAATAATTCAACAAATCAATTTGGTTCGGATGGTTTTTAGGTATAAATTTTAACTTTAACTCATCAGATTAACTCGGAATACCTTTGGGGTCTCATATAATTATCAGCCAATTCGTCAATAAGATTGTTTTCACAGTGAAATCTTTAAATAAATGCACTACATAAAATCATTGAGGAAATTAGGCGAAAAAAAAAATTTCACGCTGGCTAATATACGAAATATCATTGTTCTTTGAAGTAAACAATGGTTGCTTCTCAAATACTATTTGTGGGTTGCACGTAGAATTTGGTGATATGAATTATACATTATTATGAGACAACCTCTGTATTACATTCTTCCCTTCATTATAATTAGCAGTGTGTTTATCAGTAGAAGCACAGATTGAGTGGCATAATGTTACTCACAGCTATCTTCTACATTCACAATACTTTCATCGCATATCCCAAAGGTATAATCGAGGTCATATCAGTAAGATAAAAAGAGTTAAATATGTCTTTGTGCATAGCATAAGAAAAGTTTGAAAGTGACTGTTTATTTTATTTTTATGGTAAATAAGTTGCCAGTAAAGTTTAAAATTGTGTGGCTTTTTTTTTAACTAATTTAATTCTCGGAAAGTTTCAGCCTTAAATATTTCTCTTAATTTATTTCTCACAATCATTCGATCTTATATTTGAATAATTAAATTGACAAAAAGAGATGGAGTTTCTAAACTCAATACCGAAAAAAGTTAAAACAAATAAAAAACACACCAGTAAACCATACAAAAATTATGCAGGTTTTTCTTAAGAATCAGTAAAAAGTCTTATAAGGTACGATCCCAAAAAAATCTGCTTACGTCTCAACTTCAAATTAATCTGTTTAGAGACCATCTTGATTCATTGGACCAGGAATAAATAGTCATCTCTACTCTTAATATTATTAAATAATAAGAGAAATTTAAAATACAGCAAATTTTTCCAAATCCATTTTCTCGAATAATTTATACGAGAATGTGCCGAATGAAAGTTCTTTTTAAAAACGATCATACATAAAACGCAGGGACAAACGTTCACATTTAAATATTTACAGCTGTTTAAAAATGTCCGCAACTTCGATATATTAAACATTTCCCATATTTTATATCCAGTTTCCTTATTATATTCATATAACACCAGTTTATAAAAGTCCAAATGATTTCACGATAATATAAAAATAGTTGAAATATAGTGGGAGATTACATATGTCATGATTTCTGACTTTTTAAGTCCCTCAACGAAAATAAGAACTACGGAAAACATGGAGATTTGGTTTGAGGGGAGGAGTGAGATAGTAAGGTAAAATGTCTCCTCTTGACAGGTTGTCTCCGCATATTTTTAAAAAATCGAGTGGATTAATGTTATTTCTTTCTCCTTTTCTTTATTTTGGGTTTCTAGTCATTTCTACGATCCCTTTGACGTCTTTGAAACAGATTTAATAGCATTTAATTAAAAACACTTTGAAAAATTCTTTGCGAGTTTTGGCACTAAGAGTAAATTATCCATCTGTGAAATCTAGTTTGGTGAGTTTTTGAAGCATATTTCTCTAATATGAGCTTAGCATTTGTAAAAAAAATATGTTGTAGCCTTATTTGGTTAGCAAACGCTATCTTTTTGTTTGGGAGACCTGGCAAATAAACTAAAAAAGTATTTTTTTCGCATGATTCTATTGATGTAAACGGGTAATTTGTCTCATGTCTAAACAACTAATACATTTACGCTACCATTTGGATTAGATTAAATTTATTATAGATTTCAGCATATCGTCATTAATGCTTTCGATGATCCTGTAGTAGGATATCTTTCTACCTGGCCACCTTTCATCCTTACCTCACCTTCTATAAACAGCATGTGTATCCTGCTGAGGGTTTGCCACTGTTTTGTATCGAGGTTCAGCTCATTTAGAAGAAACGCACTAAAAAGAATATAGTGTGAGGATCTCATACTTAATATTGGCGCTTTAACGCCATATTGTTGTCATTGTCTCATAAAAAATAATGTGGTAGTGATGCCATGACTGAGAGAAATGTCTTCAAGTGCATTCTTTCCAAATCTTTAATGCATTTACGAATATTATGTAATTATATAAAAAGGTAAATATAATCATCCGAATATTTTCCTGTCACATGATACTTATTAGGAAAAAAATCGATGATTTAATTAAATAGTTACGCACGATAAAGTACCTCTTCCATTTCTTAACCTGAAACCTTTCCCACAGAATGTGGTTTAGCGCATTAAAACCACAAAAACTTACTGCCCCCATTACTTTATCCTTTGGATACCATAGCGTCCAAGAAATGGAGGCAAGCGACTTAAAGGTTTCACTTGAATGAGTCTTATTTGATACTCAGGATGAACGAGTGGATTTGCTTATGCTATTATTTTTTCTTTGTACCTTTTCTACTCTCCTCTATCTATACTACCATAAAGCTACCTATCGATTTTCTACTCGTAAAATGAGCATTGATAGTGATGTAGTTGACATGTGGGCAGAAAGTCCCACTCGCACCAAACAGAACGAAAATTCAATATATCATCCACTTACTTGATTGTTAGCCTTTTCTCTCTCAGACACTTAATCTTTGATTCGATGTAGGTTTCACTGAAAATGGGTGGGTGGAGGAGTATCAACCTTTCGCATACCAGGAAAATCACCCGAATACTTTCTTCACAATTGTATTTTTTTACATTTCACTCCACTTCAAACATTATCATGCATAACTTCGCTCATATCTTTATTCACTCTTATTACCCTCTCTTTTTTGGCTCCATTTAAACTTTGCACGACAAACATCCTAATCAATTAAACCAATTCCTACTCTTCTTGCGCTGGAATTTTCCTCCACATTCCGCACATTATTTTCACTCCACTATACTCACAAAGCCCAAAACTATGTAGAGATTGTTGACAACTTGTTGAGAATCTAGGGAAAGATGGGTTGCAGGATGTCCCTGAAAATCAATGTTCTTGACGCTCATCTTGATCAATTTTAGGAGAACATGGGAGCGTAATCCGAGGAAAATGATAAGGGTTTTAACCAGGATCTAATGGATTTGGAACGCCACTATCAAGGATCTTCTAATGACAATCTGATTGTAGAGTATATTTGGGGGCTGATTCGTTTAAGTAATTTACACTCTAAGCATAAATTAGGGAAAACTACTCATTTCTAATAATTTATTTGTCTCACTTATATAATTTTAGAAGAAATTAAAGCTATTTTTGTAGCATCTCCTTTTGTTTTTAAGTTATGCAAATGAAAGTTAAATTTTGCACCTTCCTTCCCGAGGGAATAGGTAAATTCAATATGAATATCATTATCCTGGAGACAAAAGCAAATTTTAAAATAAATAACAGTATTTTTTCATGTCTTCTGGATACAAACAAATCAAAATAACAGTTGCTACCCAAATACAAAAATTGTATTACACAGTGTAATCATTGAAGTCCTGTTTACTTGTCTGCTCTTCTTTTGTTCCATTCTTGCAAATAAATTAGTTCTATTTTTGCAAATTGTAACTTATAATTTTTGTATCTCTCTATGTTTATTTAGTCGTTAGTTATGGTATTCTTTTTAAATATCTTATTTATCTACTGAATATTTCTATCACTGGTTGAGCGTATTTACGTAAGTACCTATTGAAAACTACTTTTTTTTTCTAGAGTATTCCTTAAAAGGCCAAATAAATACAATATTAAAGAAACTAAAAGAACTTAAAACAGATGACAAATTGAGTGAGCCTGTTTTCTAAGCAAAGTTAAATTATTTTCTTAAAAAATTAAATATTTTAAGATCCTTGATATTTTTATTAAAGTTCATATTGAAAGTTTAAACTAGAAAGTAATAGAAAATGAATTTTAAAATCAATGTAATTTTTAAATTATAGTGATTTTATAATTTAATAATATAAATGATGATGCTGCATCTAAACCATCTTATAATTTTTCCATTGTACAAGCATTGCTAGCCTTAATATACAAGAAAAAGGACTTCCGAATTTGCAAAGTTCCATGTTTTAAAAATTGAAAGATGACCAATCTGCCTTTGTGATTCACTTAACTACTTTATTACATTTTTCTTTAAATTAGAAAATTAACAGATTGCTATAAATTTATTAAAAGATGAATTTCTGGATATAGAATTTCCTATTGATGAAACAGTATATAGAATTTTATAAGCTTTCTTACCTAAGTTTGACTCTAATTTAATTTGATTAAAGATTATTTTAATGAGCTAAGGCCTTGGGTTTATAAACTAAAATCATATAAACTAGATATCTTTTTGGAAGATACTCATGGAAATTAGCTTTAATTCCCATAATCTTTAATAATTTGCCAAATGTTTTTAAAAGAGAACTTATTCATATGGTTGGTAAAAAGTATCCCTCAATCTCTTAAATATTGGACAATTATAACGAAATAATTAAGACGCTTCTTCAAACTACTAATTTTAAAGAAACTAAGCAAATTTAACACTCTCAAAACCTTATTTGAAATTAAGACTAATAATAAAATAAGTTCTAAATTTTATGCTCAGAGTAAACAATCTCTTGAAAACTTTAAAACAAATGCTAATCATTCTACTAGTTCTGAAATAAAAGGTATGCCTTTTAAGTTATGTTCTCCATATGTGCCTTTTCTTTTGGAATCTAACAAATATCGTAGTTATAATGATAGAATTAAGCGTTGTAGTGATCTTAAGCTAAGGGAAAATTGCTTTATCTCTAAGCACTGGTCCGATAATTGCTTTGGGTGTAAAAATAATCTTGACGATGCATGTAATTTTGGCAATAAAAAATCTCATATATCAGTTCTTTGCCATGATAAAGATACTGATTATAGTTCTATATTTAATTTAATGAGCTATAACCAACAGTCGAATAAACGATATATTTTTCTATGCTTAGCTTCAAAAAATAAACGGTGAAAAAGCTAGTCAAGTTAAATGTTTATTGAATGCTGGAATTCAAAGTCCCTATATTTCGGAAAATTTGCTAAAAATCTATTTCATGATCCTCAAAATTTAAATAAGTTTTTTTTTCAAATACAATTCTTTATATGTAATCTTAACCCATATTATTCTAATGTCTAACTGGGTAGATCTAATTTCAGAATGTAAATTTAATGTTATTTTAATTTTTTCAGAATTTTAAATAAATTTGCACTAATAAAAGTTCATATTTAAATATTTTGTACTTATTACCCAATATTGTACTTATAAATTTGTTTAAAAAGTTAATGAAAACATAAAATTCTTTATTATTAAAAAAAAGTGACCTGGAGAAGTGACTTAGTATTCCCCAAAACTATGTGGAATTTCAAGAAAGGACGATTTGTAATAAGTTAAGGAACCATTTTAAATCTAAAACGTCTCAAATAATTTTTTTCTGTTTTGTATTAGACATTATAAGACTTTAAATTTAGTGGTCTACTTAAGTAGACATTGGGACAATGAGGTATCAAAAAATTACAAATTCTTGCAACCTTTCATTACTTAATTTTTTAAAATGTAATCTTATTCGGTTTGCTATTTAAAGTTTTTATGCATTTAAGAGACAGTTTTTTAAGTAATTATATTATAATAAATATCATTATTTCCAACTACGATATAGGTGGGCAGCACAAAATTTCGCTTTTGATTCAAACTTTGTTTTTACGGTAAGCATAAAAAACATTTTCTAGTTTGTGATTTATAAGTTACAAATACGTTTCACAATCTGCTTTTATTTTTCAGAATGGAATCCAGAAAATTTTAGGGAAGTAATATAATTCACCATCGATTTCTGCAGGATGCAATGGGCGAAATCGACAAATGTAGATATTGTTATAACAGGTAATTCATAATTAATTGTGTACATTTTTTTAAAGTATATAAGTTATAAAATGGAATAAATGTAAAGTGTTGTTATTAATTTGAACAGGTCCCATGATAGAGGTCAAGGTAGTGACATAGAAGTAGATTACCACAGCGACATGTAAGAGTACCATGAAAGGCCTACAAAAGTAACTAGAGAATTAAATGTTTTTTGTGTGGGTTAAGATGAAGAAGAAATAGAAGAAAGAGCTTCAGAACGAAAAACAAACAGCACAAAAGATTTACCAAAATGGGAAAAGGAAAATTTACCTGTAGATAATGAGGTAAATGAAAGTGACAACGAAAGGGAAAATATAACTAGATTTCTACACGAAACTTTTCCACATTTAGAAAGCTTAGATTTAATCGGTCTCGACAATGAAATTTTCAAAGATATGATCGAATTACTGATCAAAGAAAAAAATAATATTTCAAACCCGGATTAAAATGATCCCGCATTTAGTCTCAATAAAGAAGATTTTTATAATATTTTTGGTCTTGTGTTGCTGTCAGAATACAATATACGAAAATCAGAAAAGGACTACTGGAGCAAATCGGACGATTTAGAATATAAAGCTTTTGTAGATACTATGTCAAGAAACAAATTTCAAACTATTAAAGAGTATGTATATGCAGCTAACAATAAAAAGTTGTGAAATAACAAAATGGCAACAGTGAAACCTTTATATAATGCCCTAAATGAAAAGTTAGTGAGGTTCGCTGTTTTAAATACAGACCTCTCTATTGATGAATGGTTGGTGCCTTATTTTGGAAGACATTCATGTAAGCAGTTTATTAGAAAAAGCCAATTCGATTTGGGTAAATATTTTGGTTATTTTGTGGGTCTCATATAATATATTACATCATAATATACGAAGGAAAAACTGAAAATGTAAGGAGGGACCGAAAGGCTCGGGCGTTGTACTGAAACGTTTAGAACTAATTCCAAGGCCACAAAAATTTCATATATTGATAAACAATTTCTTCAGCTCGTACGACTTATTTGTTCAACTAAAAAAGAAAAACTTTAGAGCTACTGTAGGCAATACAAGGTAAAGTTTGAAAAAGTGGACTATAAAATCTCAAAAAGTCATGAAAAAAGAGGAAAGAGGCAGTTATGATTTTCGCTCGGATTGTTAGTTCGAAGGATAATGCAGTAGTTACAATTTGCACTAATCAACTTGGAGTAGAACTATTATGTAAGACTAAGGGAACAGTTAAAGGAAAAGGAGAATAGCAAGTATACCATTCAAGAGTTATTAAGTTATACAACAATGGAATGGGTTGCGTGGATTTATTAGACACAGCTCTTTCAGATTTTCATTCACCCATTTCCGGGAAAAATGGTACATTCCATTGTTAATCAATCTATTAAATATTTCAGTAGTTAATACTTGGCGTCTTTACAATATAGCTACTGGTTCGAAAACACCACAGACAGATTTAAAGCGAAACTTAGTGATTTCTATGACGAAGAATTTTTCCTACCGCGGTCACGTCTAAGTTTGAACATGCCTAGCCCAATCCCAAGAGTACTTGACAGCGTTAGATTGGATGGCAGCGGACACTATCTACAACGCATTACGTCAAGAAGATCTACTGTATGCAAAAAAATAGTGCTAAAATACAATGCAGTATATGTAAATGACTACATTTATTTTTATCCTTCCAAAATTTCACGATAATGCATTTTATAAAAAGTATATAATATAATTTAGAAGTCTATTATATTTTTATAAATCAGTTATAAATTACATATACATTATTTAACTTCTAAAAGGAATATTTTTAGTATAAATATTTTTTGGCAACATTATTTAGTAAGAGAGTAAGGTTTACAGTTATTATAAAAAAGTTGATTTTTTCAGTTATTTTGTTACCTCATTAGCCCAATGTCTAACTAAGTAGATCCCGTTAAAAAGTCCTTTACACTTAACGTTTCTTCATAAAAGTTCTGTGTGGAGTAATGTAGACCAAATCAATGTACCACTAAAAATTTCACATGTTTTTAACTAGTGGCAATAATAGAGTTATTAGAATGCCTGTCTTTATTGATAAAAATTTAAATTTAAACAATTCATTTGAAGGGATAGACATTGATCCAAATATTTGAAAAGGGTTGGATATAAATTTGCTGATAGTTCTTTAATGATTTAACTAACTACTTTCATATTAACACCATTCTTGGTTTGATATTTTGCAAATTGTTTTCTTTAGAGCTTTTCCAATTGGTAAAAAGGGTTTTGTTTTCTTTTGGAAAAAATATAATTCTTTTTATAAATATAGAACAGTTCTAATTTAGACACCATAAATTCTATTTTATGGATGTAGGAAATTGATTAACAATTCTGATATCTCAACTATTTGCAAAAATACCACTGAGACTATAAATGAAATAATAGTTGATCTTATTTTTAATCGTTGTCAAAGTTACTTTAGGCCTTTTAATTGTATAATTAAAGATTTCTCTGTTAAACATTAGGAAATTTATATATAGATGACGATTTATGTGATTATGATGAGATTAAAGTATATTTGAAAGATGTTTACTATTTATTTAAATTACTATGGCATAAAGACAAAACAAATTTTTTCTCTTCCAATTCGAGGATCGCTCTCATTTGTGCTAATAGGGTTTTACAACTTTGGCCATAGCTAAAGTTTGGCTGATCAATCTAACAATGTCATTTAGTATCTATTAATAAAAGATAACAAAATTGAACAGATTTATGTACATTCCCAGGATTACAAAAACTATAATTTGATTTAACAAAGCCCTATTAAAGTTAGTAAACATAGTCCTTCTTTTAATGAAGCGGCCTATCCTGGTATTGATCTTAGGTCCCAATTATTATAATTAATATATTTATCATTACAGGTTAGAATTCATGAAAATTCTCAAATAGTTAAGATAAAACAAGCCTTTATATTATCAAAGATAAAAAAGAAAATGACCGGAATATATTTTGATTTTATAGATATAAGCTGGTCAAATTAAAACCTTTCGATTTTTCTCTTAATGTTTTGGCTTTGTTTCTGCTCCCTTTATTTTGAATTTTATTTTAAAATACCTGCTGATCAATTTCCTGATAAGAAATTTGCAAAAATTAACTTCTATGCAGCTAATTTACTTTTGACAAGCAAATCTGTTAAACAATTGAAAAACATTTATAAATTAGCTTGTAAAAGAATGCAAAGAGGTGCGATTTATTTAAGAGCGGGGATTTTCAATAAAATTGGATCCTAAAAAATAATATGAAAAATGATCGTAAGCTTGTAGAACATGAAACCAAAGAGATAAAAATAATTGTCTTTAAATATATATGCCACTATCAAGGATACTTTTAAATTACATTTCCCTGAATTTAATAATCGGGCTAACTCTAAACAGGTATTTTTTTCTAAGGAAGCGAACAATTTTTTCATCCTATTAATCATAAAACTCGGATTATCTGCTCATCATTCGCATTTATATGTATTGGATCTATTTATAAAAGAAAGACAAGAAAGAGCAAGTGAGTTTAATAGAATTAATGGGGCATCCCTTCTTAGACCATCTTTAACTAAGGAGGAAATGTATGGCTTGCATATATTTTGTGATGCTTCGCAATCTTATCTTCCTATGGATTTACATCTTATGTCTCTTCTCTCTCTTTCTTTCTCTCTCCCTCTCTCTCTCTCTCTCTCTCTCTCTCTCTCTCTATATATATATATATATATATATATATAAATAAATACATATATATATATATATATATATATATATATATATATATATATATATATATTATTTAGGTTTGCTTCTAAGAAGGCTTATTTTCAGGTTGAGGATAAATCCCAAAATGAGACATAAAATTTCTCATTTAATTAAGTACAACGTTTCGGGTAGCTTACCCATCTTCTGGTCTATAAGACAGATTTAGAACAAGTTTAAAATTAAAAAAATTATAATGCACACAAGGATTAGAAATAAATTATTTAGTTAATTGAAATTATGGAAAATCGTTTTAAAACTATTGAAACTTTAGATATGGATCAATTATGGGTACTTTAAATATGGATAAATATAATACTAGTTGATGCAATTTTTGTTTGACACAGATATTCATTAAGTGACTAATATCTGTGTTAACCAATAATTGCATCAACTAGTGTTATATTTATCCATATTTAAAGTACCCATAATTGATCTATATCTTAAGTTTCAATAGTTTTAAAACGATTTTTCATAATTTCAATTAACTAAATAATTTATTTCTAATCCTTGTGTGCATTATAATTTTTGTAATTTTAAACGTGTTCTAAATCTATCTTACAGACTAGAAGATGGGCAAGGTACCCGAACCGTTGTACTTAATTATATGGGAAATTTTACATGTCTTATTTGGGGATTTATCCTCAACCTATATATATATATATATATATATATATATATATATATATATATATATATATATATATATATATATATATATATATATATATATATATATATATATATATATATATATATATATATATTCATTAATGAGTAAACGTTACACCATGTACGAATATGCTCGGCAGTTTTTGCTGATGCGTGAATGACCGTCAGTCATGAACGAACAACGTTATTGCCACAGGAAGAGATCGAAAATCTTATGTATAACTATATTTTAAAAACGTGGTATTTTATTTCTCTTGAATTGGATGTCCTATTGTAGGGGGAAGGGGGGAGAGGAGAAAGATTGTGGATGTGGGGGGAGATATTAGGGAAAAGAGGAAAGAGAGGGTAAGATGAAAGGAGATAATTTTTGTCTTGTAAGGCAGAAAGAAAGGGGGAGAAGGGCCAGATAGATAGAGAAGATGAGGTAGATATAGATAGTAAGAGTGAGACGAGAGAAAAGAGAGAGGAAAGGGGATTGGGAAGCGGAAGGGAAGGGGGAGGGGGAAAAGGGGGGAGTTGAAAAGAGAAACAGGGAGAGAGTTAGCAATAGATGTTAGATGCTGTAGGGGGAGAAGCGGAAAGGAGGAAGGGGGAGAGGAGTAAATACCAAGAAAGAAGCGAGATAGGTGTAGAGATGGGAGAGAGAGGGGCAGATAAGGGGAAAGAGGGTAAAAGGAGGCAGTAAAGGGAGGGGGGAATAGGGAGTGAGAGAGGGAGTGGGGTGTAAGTAGGGGGAAAAGGGAAGCTGGAGAGGGTGGCAGAGGGAAGGGCGAGAATTAGGGAGGTAAATAATGCCATGGAAATTCATACCAGTTTACTTGAGAACTTTTTTTTAAAATTTCAATATTAAAAAAATCACGTCCTAAAAATAGAAGGGAAGAGGGAAGGGGAGAGTGAGTGGAGTATAAGGAGGAGGGATAAGGAATGGTGGAGAATAATGTGGGTAAAGATATATATATATATATATATATATATATATATATATATATATATTTATATATATATATATATATATATATATATATATATATAAATATATATATATATATAAATAATATATATATATATATATTTAAATATATATATATTTATATATATATATATATATATATATATATATATATATATATATATATATATATATCGTGCAGGGTTTCTTCTTTATTTGTGAAGGGGATATATATGTTTAAAACTAAATTTGAGCTTATAAATTAAAACCACAAGAAACGCCACACAAAAAGAAAAGGATTAAATGAACACTACACTAATTAATATCTCAGATTTTAGCCGATGGCTTAATGTCAAATTTTTAACTAGAATTTCTGAACATGTGCCCAATCTCATTTAAACCTACTTTTTATAGAAGATTTGTCGATGACACTTTTATCACTTTCAAATCAGAACACCAATCCATCAACTTCTTTACATACTTAATCCCGCTCACCCACATATTCAATTTGAACAAGAAATAGAACTTATCTCTCTCTCATTTCTAGAAATTTGTATATCTCGATCGGGCAACTCTTTCCATAGCTGGGTTTATCGCAAACTTACCAGTACTTTTGGTTGATGCATAAAGAAGTCGATTATTAACTCGATATTTCACTAACAACGGATATCATTACTCCTTGATATCGTTATTTTCCCTAGGGAATATAACGTAAAAGATATTTTGTGCTTCCTGAACTAGGTCCATTAAACAAAACTGCCCACGCCTAATTTTCTGAATTATTCGAAAAGTTTCATTTACATACTGGATTTACTATCGTTTTTGTTAATAAATTTAAATTATGAATGTTTTTCAATTGGTAGTATAGAAATTCAATTGCCCTGGGTGAAACCAAGGGAAATACATATATAGGAAGCACCATGCACTCTTTAAAGGCCAGTGTCTGTTGACATCTTGGGATTAGCCTGAGAACAGGTAATCCCCTTTGTACAAAAAGAAAATTCGGCTATTTGCCAACACAGCATCAATTGTAAAGCCCAAGATTCAATTAAATTTTAAAATATTGGGTTCTAATTAAGACCCTACGTCTCGCAAGGTATTTGAATCACTATTTATCAAGCATTATAATCCTTCGCTCAATAGTGACTTATCCTCCTTCCCACTTTCAATTGTGTAATATCAACCAACTAATAATTTGCCCAGCACCATAAATCAATTAACTTTGATACTAATTATCTTCCCCTTTTCAGTCTTATTGTGTACGGTGAGCTATTTTTGCAGCTAAATTAATTAGGGTTCGTTTAACAACTTCCTTTCTTTTTAGGGTTTTCCGTGATTTTAATTTATAACCTCAAATTTAGTTTAAAGCTTTTATATCACTTTTACAAATCCCTATTTTGTTTTATAGTATCTTGAAGGTGGGCGTGTATAGACTGAAACGTCGGAACATATGAATGCTGTTTCAATAATATTCGCTCTTATACTGAGCCATTTGAAAGATAGTTCCCCTATGTATAAGCAGGCTAAAGATAGGTTAGTTCTCCCACTATAGAGTTCCTTTGAGATCAAATCAAAGCATCTCCTTGAATAAAAGAATTCAAACGTAAAACATTCAGGTACATTTTTTCACTAGATTTGTAAAAAAATATTAATTTATTTTTTCAAACTTTTTAATAAGTTTGTTTGCTTATTTGATTTAATCCTTCTCTAACTAGTTCCATCTCGTCTGCCTTTTTGGAATTTATCTAGTGTTTATATAAGCACTTTCTTCTTTTTATATCCAATATGCATATGTAAACTGTTAGATATTTTTGTTTCAGTTTTCTAATCAGATTTTTTAAGCAAAATATCGGTTCCTTAAACTTGTAAAATAGAGTAAACTTTAAAGATATCTCTGTAGTGAGGTTTTTAAGACTTCCAATTATAAGGATTTTAGTTGCACTTTCAAATTAGATTTGTATTAGTCTTGCTTCTTAGTCATTTGTGAATCATATTTTAATTGAAAGAGTTGAAAATTGCTATGCTTTTGATTTGTTAAAAATTATACTCAAAGCAAAAACAACCAAAGCTATTCTCCGGGAAAATTTCGTACAGAATAATAGGTAAACAAGCCGATTTCCGTTCCTTAACAGGAAGAGCTTGGTTACACAGCCACCCCTGCGGGGGTGTGGCCTACGGCCTTATTTGCTAATTTTAAACGCTTTTTTTAATACCCTTTATAGACTCTCTATTTTAACACCCTGAACAGCCTTTTCTTTTTCTTCTTCTTCTTCATCTTCATCTTCATCTTCATCCTCATCTTCTTTTTCTTCCTTCTTCTTTTTCTTCCTTATCTTCATCTTCATCTTCATCTTCTTCTTCATCTATATCTTCTTCTTCTTCTTGATCTTTTTAACTATTTCAATCCTTTGAATTTCCAAAACACCCGAAGAAAAAATATTTTTAGGATATAAAGTCGCTGATCATCTCTGACTATTTGAGCTGGGAGTGTAAGCGATTCTTCAGATGTCAGCTGTGGTATGATAGCCTTTGCGATACCAAAGTCGTCAGAGCAAGGTACCCTTGGACAGAAGGCCGTGCTCTTTCTTCAAAGTTCAGGGGTCGCACTCGGCTCTTAAGAAATTGGTATTGTACGACGATTTAATTACTTTCCTTTATATTTCAACTTGGTCACACCCAATTGCCTCTTTTGCACAGGTTCTTTTAAAAAACCGATTTCAGAATGGAAAGATTTGCTCCTGGAATTTCTAAAGAAAGATTTGGTCCAGGAATTCAAAAGGGAAAGATTTGCCACTGGAATTTATAATGGAAAAACTTGCTTCTCGAAATACTTCAGATACTTCTCTATGTTAATTTCATCTGTCTCCTGCTAATTTCCTAACAATCGACTCCTCTTTTTGTTTTGTTGGTGTATTTTTTTTTTGCGGCTTAATACTAGGAGATAAATTATTATCATCACGACATATGCTCTGTGTAGCACTAGCCAGAGGGACGGATTTATTAAAAAAGAACCGTGTGTTTCTCTTTTTGCTTGGCATTTAAACCACACTACCGACATCAATATACACAATTTCCTCATCTGACAGAGAAATTCGTTGCATAAGAAAGGAATATTTTATGTAATACTAATTTATAAGTTATGTTTGGATTAATCAATCCATCGGATATTCCTTTAATCTGTGTTTTTAATATTGATTTGCGTACAATTACACTAAAGATACCCCATCATATGTTGAACAAATCGCTGTAGATTTTAATAAGCGAATGGTCTGCCATTAATTAACGGGGATTTACCTAAGAAAATTAAATCTAATACAAGTAAATAAATAATTATATATATGTAATTAATCGACGACTCTATTTTCCATATTTATCTATGTAGTTACCTAGATAATAATAGATTTAACTAAATAATTATACCATGGGGAAAATCATTTTTATTGCATACAGAAATGATCGTTTAATTTCAAGTGGAATATAAAACAACAATGCAATTCAATGATGGAACCCATTACTTGAGGCCATTTCCATTGAAATGCTTTTATGGAGAAAGTAATCACGTATGAAGAATAAAGGAGGCAAAAACTAAAGTAAAATGCAAAATATTAAAATAATAATTGCTTATTTGCATTACTTGATTTAAAAATTTAGGTCGGCTTTTGTTAGAAATATAGTTTTCCAAAACGAGAGTTGAAACATGATATTTATCTTAAGATGAGTAAAGCAAAAAACAAAATGGCAATGATAAATTATAATCATAATTTATAATTAATTTTACAATTTTATGCTTCATGGCCTAGGGTATTTAAGGGTTCAAATCTAAATTGTAAACACGCGTCTGTATTGAAATGTTATTGAAAAAATTATTTGGAAAGTAGCTAAAGATAAAGAGGACCAATTTTAAACGTACGGCTCTAAGGAGCTAAAGACGAGACAAATTTGTAGTTTAGGGAACAGGAGGTTGTCTAATAGTAAGGAACTAACATTCTCTCTTCAATAAATATATATATATATATATATTTATATATTAGTGTAGATGGGTAGCAGTCTTTCTTAAATGAAAATTTTGTTGAAAACCATTAAATATTTCGCCTTAGGCAATTTCCTTTGGCAACTTTCTATTCTTCTAACATTCTTATTTATTCCATCTTGTAGATAGGAGATCACTACTCCTGTATTCATCTACCTTTTAAATGTATGTGTTTAGTAAAAACCAAGCTATATTGCTGAGCTTTCGATCTTATTCAATTATCTTCGGAGCGTCTTTAATGTTGTCTTTTCTTCTTTACTGATGAAATGTGTGGAGTCAGAATCGGTCTTTATGAAAAGAATTCAATTCAATTCATTTAAATGTATTAGTGTGGGTAGGGGATTAATAAAGGGTGTGGGGACAGATAGCATAAATTCGACAAGGGGTGAAAAGAGAAAAAAGTATGGTAAGGCGCAAAGAGATGCTAAGAGCATGGTTATCAGGCCTATTGCTTCTAAATATTTTTTGTTTGATGGTTCCCTTGTTGTCTTTGAGATAATTTATATAATATGGCGTTCAAGACATTTTTCTTGAAAAAAATAATGTTCTTAGATAGGATATAGTCATTTGCTGGTGTAGTAATAAATTACTTTAATCACTGTAGTGTTGTGCTTTGTGTCCTTGTTTTTTATATATCTTGTAGTGATTGTAAATCCTGTCTTTTGTTTTTTTTTAGATGTCTACTTCAGTGCTTAGGCAAGAAAATCCTCTTAGCCGTTTTATATGCATTTGGAAAGTATCCCGTTTCAGACAAGCGTTATATGTCCTTCCCATGCATTCGATGACATTGGCTGGTTACTTTTCAAAGTTTAACTTTATAAGCTCCAATTGTCCTGGGATGAACGGAGCGCGCCGAATAATTCCTTCTTCGGTAATTTCGGCGTCTCCGTCGCGGTGTCTCTCCACATGGTGGTGATGGTGCGTTTTGTTTATTTGTTTTTTAAACTCCTCTATGATGTTGCTGCCAAACTCTTCGTTTTCCTCATCAGTTATACTGAATATCTTTTCCCAATAACTTCGAAATAGGTCTTTAATTCTTTTTTTCTTCCGTTTCGATGTTTCCATCATCTTTTTGTAATTCGAACTTCTTCTTCCCAGTTAATCCTTCGAGACTTCTGATCTTTTTCCCAAAATATTTGGGAGTTGCTTCGTGATCGAAGCTATCGATCTCATCATCACAACGTCTCCATTGTTTTACGATGATAAACTGGTTGAGTTCTTTTTTGATTTCTTTACTTCATTTCATTAAGTGAACTAATGCATTTCTGATGTTGATTTCATACAATAATTACAGCTCACGCTGTAAATTCTTCATCTATTCGGTCTATCTCTAAGTAATCGGATTTAGGGATACAAGCCCTAACTGCGTGATGAGATGGTTATTTAGGTCGTCAAGTGCCTCGTCAATGTTCTCAATAATTTTCTCGTCCAGGTTGAGCGGATCATTGTCCTCGAGATGCCCCGAGTAGCGTGTCTAGTCTGCTCGTCTCTTGTTCTTTCTGACTACAGCTGACTACAGGTTCCTGTTCATAGTAAGTAGCATCCTTATATGGTCCATACATGGTACCTGGAATGGTTTCCTAGTTGTAATTGAACGTCAGCTGACGTATCGCCAGAGAGATTTCTGGTTTTGTGGCATTTTCTACTCTAACAAAGATAAGCAAGTCGGGGCCTATTCACTGCTCAATATTTCTGACCAGCAATAGGTCCAGACTTCTTACTTTACCATTGAAGGTCCTGTAACCGGATTCTCGGCGTTAATATCCCCCATTAATATAGTGGGGGCTCTTCTGACAAATTGGTCTGTGAAAGTGTGCATTGGTAACACGTCTCTCCTTGGTGGTTGATATCCGGTAGCAATGACCAACTTTTCTATGTTGAGTTCAACCTCAATCGCGAGGTTAGGATTGTTCTAGATTTTTTATTTGCTTGTATTTAATCCTTTTCTGTATTGAAATAGCGGCACCGTCAAACCGCTCCTGAAAATAATTCGTGATCAACACATCGTAGTTCCAGATTTTCATTTCTGCACAACGCGTGTCGATCCCGTGTTACGAAATTAAGAAGATGTCTGCAACAATTTTTATGAATACATTTTTTTTCGTCATCCTGTAACCGGATTCTCGGCAGCTGGCGTTCATATCCCCTGTTAATATAGTGGGGGCTCTTCTGACAAATTGGTCAGTGAAAGTGTGCATTGGTAACACGTCTCTCCTTAGTGGTTGATATCCGGTAGCAATGACCAACTTTTCTATGTTGAGTTCGACCTCAATCGCGGGAATAGGATTGTTCTAGATTTTTTATTTGCTTGTATTTGATCCTTTTCTTTATTGAAATAGCGGCACCGTTGAACCACTCGTGAAAATAATTCGTTATCAACACATCGTAGTTCCAGATTTTCATTTCTGCACTACGCGTGTCGATCCCGTGTTACGAAATTAAGAAGATGTCTGCAACAGTTTTTCTGAATACATTTTTTTTGTCATCCAGCCGTTGGTATTAATTTATAGTATCTTCACTGCGTTCCATAACATGGTGTATTGTTTTTACCTATGCTTCTTTTTATTCTTCTTTTTGTTCATGGGTGCTGGCTGGGCGGTTTTACTGTACCCATGGTTTTGCTTTTTCTGCGGGAGGGGGGGCGGACTCGGGGTTTTGGACCTGCTCTTCGTAGCTCGTGTACAGATGCAGGGGCCTTCGTCATTGTCCGAAGAGGAGGATCCATCATCATTTTCAGCCTTTTCTTCCTCTTCTTCTTCATTGTTCTTTTCGGATTCATCCCATGAGGGAGCTTAGACGATCCCCTGCAGTACAGATTTGACATTGTTGTTTCTTATGATTGATTCCTTGAATACCTTAGAGCATTCAGGCTTTGCTGGCATCATTACTAAGGGAGGATGTTGGATTTTAAGAGTGCATTGAGTACCTGGTTGTAATAGCCAGGCTTCACTGCATTAGCCACGTTTGCGTGGGTAATGCAGATTAGTATTTTTGCACTTGGATCTCCTGTGATGGTCATCTGTGCATGTGCAGGTGGATGCTTTACTTCCCCATTCTTCTTGGCGGAGTTCGCCTAGGTCATCTACTTAGCATTCTTCTCTCTTTCCTCCTCCCTTTTGATGATTTCTCGCCGCTTTGGGCAGTTCAGGGCCATGGTCCTGTGTTTCCCTTTATAGTGAAGGCATCTCTTCTTAGTGCTCTAGACATGGTTGAACCACTGTCCTTCTGTGGCGCATTCACTGCACTACAGTTTGTTCTTGTCCGGACAGGTCGCGATAGTGTGATCTTCTAATTTATAGCATGAGAAACACATCTGGATGTTACTGAATTTTTCTTGTTGGATGTTATCGCCTGGTATTCTGATATTAAATACCAGTATTCCATTCTGCGTTAATTTTTTGGCCATTTTAGGAGTAGCGAAGGTGATCTCAAACACGTGGTTGTGTTCCCGAAATTTTATTATTTAACGATTGCTTTTCGTAATCTCTTCCTTGAGCTCCTCGGGTGTATGCTCACCCATCCAACTTTCCACTTTGCGAGAGATCACGCTTCGGTGTGCTGTCACTTCGAGTCCGGTGCTGTTGAGGACCCTGGCAACCTCTTCCGATAGGAGCCGGTCTACATCCTTTATCTCGGCACATAAGGCTATCAACCCAGATGAGACTTCAATAAGTTTTACCAGTACTACGTTTAATTCGAAGTAGAGGGTATCATAGAGATTCCCTTTTTCAGGGTTCTTCATTCCAGAGATGCTCCTTAGGGGACCCCTCTTAGTTAGGGTCTCCATAATCTTTCGCGGCCTTCTACTAAGTCCTCCTGTGATGTCTTTTTCTTTGAAACCAAAGTATAATTATGGTGTTTGGAGTTAAAAAAGAAATTATGAGGGGGCTGAGGAGGTAGCGGTTAGTAAAGGTAGATTGTGAATGAGACAAAAAAAAGGAGAAAAAGTGCCCCTATCCATTTTCCGGTTGGACCCCCGCTTGGTTGCTACCAGGATGATGGGTGATGGATGGATGGGATTGATCTCGAGTGGGAACCTCAAACGGGGTGAATTATGGTATACTTGATGCAGTAGCGGTCGAATAAACGGCCACTAAAGTTTTGCCACCCCCTCTCGGGTACTTACGCAATAACTGCATCTAACTACATACAGACGGCTGTTAATTCCTTTTATGATTCTGACCGGGTACCACGGGCGATGAGAATCTCTCCTCGGTCCGGGACTCACAGTTATGCCTTAGTTTCGAGATAATTTCTCACTAATGTTTCCTCTGTGGGCTAGTCCTCAAACCAGTTTTCACATAAGCCCTTAATTATGACAGTCCAAGTGGCCGACATTGTTACGAAGAAATCAATGAAGGGCAGGCATCTGAGTAGATTTCTACGCAGGTCAATGAACGGAAGCAGTGAGGTGCTTAAGCCCTCATTGAATTATGAATCCTTGGTGAAAAATAGTATTATATCTTTTTAAGGGTGAAGTGAAATTCACCAAAAGACTTCCAAAATAGGCTCTTATGTATATAGGCGGTGCTGAAATTTCGTTACTAAGCAATTAAAAATGCTTTATCTGTACGTAGTCAGCAGAGCGCATTAAGAGAATATTCGTCCTTCGAAGGAAAAAAAACGGTTTTAGGTGGTATTTATTCCGCCGGGCTTGAGCGCTACTTTAAAGGAAACGAGCCAATTCGGTGAGTTGAATTTTAAAACAAATTTATTGTTAGATTCCAGCTTACCGCTTCTAAGATGTTCAGCTTAGCTTTATTTCGCTCTTTTCTTGTAATTACAGAGTTGTTAACTAGTATATCTCTAGTGCCTATCGATCAGACCATCAACATCAATATTCAAAATGTGTACTACCATTGTGCAATGTCTCTTCCTAATCTTAACCCACACATCTTAATGAACATGTTACGTTCATTCACATCAGAGGCTCCATTCAGGACTCCGTACGGTAATCTATACGCGCAAGTGAATGGAGTGGCTATGGGGTCACCCTTAGAACCGACCTTCGCCAACAACTCTCTGGATCAACTTGAAGAGAGATTATTTAACAACAGTGAAAATAATCCTCACACATATTGCCGATAATTAGACGAAAACTACATTAACGTCCAAAACGAAGAACATCTGATCAACATCAAACAGCAATTTAAGGAGAACTCCATGTAAAAATTCACTTATAAATAGAGCACAGGGCGTGAGGTTTCTAGGGACCCAACGGGCAGAGACCTTAGTCATGGCCAAATTGTCGTGGATGATGAGGATAATACTTCCTTGTGATATTCCGAGTTCTCACTCGATTGATTCGACATTCACCCGTCGATTTTCGAGGATCATCCTCTCCACAAGTGCCACATTGTCTTCGTTGGTCACGTCTGACGGGCGTCCCGGACGAAGGTCATCTTCAAGGGACTCACGACCATGGTGATACTTCCTATTCCAGCGAACAATGGTTGCATAGGTAAGGGCAGTGTCGGTGTACACTGCAACCATGCGTTCATGGATCTCTTTTGCATTCTTGCCTTCCTTGGTAAAATATTCGATCAGTGCGCGGTGCTAACCCTTCTCCATTGTTGTAAACTTTGTGACTGACGATCTGCAATCAGCTACTGCTTCTTGAATACACGAGACAGGAGCGTACGGCTGCAGGTCCTGACTTGTCATAACTTATCCTAACACCCCCATAAACAGCAACCCCCCTTTCTCTGTTTTGCCCTACCGATTTGCGAAACTTATTGAACGCCCAGTCGTATACATATATATATATATATATATATATATATGAAATAAGCTCACATAGTGCACGTGAATCCAAATTATGTAGATACAGCCACAAAGGAAAAGTTAAAACCGATTCCGAGCGCTTTCGTATTTATTCTTAAATAACATTTCAGGGAATGAACAGGAGGCTGAAGATAAATTGGCTTAAATATTGAAAGGGCAGATTAGATTACCAACCTCTGAACCTTAATTAGCGGGTACAAAATCCTGAAACAACTTTGTATTGTATTGTTTGTATTGATATTGGGGGCTAGCATGAACAAACAAGTGCTAAGTTGGAAATTTGGGAACGCCTTAATGGAGATACATTCTAATATATTTCTCGAAATATAATGACTGCATTTTATGACTGATTTAGCACTGTTCCAGTTAATGATATGGTTAAGATTGTATATATGTAGAAAAAGCGCAGATTGTTCACTGTGATTACGTACATTGGCTTGATGTTGCGTAACCCGTACATATAGTTCTTTTCCGGTTTGTTTTTAATATTTTTGGCAGGTGTTACATCCTATCGAATAAACAATGACAGGTCGGAAGGGAGGGGAGCGCGATTTTTGGAAAAGGATGCGATAAATTGTAGTCTCTTTCGAGACTAAAATTTATCGCATCCTCTTCAAAAATTCTTCCTTAGCCCCGATCAAAGCGCTCCTAATCCTTTTTCAATTTTTTTTATGGTTTTATCCGCATATATATATATATATATATATATATATATATATATATATATATATACTGGATTTCTTTTTAAAATTTCTAAAACACTAAGTGAAAAGACTTTCTATATTTATACTTATGTTTTCATTTTATTTTTTAACAAGATGGTTCCAAGGAGAAAAGAGCTATGAATTTCGCAATCCCACGAATTTGGAGGGAACCAACCGAGCACTGAAGCAATTCTTTTTTCTTCATGCTGAACCCTTCCAAACATCGAGCAGGCAGAAATGCACCTGTTATCATCTATCCAGTCCGTCAGTCATATATTGCGCCAGAGCCACACAGTTCGGCGCTCCCTGAACCCGCTTCTTCTAAAGAGGAGGAGATTCTTTTAGAAGGAAAAGCAGTTGAGAAGATGATGAAGTCATTGATCCAGATTACAGAGGTGCAACTAAAGAGAGAAACCCATACTACACCAAACAAAAAGATATCAATGACCTTGTCAGAGATTTTAGACTCACAAAGTCCAATGCCAAGCTTTTACCTGCCAGACTTAAGCAACGGGATTTGTTAGATTACAGTGTGCAGCAAATATCAGGTCAGAGAATGCATCGCCAGCGATTTTCAAGTTTTTTTTATGCGTCAAGGTGAGCTTTGCTCTTGTCCCAATGTGTGTCGTCTGTTTGTCACAATCGAAATCGCCTGTAACCCCAACGAAAGGCGCTACTTCATTGACAGCTTGTCCCGGAGCCAAAAAACAATGCTGCCTCATAAAAGGGACATATCTCCATCTCTTCCCCTTGCTCACTGGGTTTAGCTTAAAGAGGAATACAGAAATCTCAAGATCCTGCTAGATGCATTTAAATATGAAGATTATGGTTGGTAGGTTATCTGACACTTAAAAATAGTGGCCTTCTCGATGGGTCTCCAAGGCGGCTTCACCAAGTTTCTTTGTTATCTGTGTCTTTGGGAAAGCAAGGATACAGTGACACTATACCATCAGCGGGATTGGCCACAATGGACTGAGTTTAGTGTGGAGAGAAACAAAGTAAAATTGGTGCATTTGTTAGACCCCCCAAATTTACTGTTTCCTCCTTTGCACTTAAAAGTGGGCCTTATGAAACAATTCGTAAGAGCTCTAGATAAGGAGTCCGCAAGATTCAAGTATTTCAAAATTTCTTTCCTAAGCTATCTACGGCCAAGGTAGAAGTAGGGGTCTTCGTTGGCTAACATATGTAAAAGATCATGGAGTTCAAGGAGTTTCCTGAGAAGCTCCCTAGGGGACGGATAAAGCAGCGTGGGACACCTTTATCGCAGTGGTTGTGGGCTTCCTAGGTAATTACAAAGCTGAAAACTGCGAGTATGTTGAGCTTGTTGAGATTCTGGTGAGAAACTACTGCAAGGTGGGTTGCAGTATGTCCCTGAAATTCCATATTCTTGATGCTGATCTTGATAAATTTAAGGAGAACATGGGATCGTACTCCAAAGACCATGGCAAGCGCTTTTACCAGGATCTAATGGACTTTGAACGCCGTTATCAAGGATCCTATAATGAAAATATGATGGGAGACTATATTTAGGGGCTGATTCATGAAAGTAATTAAAAGTATAAGGGTAAATCACGGAAAACTACTCCTTTCTAATATTTTACTTGTCTCACTTATGTAATTCTAGAATAAATAAAGGATATTTCTTGTATCAAGTCATTTGCTTCTACTTAATGCAAATGAAAGATAAAATTCGCCACTTCCTCCCATAGGGAATAGGTAAATTTCCTATACTGTAAATATCTTTATCCTGAACACAAAAGAAAGGGGTGAAATAAATAACAAGGTTTTTTCATCTATTTTAGACACAAGCAAATAGAGAATAACAGTTTCTGCACAAAGACAAAAATCGTGTTACACAGTGTTATCAATTTTCTCTGCTGCCCGTTGTTTCCAGTACAGGTTACGTAACAGTCTTAGGTCCTCAACATCCATTCAATATCACTGAGCATCCTCGTCAATGGTTCGTGCCTCACTGTATCGAATTCTTTTTCAAAATCGATAAAGCACATCAGAACATCCCCTTACATCTCAACCGTTCTTTTCATGATTATTCTCAAGGCGAATATCGCCTTAATCGTTCCTTTACCCCGCTTGTGAACTCGTACTGCTCTTCCTATACACAGTTATCAATCTTCTTCTTTATTATGTTGTTAATCACTTTCAGTATCATCTTCCCGAGTTGACTCATGTTATTAATCAAGCAGTGTTTCTCACATTTCAGGGTGCCTTCCTTCTTTCGTATAGGTATGAAGGTTGAGTCCCTCATCATTGAGGTATATAACCTGTAGTGTAAATCATATTGGCTAACCTGGTTACTTTCTCTACTCCGAATTCTCCAGTTGCCTCAATCATTTCCAACGAAATTTCGTTCTCTCCAACAGCTTTGCCTCTTTTCATACATTTGATGGTATTTTTCACCTACACTTTAAGAATTAAAGTTCCATTGATGTCATTCTCTAAGTGTTGCTGGTTAATCTAATGTCATTGTACAGTACTGTCATATATTCTTATCAACTCGTTAAAACTTTATGACTGTGCTTTTTGTTTGTTGTCTATTCACAATAAACTCTTTTATTTTTGTATACATGTTTCTTATTCACCTTTTCTAGCGGTTCATCTTCACTACATTGTTCATTGGGCCATTCTTCTTTTCTCTCTTTACATCTTCTTTTAACTTCCCTATGATTTTCTATATATTTATCTGGATCTCCTTTCAGCAGTCTCCTTTGTTACATTAGATTTATAATCTTATCAGTCATCCATTTCTGTTTATCCTTTTTTCTTTCTTCAGGTAAACAGTGTTCAACAGCATCTTGCATCGCTCTCTGTATAAAATTGCACTCCCTTTCCGCTTCATGATCACCTGCACCTTCCTGTAATGCCTCGTTTTCCTGAAGCGCATCGTATTTATTTCTTACTTTTATTTCGAATGTATTTTTAGTCATTTTTCTCTTTAATATGATCCATTTGCGTTTAGGTTTTTGTTGTTTTTTTGACAATTTCTTGAGTTTGATCTTCATATCCGCTACCAGTGGCACATGATCCCACTCAAATCCACAGTCTGCTCTTGGATAGTGTTTTTGATTTTTGTGTTGTTCTCCGGGACAATAAAGCAAAATCATGTTATTAGAGCCAATTTAAAGGAAGAAAAAAAAATGGTGATGTTGTTTCCGTGTTTAAAAACCGCTTCCGATAAAACTGTTTTCTGGCCTTGAGGCTTAGATAATAATTATCCATTTTAAAAATATATAGACTAAGAGTAAATTATTAGGAGATATGTGCTGGACTTTTAATTTTTTTCCCGTTGCTAGAGCCGAGAAACTTATGTTAAGTTGTAAAACAACTCAATGTTACTTAATGTACATTTATCCCCCAAAGGGTAGGTATTTTAGCAGAGTACAGCTCCCGCTAAAACTTAAACCTGAAGAGTGGCATTGCCGCTTGGAACTAGTTATTAAGTAGTCTCAAATAAATATGGCTTTATTCTTTCTACACGTCTCATTTAAAATAATTTTCTGCACTTTTTTCCTAAAACATATTTATTTGCTCTATAAGTTATCAGGTTATTCATCTATCAGAATCCTTCCTATCATCCATGGTCGCGGCAGGGATGATGGCTTCACACACATCCATCTTAGCTTCGGTGCGTGTTGGGTCGGAGAGTAGGTAACCCACCTGCATTTGACCCCTTCCCTTTTGTCTTCTAATATTTCTCTATTTATTTTTATTCTAGTTTTAGTTATTCTACGCCCAAGTGCTCGTGCCATGGAACAGAATTGTTTGGCTTTGAGTGAGGCCGTGTGACGTATCCGATCAGGCTCAGCTAAGATCAGCCTCCTTGGTGGAAATTAAGCTCTTGCTTAACTGGCAATGGATTAGACTCCGTGATTAGTAATGGTTTTAATAAAACATGTTGATGGATTTTTTTTCCACCGGTTTGTTCTATTTTGACAAATACACCTCTCTAGAAGCCTTTGTTCATTAGTTCCCTCTGTATTATGGACAGGCGCCGCCGCTTTGTTATCACATGTGATCCTTCAAAAAAAGGAACAAAATATAGTACGAGTGAGTTTCCGCTCCCAAAGAGAGCTTAGTGCGGGTACATAGAACCTGAAAGAAACGTTGTGTGGAGGACTGATTTTAAGTTCTTCACACTTGGTCGATCGCTTATTAGTCGATTTCCCACGGACTAAATTTATTGTGCTACAACTTTTCCTTGACCGTTCTGGTATGCCGATCGTTCTCTCTCCTCAAAGAAGTCAGAGAAGACCTGATAGCTGACTACTAGAAGTGGGATAACTAGATTATTCCCACCTCCACGATGAGGTGAGCAAGCGCCGTAATTAGAGGCGTAATAGTCAGGTCGGGAGTGACTCTACATCTCACTATGTCGGTCGGTCGGTCCCCGTTTTGATTTTTTTGTGGCTTTTGTAATAACATTGTAACTATTCGGCCGATTCTAACGAGATTTGAAACCCTAATGTTTTTTTGCATTCTATTTCGAATGGTATAATTGCCAAAGTCCTCCCAAGGAGGGCCCAAGGAAATATTTTGTTTTGCCAATTACATCATAACTATTCGGCCGCTTCTAATGAAATTTAACACCATTTTGTTGTTTTACATTCTTTTTCAAATGATATAATTGCCAAAGTCCAATCAAAGCTATCTCGGAAATTATTTTGTTTGGCAATAACATCATAACATTTCGGCTGACACTCTGCTAGACTAGACTAGGTAATAATATGCTATACTCTGCTAGTCAAGCCTAGAATAAGCTATGCTATGCAATGCTATGGTATTATAGGCTAGGCTATACTATGCTAAGCTATGCTAAGATATATGAAAAATGGTAAGATATACTAATTTAGGCCAATTTAGGCTAAATTAGATATACTAATTAGGTTAATTTAGGCTATAATATGCTATGCTAGGATAGCATATAGTATGTTAGGCTAGGCAAAAATAATCTATACTTGACTAGGGTATAATTGTATAGTATAGGCTATACATGTCTATGATAGTTAAAGCTAAGCTAGGTTATTCTATGCTAGCCCATGCTAAGCTATATTAGCCTAAGCAGAGATGAAAGGATATACTAGGCTACGCTACGCTATGGTATGCTAGGTTAATCTTCACTATACCAGGCTAGGATAAGCAAGTCTATGCTAGGGTAGGCTATGTTATTCATACTATACAACCCTAGGATAAGATCAATATTCTAGTCTAGGAAAGTCAACACTATGATATTCTATACTAACTAGGATAGGGTAGGCTAGTGAAAGGTAGGCTATAATATACTATATTAGACTATGCTAGTCTAGGCTAGGATACGATAGTATATACTAGGCTAGGCTCCAGTGAACTAGGCTAAGCTAGGCTATACTAATATATGCAATATTAGACTAGGGTAAGCTAAGCTAGGCTAAACTAAGTTTTAATATACAATTGTAGGTCGCGCTAAACTAGGCTAGGTTATACTCTGCTAGGTAGACTAGGCTATACTTTGAGGAGGTAGGTAAAGCTAGGCTAGGATACACTTTGATAGGCTCAGGTATACTATAGTAAGCTGGGTTGTTCTAATATATACTATGCTAGGCTATATATGCAAGTGTATACTAGGCTACTCTAAATAATATTATGCTACTATAAATAATACTATGCTATTCTAGGCCATTATATGGTATGATATTCTAGGCTGGCCTATACAAGGGTATGCTATGCTATGCAAGGCTATACTGAAGTAGACTACGCTAAACTAGGCTAGATTAAAGTGGCCATTGCTAAGCTAGCATAGACTAAGGTAGGTTAGGCTAGATTATGGTTGGGTGTGCAATGCCAATATATTCCTTGTTAGAATAGGATATAATATACTATGCATAGGTAGGTTATACTATGCTAAGCTAGATTAAGGTAGGGTAGGCTAATGTAAATAGGCTATACTATGCTAGGCTTTACAAGGCTAGGCTAGCCTATACGAGGGTAGGCTTGGCAATACTATTTTAAAATATTCTAAACTATTCTAGGTTAGGCTATGCTATACTATACTATTCTAGGCTAGGCTATACTATATTATGATAAGCTTTACTACCCATATATGCTAGGCTGGACTAGGCTATGCTAAGCAAGTTTTTGGTAGGCTAGGCTATGTTAGCCTAGGATTTACTTTGGTTTCTAGGCTAAGATAGGCCATATTACACCACCACCACCACCAGCTACACCACCTATACCATTGCAACCTACACCACTGCAACTTACACAATGCTACCTACACAACCACCACTTACACTATCTACACCACCACCACCACCTACTTCACCTAAACCACCATCATTTACACCTACATTACCACCACCTATAACACCACTACCACAACCACCACCTACAATAGCAACACAAAACCACTACCTCCTAAAATTATACCACGTATGCTACTTGCACCAGCTTTTCTACCACCACCTACACTACCACCAACTACACCACCACTTAAGCCACCTACTCCACGGCTACCATTGGTAACACCACCTACACCACCAAGATCAGCTACAACAGCTATACCAGCTACTCCACCACAACCTACACCACCTACACAACCACCACATACACCACTACCACCTCCACCACCACAACCTACACTACTACCACTTACACCAACGCAACCTACACCATAACCTACAGCAACTACACCACCACCAACGAGTAAAGCTAAACCAGTTACACCTATAACTACACCACCACTACCTAAACGACTTAAACCGACATCGTATACACCACCTACCCCATCTACGCCACCTACATCACCATCAGCTACACCACCTACGCCAACACCACTTACCCAACCATTATCTACACCACCAACACTTACACCACATACACCACTTACACCACCTATGCCACCTACAACACAAACCTTCACCAGCAGCAGCACCATCACCTACACTACCACCACCTAAACATTTTCCTACACCACCACCATCTACACCAATTACACCAGCAGTACCTTTAAACCTGCACTACCCACATTACCACCATATACAGTACCTACAGCATCTACACCACCGCCACCTAAACCATCTACAGCATCACCACCCAGTCCACCTAAACCAGCTACACTACCATCAAATACACAACCAGCAACAATAATACCACCAGCTACACCACCACCACATACGCTACCAACAGCTGTCAAACCAACATCTACAATACCAAGACCTACACAATCACCATGTAGACCACCTACACGACGACTACCATCATCTACCCCACTTACCCCTCATATACCAGCACGATCTACACCACAATCAGCAACACAACCTAAACCACCACCACTAAAACAACACCACCTACACTAAGACCACTACCACATACCCATCTACACCACAACCTACATCAACCACACACCACCACTTACACATAAAACTATCCTACCACCGGTTTCACCTCACTACATTGACTAACTACGCCACGTACACCATAAACACCATCACGTATTCGAACTACGCTACCTACGCCACCACTACCTACCCAACTATCAGGTACACAACCTGCTACACCAGGACCACGTGTACTACACCACACCCACACCACCTACAGCACCACTACCTGCACCACATACAATACCAACACATACACCATCTCCAACACCGCCACCTACATCACCACCACTTGGTCCACCTACTCCACATACCCTAAACCACCTACACAACTTACATCAGCTAGACTAAGACCAAATACACCATAACTACGTTTACAACCAACACATAGACTGCATACACCACCTACACCTATACCACCACCACCACGACTTACACAATCACCATCACCCACACTACCACCACCTACATCACCAACACATACACCACAACCACCTACATCACCACAACCTTCACCACCACTTACCTTACCACCACATACACCACGTACACCAACACTGCCACCTACATCAACACCCTCCCCACCCAAGGTTATCCCCGTAATTATTTTATTTTTGCAATAACATCATTCTGTTTCAGCAGATCTTTACAAAGTTTGAGAGCTTTAGGTTGTTTTACTTTCTCTTTCGAATGATATATTTGCCAACGTCCTCCAAAGGTTACCCCGGGAATTATATGGCAAAACCTTATAACTATTTGGCAGATACAAGCAAAATTTAAAATATTTATGTTGTTTTACATTCTTTTTCGAATGATATAATTGCTTTTTGTCAACATGTTTTTTAAATAAGAACTTCATATTCTATGATCTTCGCCAGGAAGAGATCATGGACCGACTTGATCGGTCTTCAAGACAGAAAAAGAGTATTAAAATAGAAAAATTGTTGGTGGATGTCCTCCCTATCCATCTGAACCTGAATACGAAGTAATATTTTGTTTCGCTATATCTTCTCATGTAACTAGGGGTCCTTAATTTGGCGGCAATTCAATCCCCAAGACATTACAGATACTATTCGAGAACACTTTATTGTCATGTTTAGTCTTCTTTTGCAGGTTTGAAGTAGAGGGCTGTAGGACTCAGGTACCGACGGGCCCTACTCTACTTTGTCACCTCAAGAGGCTGAGAAGGAGCGATTAATTTTGAGCCACCTGCCTAGTTTCTTTTCAGTCCTATGTTGAAAGAAAGAAGGGGCTCCCGTTGAAAAAGAGATTGGGTCTCCCGAGGTCGGCCCCAAAGTAAAATAGGATGGGTAAGCCAATGCTCCTGTAGGCCTAGGAGATGAATAAACCTCTCCTCCGGTAGATGAAGGTGGGAAGGAGCTCTGAAGAAGTACAGGTAGGGACACTTGTTTTCAGATGTAGAGTTAGTCCAGATCGGCTCTAAAGATGGAAAATGGGAAGCCCATTACCGCATGAAGATGGTGAGAGGGTAACATCTCTACCAGTTGAATGGGTGCATTGATTTTTCTTCTCCTCCACCACAATTTTGGATGGCCTTCTCAGCAGATGATGACCTCACGATATACACTGTCAGTCGAAAAAGGATCATAAGAGGACGAAACTGCACCGAGCAACCAGAAGCTCTGTGTATAGAAGAGCAAGGTTGGAAATAGGTAGGAGGGTATGTAATAAAGAAAAGTATAGGTAGGCGGATTAACTAAAGAGTTGGGTGGCTTATCACCTATCATTATCAATCCCTGGTGCTAGGTGATCTAACGATGGCATACAGTCCAACAAGGTACCTTGGCTACCTGACTAAATAATGTCAAGGTAGAAACCGTCCTTCTGGTACAAAGTATATGAGGTTATTGAGATAGCTAGTAATACTACTAATTAATAATAATAAAAATAATTCTATTAAATCATAATATCTAATAACATTAATAATAATAATAGATACTAGTACAAAATAGTAATAATAATTAATACTAATAAAAATAATAATATTACACAATAATAGTAATGCCCAGTAATAGTAATACACGATAATTATAATAAAAATATTAATAAATAATATAAATATACTAATAAATAATAATAAGAAATAAGAAGAAGTTCAATGACAATAATTAATGCTAATATTACTAATAACAAATAATAATAATAATAAAAAGTTAGAGTAGTGGTGAGAGGCGGCGAGGGTAAAGCGCACCACCAACCATCTCAGGCCCTATCAAGGGATTTCAAGTCTACCCAGTACAGGGCTCCCTTAATTTGCATCGAGCCAGGGGGGTGGAAAATGCATCTCGTCCCCGTACTAAGTGTAACACGCTACACTGTGGGTTTTCCTGCGGGGATTTACGCGAAGAAGAGTTTTTGAGGAAGTGGGGGGAAGTGGGTCTCTTCCTCGATATTTAAGTTTAAAATTGATTATTGTACCCCTGCATGTGTGAGACAGATGCGCTTCACCTGGAACCCCTGAACGTGTATCAGACTAGCTTTCATTTTATTATTCTTTCGACTTATTTTAATGTAATATTGTCGCCTTTTTTATCATTATTTTATCCTTTTTAAACGATTTTTCTTCTTTTATTTCTCGATGACTGGGACGCTAGAGCAGCTTCTTAAATTGGAAAGAATGCCCTCGTTGGTTGCGGCCATGTTAGGAACTTAAATTTAAAACTAAGAATTTAATGTATATACAATATTTTAGTACTGCGGTAAATAACAAATTTTGAAGTCAAAGAGAAAGCTTGTTAAAACAGTAGAAAAATTTAACCAAGAAAACAAAACTAACCAAATTTAAAACTTTATTTACGAAAGGAGTTAAATCTTTCACTCGTCCATGAAAACGGAAAATAACGAAGGGAACAAACGAAATTTTGTACACAAAACCCTTTGATAAAAACCAAAGACAAACTAAAATTATCCCGAGAAATTTCCTGTAATAACTTTGGAAAGCAAACGCAAGAAAGTTATTCATTTATTATTTTTAGTATTTGATTAACACCTGAAAGACAACATAGAAATTGCTTATTCGTCTTATGGGGTTCAAATATGAGTAAAGTCAACTTCGCGGCTGCCTTATGATGTTTATTACAAAAATAAGATTTTTAAACGCCACACCCTGCAACGAATACCTACCGAACAAAAAAATTTTTAACTCTTTAGAAAATTTAAAAACTTTATCGATATTATAACCATTACATATTCAAAATAAATCAAACGCGTGATTTGCAACGTGAAGTTTATTTTAGGATGGAAGTATGCGATTTTACAACATAGAATACAGACTCTAATGATCTAAGATTATATTTAGTGCAGTTCAGAAAATGGTAATTATTAAAATCTGTTACGAATGCAAATACGTAGTCACGATTCATTCTAGACCAAAGCTTGATTTTAAAATATGCACAAATAACTTACTATATTTCTAATATTTAGTTGTCTTGCACATTAAGAATGACTATATGTATTTTATAATAGTAGTCCATTGTAAGATATGAACCAAACGAAGATTAGTGTTTTATGCTTTTCGGCCATCAGAAATCCCACAGAACACATACTGTACTATCAGCTTACATCTTATCTGCGACATATAAATTAACAGCCAATGAGAGAAAAACGAGGCAGCTCATGTGCGATTAAGACTTGCTCGATAAAGGCTGGAATACCTTTTCTGCTAGATTAAAAGAAGTGGATCTTTCTAAAACTTGGTTGCCACATAGGCCTAATCTATACTTATGTTTGGTTGAAGCGGTTCTTGTGGTTACTAGGTAGGGATTTCTGAGGTGGCCAAGTGTAGAATTGTTAGACTGAAAATGGCAGGTTTAATAAAAAAATTAAGAAACTTCGATAAAGTAAGAAGCCTAATTTAAATCCTGCCCTTAAATAAGGCCTACCCTTAGACCTTTGTTATTAGCATTTTTTAACTAAATGTGTAAACCAGCCGGCAACTACTCTCCCGACTAAAATATTTGTGAGTAGTTGACTCTCATTTTCTCATCGAGAAAATTGATACTGGGAGAAAGACGATGGAAATTACAACTTCAGCTTCTATGATACCAAATAGGAGAAAATTACTTGTATAGAGATAAAAGAAAAGTTTTAGGTCCAACATTAAGAATTAATACCAAGTAATAACAGAAAATTATACATAGTACTACAAATGGTAGCACTATCCTAAGCTCCATTCCCATGCACATGTTGATAAAAGAAGAATAATTCACTACACGAGTAGTACCAACGAATACGATAAGGATAAGAGAACGATGATTTAATTGTGAGAGGTTAATGAAGAGGAAAAATTGAAACGAATAACAGAACCACAATATTTTACTTGTATCAAAAATACAAAAAAAGAACAAAACAAATGGAATGATCGCATTCCCAAACCAAGAAAAACAAAAGGGTTCAAGTACCAATAGCCAAATCCGACCCTTATAAACGATGATGAAGCTACAAACAACGGTTCATTTCAACAACTTGATGTGAATCCAATTAAGAGAAACGAATGTGAACCACTAGAGTAAAATTAAAGAAGCAAAATCAGAATATAAATAAATATCTCTACAACAATGGAGCAGATAAACAAAACGAAGTAAAAAAGATAACACAGAGCAGAATTTAGCTAAGTCAAAGGCATTAATGAGATCACACCATAAATAAATAAAAAGAAACAAATTAGGTGCAGGAAACTAAATAAACGAATCTACCAACAACTATTACTCATAGACAACATAATCACTTTGCTGTTAAGAATTGAAACAGTAAATGAACGGTAAATGATATACTTTAGTTTCTATCGCAATTAAAACTTTAACTCACAATAACCTAGGCTTTCTTCTTATGCTGTTCGTACGACCTTTAAGGTTTGCCCGTCTAGGCACTTCTCAAAAGCTTAAGTTGTTTTTTTATTTTGTTTTATCTTCACTAACTCTAAAAACCTCTTCCTGTTCTCTCAGATACATTCACTTCCCCCTCAGTTTGCATGGAGCTGAAGCCACAAAGGTGAAATTATCTCGAATAACGAAGTGATGGCAGGCCTTTTCCTCTACTTCACCCTTATATTAAGGAAGAAGATAAGGAGAGAGAGGAACAACAAAACTGTACTCACTCCCTTAAATGTTTCAGATCATTTTTCCTTCTGACTTCGTGGTGTCAATAGCTCCACTCTGCTCTTTAAATCTTGAAGTGATGGAAATCTGCAATTACTTTTAAATTTCAGATTATTGTTATATTTATAGATGATTTTTACTTATTATTATTATGTTTTTTTGGCTGTAACGAACACTGATATAAGCAAAATTAAAATGATTGTTAGAAGGCATTCATATTAGCCGTTATGGCAAAACTCCTGTTACACTCATTACGACGCCCCCAACAATAATAATTTTGATGCAGTCAGATACGTTTTTATTATTTCAACATTTGAGTATCTGTTTGAATTGAAATATTAATCAATTTTGCCGCCCTTGACAGTGAACGCGCGTTCCAGGCGAGAACTGCAGGCCGCTCACTCGTTGCGGACGAAGTCCTTCCTTATGCTGGCCCACAGGCAGTTGAAGCACTGCAGTTCCTTGACCTTGCTGAGCCGACCTTGCAGGCTTTCCCGTCGACATTTGGCATACACTTGAAGTATGCCTGAACTAGTTTGATCTTTAAGGTCTTTCCCGTTCTTGAGTAACTGCTTAGTGATATCGGACTTGTTATAGCCAGAAAGTCGATACAACAGCACAAAATGGAAAAGTATAACTTTAACTTTGATTGACAAAACTTCTTCTATCACACACGTACACCTCTCGAATGTTTGAAAAACGAGTGTAACAAAGCTTATGCATAAACTTTGTCTTCATCACAGTTTTAACTTACTTACACTTAACACATCTAAATTATATATTTCAGCTGAAGATTGAAGCTGTTATTAATATTGATGTCCAATTGTTGAATATTTAGACTTAGAGAATGATGTATGTTTCGTGGTACTTTAACTTTAATCTTGCACCAGAGCAGGAGTTATGCAACCTAGTAACTAGTAATTTATTCTTTATCTCAACCACCTTTTGCCAGATTCTGACCACGTCTGGTTATTTCGGAAACTGCCCAAAGGTTAAGATAAGTCTTTAACTATAATATCGATGCTTCATTTTACAGGTAACTTCATTCTATTCTTATTTTAGGGGATTAGTTGAACAGATAAATTTATTTATATGAGTTTTAATAACTCCATACTCTTTTGGTTTTTGCTACAAATATTTTTACATTTTTTATATGTCACATAAGCCTTTTGGATATGACAGTCATCGATCTTGTATACTAAAGGTTGTTTAATTAAATTGGCCTTAGCTCTTCTCTTTTAAAATTTATGCTTATTTGTTTATCCAACTGCTATTGTTAAATTATTTAGCGTTATAGATGTTTATGCATGTGCTATTGTGGAATAATCTATGATATCATTAATGACTTACCTTCCATGCATAATCCTTTTCAATACAAATTTCATGCTCAGACCAATTGGCTCTAGTTCAAGCAAAGGTTGGGCAAATCTGTTATCAGACTAGAAATATTTCATTTTTTTATGCAAATGATAGTAAGTAGATGGCACTTTTTATTGTTAGCAATATTGAGGTCGTTTAATTTAACTTTGTGTTGTTATAAACCCTTATTTTGAAACGTTAGAACTTTTAGCCATATTTTGTTCCTTATAAAGGATCTGGTTTCAAACAACTTTCTTAAAGTGTTTACATTTAAGGCAAAATTGCATTCCCATTCAGTTTCTAATTGAATTTATACTATTCCTTATTACAGATCGAAATTTACAAGGTATCTCTGTGTGTGTGTTTACATGTTTAATTTTTACATTATCAGGGCTTTAATCTGGTTTAAAAGTTCCTATCGACTTACGAATATTAAATGAGAAATAGCAATGCTTCTACATGCTGAAAAGTACCAAGAAAGGGAAGGTGAGATTTTTAGACCAGCAAAATCATTCCATATATTCTAAAGCTCTAGAAGTTAGTAGCAATATACCTATTATTTATTCAACTTCCTAACTCAGTATTATTTGTTTGACATTGAGTTATGTCAGTACTCTGCGAACACGGCTTTATTTTATATACCAAATAATTACTTCTATGTACATCTTACAATCGATGTCATTTACCCTGAGCAGAAATTACAATAGAAGCATTTGCTCTTGAGTCATTTTCTCTTTCTCCATAAAGACAAATTCTAAGCAACCACACTCCTTACCCAACAATTTTAGACCACATAATTCCGCTTCCATATTCAAGACGGTCTCAATTTCCATTTTTGGCGAGTCAATATTTTTTGTTAATTTCTTTCTTTTTATTCTAGTTCCTCTTTTACCTATAAATTTAATTCGGCCGTCGTCAATATCCAGTTTTGAAGACAGTTCGCATTTTAATAGGATATATTTGGAGTTAAAAGTCTTCTTTATTAGTGGAACACGTTTGGAAAAAACCCAAGTAGATCACCATTCTTGTCCATTTTCAGAGCTACAGTGAAATTAATTAAATATCTTTCTTCTCACACGTCTCACATTTTGGGGCAGTAATTAAATGTATTCGCTTTTATTATTCTCCTAATGTCACATAATTCAAAGAGACGTTTTTACTGAGATGATAGTTTAAATTTTATTAAGAAGAGAAAATTATATTGCACTCGTAATCTTTATATACAAAATATCCGGGAGTGATTACAAAGTTCTCGGATTTCTGCTTATAAATAAAGATGAGCAATGATGATTTATTAAGGAGTGAATATACATATGAGATTTAACAGATAAATATGTAAAATAAATGAATAATAATGGGGAAAGAACATGAAATTGATCGGAGATTGGAAAGGTATAAGTTAAAGTATGAAGTAAAAGTTCCGCAAAAATGCGGAAATCAGATATTTAGGTAATTTACATTATACTTGAACATAATTAAAATACATTTTAAGATTAATCATCCCTAATAATTAAATACAAATATAATAGAGATACTCATTTTTCTACTATTGTATATTTAAGTAGTTCTAGTATTTCTATTAATTAAGTAGAAATATATTAGGTTTATTATTTAATCCTTTTAGTTATATTTAAATTCATTTTAGAATTATTTGTAACTTAGTTCTTTGTATTTACGCACTTTAATATTTTATTGTTTATATTGAAATTATTAATTAAATATTTAACACTGTCTCAAGTTTTACTTTAATCACATATTTTTATTATTTACCTTATACTTATTCACCCCAGTTACTCTATTTTGTATTTTGATACTTTAATTACTAGTTTTACTATTTAGAATTATTTATGTATTTATTAACTTCCGATACTTATATACGTTTTTCACTTTATTTTGTATATACTTACTTCAATCACATATTTCTATTTATAAACATTTGATTATTTATATATTTATTCACTTTCTTCTAAGTTTATAACTTTTACTAATTTATTATTACACTTTGGAATTTCCAAGGGTTTTTGACCACTTTTGAATAACTTAGACGTCTGCATATTAACTATATGGACGTTTTCTGTAGCGTTCTTCTTCTATTAGTTCTTCGTTTTATTTTGCGGAGTACGGTCCCTCGGAGGTCTACTTATACTTGACCCCCTAAATACCTCGGAGGTACACCTCTGAGTCTTTTTTCTGGGGCTTGCACAGAGATGAACAGAAGATCTTAAAGGCGAGGTCCTCCACGTCGAAGAGGTAGCCTTTCTCCAGTACCCGTTTCTTGAGAAAGACCTGCGCGACTTCGTCTCCTGATTTTAATATGTCCTCTTCTTCCTCCTCAGCTTGCTGGTAGTCTTTATCCTTAATTACTGATATGGTTTTCTTATTTTTAGGGTTTCTTTTCCTTTTTCTTTGACCTTTAGTTAGGGCACTCACTTTTTGAATCTTTTTCTTCGTTAGATTTTTATCTTTCTGTGAGCGATTGTCTGGTCTTCTATAAATTTCATGTTCAAAATTTCTTCAGAAGAAGGGTTGGGGCGAACCATGGATTTTTCACTAGGCCGTCATCTCCAGAAGGCGATTAATTTCCTCGGCAAATGTATCCTTTTTTGCCAGACTTGTCCAGTGGGCAAATATAATAATCATTACCATTATTTTCATTCTTTCGTTGTCATTATCAACTTCGGAGTACTGGCCGGTTCTGCAGGGTTTGTTCGAGTTGAGGTAGCTAGCGTTGCTTCCCCGTGAGTTCTTTTATTTGCCTCGTTTTCCGTTTTCGCCTTTCCTCTTTTTAGCCCAATTGCCTCCTTACGCATGGGGCACCTATGGCCAGAGCCCTGTAGTCTCCCCCGCAGTTGATGCACTTCGGTTTTTCTGTTTTGTAATCCTTCCACCAGTTACCAGTTTTGGCGCAGTTAGACAAGCTTCTTCAGCCAACTGGCACTCATTCGTTGGTAAGAAGGTTTTCCACCGCTTGAGCTTGAAGCAGGATCCAAGTGGAATGAACTCCTCTACCTCAATCTTTTCCGAAGCCAACCTTAGTTAGAACCCAGGAGACCTTCGTTTATTGCTCTGTGGGCCATTTCGACGTTTGTGAAGACAATTTTGATGATGATCTGGGCTTTTCCAAGCTTCTCAATTTTGCTGATGTTAACCCACTTTTGTTGTTTGATGAACTCGTCATTGGTTCTTCACATGAATTTTCAGTGAAGAACGGGTCGAGCTTTCTGAAAATGATCGTTCTTCTGGCCAGGATTTCAGGTGGAACAGAGGACTCAAACCCAATTTTATGTAGGGTAAATTCGTAGAATGAAGTTTAATTTTAAGGTAATTCTAAGTAATTCCACAGGAAAATGACAGAAAATCAAAATTCCTTACGTCTATGCAGGCTTAAGAAAGGGGCAGAAAAAGCAAAGATAAAAGAGTAAATGAGAACAAGAGAGGTCAACAAAATTATAAATGTAAAAAATCTCTTCAGATAAAGTGGTCGCCCGTAAATTTAGCATTTGCAAATAGTATAAAATCTACCAATTTCGAAATAATTTTAACAATAGTTAAAAAAAACTGAAACCACCTTTCCAAGACAAACTAATTTACCAGCATTCAATAAACTTATGAAAATGAATAAGAAATGAGAAAGGTAGCATTCCTATAAATTTAAATCATTTATGATCCTGAGTAGAAAAACACGGGGAATAATAACAAAAATATATCTAATAATATCTCCAATAAAAACAGATAAAATCATTTGAATTTGTTGAATTGGATGGCCGCGAAAATGAATCGGAAACAGCATATGGCTTGATTCAGCTTACCCACCCTTTTCTCCTATTTTCCAATTAACTCGCAGTGAGAAGATCAGATGTCTTATAACTGGTCTCTCTTCAAGAAGGTAATCCTTGCTAAGAATTAGAAAATGGCTTAGTATAATAGCGTTATATATACCTCTCCCCTCTCTAATATTTTATTAAATATCAGCTCTATTGCAAACAAATATTCTGAGCTCTGCACGCTGGTGACTAAAAATAGATAAACATCGTTGTGGTCTCAGAGCAATGGATTCGCACCGATACAAGGAACCTTGCATGTGACATCACTAAATAATGTTGAACAATTATTGCATAGGACAAATGGTGGTGGAAGTTTTTGCTCACGTACGGGAAAAATATCCACCACTCCATATAGGCTATACCGGGCGAAGAAACTATGAAATTAGATTTAAGGATCAACGCGTTTAATTACATGCTTGTTAAGCTATGTCACATGAGACACTGGCGATCGACGACGAGCTTTACGCTTAATTATTGGGTTTAGTTAATAGTCACCCCGTCTATCGTTTTGGTTAATTTTTAAATATCGCGTTACTTGTGACACAAAACCGTGGTGGTTCGTTGCTATTACTAATAGAAATTAGTGCAGTAAGACTGCAAGCCAAGCAAGGGTAATAGAGTTTTTTTTGCATCCTTCATTAATGAGAAAAACGGAGATCCAGTAACCACACGAATGTTAGGTTTGCCTTTTTTAAGAATCTTTCCAGGTAAGAACAGAATATAGGCCCCCGAGACATTTAAATTAAATAATCAGACAAAATATCTTTTGAATAATAAATATGAAGCAGCCATTTGACCACGTTTTAAAGCATTAATCATGGATATAAAAGCTGAGTAGGGGCCCCAAAATAATCTAAAGGCAGTGGGCGTAGATCTAGAAATTCGAGACCTCCGTTAAGCGAATGCAAAGCCATCGTACTGCTTCAAGACCAGTACATTAACGTTTTAAAGGATTATTTTGTCTCAGTATTCACGAGAGAATTTTATACTAAGATACCAAAAGAAAAGCGATAAATTTGAGGAGACAAATAGTTTAGAGTAATTAAGATATGTTCGGAAGAGAGAGTGTATTGCTGAACGAGTGAAACCTCTAGAAAGTTTGAGTCGTGTCACTCTCTTGCAGCGACTTCCTTGAATGGCCATGTAACAGGTTATAGGCAACGTGTCCCTGGAATGTGGCAAAGTTTGATTGACTAGTGGATGGCTAATGGGATTCTGATCTATAAGAAAGTTAACCTTCATCCTCGTGGGGAATTATTATCAGCCGATAGAAATTACTTCAAAAGTGGTAAATGGGTTAAAGGGAGTAAACAAAGATAGCATCTCAGAGCACTTAGATTCCCTCAATTCCTTCAAGATTATCAGCAATAATTCTCTAAGAAACGGTTGGTCTAAACTAACTTGTTGGTGTTTTCTACAACTTTACGTAATAGTACCTACTCCCAATCTGTTTATGCAGAAAATCCGTCTTCTACTTATCTCACCACTTCACAAAATAAAGTCCTATACTAGTATATCTCCAATTCAAAAACTATGAACAGCGTGACCCTAGTTTCAGTAGCATGACCGCAACTACCGTGGCCAGACGTCTTACAGCCTACTTACGAGTTGACGCAATAATAGATCATATGCAAAAGGGTTACTCCTTTCAAGAGCTACGCTCACCATTAATACCGCTATCCTTCACCACGACTAGCAAGAAGCCTGAGGTATTCAAATTGACTGAAGCCGTCGAAACTAACAAGATAAGATTGATATAAATATTGAACTAATTACGGAAAGAGACTATCCTAACCTATCCTAACCAATAGCTGAAGAGGCACCATCCTCCTCCCGGTTGGTTTTCTTCCTTTTCCTTAATACTGCGCCTTTTTAACCTGAATCATCTAAATTTGAACGTAACTCAGTATATATTTTGTTTGGAAGCCATTCGGCAATTTTATATTCCCTCTATATCTGTTTAAGAAGCATTTTATTTTCTTGTAAATGAACATCAAAGATTTATGCCAATTTTGGGGCAAAATTAAGGCATTGCTAATCGAAGAATATCAGTATTATTCACTTCAATTTGTACGCCTTTTCTTCACATTACAAGTTGTTTCACTGGGCCTCAGAGGCGATAAAATCCCTCAGAAAGGACATAAACTTATTCCGAGACACCTTGCAACGTGGCAGGTCATCTTCAGGGATTGGTAAATGAAAATGATTTTTATAAATGAATTAATGAATGATGGAATAAGATTGGTGAAAAAAATGATAGTGCTAGAAAACAAAAGAGTGTAGCGAAATACACAATGTAGTGTGCTTTCGTGTCGAAGGCATCTCTTGTAGGCTCGTAACACTGTTGCTTGTTTTTTATCACTTTCTTTTTAGATTAACAATTCTTGCTTTTTGATAAAATTCTATATTTTATTTTTATTTGTTTTGTTTTTGGTTTGGGTTTGTTTGTTTTATTTTATTTTTTATATTTTTATTTATTATTTTATTAGTTTGGATTTATTTATCTTTTTATTTTGATTATTATTCTTATTACAACTAGTCTTTTCCATGTACATTAATTGTCCTAATCTACAAGTATTTGAGAATAATAAAAGTAAAATGATATCTATTAGTAAATAAAACATAAAAATATAGAAAAAATACAATATAACTATTCCTAATCTATTGTCGTTGATTTAGCTACTCTACTCTTATCACTCCTAATCTATTAGGCGCTCAAGCATTTATATTATTGCTTTGCTAAACTTTTTTTAGTTTACTTTTGAATCATAAATATAATAAAGTTAACAGAAAATAATTGCTAATTAAAATACTGAAGGGAAACTGAAATCTACTCTTTTATATGCCTAAAAATATAACAATATAAAATTGTAATAATTCCTTAAATAAATTAAAAACAAATGTTGTTGCATGTGTACATATCTATCATTGCCCTTTCTGCATTAAGTCTGCGACTTGGAAATTTTGTCAGTCTTGAAACTTTTCTTTTTATTCTCGTCAGCTCGATGTCCAAGTTGAAGTATTGTTCAGGTAAGATTTCTCTGTCTATTCTGTCCCAAGTTATTTTTGCGTGTGTTTGTAATATTGTGTTTATACGGTTTATTTTTGCTTAGTTGTGTAATCTCTGTTGTGATATGCGATCCACTTTTCTTATATGGTTTATGCTCAAGGAGGCTTTGTTTTGAATCCTTTGCATTGTGCCTAGAACCTTCATTTTTATTCCTGTGGTCTGGGTTAACACCACCGGATATATCAACTTGGACCTCACGAAGCAAAGGTAGATCTTTCTTAGGGTACTGCTGCTCAGGTTGCGGAACCTGAACAATTTCCCAACTCTATCTTTGCTATGTGGATCATGTTCTCGATGTGCTGTTTATAGCCGCCGTTGGTCATTTTGAGCCAGAGTACCTTGCCTCCCAAAGAATAGTGGTGGCGTTGAGCGCCAACTTAAATGTCGTCTTGTTGATAGCAGTTCATCTTCCATTTTCACTCGAACTAATTTATGTTCTTGATCTCGGTCGCCGTCTCCGCGGCCTGAATTATCTCATTATTGTATGTACTCTGGCAATCTGCGTGATGTCATCAGCGAATTGCAGATAAATCGCGTCACCTTTGACTGCTGATGGAAGTTTATATTGAAGATCTTATATAGGAGAAGGGTGAGACAACGGCCTTGTGGCATCCACGCATCAATGACTCCATCTTCAAACTCTAGGTTGAGGTCTTAATTGTCCTCTGGCGTTTTAGAGAAATCTTCTCTCCAGTGCTTCCTGAATCGTACTTCTAGTTCTTATGCTTCCTCGATGTACGATTCCTCCTAATTGATGCGTGTCTTTCCCCGTGTGTTTATTCGCCTAAGTTTTTGTATTTATCTCTAGAACTTAGATGGATTGTCTGCGTACTGGATGTTTTAGTTTAGTTTGTCCAATATTAGCGTCTCTTGGCCTCAAATACTAGTTGCCAGTTCAGCTTCAAAGCAACGCATCCAGCGACTATTTCGCTGCACATTCCCTATCTTCTCCACCAATCAAAAAGCTCCTTATGCTCACTTGCGATCTCCCTGATCTCGACGGATCATCTAGACTGGTTGAGTTTTGTATAGGATGTTGTTGAAACGCCTTCCCTGTCTGTCCTGATGATCAAATTGTTAGGATTTCCAACTCTTCTTCTATTTCTTCGAGATTCTCCTCACTCAGGTCTAGTGGTTAATGATATTCGTTTGGTATTTCCCGGTAGCTATCCCAGTTAGCCCGGGTAAAAGATATTCGCGGTGCTATTGGGATCTAAATGGGCGCGAGGGAGATGCTTGTGAGCATAGGGATGTAGTCGTTCGGGACAGGAGGGACCAGCGTACTCTGGTAGTTGAATGGGAAGTCGCAGCTAGTTATGATTATGTCAGGCCCCTTAGCTACTCGGGATGCTACGTATATGGGGAAGTCTCGTGCAACTAACTAGTTATGGTTATTAAGGGCTCCAGGTTACTTCTCCTTGCGTTAGCCCTAGAGTTTCCCGCTGCACCCGGGTCACATCCGAAGAAGACTTTCCTTTGGTATGAAATAACACGTTGAAAAGGTGTAAGGGTAGTTCTCTCTATTTGGAGGTTGGTATCCTTCCGCTATTGCAAGATCTCCGAACCAGATAGTGCTCGCAATTGCAAATAAAGGACTCCTTAAGCCCTGGTAGTAGTTTGAATTTAAAGTCTCGCTTTATCGCGGTTACCACCCTGTCTTGCCTTTCTTGAGTGCAGGTTTTGCGTTGTGTAGTTTGGGATCTTAATTTTTTGTCTCTCTTGGTTGATTCCGTGTTCTGTGATGAGTATAATTTCAGGGCTGGCTGTCTGAAGGTGGTTAAATAAACAAGCCTTTTGCTTGTCCATCCATCAACGTTTGAATTTAGTATTTTCAGTTTGTTGCTCATCGTTCCATATTTTTGGTATGTTGCCCTTTCCTTGGTTTTCTACTTTCTTTCCGTTTTAGCTTTCCTTACTGTGTTTTCTTGAATTCTTGAGTGGTCAAAGTCTTGAAGGTTTCGACTTGGAGAACTATGTCTGCGAGGAGGGCTTTTTCGACCCTCTCCTCTTCAGCATCCGCGTTGAAGCTTAATTTGAACACCCCAGTTCGGACTACCTCGAAAACTTGTGCGTTCGATGCTTTTCTGGGCAAGGGTGCACCCTCACTAGCGTAGACTTTGAGGTTGATGTCATCTCCATCAAGCAATTTTTTTTTCGTTGCCTCCAACTTCCCTCTTCTTTTTGGTTCGTAGGGAGTGTCTGTATCGTCAATAGTGTCCAAGTCTGATGTCTCTCGTTTTCCTTTATTCTTCCTGACCTTGAGTTTCCTTTGTTGGTTGCTGGTTTGATTCTTAAGCATCGGTATTCTTTTTCTTTGGCTTTTCTTCCGTTTTTGCTGGCTGATTATCCGTTTGTGTGAACCTCATTTGCAATGCCTCCTCTGAGAATGGTTTTATTGGAGAGACGATAGGTCCAATCCCGTTTGCTTCCATCATGACACTGAGTTCGTCTGCGCAAATCTCCGGTTTCATCAGGTTCTTTGGGTGAACATACATGATGCATGTTAATATTTTAACCGGCATCCCTCTGTTCACATTGAGATACATCTTCTTTGGCTCATATTCTGCTATTGTTGTTCGGGTAACTTGGACGTTAGTAGCATTTCATTTCTTTTTTTTCGCTTCCATTTTGTCTTTTGTTTTTTGACGAATGATTTATTTTTTTCAGTTGAAAGATCATCATTTGTTTTATGACCCATTTTACAATTCGCGCACCTAACCTGGGAGCCTTTGCAAGCCCTCCAGTTATTCCCTAATTCTCCACACCGGGAGGACGTTTCTTAGTGTTGTTTACACTCTTCCATTGTGTGATCTTCCATTTTAAAACATCTGAATCACATCTGGATGGGTACGAGTCTTCTCTATCTATTTGTTCGCCGCTAACTCTCACATTGAATAGTTGTAGCCCAACTTTTCTTTTCTCGCCATGGCGTTATCAGTGAATATAACATTGAATACATGCGTGTATTTGGAGTTATTACTCCTGTCCTTGAATTTTATTATTTCTACCACTTCAGCCAGGGTGTGGTTTTGGACGATCTCTTCCTTGTTGTTTTGCCCGATCCAGGGTTCCAGACTTCTACAAATGATCTGGGATGGGACAGTATCTGATGTGGTGTGGCTGGCTGGAGATTGATCTTGCATTGAGTTTTAATAAAGCTCTACTTGGTTAAACACACTACGTAGCTCTCTTTCTCGCGAATTGCGATATATCCGGCTGCGAACTTCAAAAGCCGAACTACTCCGACGTTGAGGTTCCATAGACGCCCGGAAAACACTTGCCTCGTTTCAAGTTTCTCCTCTTCGGGGAGTGGCCTCAGTGGTATTCTTGTTGTAATCGTTAGCTCTATGGTTGTAACTATGGGCTCCTCGAAGTTGTCCGGCTTCTTTTTACTCCTTTTTTCCTTTGGGATGATAAGTAGAAAAGCCTTTTCCTTTTTACATTCCCGAGATGTCCTGGTTTTTGGTGTATTAGTCGAGGTGTTCCCCCTCTCCTGTCTGTCCCTACCTTCGTGATTATGAATTGCCCTTAGAGGGATGATATGATGAGGCATGAGACTGTGGAGCCCTCTCTAGGATTATATGTGACGGACATTTTCTTGGTGAGCGCGGAATCAACCAAGGCTAACCGGGAGTACCGCCTTTCGAGGGTTTGGTTATCAGAGCTGCTGCCGGCATACAGAGAGATGCGGGCTACTTCCCTCAGTGTCCTGGTTGGGATTCCAGTGTTGGGAAATGAGGGCGGACCTCCACTACCCTCCCCATAAGTTCGGACTCTGCCCATCTCCAGGAGCTTCTTACGCTCGGTTCATCATTGGGCTAATCCTCAAACCTACTTTCCCTGGTGCTACCAATTATAACTTTAACACAAAAGTGCATAGTTGGTACGAAGTGATGAAAACTGGATACATAATGCTGCTTGTTTTTCCTGTATTAATAACTCTTTTTTAAAATTCCCCGTAAGGGGAGATATCTCGACGATTTAATGTGTTCTTAATTTACCCTTTTCCTTACCGCCTTTACCAAATAAAATTTCTGAATGGGCTGCGCATGTTTATTCTTTATCCGTTCTGAACAGTCGACAATGATTTATTGGACATTGTGCATATTAAGGTGAAGAAGAGAAAATTAGAACCATTAGTATTTGAGATATAGTGGTGAAACTTTTTGAAAAGATAAAAGAGAAATAGTTAAGTTCGATTTTGCAGGATGTATTCCCTGGTGAAAGGGTATCTCCAGGAAAATTACGAATAGCATCAAAAGCATTAGAGCATAGTATCAGTTGGTAAGAACCCTGGTGAAACGGTAGCTCTGGCATTGTAGAGTTGTAATCCATGTTTATGATTTGTGACAATTGGTTGGCATTCAAGCCTTTGTAGTGATTTGGTAAAAATCCTTCACTACTGTTAGTCAAATTTGGTTTATATTTGTCGTAATTATTGTTTGTGCATTCGGGTTATTATTTTGTTAAATTAGGTTGGTGTCATGGTTCGGTAAGCTCTTTTTCAATTCACAGCTAGCCTTAGATGATAAGCTCGCAATGTAGCCTAGTTGTATTTGGTTAGTACGTGTTTATTCTCGTTTCCACATTCGCTCCTTGGGAGGGGGGCAAGGGGAGTCTTACCTTTGCCAGATCTGTTCTTCGAAACTCAAAGTCCGTATAAACAACCTACTTGTTTGTCTAGAACTACACGAGTCCGCGGAAGAGAGCATCTTTAAATAGGTTTTCTGGCTTGTCTGCCGTGAGGTTCCATTTATTATTGCCAGGCCGTTAGGCCATTGACAATATCATATGAGCCTGCTTGCTCTGGAAACTGGTTCCCTTCGTTATATATATTCTGAGGTTAAGCATCTTCTATTAGTACACATACCTGGGAGTCCGATTCATCGGTTACGAGGACCTACTCGGTCGCCGTGACTGCGAGGACTTTTGTGGCGGGGGGAATGCTCCACCTTTTTGATTCTCACAGCCAGGGATTCTTCCCGCTAGACTCGTAAATCTGTTGCAGCTTTCTCTGTTTTGTGTTTATTTTGAGCCTTCTGCTGGGCAGCCCTAGCCTGGACTCGGGGATCCCGTGAAAGGGCATTGGCCGCTCTGCTCGTTGTCAGGTTGGTGGTTAATAACTCTTAGGAATTCTTTTGACCGAGGGCTTTGCGAAAACCATATTTCCTCCATGCCGTTTTCACCTGCATGGTGTTTAATTCCTTCGCAAAGGTACCAGGCCTGGTCAGGTTGGCTATTTGTGCATAATATATGCAACACATTATTTTGGCGGACTTTTCTTCTTAGATTTACAGAAAAGTATGATTTATGGCCACAATCCTCTCTGCGACCGCTGTCTTGGCAGCCTACGCATAGATGGCGTTAACTTTCCTCTCTTCCACTTTTTGGCTGTTTTTATGTTATTTTCTTTGCTTTTTTTAACGAGACACGTCATTGCCAATGTCCTCTGTGAGCCAACACAATTGAGGAACTTCTGGACAGAACTTTTACATTCACGCCAGGTGTCGAGGGACGAAGGCGTGTGACTAAAAACTCCCTAAATCTACAGAACACTGTAGGCCAGGCAGCGACTATCGGCACCGCGCTCTGGTACACTTGGATTAGGAAAAAGGTAAGGACATTCTACTTAGAGTGCCATATTATTAGGTTAGGTCTTTAAAAGGGAATACGTTTGCCGGGTTAGTCTCAAGGGTTATTGGATATATAAACACCTCTAGAAAATAAACTTTAATACAAATAATAAGAACAATGGCACAGATAAATATGGAAATCTAAATAATAATCAGTACGAAAAAAAATATTATGACAGGCCAAAATTAACGAAACTAGGTCCTGCATAATATATAAGTGATATAATAAGTTGAATTGAATGAAAGATTTAACAAGTCTATTGGCGTTACACCAGATGGGGAATTTTTCATAGAACTGACAACGAAGAGGTGGGACTTACAAGGAAAGGACTCCTGGTTACCTCTGGATAATAAACTGGGGATGTGGAAGACAAATGGCCAGGTCTTCTTCCATGGGCTCTCAATTCTAAGGCATCAAGAGACATTCCAAAAGAGGTTGAGATTTTTCGGTGGACGGCAGGAAGTTTCAACCAATGTGGCGAGACGAGAGTGACCCAGAACAATCTTCCGGGCTATAATCTTCCGGGCTATAATCTTCCGAGATGGCAATAAGCTCGGGTTCTTTCTATCTACTGAGGATTTGCAGACATCACCTTAAATAGGAGCCACAGCCATGGTTGACAGACGCCTGGGCCCGTGAGGGTGTTACAAGGGGATATCGGACTTGGCTTAAGCAAACATGGACCTTGATCATTTCGGTCATCGACGAGGCGAAAGGGAATTAAGCGAGATTTGCAAGGGATATCGGACGAAGCTTAGGCAAACATAAACCTTGATAATTTGGGGCATCGACGAGGCGAACGGGAATTAAGAGAGATTTCCTTTCTTCCCTAAAAGGAAGAAGATGGACACGGCTGGCACCTGGGAGCGGAACAGCGATATCAAATTGGGGGGAAAAAAGTGATAAAGGATTCCAAATTAAACACAGCTACGATAGTCTGCCTTGACCAGAGAAATTCTGTGTGATAATAGCGTATTGAGGTTTATACTCCCACACGCCTACCTTCCTAAGATGAAATTTCACAGATACGTAGGGGGTTGGAAAATGTCTTTCCCTACAAATAGAGGGATACGGATGGAAAAAATCATTTACCTAACGGGATACAAGCTCATAGTGGAATCTTTAACGTCGGGCCCACATAGCCGTAAACACCTAAAAAATCAATTCATATGAGGTTGTGGAACTTAGGAGTTAACGATAAGTAATAATAAAAAATAAATAAACATGGTGACCATTACAATTAATTACAAAAGAAAAAAATAATTAAAGCTAAGTTATACAGAGGGACAAGGCTTAACAATAGATACAATTGTGATTACACGCCCTCGGTGACTAGATCTTAGGAGGTAGCAGAATGCTCCACTATAGGGTTCCTCCTAAAACAGTCAGCCATGCAATTTTCGCAACCCTTAATATATAATATGCGAAATTGGTACTCCATCAACAGTAAACTCCATCGTATGAGTATACTGTTCTGACGTTTACTATTTTTAAATATTGTAAGGGGCGGTGATCCATTTCGATCACGAACTCCTTTCCAAATAGATACATTTAAAATTTTTGTACCTACAAACTATTGCGAGAGTCTCACGTTCTATGGTTGCGTAGTTCTTCTCACGCGACGAGAGCTTCAGGCTCGAGTGCAATCAGATGGCTGCAATCATCATCGTATTGCAACAACACGCACCCTACTCCTTCTTTGCATGCGTAGGACCTGATTTTGAAAGGCTTGGTCGGATTAGGGATTCTTAGAATGGGTGCAGAAGTGAGCCTATCCTTAAGTTTCTTAAAGTGGGCTGATTCTTTGGGGTTCCACAGGAGAGGATATCGGAATTGCTTCTTTAACAGGGCGCTAAGTGGAGAAGCTAAGGCGCAACATTGAGGACAAAACGCCGGTACAAAAAAGGGGATCCCCAAAAGGAGCGGAGCTGTTTCTTCGTACGCAGAAGAGGCATGCAGGTAATATCCTAAACTTTATCTTGCTGGGGGGTCTTCTAGGTTTCCCCGATATGAAAACCTAAATAACGAATGGAATTATAAGCAAAAATCACATTTGCTAGGTCCAATGGTCAATCCGTGTTCCCGTAACCTCATGAAGAGGTATCGAAGGGAGACTAGGTGCTGTTCCCATGTAAGTGTAGCAACTTACAGATTATCGAAATAAAATGACACGTCACCTAGGCCAACCAGCATTCGCCGCATCATTCTATTATATTTACTGCATGCAGTAGCCAAACCAAAGGAAAGACGCCTAAATTGCATTATGCCCTTCTCCGTGGGGAACGCAGTGTACTTCCGAGTAATATCATTAAAGGAAATTTGCTAATAGTCCTTACATAGCTCTTTTTCTGTGATAATTTTGCCTCTTCAAACAGGTGTACGTTCTGGTCAATGAGCAGGATCGGTTCTGCGTCAAAAACCGTCAAGGAATTCAATGTCCGGAAATCTACACACATTCTGAATGTTTGATCGGGCTTACTTACCATTACAATAGGGGGGGCAGAAATCAGAGGTGGAGTACTCAATGATTCCCAACTTTAATAGGGTTCCACCTCTGAATTAAAGGCCAGATGAAGATGCACATGCAAGGGGGACGGTTTAGTTCGAACAGGTTCTTGTGTTTTCAGAGAGATGTCATGTATGAAATGACACGCATATCCGGGCTTTTCCGAAATCAGCTTGTCAAATTCAGCTGATAAATTAGCCAGTTGAGCCTTTTGCGGCAGTTCCAATTGCGTCTTTAAATCGAGTTCCGGGACGGTTTCTTCACTGGAACCGGGGAGTGAGGGTAGGTGGGGTTTCTTATCTGACTCGACGCAAACTGTCTGTATCAGATTGAGAGGCTCGGTGTGGGAAGTGGCTTCCATCACCGACCCTTTGTCAAGTGCGACTAAGTTATTAATACACGCGCGGCGCTGGTATCGCTTAAGCAGGTTTATGTGATATAACTTATTACCGAAGGAGGTCTTTTTGAGGTAGTCCACGGGTCCTCGTGCTTCTAAAACCGGGGACGGGCCTTTTCACTGTGAAAGGAGCTTATTAGATTCAGTTGCGAGGAGGAGCAGTACCTTATCACCTGGTTGGTGGCGTCGATCTTTTGCCTTTACGTCGAAATAAGTCTGATATTGCTCCAAATTAAGATCCGTATTTTTATATGCGATCTCAGCCCATCCTCTAGCGGTTTCTCATGTCCAATACGTACGAATACGAGGTTTAAATTTCTTCATCGAGGCGGAGATTGTTCTAATACTCATAGGACCTCGGACGTTTCGCCCATAAAGAAGTTAGAACGGGGCAAACCCTAAATTCCTATTAGGAATCTCACGGTACGCAAAGCGAGCGCCTGGCAGATACCGATTTAACTCTTGATGCTGATGGTGGCACAGCTTCTTCAGGAAGCTCATCAGAGTCCCGTTTAAGTTTTCGCAGACTTCGTTAGCCGCAGGGTGGAAAAGGGTTGTGAAGAGACGTTTTATCTTGAGAAGTTTCCCAAGATATTTCATGAGTTCGGACATAAATTGCCTGCCTCGGTTCAGAAAATATCTCTTTAAGAAAGCCGACTCAAGAAAAGATATCTATTAATGCTTCGGCGCTCGTTATGCTATTGATTCTTTTTGGGGGAACTGCATCAGGAAACATCGTACGAATTCCACGAGCGCATGGATATAAGAGTGTCCTTCGCTCGATGGCAGGTAATTTAGGCCAATCAAGTCGATAGCCACATTAATAAAAGGGTTCAGAAATAATGGGGGACCTTTGAAGGGGGGCAGGTGCGATCCGTTCTTTTGCCATCATCTTTTAGCAAATATCAAAGGATCGACAGAATTCTGCAATTTCTTTGTCTGCGCCAGGCCAAAAGAAATATAGAAAGCTTTTATGGGCAGTTTTATTGTGGCTGAAATAGACAGCCAATAACCTAACATCGGCAAGCGAAAAAACCTGGGAAACGCGAGAACGGGGGATGCAAAGGCAGCAGGTCTTAACACCATACTCGGTCGAGGTAGATCGGTAAAGGAAGTCATCTTTAATGAGATATATAACTTTCCTTGTGCCAAAATCAGAAATATGATTGTCCTGCCAGGCTTTTTCCCACAAGGGCTGGAGAGAAAAGCACTTCGTCTGCCCACTTGCGAACTCCTTGTTATGAAGGGATGCAAATTCGGGGGCATAAGGAGTTTCTAAATGCAGTGGGGTGGCAATATCATTTAAGGCCTTGGTTAGGTAGGCACTGGAGTCTTCGCCATCCTTGAATACGGGTAACTTATCCGAAGGGGTTTGATGGGCCTCATTCCTTGAACTAATGGAAAGTGTTTCTATGTTATCCCGACTTAGCTCTCGCTTATGTTAAAGGTTTCTTTCCCTTTCGTCTGCTTCTCTTTTCTCTCTTTCTCTACTAAATACTGCTTCTCTTTACTCTCTTCTTTTTTCGGCTTCTCTCTGCTCTCTTTCTGCTTCTCTTTCTGCTCTTTCTCTTCTTTGTTCGCTTTCATTTGTTTCTTCGTTCTGGATATAGGCAATTAAATCTATGCCTATTAATCCCAAGATTTGACCTTTTTTGTGGAATCTATCAGAGGACGAAATCCTTCACAGTCCTTGTGCGTCTAACAGCTCGAACGTATTCGAAACACACGAGACAGAATATGGGCTCTCACGAAAGTTTTTTTTTTAATTCTACTAAGATTTACCCACACAAAAACGAAATACACACAAAAAATAGAATTAAAATACCAAACGCAACAGCGAAAATTTTTACCCTATCAGAATAGAAAATACTGCACACAATTAAATAGTTAAGAAAAATAAGTTGATAATTAGTTCCACAATCTTTGAATAACTTTAACGCGTTCTTAAGCCAAGAAAAAAATATATAAATAAAAATGAAAATAACCCCACACTTGAGACCAGTTTTTAATAGAATGATATATAATAATAATCTACATACGAGTATATATGTCGAGGGACGAAGGCGCGTGACTAAAATTTCTAAAAGGTACACACGACTGTACGCCAGGCAGTCACCTTCGGCGCCGCGCACGGGTACACTTGAATTGGAACCTTCTACTTACAGGGCGATATTATTAGGTTAGCTCTTTAAAAGGGAATAGGTTTACTGGGTTAGTCTCAAGGGTTATTCGAAAGATAAACACCTCTACCAAAATATACTTTAATACAAATAATAAGAAAATTGGAACAGATAAATTTAAAAATCTAAATAATAATCAGTAAAACAAAAGAATATTATGACAGGCAAAAATTAAGGAAACTATGTCAGGAAAAATATATTAGTGATCCAATAAGTGGGGAATTCTTCTTAGGACTAGGAACGAAGTCATGGGAATTACAAGGAAAGGACTTCTGGTTACCTCTGGGGGATGATATGGTGATGTGGAAGACTAATGGGCAGGTCTTCCTCGATGGGGTCTTGATGCGAAGGCGTCCAGAGAGACTCCGAAGGAGGTTGAGATTCGTCTGCGGACGGCAGAAATGCTCAACCAATGTAGTGAGACGAGAGTGACCCAGGACATTCTTCTGGGGTATAAACGGTATTCCGTAATCTTCCTCTGATTATGGCAGATTACACGAAGACGATCTGTTGACGAGATCACACGGCGAGGGTGCTTACTTCATGGGAGCCAGATACTAGGCTCTGGAGGGCCATAAGCTCGGGTTCTCTCGATCTGCTGAGGACTTGCAGACATCACCTTAAATAGAAGCCACAGCCATGAACGACAGAGGGCTGAGTACGCGAGGGCGTCCCAAGGGGATATCAGATGCGGCTTAAGCAATCGTGGACCTTGATAAATTCAGGTATCGACGAGGCAAAAGGGCATTAAGCGAGATTCTCAAGGGATATCGGACATGGCTCAAGCAATCATGATAATTTTGCTCATTGACGAGACGAACAGAATATAAGAAAGATTCCCCTTCTATCACAAAAGGGGGAAGATGAACACGGCTGCCACCTGGGAGCGGGCAGCGTTATCAAAGAGGGGGGGAGAACTGTGAAAAAGCACCCCAAATTAAACACAGCTTTGCTAGTCCGTCTTGACCAGAGAAATTCTGTGTGATAATGGTGTATTGAATTTCATGCTCCCACAGCAGAAATGGCCTTGTTGCTGCACACAAAACGGACTAGAGTGTTAGAAGTAGGACAAGTGGCAGGGATATGTTTGATGTACCTTTAGTACCTCTACTCAATCAAATTTGCCGTTCAACGAATTCTGCTACTCTTATAAATATTATATATACAAAGTGTTCAAACAGTCTTTTCGCATGATAAGAATTTATTTTATTCTGAAGAAACTGTCTTCGGATCTTTTGGTGAATATGAATAGGGGAAGAAATCTCGCAACCGTTCAGCTGACGAAGAAATTGGCTCCATCAGGACTGCTGGCTCTGCCGAAATGCTAAGTAGTCAATGTTAATTATGTTCAACATTTTCAAGCAAAGACCAGGAGCAACAATAATCAAGTATAGCTATCAGAAGGAAATTTTCTCGCTTGTGGCTGGTGGGCTCCTACAATTGAGCATAGTGGAACTACACGAATTTAAGGATCTTCTTCGATGTTTATATACGAGGGAGCGGGTCATACTTTGGGGCAACCATCTATTTTCATTAAATCCTTTAATGGAGGGTGCTTAAATGATAGATTCTTTGGTGTAGATTTCGAAAAAGAACTTTATTTTTTTATACAATTGCTCCTACCTACATCAATTTCGATTTATATAAAAATACATTTTTTCCTTTGTCACGAGCTTATGCAACCTATTTTATTTAATCCAAGTACACACCAACACAAAGTAATAAAGAATTTACATGTTTATTGAGTTAAAAAAGTGTATGCAAAGCTTCAATTATAGATGCAGGGAGCACTTTGTGTCATATTCAAAATTAAACTTCACCAGAGTACACAAATCTTGCTTTGACTCATTCCAGGACATCAGACGTCTACTTGTCTATTCTGCCCTGATACCTTTATCCCTCTTTTTATTTTTTGCATTACTCCTACATTTCCAACTGTGTTTACATTTATAAAGTCTCTTTCAATTTTCATTAAGCTTTTATTTAAACCCCTTTCCCTCAGCCATCCAAAGATAGTCTTAGCGATCTTCTCTGCAAGTGATTCGTCTTTTGTAGCTTTTTCTGGGACAAAGTGGAAGAGGTAATTTCTCCCAAGCTCAATGGTGACAATGTAATGCTTCTCTTTTGTTTTTGCTAGAAACAATTTTTCACTTCTCTCTGCTAGCATCATAAAATTTGTCACATAAATTTGTCCATCAAAGAAAAAACAAGAAATTCCTACATCCTTCATTAAGTTTTCCTCAAACTCATGTTCAATAACTGTTATTAGCTTTTCCTGTGCTCTCATGACTATATTCTTATCAATTACTTTACGTTTATCTCTCTCAATAATGAATCAAGCATCTATTAAAGATGCTGTTTCTATAGCTGCAGTTGGTATCAATCCGACACCATATCTTATACTAGCAAGATCAATATTTGGAATTTCATCATAATTCTTTCTATTCCTGGTGGAAGATTCCATCTCTTGGACAGCTTCAAAAGTTACTTCATCACTCAAACTGTTGTCAACATCAGAATTTTCCGCCTCTAGATCTTCGCCTTCTGCCAAAAAATGCTCGATTGCTTTTCTTGCTGCTTTTCCCGCTAAACAGCGTTTTTCTCCTTACTTTTTCTCTTTCTTTCTGCTATCCTTTCTTTTTGTTTCCTTTCTGAAGCTTTTAATTTTCTATTCTGCTCTGGAATATGAGGACCTCAAATTTGAAAGGTACCTTTACCTTCAACCTTCTCCTTTTATCCTTTAATAAAGGCCAGTTCCCTAGTAGGTATTTTTTCTCTTTGCTATAACACCAGTTAATTTGGGATTCAGTATCACAGCCATTACAATCTACTTTCCCACAACTAGAAATTTTACATTTGCATGTCAATATATCAAATAACTTATCTAGTTTTGCAATGAACCTCTCTTTTACTCCAATTTTTCCTTTACCAAAGGAAACCTTTACTGCCCCTTCCACACCTCCTTAAGCTTTGTTATTATTGTAACCTTTTGATTTACAATAAGTGGATAAAGAGAGCATTAGCTTTAGTCCACTACTTAATCAAGCCCTGATACATGTCTTTTACCAGCTGGTCCACTTCATAATTTCTCAGGTCATCTTCACTTTACTCCTCAGGTAGATGCCATGCCTCCAATATCTCTTATTGTTGGTAACTCAAACACCATCAGTTCTTGCCCAGTGATAACAAAGACAGTCACATGAGAACTTGATTTGGAACTTGTCTCGATTTTCGCCATTGTCACACTAATAGCAGGTATACCTGCAAATAAAAAGATATCACTAAGATAGAAGAAATAATCTCTACCAAATAATTATATGTTATTCTAAAATAATCCACAGCCTTTACTAGCATTCAAATAAAATGTAAATGCTCTATAAGCAGTTACCAGTTACAATAGTTACCAGAACTGGCAACACTACTGGAATATTGCCTTCCACTGAGTAATGAGTACTGGCTACTTGCAATTTCAGAGTTAGACAAAACTAAATTAAGGGTCATTTTTAACAGGTTTCCTACTTCTCATGTCTCTCTAATACATTTTTACTTTCTTTAGACAAATATCTTTCAGACTACATAAATGTATTGATCATAAAAAACGGTAAATTTGATCTTTTATGGGTGACTAAAATAATAGTAAAATATAGTAAATGACCCACAACTAACGGTATTTCAACTTCAAATGGATGTAAGTTAGATCAGTTAGAATTTAACTTTTGTGCCAAAAGCATGTTCCTTTCGCCAATATTCATCGTTTGAATAACCCCTTATCACCAGTTTGATAAAATTCTAGAGTATGATCCGCACTAATATAAGAGTATCGTTCCGAAAATAATGACTTACAATTCTTTTATTTTGCCACGGACGATCCGAAGAAATTGCTTATAGCATTTTCTGATGACTGAACCTTTACGCTAATAACCAGAAATTTTCATTTCATGGTCAACCCGCAGCAGTTAACCATGTGTAATACATGCGACATATAGTCAACTAATCACTGATATTCCATGGGAGTACCTATGCATTGGATATATTATTGATTTAGTGTATTTTTTTATATAATTGATAAATTGACTATTAGTGATAGATTGATAGTCTGATAGACTTGTGGTATGATATTTTCAGTTATTCGACATGTGTTCGTCCTTCATTAATTTGGTCAGTCTTCATTTTGCTATAAAGTAGAAGTCTTCAACATTTTGCTCATACGTGATCGGTGACTAATGTGATCGCATGGTAGGCCACTCATCGCTGAATTGCATCCTTATATAACATAGTTCTTCCTTTCAATATTTAATGGCGCAGTTTAGGTGGTCTTTGTCTAACCAATAAAATAAAATTGTTTTCATTCATCATTGATTTTATACTATTACATTACAGATCATTGACTACTTGTCACGTGCATTAGCTACACTGGCATTATGATAATTTCATAGAACACATTGTTTTAATAATACAGCTTTAATATTGGAGAGGATCAACTAGGAGCATGGTTTATCTTATATAAAAGTTCAAAATACAATCAATGACAATGCATCAAACATGGTGATAAGGCATAAAACATAGTGATATTTGGGCATTTTTTCTCGGGTTGGTATCAGTTTCTCTTCTGTATTTAAAATTTTAATGGATATCAGTGATGCAAGAGCCTAATTTCGATGATTATGAAACAATCAACTCTTGAGTAAGTGATGAAAACGAAGCCTTGACGTTAGCCATAACTTGATTTAAAATGTATTGTGTGGAAGAATACGGTAATCCGTCATCTCCCCCGCCCCCTGACTTCCCCAGTGCGCCGTTGACCGTCTGCCCCAAGCAATTCGCGCGAGGGCGAAACGCCATTGTCACAGACGAATTTAGTCGGCGTTACGTCTCTTTCGCAGCGTTGCATTTATCTGCCCTCTATATTACGAAAATTAGCATAATGGAAAGATCATTAAGGGGTAATCACCCCTTACCGCTATGGACCCTCATGGTGACTCAAAGCGATTAAGCAAGTCTGTTTTGCGATGAATCTCTCTTTTGGTCTAGATAATTTCGGAGTTTATATTCGATACTTCAGAGTTCACAGGCAGATTGAGTCTGAAGCTACCGTCCAGTATGTTAGCCGTTGACGTCCTCGTTGTCCAGAGAAGAATTGAGTGGTTTTCGAAGAGCCAAGAAAGAGTGAATCGTGAATCACTGTTGTTCGTGGAGATAGTTTTATTGGGGTTTATCCCTTCTCACCCCATCTTCGGATTTTAAGGATCTGAAAATCAATCCCCGAAGCATTCTACATTTGCCTCTTAAGGATAAAGAGTCTCCATCTTCATTTTTTCTGAGGTTGGATTGAGCTTCTCGTGAGAAACCCACAAGTTCAATGTCAAACTTACCTCCCTGGTCCGACTCGACGCACATCAAGGTAAAAGGGATTTAATCCCTGCTTCGTCACGCTCCTTCCACCTTTACGGCGTCAAACCTCAAAGGATCCCCTTTGCCCTAGAAATTGCATAATTGTTAGATAATTTCTTAATTAATTATCACCCGGTGTAAACTTAATTGATAGTGTCAATCATCTTAGCCATAAACCGTCAGTATTTAATTGCATTGCTATTTAACTTGCCCTATATGTGTATGTAATCCTTAGCCCTATTGAAGTATATTTTTCTAGCCGTGTCTGAATAATCCTTAGCATAGCAACTGGGTATTCAAAGCCCTCTTAGACCCTTAATTTCGGTCGGCCAGTAGGCTAGTGTGCGTATAATAGCGTACACCTGGTCATACCACAACACATACATATATGTATATATATATATATATATATATATATATATATATATATATATATATATATATGCATATATCTCTCCTGAGCGCGAGGGAATGATGAAATAAATCCAACTTCACCACAGGAAAGAGAAAACGGAATTATTTTTCTTCGCAAATAATTATTTCTTACATCGAAAAAATCTGACGTGGGGTGGGATTCAAACGTGCACATTGAGGAAGCGAGGAACCGCTTTGGTCTAAAGGGTGGTTTAATTGAGATCACAGCTGTTGCTCGCTTCCTCAATGTGCACGTTTCAAATCCCACCACAACTCGGATTTTTTCAAAGTAAGAAATAATTATTTCCGAAGAAAAATGATCCGTTTTCTCTTTCCTGCGGTCAAGTTGGATATATATATATATATATATATATATATATATATATATATATATATATATAACTGGAATCAGGTCTTTGCGTTTGTAAAAGATTCCACCCTACCTGATCTTTTGCTATTTCCTTGAAGGTCATTATTTCCACTCTATACAGAAGCGAGTGTCAAGAATATTCAAGCAAAAAATAATAGGACAATTTTTTTTAATAGGCAATTGGAACCTTTAGTAAATATTTTTTCTTTACTTGTTAATTACAAGTAGGTTACATTTGTTAAGAAGAGCCTCCCTTGTTCTGGTGAGCTATCTCGTGTGCCGAAAAACGAATGCAGTATATTCAGTATGTCTTCGTTCGATCGTTTTCCTAAGCAGGGACAGATCCTAAGACTCTCAGGAAAGGATTTAATCGATTACGTTCAAGTGTAAGAACGAAATAAATGGGCAGAAAGGAGTGAACAAGAAAAGAGAGAAGCAAAAGAGAGAGATCAAATACGACAGCCCAGGGGGAAATTTACCCGTGATCATGTCCAAATGGCTTCTGAGCGATCAAGTAACCATCAGCCACAAGCAGGCTCATTAAAAATCCCCGCGTATAAAGACGGAGAAGAATTTTATTCTTATCTGACCTATTTTGAAAAATATTTCGAAGTCAACAATTGGGATTTAGAATCAGATGAAGTTGCCCCTCTACTCCCCCTATTGAACATTTCTCTTCTTGAAATCTTGATTTTTCTCCACTCGGAAGCAACCCTGGATTATTCAACTTTAAAAGCAGAGCTCCTCTCTGCTATTAATATCAATCAAGAGTTTTATCGGGTTAGATTCCGCTCCGCTAGGATACAGCCGGTACAAACGTTTAACCAATTTGGGTTCACCTTCGCCGCTATTTCCCCGTTTTAGTTGGACTCCTCACAAGTGACTAACGACTATGAGTCATTATTCAACTTTGTTTGAAGGGGTCAACTCATAGAAGAGCTTCTTCGTTTCAAAGTGTGTGTAGAGGAAGCCGACCTTAACGCTTCCAGCAACGACCTGTATCCAAAGGAGATAAAAAAGCGTCACTCCCAGTCGCCAAAACATAAGTTTGGGCCTAATAAGTTCCATGCTAAGAATAATAGTAGCTTGGTAAAAATTCAGGCGCCCTATAAACCCAAGCCTCATCCTTAGGGCAAACAAAAAAGACGTTAAGCCTACAGCATTCCCTTCCGCGCCGTTTCAATACCCGCATAAATCCATCATCGTATGCTTTACGTGTGGTACCCCTCCTCACCTTAGTTATAACTGCACCCAGAATTTGCAGCTAATGACCACTCCTAATCAACAAGTGCACCAGGTAACCGCTTCTCTTCCCCTTAACTCTCGTGTCTCATCATCGCAGTCGCCAACTGCTTCCTATCCCTTCAGAACAACAGGTAAATTTCTTGTTTAATAAGAGCTTCCCCAGTGGGCTTAAGTTTAAGAAAGGCAGAATAAATGGCTGCCGAGTATCAACCCTTGTAAGAGAGACGGGATGCACATTTATAGTAGTCTATAACAAGCTGTTTCACCGCATTAAATCCCCAGCATAAGAGATGTGCGATTGTTCACGACTTTTTAGGTAGTGCCACTAAGTTACCTGTAGTAAAGTGCTACAAACAGTTTCAGTATTTTACAGGATGGGCAGATGTAGTCACCACCCGGATAAATTTTTGCTCTGTACTTATCGGAAAGAGCGCACAGCTCTCAGAAAAACCCATCACGCAACCAGTGATCAACAGAACCAAAGCTGCGAAAGATACCGTCACGCCGGTACCTTTAACGTCCTCGCCAACTCCGGACGTCAAATTATCCAGCAATTATCAGTTTGCTGAAGCTCCAAATAATTGCCCTTCTTTGCAACCTCTGTGGGAAAAGACCAGAAAAAAAGATCCTAAAATCGGTCTAGGTAATTGAAGAATTGACTTCATAGAAAAGGATGCGTTGCTACATGGATCTTTTGTAGGACCAGATAACGCCCCAGTCACTACCCTATATGTACCAAGGATGTATTATACGTCAAGTTCTGCAGATTGCTTACGACGGTTTAATAGCTGGGCATTTTAGCCATATCAAGACGGCCCAACGCGTCTTCAAATATTTCTTTTGGCCAGGCGCTGCCAAAGAAATATCCGATTTTTGCAAGTCCTGTTACAACTGTCAAAAGCTCATCGCCAAATGCCATGTTTCCCTCGCTCCCCTTCAGAAGACCCAAAACGTGTATGAACCCTGCCTTAGTCTCGCGATTGATTTCATAGGCCCTCTCTGTCCCCCTTCTAGTGAGGAATATTCCTATATTTTTACCCCGTAGATGGTGCCACTCGTTTCCCGGATGCGATTGCCTTGAAGAACATTGATAGTACTCCGTGTATAGAGTCGTTGATTTCCTATCGAATAGAGGCCGTCTAATCACTTCAGAATTGATGGAGAAGGTAGTAAAGCTCCTGCTATTTAAACCCCTTTGTTCAATCCCTTATGACCCTGCTTTCAAATTGGATGCGCGAGAAATTAGACTGGACTCCCAAATCAGTTTTTAAGAAATTGTGCCACACCCAACCTCAAAAATCGCACCGCTACCTCCCCGTGGCTTTATTTGGGTGTCGAGATATTCCACACCGAACGGTCGGATTTGCCCCTTTCGAGCTATTGTACGGACGAAAAGTCCGAAATTGATCTTTGTAAGGCCTACAATACGATTCCGCTCTCCGAACTTCTAAGCACTTTACAGCTTTTGCTACAGAGAAAGGCTTAATGCAGTTTACCTGTCTCCCCTTTGGTCTGGTAACTGCGTGTAGAAACTACAATCGAACGATGCGTCGAATTGTAGACGGCCTAGTCAGTGTAAACTTTTATTTTGACAAGGTGTACGTGGCCCCCCGGACATGGGACCAGCACTTACAGTCCCTTCACGAAAATGGACTCACGATAGGCCCGTCAAAGTGTCAGTTCGCATATGATACCTTTAAATATCTTGGTTTTAAGATCGAAAAGAACCAGATTGTCCCCCAAAAAGACATAGCTGTAATGCCGCTTCCTTGGACAAAGAAGGAGCTGCGGTCATTTCTGGGTTCTGCTTCATTTTACAGGCGCCTTGTTCCCAGTTTCGAAACTATAGCGTCACCCCTTAATGATATGTTAAAGAAAACGAGACCGGATGCTGTGGGTTTGACTTCCCCCGCGGTGTATATCTTTAACCAGTTGAATGAGAAGCTGATTTCTGCTCCTATTTTGAGAGTCCTGAATCCGAACAAAAAGTTTGGGATTCAAACTGATGCCTCTCGTAATGGTATAGGTTGTGTCCTCATCCAAGATGAAAACAAGGGAATTGGTATCCCGTTCCGTATGCGAAAAGGAAGCTGTTTTCACGCGAGAAGGCTTACGCCACCATTGTACTCGAGGCTTATCTATAGTATGTTCAATTAAACATTTTAGAATCTACCTTATAGGAACCGAATTCGTAAATGAGAATGACCATAAGCCATTGTAGTACCTTCGAAATTTCAAAAGTCAAAATGGACTGGACAACTAATGTGATGGAGTTTGTTGCTCTTGGAATATCAATTCCGTATTGTGTATATCAAGGGTAGTCAACATTGTTTAGCAAATAGGTAAGGAAAATCGTCTAGAAGACCCCATTGCCATGAATTGAAGATACCATTAGCGTATCTCCTTATAAATATGTTTGCACATTTGTTTTTATATTGGTTAATTGTTTGAGGTGTTGTATAATTATTCTCTGTTTGTTTTCTGTCTTTAGTAATGGTTCATCTTTTCATTTATTTTGATAGTCAATGTGTTGTATACGGTTAACTTTAATTTGGATTTTTTTTTTATTGTATCTGTGCGTATAGTCTGATATAATTAGTATTTGCTAACCCCGCTCATGTCCGAATTTTGTTTGTATCTCGTTTCACTAATTCAATTTTTATACCATCTTTCCCTTGAAGAAAAATTAGTTCGAGATAATATTTTCACACGCGACTTGTGGAAAAAAATGTCTTCGTCAAAAGAGAGGAGTGTGGAATAATACGCTTCTCTGTCATCTACCCCCACTCTGACTTCTCCAGTTGCCGTTGGCCGTCTGCCCTAAGCAATTCGCGCATAGGCGAAACTCCAGTGTCGCAGACGAATTTTTTCGGCTTCACCTCTAGTTCGCAGCATTGGATTTATCTGCCCTATATATTGCGAAAATTAGAACAATGGAAAGACATTTAAGGGCCTTTTATACTACGAAAATTAGCACAATTGAAAAATCGTTAAGGTGTCATTACAACCTCCCGCTATGGTCCCTTATAGCGACCCAGGGAAATTAAGGAAGTCTATTGGTGATGAATCTCTCTCCCCGTCTAGATAATTTCAGAGTATATATTCTACACTTCGGAGTTCACGGGCAGCTTGTGTCTGAAGCCGCCCTCCAGTACGTTAGCCGTTAATGTCTTCGATAGTCGATAGGGAATCGACTACATTCTCGTACAGAGAACAATTGAGTGATTTTCGAAGAGCCAAGGAAGAGCTAGTCATCACTCAATGTTGTTTGTGGAGATAATGTTAGGCGGGATTCAGTCCTTCTCACGATGTCTTCGGATTTTAAGGATCAGAAAATCGACCCCGAAGCATCCTCCGTTTGCCTCTTAAAGATTTCCTAAAGTTTGATTGAGCGTCCCGTGAGACGCCCACGAGTTCAAGATCGAACTCACCTCCCTGGTTCTACTCTCCACACATCAAAGTAAAAGGGATTTAACCTCCACTTCGGCACGCTCCTCCTACCTTTACCACGTCGAAACTTAAGGATCACCTTTGCTCAAGAAATTGCATAATTGTAAGATCATTTCTTAATTAATTATTCCTTTGATTCAAACTTGATTCATTGATTCATAGTGTCAATGATATTAGCCGTGAACCCACAATATTTGATTGCATTGCCATTTAACTTGCCCTATATGTTTATGAAACCTTTAGTCCTATTAAGATATATTTTTGTACCCGTGTTTGAATATTCCTTTGACTAGCAACTGTGTATTCAAAGCTTTCTCAGAGTCATCCCAAGGTGGAGCCTTAATTTCGGTCGCCAAGTAGGCCAGTTTGCGTATAACAGTGTATACCTGTTCATACCACGACATATTGCAAGATGTGATGATGGCGAAAACGTGAAGACGGCGAGGACGAGACGAGAACATGTGAAGTTATGCCAATGGCTAAACCTCATGAGGCGTTAGACATCGCATCGGCATCGATATATCGTCATTTTGCGATCCCTGGTGTTTGTTATTCTTATATTTTTTTTCTTTGGTGGCCTTTTGACCATTTGCGCGTAATACGCGTTATGTTATTTTAAATATTAGATAACATAACACATAAAAAAGGCAAAATGGCATTAAAATTGTGAAAATATATATATATATATATATATATATATATATATATATATATATATATATATCCAGAATTATTTACAATTGCGCAATCATGCAATCATAATTATACGGTTTTAAAAGGAATTTTGTAGCTAACTTAGCTCTTCATCAATATCTCGGAAGGAGCTCTTCTCACATTCGCAAGAAATTAACGCATGAGCTAGCCTTTCTTAGACAAACTAATAAGAAATTTGCAGTCCTGACTGTAAGAAAGGCTCCTTTCAATGGCTTGATGAAGAGCTAAGTTAGCTAATAAACTGTCTTCTTAACCGCATATATATATATGAAAATTATTTGGAATAGCTCAATCATATTTATGTGGATAAGAAGGCAAATTTATGGCTAACTAGCTCTTCATCAAAGCTTTTGGAAGGAGTTCTTCTCACATATACGAGAATAAATGAATAATTCAGCTTATGCGTTACCTTGTCATATATATGTGAAGAGCTCTTTCCAATGGCTTCGAGAAAGAACTAGTTAGTTATAAAATTGCCATTTTAACCATATATATATATATAATATATATATATATATATATATATATATATATATATATATATATATATATATATATATATATTTATTTATATATATATATATATTTATATATATATATATATATATATATATATATATATATATATATATATATATATATATATATTTATATATATATATATATATATATATATATATATATATATATATATATATATATATATATATATATATATATATATATATTTATATATATATATATATATATATATATATATATATATATATATATATATATATATATATATATATATATATATATATATATATATATATATATATATATATATATATATATATATATATATATATATATATATATATATATTCAAAAGATAAAACTATCAAAAAGAAAGCATGGTAAAATGACGATGATGGAGATGTATCAAGGTCGAAGAGGTAACAATGGAGAAAACATAACAATGACGAAGGCATGATGATTGCAAAGATTTGACGATCGACGATAACTTGATTTAGATTGCCTTTCAGTGATGTAACCTCTTTGATCTTGTATATGACGATGCTAAAGACTTGAAAACGGAAGCATATGATGAGTCCGAAGTGCGAGAATGAAATGATGGTGAGAGAATTTCTAGCAACCAAACGACGGTGATCACAGCGGCGAATTAATCTCCTAAATTTTTTCACGTTGATTAACATTAACAACTAAAAGCTCGACAATAATGATTGAGAACCAACGACAAAACATTTACTGCCCACGATCTATTACACAAACTAATGATTCAATCATGAACAAACGCTAAAAAATGTAGAATTTTATTTATTATTTTTAAATTTTCAGAAATATGTCAGAAATTAGTACTATTAAGCTGCCTAATGTAATTTTATTAATAATAGACATAGGCAAACTTTATTTAAATTATACTTTTATTCAATTTCATTAAATTCTTATTCATCATATAATTTTCATAATTATTCTGGTAGACAATTCCATCTATCTTCTATTCTCACTGTAAAAATTTTTATGTTGATTGGAAACAGACTATAGCTTTTATATCTTGTAGCTATGAACCCTTGTACTTGAAATGTTAAACTTAAATAGATTATTTTTATAAACTGAATCTACTTCAGTTCATAGTACAAGGAAATGATGCTATACTAGTATTGCCTCAGCTCTCAGTTAAGTATTAGAATTGATACTTTTCAGAATTGATTAACAAAATTATTTTAGTTTACTCTATCCTAAAAAAAAATGTTTCAGGTAATATATAAAACTGATATTAAAAATTAATCTTCGAAATCACGATCTGAATCTAGATATTCTTAATCGCTTTTTTGATTAACTAATCTTGAACTCTTAAGATTGCCAATATTGGTGATTTTTAACATTTCTGTCAATAGATGGATACCTTGCTCTGACGCATCTTTTAAGAAGTTTGGATATGAACCGACAAGGGTGCACTCATATGTTTTGCCTAACACTGGTTACAAATTTCTCGTTTCCTTTAGTATCTGAGTGACGCTTGTGACACTCGTTCGCAGGTATATTCTTCATTATTCTAAGCCACCTCATACTTACCTTTTACTTTATAAACAAAGTTCTTTAGATAGTTGTAAAATACACAATTTCCATTACGCTTCTAAGCATTGGTGACTTTCCGTCTGATCAACTAAAGGGATCTCCTAAGGTGTTGTATAAGAGCTTGCCAATGATAAAACTTCGATACCTATAGCAGACGCCACTTGGTTTATTGTCGATTATTTTCTTTTGTAATGTTAATCCTTATACATACGTACTCTCCAGTCTCTATATTTGGGAAATTTTTTCAACGAATTTATTGATATGCAGTTTTTTTTATTCTAAATTACGATGTTCTGTATATCCCTTAAGATTGAGTTATTATTGGATGTGACTTCAATCCGGGAGTTCCATTTTTAAGGGGGACTAGATGTCAGAGAAAGAGACGCGTAAGAAAGAAATGCTACGCATTATTTCTAGTAGATCAGCAGTCAGGCTATAAGGGAATCAAAAACTGGAACAGGAATTCTAATCCTCATACTCGTATCGCCTCGAATTACGACGGAGGTTGGAAAAATGCGCCGAAATGGCGTATCAAAATGAGGATATTAACCTGGATAAATCTAAAACTTACCTCAACTACAAATCTGAAGATAGAAAACTTACGCCAGGTGAGGAAGTCTGAGTCAATGTAAGGGCCCCTATCGCTGATTGAGAAACGCGACCAGTGGATTATTTGATTGAAATTCAACAAGAAGGAAGCATTCCAACAAAAATCTCCTCAAGAAGTATCACCGACACGCATGGGCTAACCAGATTTTGGCTTTAGATTAAGAATCGCCTATAGAGTCTAATTATCCCCTGCTCATGCTGTCTTGCATGAGCAAGACAGCAAGTATTCCCCGGAAGCACCCAAACTCTCGTCAGCTGAACTATAGGGAGCGACCAGAACAGCTGTCGCAATTTCAGAAAGCTCAACTGTTTTCCCTCCTGAAACAATTCGGTGACGTCATCTCTCAACTTCCTGGTTGTGCAGCGCAATTTAAACACAGCATACAATTGAACAGTCAAGAACCGATCCAATATAAGCCGTATCTGCAGCCGATACACTTAAGAGAAGCATTTAATATTGAGGTGACAAGCTCTTATATTGTAAAATAATGAGCCATCTAAATCAGATCATTGCTCTCCGGTTGTTATAGTTAAGAAAAATGATCGATCATACCGGATGAGATTGGATTTCCGGAAAATTTATTCATTAACCGCATTCGATGCAGAGCCAATTCTCCTTATCGATCATCATCTTCAGCCTTTTGAGAAGGCCAAATTCATAACCGAGATGGATTTGTGCAAGTCTTATTATAAAATTCCACTACAAGAGAGGTCAAGAAATACACAGATTTCCCAACTGCAAATGGGCTGATGCAACTTCGATGACTACCTTTCGGCCTCTGCACTGCATGCCTTAATTCTACATAGATGATGAGAAGGATATTAGATGGGTGGATAAATATATCATTCTACTTTGATACTAGTTATGTGTCTACGAATGAGTGGAATCAGCAAGGGAATGCCCTAAAAGCACCTTTACAAAGACTTCGAGAGCATAATATAACTATTGGTTCCAGTAAGTGTCACTTTGCCTAGAATACAATCGACTATCGAGGCTTTTGAATTGGAGTTAAACTGTTATCTCCCCAGGAGAATGAAATCCGAGCCATTGTTGAAATTTATCCGCCCACGACGAAGGAGCATTTAAAATTCTTTATGAGCTCGCGTCCTTTTACCGGCGCTTTATTCAGAATTAAGCCTTACTATCCGGCATTTGTGCGAACTTTTGAAAATAAAGGCTCACAAGCACTTAGTATGTAGATTAAGAATTTTGATCAACTCAAGGAGAAACTTGCGTCTGCACCTATATTACGATTGCCAAATCCCGAAGAAGCATTTGATATACGAACAGATGCAAGCCACAATGGAATAGGCCATGTTCTAGTTCATGACGGGGGTACCGCGATAAAAGAATTACGCTGTGATTGAACCAGAGGCCTTCGCAATAATCTGGAAAATTAAAAAATTTAAAATGGTTTTGGTACGAAAAGATTTCATAATAGAAACTAACCATAAACCTTTATCCAAACTTCGAAATGAAAAAAAAACAAAACAATAATGGTCGTCTAATGCACTTGAATTTGTTTTCACAAGAATTGCAATTCAGGATCCTGTATATTTAAGGTTCTGATAACTGTATAGCCGATAGCTTAAGCCGGAATCCATTGAATTGCTCTTCAAACAGATCCTGATTGAGAGAAATTTTTATAAATTTAAGATTGATTTTTTTATGTACATACTCTTATGCTCATGCAATATATTCATATAAGTTTAAGGAAGCTTGTACCCTGTTGATTTATGTTCTCTGTAATGTGGACTGATTGTGTTAACATTTTATTGCTTATGGTCTCGAGGCAAGTAAGCCTCCTTCTTAAGGGTATTTATTGATAATTGTGGTTATTGTCTATTATTTTATTTTGTAATGTTAATCCTTATACATATTTACTCCCTAGTCTTTATATTGGAACATTTTTTCCCATGAATTTATTTGCACCCATTTTGTGGGTTTCTAAATTACGATTTTTTGTATACCCCTTGTTTGACCAAGGTACCACCTTAAGATTAAATTATTATTGGATGTCACATCTATCCATAATTCCATCTTGAGGATGAAGTAGCTGTCAGAGAAAGAGAGAGAGGCGTAGGAAGGGAATGCTACGCGCCAATTATAGCATATCAGCAGTCGGGCAAATTCGAGTAAAAAATATGCTAATGAGATCAGCTTCCTATGAAGAAATTTAATTTCCGTTAGGAGTAAGAATACATATATAGCGAGTATAATTCTGCTGGCGGCTCTGTATAAGTAGTAATGAATCGGGATGGGAAAATTAGTATTTGCCAAGAGGACATGAGGCAGAAGGTAAGGCCTGCATACTCTTATTTCTGGCCGAGCCTAGGCGAGAAGTAAGTTGTTATAATGTTAAATAAGGACTAAAACATTCATTGTCCTGCAAATAATTCCAGACATAAATAAGACCCGGCCATAACTATTAAAGTACGGCCCAGTTCTCTGATTGCTTATATTCTCCTTAAGAGTCTCTATTTTTTCTCTCCTTATAGCGTCTTTCTCTCGGCCTCCCATACCCCAAAAGCCCGAAAACAAGAAAAAAAATCTTGATGTAAGCTTTCTAAAGAGGGAATAAATTTCTACACTCCCACATTTGAGCGCAGCTCCTCCTCGATAAAATACTCGCTTGAACCTTACTTTCGAGGCTGGCAGTGGTTACTAGAAGACATGTTATATCTTCCGTCATAACTTTAATCAGGCCGTGTACTAATCGGCCCTCAGAGCAAACCCAACCCGTGCCGTTCAAAAGTAATCAAGATCGACGCTCATACCAATGTTCCTCTCGAGCAGATAAATCTTTGGATTGCAGATACACCTGGAATTAGAGTCCCTTTGTAGGTTGCGTGTGGTCGCTTGAGTATACTCACGACTTGCACCTTCGCAACATTCTAAACCTATTCGCTCAGTTATTCCTTTGCATTTATCTTTCATATCCATTATTTTATTTTTGTTTATACAGTAGTAAAGATTATTTTCTTTCGACCAGTTCGATTTTCAGAACCTCCTAGATAGTTGATTTTATTCTGTCAAGTGTAGCAGTTGTCATAAGGAAACTAGTCAATCTTACGAGATTTATTGCAACCCATAGTTAAATTGCACCATTCAAGACAAGGCCCAATTACAGACTTGACCGGCGTGCAATCGGCTATCCTTTCAGAGGTCAGAAGATTTTACCTGCCCTACTAGAGTATTAAATTATTACTAGCTTCCTGTTTTACAGTTGTTTGAAGCCACATAGCTTAAAACTACAAAGTTCTCCTAGCCAATCCGATGATTTGTCATGGAATATTTGTATGTAATTTGTCTCTTTAAATGTAATATCATATTCAGACCTCAAGTTCGCCCTGATAAACCGAAGTTTTAAGCATACCTATCAGCATTAACTATGCAGTTAAATCCATCTCTTTAAATTTGTCCCCTTAAATGTAATATCATATTCAGACCTCAAGTTTCTCCTGATAAACGGGAGTTTTAAGCATACCTACCAACAGTACTATGAAGTTAAATCCGGAAACGGATTCTATAATAAAAAAGGCCGTTTATTATTCTAATTGTAATTGGGGTTGTTATGTTGCCAGAACCAATCCAAATTCATTGAAAGCATCTATGGAATAATTATACAGAAAACGGGTTTGTATGTAGTTCTGCTTCTAGATCCACTTTATTCTGGAGATTGGCTAATTTTATGTGCATTGAATCACTGAGTTAATGCAATGAAACTGATCACCGCGATAGTGTGACCCATATCGTCAGGGAACTATTTTATTTTCAACTGTCTCAAATAGACTATTGATGTTTTTCTTCTTTCTTTGCAGGTTATGGAATTCATTTAATGGAAAAAATTATTCGATTTCCTTATATAACTACTGGAAGAAGCATAACCGAAAGGACATCTGCATATACGTATACTTACGTCCAGAAAGAGAGGCATTTTCTATTAAATTATACGAAACTTCATCCAACTAAGAGTAGACTACAATTCTGCTGTACCAGAAATCGATTCTGCATCTTATCTAAATATAGAAGTGACAACCATTCAGTAATCCTAAATTAACACACAACCAACTTCTGATTTTAATCATTGGTTTGGCTGAATTCAACTCAACAACTTATACTGACTCACATTTACTTAACCAACCAAAATTCTAAGCAATTTAATCAGGTGGTTTCACGTGACGGTTTCTGAAAGAAAGGTAATCATTTTATATAAGTAGCGTTGATAATCCATAATCTGAACATTATTGTTGGCGTGGTAAAAGTAATGAAAATACATTCTAGGCTGTTGTTATTCCATTGCTTGTGGACTATGCGCTTCCAGTTTTACAAAATTGAATCTGTCAAACTCCATTAAAAGTTACGAAGTAGTTGCTGAGAAATTCCCCCCAAAAAAATGCACAGCACTCACCTTAGAGAGACATACTGCATAAGAACTGGATCTTTATTTTTTTGCTAACTTAAGACCTTAATAAGGGGGGGACAGGGGGGAATTCATATTATTTATTTATTGCTCTAGTGGTAAAATTTCAATATGTACAACAAGTAGTCATGGGGAATTTGAGTTAAATTTAGTGAGGTTATTAGGATAAATAAACTAAGCTGACCTAAAGAAAAACTTTGGAGTTAAGGGTTAAAATGTCAATAATAAGGCATATAATTTAAAAATAATCCATCCAATATAATCTATTCTTTTTTTCAATAAAATAAAGACTGCATATATTGAGATTTGTCCTTTCCAGTATATTTACTTTAGGTTCAATATTTTAGCATTAGTAGATTTAGGTTGTCTATTCTTGAAATAAAAAACTGCACTCACTATTTCTGACTTTATCTGCTTATTTTACCTGGTTGCCTTTCCCCGTTTTGATTCTTTCAATTCTTTCCTTTAGTTGAGTGAGCTGAAGCCAATGGTGTTGTAGATTAAAGCAAACCGATCTTTTCAAGGTAAGGAATTTCCTCGCTCGTAAACCAATTTGCTTTGCTATGTATCCCAGCAGCTTCAGAGCCATTTTTCTTTACTACAGGGCTTTTGATACAACTTCCATTAAATCAGGAAACTTTATTAATTTCAAGGTATATTTCTATCAATGAGTTTTCTTTCCATAAATTGACATGAGTGACATCCGCATTGTTAGAAAAGAAACTGTTTCCGCTAGGAAACTAATAAGGCTAGATTTTTCTGTTTCCGGCTGCGTCTAACATAGCCAAAGCATCTTTTTGCTCAGGCACGGGAAGAAACTAGGTAATCTTACAGTATACTGAAAAGGTTGAGATCAGAATCTCTGAAAATGCCTCTTTTTTCACTCAATGGAACTAGATGATAACCACCTAGATATGTAGCTTCTTTTTTTGATATCTCAGTCTCTTTACCTACTATATAGTTTCCCTGGCTCTAACATCATCACTCCCGTTTGTATTTTCTGCAAAAAACTTCTCTCTGTGAGATAGAAGTTCTTTTATTCTGCTTGGTAAAATAACAGACCAATCAAAGAACTAAGTCTCCTACATTTACTTAGCTAATCTCTTATGTAAATGAAACGTCTTATCCGCCTTAGTTGCCGTATAACGAAAGGGGTAGAAAGAAAGTGTTTGTGTGTGTTGTTGACACTACAAATGAACAAAATAGTGATATCAATGTTTTTCTCTATATTGAATATCGAGTTTTATTTGTGTATAGAAGTTCTTGGACTTGAAAGATGCCTTTGTAAAAGTTTAATTTGCTTCCAAACTTTCGCGTCGCTGTGAAAATGAGGATTATATGGAATAATATATTCCCAAGAAAGTTCGGTCGCTTGTCAAATTCAGGAACACAAAAAATAACGTCGTTTAGAAATTATGAGGGAGCGAAAAGAGTTGAGGGTTTATTTGTGTGCATTGGAGACAAGAACTTGAGTACGTCTAAACTCTCTTGAATACACCTACATTCGAAAACAGAGGCAGATTCCGTTTTGATGGACTCTGGGTGATGTAATAATCTTATTTATTTTAATAGAGTCAATCTTTCCTCACTGAGAAGAAATAACGCGAATAATCAAGGAAGTTACGTAAAGATCTGTGATGTAATACCTCATTCATGAAGGAATTATTTAATCGATAAAGTAATATGAAATACGTAACGAAGTTACTATTCAGGGTGTAAAATTAGTTAGATGTGTCTAACACTGACGAAAGAACATGTAACATTAAAAACAAAAACAGGAATGTCGAAAAGCTTAAAGATAGCAAAGCAAATCAACCCTACTTCATAGATGACAGGGTTGTATTTTATAATTCAAGAAGAGAATTTGTAAAAAGTAAATCCTTGGAATCAATATTACTACAAAATAAAATGAAGATTGATTACCGATCCAAGTATGACGGACTGATAGAAAATGCTTTTTTGTGTTATTGTTCATTTCTTGTTCAATTCTGGGTCAATCTTGTACGGCAGAAACGATGAGGTTGCATGAAGTTCGAATAATTTAGGGGCGAAAAGCAAACAATATCTCACGTTTGCATATTGGGTATAAGATACAATCTATTTGAGCGTAAAATCCACTCCGCTTCATTATGAGTCTTCAGGCTACAAACCTAAAGTAGAGGGAAACAAGGAGAGCAGACAAATAAAGAGTAGAAGAGTGCAATGAATCCCTACGCAATTGGCTCGTAGTCACTATGGTGGAGTGCAATCTCCTGTATATTCGCTGAACTCTCGATATAACACCAAACGGAAGAGAACTTTTCACTATTCTAGGCTCGAATTGAAGATTTCTACCCCATTGATCACCATTCACGACAAAGTTTGTACATTTTAATTTGCTGTTTTCTCTCATCGTCCGTTAACCGAGGTCTTTGCTTTTTAAGCATTCCTTCACTGTCAGAAGTACTCTCACTAAGCCACTTTCGATTCATCACATCTCAGTCGTTTTTAAGGCTCTCACTTTAAGATGCTATTTCGCTCATACCTTTATTCGTTTGAAATCATGTATCTTCTTAACATTTTACTAAATGTACCCTACGGGACGTACGACTGATTCAATTACCAATCGGCAATTGTATCAGCTGAATTTTTAATTCTATACGCTAGCGCTTCATTACAATATTTACGCCTCATTCCTTTATACTGCTACCTGTGTGAATAATTCTAGACTATACTTTTCAGACTATTCATTTATTCTGGCAAAAACAAGAATATTAGGGTAACTTAAATCTATGAGCTTATTTATATGTTAATCAATTTTGCTAATTGAAATATGTATGTCATATTCCTTCCTAAATGAAACATTTAATAAGAGCACAACAGAACATTCTATCTTTTGACTAGTCATAATGGTTTTACACGAAAAAGGCTATCAAATATAATATGGGGACCCGAGAAGCTGCAACTCTGAGACGAGAATCTCAATGTTGGAAAATGGTTAGTTACTGGTAGAGGATTTTCTTCCAGTCCGAGATGCCCTAATTGTTTCTTAATTTTACTGAATGATAACAACAACCATCCCGTTTCCATCCACTTGTAAGGATGCACGCCTTTGCCTATTCTGAGTACATGGCAGTTATCATGTTGCAGCTGCAAATTAATGTGTTGAATGCTTGATTATACTTTACTTTTTCTCCCTATGGATAATCATCACATACTGAAACCCCCTAAAGAAATTAATTTAGCCTTTATATAATACAAAGTCTCGTTAGAAAGAACAGATATTTAGCTTTTATATAATTTATTTTTCTTTAGGAATATACAACTTTAATCAAGATGAATTAAGTAACCAATCTTGATCGGTTTTGACGTGTTTTGCATTCTAGGCGCGATGGGAGACATTTGGTAGATATTATTTTCAAAGAATGAGATATATTAAATCTAAATTTTAATTCTTCCTAATATATACTAATTTTGTTGTATCACTTCAATTTTTAATACATATAAAGGTTACAAAGGTATCAGCTAATCTGAATGCGATAAATAAATCTTCTGTTGAGCTTTAATAACCCAACTATTGATTACGAATTGGCGCAGTGGATAAACCGATCTCCATCGGTGATCCGGGGTGAAGGAAGCTTTTCGCAATATGTTCCAACTAATTTTCTTCCTTAATTTTTCATCGTCCCATTTTCTACACTTCTCTATCTAAAATACTACTTTAACCAACAAAACCAGCAAACTTTAATATTCTTTTCAACATTTTTAAATCATGTTAACTATACTAGTTCTATTCCGTGGTTGTTCTCTTATACATACTAGTGGGCTTTCCGCAAAATCTTTATTGATATTCAAAAAACCTACACCATTTATATTTACAAATTTTGGGTGTGGCAATCATTTTCACAAAAGCGTGTAAAAATGGCCTTTTGCGAAGTGTTAATGGAATATACCCTACCAATCCTACATTATTGAAATCAGATAAAATTAAAGTTTCCTCTATTACCTCTTGTTTTGTGACTGTTGATTTACAAGAATTAATCATAAGCGAAATGGGGCTGTAAAAGAACAACTCCCCCCCCCCCCATTGATCAGAGACCACGTGCTATGGTATCACGTCATGGAAGACGTCATTTCCTGATCCAACATTCTCGAATTTCCAGTCCGGAGCACGTTGGGAAAATATTTCCCAATCCTGCGAATGCGCCTTAGCCCCCCCCCCTCCCGGGGAAAGAGCCACTCTGTCATGCCCCTTTGCTGCTTAATGATGAATCGAGTCCGCCTCCGGATTAAGATGTCTGGGGCTTGTATCTCCTTTTTCCAAACTCCCCTTTCCCCTCCAGAATCGGACATACAAATACTCGGGTTATTCTGTAGTTCGAAGAGTCCCGCCTGCACATCAAGGCCGTCCTTATCGTCGATACCCTTGAGGTTCGTCATGTAGCAGACTTCTTAAGCCGTGATTATACCAAAGTCAATTAGTAGCTTCTCTGAACGACAAGCCTTTGAATTTGCGCCACAGTCTCCCTTCATTTAATCGAACCGAAGGAAATCTCCATCGATTACCTTTGAGGAAAAGAAGATTTCCCTTTCAGTGGAATTACGAGGATTCCCACATTCCTTGTCGAACATCATCTTTAAAGTTTGGCTATCTTCATCGGAAGCTTGGTTCAGATCGTGCCCCACTTGCCTCGTCGCAAGTATGACCTTTCTCGAAGTCATCGACCCGTAAGACTAAAACCCCCTTCATTATTAGTATTGTCAATGTCCCTGTTGGATCTGAGAATAGTTATATTAAATAATTAATTCTATTTGAGAATCTCTCTTCATAATAATTATTAAGATACTATCTCAATTTAAATAATTGCCTTTTTTCTTTTATTATTCTTATTTTCATCTTTGTAAATAAAATTATATTTTTGTTGTTTCATCTTTAACTAACCTTAAACGATATTCTCGGCCTATTCCAGTAAATCCCGCTAACTATTTATGCAATCTGTTTGATAATTAATGATTTGAAACCCAACGCCTCAAGTGAAACCTCCTAGTCGGTCGTTAATCCATACGAACAGTCATTCAATGGTTCACGTTGCAGTAGGTGATTAATTTCTCCCCCCCCCCACATAATATAGGAGTAGTGTATGGTATAGAAGAGTTTTACCTCGACGGAGGCATTGCTCAAAGAGATAGAGCGACCTGGCATTTTAAATTCTTCTGCTACACTTCTTGATCAAATTAACACTGGCGACATAAGATATGTATGTAATTTCCAAATAATAATATTCGTCGGCATATGGACTAGGGTGCGTTTAGCTTTTCCTTTAATCCCCTTATTCATAATTATTACTGTTTTCTATATTTTGTCTGTCACTTCTTTCTCGCCCATTTTTCATCTATTTTTGCTTGCAAAATGTTTCCACCATATTTCTAACCAAGCCCTGTGCTTCTCTTTGTTGGCACTCAGTTTTCTCTGAGCCTATTTTGCACAAGATTGGAAAAAGAAAGAGTTTCTGACATTTTCAGTTTTTATTGGAGCATACACATGATATGGAATTTATTTAATTTCCAAAAGAAATGAACTCGGATTTATTTATAAGATTAAGAATATTGTCTATTCATTTTCTATTTCTGCCAATACAAAATGGATTTTAAAGGAGAAACAAAGACTTCTCTCTCAAGTTTTTTTATATTTTGAATGACTTGATTAAAGAATATATAAAAGAATTTGGTTGTAGGTATACCGTTAATCCTTTCTCTTTTTTAAAGCCTGTTTGTTTCTCTGTGAGGGCCGTCAGTTTACAGTGCTATTCGAACCACCTCTCTCTAAAGAGTAATAACATCCGTTGTGAAGCCAACACGAGTTGAAACGTCATCCGGAGACTTCCTAGATCTAGTTTGGCTTAAATTTGCCATAATTACAACTGGTAAATCCATCGACTGGGCTCTAGGATGATTATAAAATTTAGGTTTTATTTCAAATTACACTTATCAGTGTCTTGTAACTATGGATAGGGACTGAAGCAACTTTTTATTCATTTTATCGTTAATGAAAGTTAAATCTTAAACTTTCTTTTATAGCTTTCATAGAGATTAACAAATACGAAACTAATTCTACAGCTGAGATCTGAGCAGCTCTCGGGTTAGTAAGGTTGAATGATTACAAAAGATCCTCCAATTATTCTGAGTAAATTAAACTCTACGAGGAGGGTGGTGGTTTATTAGTTTGGATCCAATTAGTATTTAAATGCTTAGAGGATCTGTTTTCACAATTAGACATGTCCAACTCTACGCTAATTTTCGTTTCAGAGTGGTAATTTAATATATTATTTTTGGAAGAGAAATGTATGGTTTGGATTTTATTTAGTTATAAATACACTAGATAGGACTTTTACCAATAAAGTGAATTAGGTTTAGTGTAATTAACCTAAGTTATTACTGTGCTTCTAGTCGTACTGTCGAAACATTTTGAAACGGATTTGTTTCAAATCAAGGCTTCCAATTTTCCCACTAATTTTTCTTTTTCTATCTTAATTAAGTTTATTTGTTTATTTCATTTTCAATCATCAATATCCAAAAATATTTGCATTAATAATTGACTTTATTTATCCCTATACTTAATTTTATAACTTAATATCTATCAAAATTATTTATTACTTGGCAATGTAACACAGCAGAGTCTAGCTGGCAGCCATCGAATATTATCTGAGGAGTTATCGAAAATATAAATAATTATATTTTAGTTAACATACCTTTGATTTTAACATTTTGAAAATGTGACATGACTAATTTGGGCAACTGATACAGGCGAGTTTGTTGTTTAACCGATACGATAACATGAATTTAAATTTATTAAGCTTTGTCAACGCAGTTTATTAAACAATGACGAATATATTTATTTACTTTTCTTGACTTTTCTCGTAGAATGAGAAAAATTAATATGATATATTTTCTCAATTTTGCTCTCTTAACAATATAGTAGTTTAGAGAATTAGCAGTGGCTTGTTGAGGATTTAACTTAACGAAAAATAAAATATGTTAAATGTCCCTACCTTTTGATGAGAAGAGGAAAAGGCCTCAACTAGTCAACTAAGTTGAACGGGAGAAACAATTGTGGTTGATTAGAGTGAGCAAAGTAGGTATAAGAAGCAAATGCATAGCTGTTGGTAGGATACAGACGTACTTAATAGTTGCAGTAGACTTTCCTATCATCTACTTGTGCTAAAGAGAGTGACATCATTTACTAATACAAATATTTACCTTGTTAGGCAATGAACATTGTTGTGTACAACAAACCACCCGTCTTGGCTTAGCAAAATCTCATATTAATAGAGAGCAAAATAAAGAGGACTTATTGAAATCTCATTTAAACAATTATTCGTGTGTTTCTATTCATTGCGTTCAGCATTGTGTGAGATTTCACGTACAACTCGCGAAAGAAGAGTAGAATAAACTAGGTTTGTTGAGGTCAAATAATCCCAAACCTCTAAGAATGTGCCTGGAGCCCACCCATCTCAGTTTGGGGAAAAAAGTCAAAATATTATTGGGTTTAATGTTTCAATTATGATATATATTTGCCAAAATTAGTTATGTCACATTTCTAGAAATATTTGGAAAGGGTAAGTTATTATGTCCTATAAATCTTCAAAAGTTTTGATTTGACTAAATAATGTTCATGAAAACGAAAATATGGGGGATGTTTGGTAAAAAAATCTAAGCCGTTTTAAAAACTGCCTAAAATACCTTAATTACTTAAAATTGTTAATAAATTTTATTTATTTAGATTATAAATGTCTATGAAGGCTTTTGCTAATGAAAGAAACTTAACGCTCGATCAGAACATCAATGAGCAGGACGACCGCGTGGTAAGCTTTGGTTACGACATCTGCGAGGTCCACTGCATGTCCACAACCAAGAACCCAACCTTAGTGATAAAGCTCGGAGTGGTGACTTGTAATGGCGATAAGATGCCATTGATGTGGTTTGCAGCCGGATACAGACTAACCTTGGCTAATTCCAGGGATTACTTGTGAAGAAAAGTCATGCCCTAGCTATAAACGATCACGAAGAAGGACGACTACGTCTTTTCGTAACAATGTGCCCTGGATCATATGGCCAGGACCGTGCAAGATTGGTTTGGGGTCGAACATGAACTTCGAGTCAAAGCATTTTGGTCATTGTATTCGCCCCTCATCAATATCATACACTAAAGTGGTGGAGGGAGGGGCATGTCAGGCTCAAGGATTGCAAGGTCCGCCACAGCAACCTCAACGAGCTGAAGTCTCCCGCCAACCACATGTGGGTCTGCATGAGGAAGGACTTCCTTCACAAAGTGTACGCATCCTAAAGGTATCACCTGGAGCGCGTTCTCGCCGATGAGAGTGGCCACATTGATTAATATTACAATATCAACAGAAATTAAGAGGTTACAACAATAAAAAAGAGTCTACCTACAACAAAACTCAATGAATACTTTGTTACCAGCGTCCTAACGAGTGCAAGAGGAATTTTGAAATATCTGTTATTACACGATATTTAGGAGACAACGTGAGCAACCCCTATTATTATCCAAACATCAGATTTGAAACAACCTAGCAAATTTGATTGGCGAATTGATCAACGGGGTTAGGAATTGTAGTACAGCTTGTATTTACAGAACGAACATCTTTACCCCACTTAGAGAACAACAAAATTATGCCATCGGTTTGAATGCCTTTAACAAAGTTATTTAAATAAATATACAACTATATTCTAATATATATATATATATATATATATATATATATATATATATTTATTAAAAATAATTAGGTCAAGACTATGTCGGTAAATCAAAAATTAGAAAATAACTCAGGAATTTAAATTCAAGAGAATCCAAAAAAACAAAACCAAAAGTAAATAATTACAGTATAATATTGCTTACCGATAACTCAGGAATATAAAAGGCAAGGGAATCACATTATTAATCTAATGTAATCACTATTGACACGAAAAAAAGAAGCAAAAACAGAAAAGTAAAAAATTACAGTATAATATTGCTTACCGATGAAGTTCAGGAGAAATCACAAAGTGAAGAAATTATAAAGGATGTGGCTTAAAGAAGGATAGGAATTTGATTGGTTGGTTGTTAAATAAGAGAAGTTTGGTTGCTTGTTGAATAAGTTAATTAAAATTAAGAAATAAGAAGGGGAACAGCGGTATTATCTATGTTGAGTGTAGGAGATTTTGTACGTATTAGTAGGGATTCCGAAATTCTTAGACTATATTCATTGTTATTATGACCAATTATTTCAAAGTTATCTATGTAACATTCTGGCTTGCATTGTATACTATGATTTCTAATTACAGAAGCTTCCTTGTTAGACAATATTTTTCCAGTGCGATGGCTTATTCTCATGTAAAAACAAAACCTCTTTTTCAATGAGCGAACCGTACTACCAATATAGGTTCTTTGTAAACAACAAGGACAAGTAAAAGCATAAACAACACGGCTGCTCATTTCTAGAGGAAGTTTGTCTTTTGACGAGAAGAAATTTCGTATGGAAAGTGGGTTAACAAAAGTGATTTTGAAGTTGGTATGAAAGAAATATTTTTTGAGTAATTACAATTTACAATTTAGGTTAAAGTGGTGAGATTGTGTGGTAGGTATATAAAGGTGTGAATATGTTTCCTAGTTTGCCTTGGTGTTAGGGCATCACTAGCATTCTTCTTAATTATTTTTAAAAATAAAATTCCTCCGTCAAAAAGTAGCTGACTGTCTTTGACAGCCAGTTTCCTCCGTTATAATATATATATATATATATAACCTATTTATGGATTAGGTTGTTGCTGGACCTCCTTCGAAGCATTCAAGCCTTTCAAGGTTGCTTAAATGCTGAATGAATCTCTCAAGTTTTTGAGTTTTTGGTGAACTGATCAGTTTGCGCACTTCGCCTCTTTTTTTCGTTTGATTTTGGTTGACAATATCTTCTTATTTTAAGGGTATTGGGAATTGGGCACTTCGCCTCTTTTAATTCAGAAATTTTGTTGATTTTGAGGTTTTGGATTGGGCACTTCGCCTCTTTTATACTTAAATTTTGTTTTAACTTTTTAATTTCTACTTTGTTTATATTAGGGGGGGCGGGGGGGACTTTAATGTGGGCACTTTGCCTCTTTTTTCAACTATATATAATTGTTTATTTGGTTGAGCTAGTTGTCAATTTTTAAGTTTTACGATCAAAGTGCTTTAGAGAAGTGGACTATTACTACGTAAACTTAGGTAGTACCACTTCTCTCGCGCAGGCTCTACTACTAGGGAACAGAGCAGTTCTACCTATAGCGCGCCTGCGGTTTGCACGTATGTTGATGTTTAGATTCATGTTTGGGATTATTTCTTGGTCTACCTTGTCCCAAGTCTTTCTCCCCAGCCTTTGGATCTCCGTGTTGATCGGCTTTAGGCCGATTCTTTGGTGAAGAATCGATTGCCGAGTACGGTCGATCCTTCGCGTGCCAGTGATCAGCAGCGTGGCTTTATTCTGTACTCTCTGCATCATTCTGAGAGAGGTACAGCTTGCCATCTGCGTGATCACGGCCGGGTACACCAGGACTGAGCATACCAAGGCCATGTACAGCTTTTTTATGTTAGGCACGCTTAGGCCTCGGAAACGGTAAAGTTTCCTCAGCTCTCTTTTGGCTAGGGAGACTCTGGTATTTATGTGCGTTTTGTATCCACTTTTGAAAAGTCGTAAGCCCAGGACTTTACCCTCGTTGGAGTACGGATAGATCTCGTTATTGACGACGACGTCATCTACTTTCCGGCGGTTCATAAGAATGATAGTGAACTTCTGGTGGTTGGTCTTAATTTTCCACTTTTTCTCATATCTATTGATATTCTCTATTTCGACAGCTGTCGCCCTCGCCTGACTTCCAGACTTCCTGAATGGACTCAGGACAATTTGGGTCATATCGTCTGCGTATTGCAGATACATCGAATCGTACCTGACTGGAGCAGGCAGGTCAATAGTGTACACGAGGTACAGCAGAGGGCTGAGACAGCTGCCTTGTGGAACTCCTGCCTCGAGTTCGAATTCGGGTCTTTTGCAGCCCTTGATTGAAATTCGGGCTCTCCTATCGGAGTTATAGTGGCAAAGGATCCTTTCCAGGAGTGGGTTAAGCTGGAGGTTGAGGATCTTGTACTGTAATCCTCTCAGCCAAACCTTATCGAAGGCCTTCTTTACATCACGCAGCACCACGTCTACGTACCGCCTCTCAGCTTTACTGCTCGCGAGTTTCTCCGCAAGGAGGGCGAGGGCTGTTTCCATTCCTCGTCCCTTGCGGAACCCGTGCTGCTGAGGGTTGTGGGCTCCCAGCTCAGAAAGTTGTTCTTGAAGCTTGTCAGCTAGGAGTCTCTCGTAGACTTTTGCAACGAACTCCAGCAGGGCGATTGGCCTGCAGTTTACCAGTTTATCAGGGGGTTTCCCTTCCTTGGGTATGAAGATCACCTTCGCAATCTTGAAACCTTCCGGGAAGTAGCCCGTGTTCAGGGAAGCGTTGTAGATATTAACGATTCCCTGAATGATCTGCTGTGGGGCGTTAACCAAGTTATTTCTGGTGATACCCGTCCAGCCTGGTGCCTTTTGTCGAAAGGCTGTTCACAGTGGCCATGACGTCCTCTGATGTTATGGGACATCCATGGCCCGCCATCTCCCTGCCTTCGTTGACTTGCTGTAATGGGTGCGTGCGATGCCTTTTCTGATTTAGTTCTTCAATCAGTTGGCCTTTGAATTCCTGGTCGAACTCATCGTTTTCCTCGGGGGTAATCCTGAAAACGTTTTTCCAGAAGTTGCTGAACATATCCTCGAGAACCACCGGGTTCTCTATGTAGTCTCCGTTCTCCTTTATCCGAGACTTAGGTCTTGGTGTAAGTCCCTTTAAGTTCCTGACTTGGCGCCAGAACTTAGCCGGGCTAAGTTCGCAGTCGACTTTGGCTATCAAGTTGTTCCATATTTCCTTCTGTTGGAGGTTGATGGCCTCTCTAAGCTCTGGGCTTTGGCGTCGAAGCAGCAAGCTACTTTCCCGGCTGGGACCCTCCCGTCGTACTTCTTCGTACACTTCCCTGTGAACGCAAGCGATATCTCTTATCTCCTCTGTCCATCTAGGCTGAGGAGGTGTTTTATACCCTGTTACGGGTATGCTCTACCGGTTCGCGTTTAGCATGGACGTTGTTATCCTCTCCAACTCTTTGTCAATTTCCTCTAACGACGCCGTGCTGAGGTCAGCTGGTGCATAGTCACTGAGTCGTTGCTTGTAACGATCCCAGTTGGCCAGGGCGTAATTTTTCCGGAGAGGGGCTGGGAGCTGGATTGGTGCGAGAGATACTGTTGTGAGAATCGCTATGTGATCACTAGGGACTGTTGGGCCTGGCTCACTATGCTAGTTGAAAGGGAAGCCTTCACTTGTTAAGATTATGTCAGGCTTGGTTGCTGATCTGGAAGTGATATAGGTTGGAAAATCCGGCCCTATCCTTTGAATGTTCTTTTTTCCCATAATCAGTTCCAAGTTCCGGCCCCTATCGTTGGTACTACCATAACCCGCCGCACGGCATCTGGTATTGAGGTCTCCCCCTAAGAAAGCCATTCTGCGGTGCCCAAACAGTGTGTAGAAGTTGCATAACGGGAGATATGTTCGTCGAGGGGGGTGATATGCTGCAGCTATCACGAGGTCTCCTACCAGGGTGTGTACTTCGATTGCCACAAAGGACTCATCGAGTTCTGGTAGTTATTTAATAGAGAAGTTTCTCTTGACAGCTATTGCAGCACCATCAAACCTTTCCTGGGAATGGTTCTTCATGACTACTCTGTAGCCCAGGATTTTAATGCGACCAGCTGTAGTGACGATACCGTGCTCTGTGATGAGAATGATGTCGGGGTCAAGCACACGGAATATGTTACAATATGCCGTGGCCTTCTCCTCTCATCCATTCACGTTGAGTGTCAGAATCCTCATTCTGTTGCTTACTGTCTCCATTTTCTGTCACTTAGTGTTTCTGGGTGACGTTCTTCTTCCTTCCATTCTTCTTCTTTCTCAACTCAGCGTTAGAGATTTGCTCGCATGTGTTATGATGTAGGATAACATTCTGTGCGAGCAGGGCGTCTTCCACTGTTCCAGGGTCTACTTCGGAGTCGTATTCCCATTTGTAGATCTTTGACTTTATACCTTGGAAGATACTTCTAGACTTGATTTCCTCCGGGGAAAAGGAATTGATCGCAGGCGTATATTCTCAGGTTTATATAATTCGCCCGCAATCTCTTCGCTCTCTTCTTTTGTCCCTTTTTTTCTTGGGGTTTAGTCGATTCAGCGTCGGAGGAATCTGAAGATTCCGATGAACTGCTTGATTCCGAGTTTACTTGTTTTGTCGAGTTTGTCTTGATTTGGGTGGGAGCAGGAGTTTTCGCCTCGACTGCTTCATTATTTGCCTTTTTGCTTGGTTGTTTGCAAGCTTTAGCTTGCTCCGCTGACTGCTGTACCTTTGGACTCATCTGCAAATGCAGTACATCCCCAGAAGGGGGGGTTAGCCGGGAACCACATTTGTTCCATCCTGTTTTTCGCCAGCATCTGATTTAGTACAGTCGCGAATGTGCCCGGGCGAGCCAGATTCATGACGTTCGCATGAAGTATGCAGGTCATAATTTTCGTGGATCCCTCGTTCTCAATTTTGAGGTACGTTTTTCTAGCGTCCACCTCTGAGATGGCTACCTTTGCTGCCTGGGCGTAGGACGTGTTTGCCCTGCGTGTTTCTTTATTCTTTTTGGCGTCCTGCTTCTTCCTGATAACGCCTTTTTTTGCGGGGCATGACATGGCGATTGTTCGGTGACCCTGCCCGCAGCTCACACATTTTTCCGTGGTGCTTACGCAATTGCGCCAATGATAACGTCCTTTTTTGCGGGGCATGACATGGCGATTGTTCGGTGACCCTGCCCGCAGCTCACGCATTTTTTCCGTGGTGCTGACGCAATTGCGCCAATTGTGGCCCAGCTGGCTGCATTTGGAGCACGTTTCTTGTGGCTCCTTGCAGTCCTTGGGGGCGTGGGACTCCATCCTATAGCACTTGAAGCCATGCTGGACCGGAGTGAACTCTTCCTTTTTCACCTCTTCCCCGCTAATTTTGGCGTTAAACATTAGTAGTTGATGCTCTTTTGCCTTCTGTGCCATGGTAGTCTCCGAGAAGACCACCTTGAACACGTGAGTGTAGTCGCCCCCATCCCTCCTATTTTTAAATTTTATGATTTCGGCTACCTTAGCCCAGGCCTGCCGTAGCTCTATCTCTTCTTTGATTTTCTCCGCGGTATGCTGCCCAATCCATGGATCGATCCGGCGGCAAACTACGCTTCTGTGGGCCAGGATCTGGGGTGGCACTGCTGGCGGCAGTCCTATGGCTCGAAGGACTTCAATTGCCTTTTCCTTGGATATATCTTCTATATCGTTCTCCTTTTCACAAATTGCGATATAGCCCGACGATATGTCAAGGAGCCTTACCATTTCAATTCCCAGTTTGCCGTACACGGCCTCGAAAGTTGATTCCCTGCTGGGCTTGGGCTGCCCGTCGACAACCCGCAGAGGAATCCGGGTCGTGTGGTCTTGGGCCATCTCTTCTTGAGAGTGGACCTTCAGCACTGCTTTATGATTATCACAGATGCCCTCGTTGTGGGTTACTCATTGTTGCTCAATAAGATGCACCTATTCCTCGTGGTCTTCTGTATAGGGTTATTTGGAGACTCCCTCTACCTCGTTGCTAAGCTTACGTAAACGTGAACTGCCAAATGGGGGGGATGAATAATGGAGAGTAGACCCGGGCGAGGCCCCTCAGATGGGTGAAGAGTGGCGGACTTGATGATGGGCGGTGATAGAATCAACTATCACCACCCGGGGTGCCGCCCCATCTGGGGTTTGGATATCGATGCTGTTTCCAACTAACACAGGGACGGTTGTGTGTCCTACTGTGATCTTTGCCGGAAGCTACCCTTAGAGACTAGAGCGAACTCTTCCCAAAAGCTTTCAGCATCGCCTCGTAACCGGGCGGTCTCTTCCATAGAGTTTCACAGTGGGCTAATCCTCAAACCTGCTTTCCTTTACGTCCTCTAATTATGTCTATCAAAGTGGACTGACATAGGTGAAGTGAGACTAGATGAGTGGCAGATCACTTCATTTCAGCTTTGCGACTTCGTAGAGGGAGGGGGGGGGGGGGGTTAGCACGACATCAAGTCGTCTTGGTACCGGTGTAAAATTGTGTGGCGAATTCTCCCCGTAGGGTTGATGAGGCCAAACTTGGCGTTTTGAGCATCCCTTTCCTCAACCTTTTCCTCCTTTATCAAAAGTGAGATCTCTTCAGCGTCGATTTTTGGAATGAAATTCTGCTGCCTTCATTTCTTGAGTAATTTGTTGCATTTTCTAATGAATAATTTATTGTAAGGTCCAAATTCTGGTATTACGAAAAATTTTTCATTTTTGGGAACATTATATAAGAGAAAGGATGGAGAGTAAATTTTGGTAAGAAAATTATTGATTAGCTTGTCAACCAAATGTGGGGGGTAACCATTATTTTTGAAATAAGCCTTCAGAGTCTGGAATTCATTGTGCATCAGGGAATAATTGGAGGAGAGATGGTAACCTTTATATATTAGAGATTTAATTGCACTGAGTTTGTGTGACAAGTCACAATGGCTGAAAAAATTGATTCCTAAGCCACTAAAGGTAAGCTTTCTGTATATTGAGGTAGTTAGTTTGTCGGGTTTTTTTTTGTATAATGACGTCTAGAAAAGGAAGTTGATAGTTACTCTTTAATTCAATGGTATATTTAATGTTGGTAAGATAAGAGTTTATAAAATTGTAAAACAAAAACAAAATGGTGTGCATGTTCTATATTATCAAAAATAGCAAAGGAGTCGTCAACATACCTACGATAAAATATGGTTTGAAATCTAAAGGGCAATGTTTCATAAAGTTATTTTCAAGATGAATCATGAAAATATTAGCTGCGATTGGAGCAATTGGTGATCCCATTCCTACTCCATCTATCTGTTGGTAAACCTTGTTATTAAATAAAAAATAATTCTCATTAAAAATCATTTCTAAAATAGTTTTGAACTTTTTACGAGAGAAATTGTGAAAGATGCCTGTTTTGTTAAAAATTAGATTTAAAATAATATCAATTGTTTCATTAACAGGAACATTTGTAAATAGTGAGGATACATCGTGTCAATAGTGATTACATAAGATTAATAATTTGATTCTCTTGCCTTTCAAATTCCTGAGTTATCGCTAAGCAATATTATACCGTAATTATTTACTTTTGTTTTTTGTTTTTTCCTTTAAATAGTGTTATTTATATTAGATTGATAATTTGATTCTCTTGACTTTTAAATTCCTGAGTTATATATATTTATATATATATATATATATATATATATATATATATATATATATATATATATATATATATATATATATATATATATATATATATATATATATATATATATATATATATATATATATATATATATATATATATATATATATATATATATATATATATATATATAATATATATATATATATATAAATATATATATAGATATATATATATATATATATATATATATATATATATATATATATATATATATATATATATATATATATATAAATATATATATATAAATATATATATATATATATATATATATATATATATATATATATATATATATATATATATATATATATATATATATATATATATATATATATATAAATATATATATAAATATATATATATATATATATATATATATATATATATATATATATATATATATATATATATATATATATATATATATATATATATATATATAGAGAGAGAGAGAGAGAGAGAGAGAGAGAGAGAGAGAGAGAGAGAGAGAGAGAGAGAGAGAGAGAGAGAGAGAGAGAGAGAGAGGGAGAAAGTTATATATATTAAAACTATACAGCTTGCTCTTCCGGCAATTGATAGGGACCAAACGAATTGACACAAAATAGAAGGATGAAAAACAAAATCAAAGGAGATGAGCCACACCTCACATCAACTTTTATGTTGGAAAGAGTTCATTATCTTGTACTTTCTTTCTCTGTTTTCCACAAGAGCCAGGATTCTCCAAGGTCATCCAGCGTCTTAGAAGTGGTTAAGGATGTTGCGCGTGATATGCCTGTAGCAGAAGACAATGATTTCGTTCTTTACGATGATTTCAAAGAAAATATAATTCATTTGAAGATCCCAGAAACTACTCAACTAAGACTCAGGATCACCATGGTACACCATGGCAAAAGATGAAAGCAGACCAAAAAGAGGTACAAAAAATTAATGTCTAAATAATTATTATTCTTCGGTCTGAAGGTGGCATAGGAAACCCGATAGATAACCGCCAAATAAATAAATGCTAATTTAAAACGAATAAATTGACACAATTATGTTTCCAGTTCCCACCGCGTAATTAAGTACTAAATACGTAAAAATTAAGAAAAATCAATTCAGGCTGTCCAAATATCAAATTTACCTGGTCTTCAACCAATTCTATCTCTAACTCTGTATCAATATATATATGAAATATATATATATATATATATATATATATATATATATATATATATATATATATATATATATATATATATATATATATATATGTAGCATGACTATTATTCATTTACATGCGCATACACATGAACTGTGATGCACGGGTCTTTCCTAGGCACAACTCTCCCGACTGACTATAAAGATTTCCTTGTTACACTTTTGTCAAATTCTTCTTCCCAAATCACAATAGCCTTGATCACACGATACTTTCATTTAAATATTTCCTTACATTTGTTTAATAAGTCCAAACTGCTAGAGATGGAATACCTAGGAAAAAAGTTTTTTCCGAGCTTCCTCTAGACTTATTATCAATCCTTTACTGGGTTTCATATAATTCTTTGATTTACAATCCTTCTCTCTCTAGTTATCTCTACTCTGATATAATTCTTGAATTTTTAATCAAGATAATTTCTGCATGTAACTAGAAACCTTCTTGGTAACAAGAAGAGATTAGGGCAGCTATGTGGAATGAAAGGCGTCACATTGTTTAATCCGTTCCATCGGTTTTTTGGATGTAACGACCTGTACGCGGAGCATAGTACCACCTCAATATCCGAGGTAAGGCAGCTCTAGTCAATCTAACGGGGTACACGTGGGGACCCCCGTCACTGGTGAACCCAACTAACCTAGAGCCGACCGGAGTAAAGACAACGTAGCCGCCGAGGAGAAACTAGGCTCCCATAAGAGGAGGGCAGGTTTGGATCTTAGGGAGATAAACGTTGGTACGCCCGTTTCTGGCAAACATGCTTTATTTCAAACTGAGGGGAGTACGGAGCCTTATTGTGGCAAAGAAGATACGGGTCCCCACAGGGCAGGTCCTTGCAAATCAGTTGTTGCTCGCGGTGCTGTGCTCGTCTAAGTGTATAACAACTTGACGGTACCGCAGGGAAAGGCACAAGGGTAGGGAACGTGTTGAATATCCGCTTTCCCTAAAAGGATTACTTTTCAGCGCCAGGTCAATATGAAACAAGTGGAACGAACTTGTGTTCGTATTCTCCAGAAACACCCGAATAGACAGTTGCTATCGTAGAAACCTGGCTTCGAGCTGAGACTCAAGATTTCAATGGTGTGTTTATGATTCCAAGTCACACGATGTTCCACCACGATAAACCTAATCGAAAAGGTAGCGGAGAATTGTTTTACGTCCGTAACTGATTTCTTGCAGTTGCTTGTAATATTATAAATATCTACCAGATTCTAGAAGTAGACGTCAATTTTGGCAGGTCCCCATACCGAATCGTTGCCGTATACAGGCCGCCAAGGCAGCTTGAGGAAGCTGACACAAGCCTGCACGCTAAACTTGCTGAGTTGGTGTAAAATCCCCTAAGGCTCATTATGGACGATTCTAACTGCTGTGGAGTTAATCGGGGTGTTAGATCGTGTCACGGAGAGGGGAGATGACTCGTTGACAATAAACCCTAGGCACAACAGGTCGAAGAGCCGACGATATGCGAGAACCTATCGGACTTGCTGTTCACCACCGATTATGATATGTTCTCTGGACTGAGCGGGTGTTAACTGTTTGGCAGTAGCGATCACCCAACAGTCTTTTTGAACATACACACCCAGTGCAGCAGTCCTTCTAGCGTTGCTGCCTACAAATCTGTTTACCTCGGCGTTGAACTTCAATGGTGTAAGAGATGCGTTAGTTTGACTGGAACTTGCATGTGGTGAAAGTAACTCAGCCAACTGCATGAGATTCAGAGACTGCTTCACGAAGTAGCAGTCCACGTTCGTTCCCCAAAATGAGGTGAATAAAAAATCTGCTCAACCGAAATGGTTCAATCACACTATCGCTTCAGCAACTTCAACGGAAAAAAGAGCTACACTAATTAGAGAAGTAGTACTAGTAACAAAAACTTCATGCAGTACAGAAAAAGAATTAGAACTGATAAAACATTAGTTTGCATCCCTCTGCAAGGTGTTAAACGACACCTTCACCTCTGTGTTTACAAGGGAAGAAGACGGTTCCACCTGGAGACCTGGGCTGTATCTCAATGAAGGGGGGAACCTAAACGAGATAATATTAGACGATGAGGAGTTTGTAGGCTAGAATAAAGAACTTTAACCCGAACAAGTCTCCAGGTCCAGGTTGCTTTTTCCCTAGAATCCCTCGGGAAGTAAGCAGTGAGATTGCTCCACAACTTACCGCGATCTTAAACGATTTGCTAGAAACAGTAGAGGTGCAGTGGAATGGACGGAAGCAAACGTTATCCCCATATTTAAGAAGGGAGATCATGGAAATTCGGGTAACTACCGGCCTATAAGTTTGAAATCCATTGTGGGTAAAATGTTAGAGAGCGTGAGATCAGAAAAAATAATAAAGCACCTAGAAACAAACAACTTGATCATGGATTGCCAACACGGATTTCCCAGGAACCAATCTTGTATCACAAATCTACTAGAATGCTTTCACGGCATTCTGGATAAATAGGATCGTAGTCGACCTGTGGGCATCTTATGCCCGGACTTTCGAAAGGCCTGTGATTAGGTGCGACACCGCAACTAATGTGCAAAGTATGTGCGGTTGGCATTTCAGGTAGGGTGGCTAACTGGATTGAGAACTGGTTTTTGGGCAGAAGACAGAGAGAGAATAAACTAAGTAGCCTTGAGATGGGCACCCTTGAGTAGTGGGGTGCCACATAGTTCCGTACTTGCACTTCCCTTGTTTATCATCTATATAAATGATATACAGGTTAGGTTACTTTTCTCGAAAGGCCTGTGATTAGGTGCGACACCGCAACTAATGTGCAAAGTATGTGCGGTTGGCATTTCAGGTAGGGTGGCTAACTGGATTGAGAACTGGTTTTTGGGCAGAAGACAGAGAGAGAATAAACTAAGTAGCCTTGAGATGGGCACCCTTGAGTAGTGGGGTGCCACATAGTTCCGTAGTTGCACTTCCCTTGTTTATCATCTATATAAATGATATACAGGTTAGGTTACTTTTTTCGAAAGGCCTGTGATTAGGTGCAACACCGCAACTAATGTGCAAAGTATGTGCGGTTGGCATTTCAGGTAGGGTGGCTAACTGGATTGAGAACTGGTTTTTGGGCAGAAGACAGAGAGAGAATAAACTAAGTAGCCTTGAGATGGGCACCCTTGAGTAGTGGGGTGCCACATAGTTCCGTACTTGCACTTCCCTTGTTTATCATCTATATAAATGATATACAGGTTAGGTTACTTTTCTCGAAATCCAAGTTCGCGGACGATACAAAATTAGGAGGCGGCATGAGCTCACGTGAATGATAGGAAAGCCTATAAAACAGCCTTCTGAGGATACAAGAGTGGTCCGAGACTTGACATTTGGCATTCAACCTTGATAAGTGTAAGGTAATAAACTTCGGAAATGTCAATCCTCGAGAAGTCCGCTACTTGTTAGGTAGAATTTTGGAGGTGACTGACCTGGAAAACGACTTGGGTGTGCAAATATGCATAGACGTAAAGTTTTCCAACCAGTGTACCGATATAGAAAAAAAAGGCATAAAACTATTAGGATATAGAAAGAGGCAACTTAGCTTCCACAAAAAGTAACGAGAATATTATCCATAAATTGTACAACTCTATAGTCAGACCTCACCTAGAGTACGCAGTTCAGTTATGCTCCTTTACACTTCGTAAGGACATAGATAAAGTAGAACTGGTCCAGGCTAAGGCTACCAAGTTAACTCCTTCACCTAGGTACAAAAGGTATCTGCATCAGCTTCATAATTGAAGCTTTTCTCTCTGGAGACTTTCCGATTACGAGGACAACTGAAAAAAGACCTTCAAGATTTAAAGGTGTGTCGAAAACGTAGACTACAGAAAGATGTTAACGTTGAACACAAATCTGACTCGTGACCATGGTTAAAAGCTGGATTTTCCCCCATTGCAGACTAGTGTTTGCAGGATCTAGTTCTAGTATAATATCTGCGATGGTGAATAGTTGATCTGTATAAAAATTCAAATCTAGGTTGAAGGATGTAATCCATGAATATATAAAGAACGTAGTGTCAAGTAAATTATAAAGATAAATTAAATAGGTTTTAGGCATTCAAATAAAATTTCCTGATTGTTTGCTTTTTCTCATCACAACCAGGTATCTTTTCCACTTCTATACCAGCAAAAGCGGGTAGGAGAGATAAGGGGGTGAACCTTCAACTGTGATTTTCCTCTTGCTGCAGATCAGGGCTTTACCAAAATAATACCTCCTCTGCATGGTCAGTAATGTCCTTTGAGTTACTACTATTCCTTGTAACTACTTGTGAATATCTCTCTCTCCAACACACACCAACAAACATTAAATTGCAGACAAATCCCATTCTCCGAAATAACTGATTATTGATCAACACCGGTCACACTCGATTTCTTTACACATAAATACTCAGACATTACACCAATATATTATATTTGTCATATCACTTCAGAAAGCAAAAGTCTCGCCATTTGTGTTCACATTGTGCTCCATCCACCGAGGAAGGACTCTTCAATTAATTAAAGTACACTCATTTACATCAGAGGACGTCATGGGTGGAAGGGATTCACAGTCCGTCACATCACATAAGGAAAGAAGTCTTCTCTCCATCCTTTTCAAGTGCCTTCGCAGTCACTTCTTGTAACAAAAAAGAACTCAAACTCACTGAGTCCTCTCATTTATCTTACGAAACGTCAAACGCAAAATAAAGGTATTTTGTTAAATTGTTTATAAATCTAAATACGATTTTATTTGATCAAAACGCTGAAAAACGAACACAAATCCCCAATTTGAATTAATCTCAAAGAAAAAACCTATTTTTTCCTTAGGAGCTGGTGAATTTCTTCCAGGAGAAGAGAACCCCCTCCTCTTGCCACACACATTCAAATATACTACTCAATGTATATATACTGTATATATACATATCTCTCTCTCTCTATAAATATATATAAATATATATATATATATTAATATAGGAATATGACGACACAGGTGATTACACTAATCATTTATTGGCCAGACGTCTCGGACCTTCACTAGGACCATCTTCGGCGATTGTATCGAGTAATGAGAAGAGGTAGAAATATTAACGATAACAGTTTAGAGAATGCATTATATAATGGCTAAAAAAGCGGATGAAGACAAGTTAAAATAATAAAATTGACAATTATTGAGATTATAGTAAAAACACAAATAAAAATATATAGAGTTAATTAATACTATACAGTATAATTTTAAAAAAATAATAGAAAGAAGTGAAGTTATAACATAAACTGAGTTGAATATTAAATATTAAAGGTAACTGGAGTAAACTATAAAATAACCTATTATATTAAATTATATGATAGGTCCTACTACATATCAGATTCCCAAGGAACAAATCAATTACAAGTATATATATATATATATATATATATATATATATATATATATATATATATATATATATATTAGTGTAGTTGGGTAGCAGTCTTTCTTGAATGCAAATTTTGTTGAAGACCATTGTGTATTTTGCCTTAATTAATTTCCTTTGGCAACTTTCTTTTCTTCTAATTATCTTTTTTGTTCCATTTTGTAGATGGTGGATTACTTGTCCAGTTTTTATTTTGGTTTTTACCAAACACATTCATTTAAAAAAAAGATAAATACAGGACAATTAATCCACCATCTACAAAATGGAATAAAAAAGAGAGTTAGAAGAAAAGAAAGTTGCCAAAGGAAGTTAATTATAGCACAATACACAATGCTCTTCAAAAAAATTTGCATATATATATATATATATATATATATATATACAATGTGCCCCCATCCCTCAAAAAGGACCGTTTTTGAGAAGCAATAACTCAATAACCATTGTAGCTAGGAACAAGAAATACAAAACAAATAAAAGGGGAAACTTTATCTGTTAATACTTATTCTTTCTAAACTCGTCTTGAACTCCCTAATGAGTCAATATTCTTACAAAAATAAAATGTAAAAAACATGTTTTTTATTTTTTTATTGATTTACTACAATTTTGGTAGCAATTTTAGAATAGAAGGCAAGATTACAGGCTGTGTGGTTGATCATTAATGAGGGCATATTGACAACTTATTAAAATTAAAATTTAGTTTAAAATTTTTAAGTTTTTAAAGGTTGTAAATTAGAAAATAAAAGAACTTCAATTTTTTACATTATCTTCTTGAAGGCTAATTGACTCATTAGTGGTTGTCTGAAAGTGAATGGCCATCCGAGAGAAGCGATATGGCTACCTGCGCTATGAACTCTGCTCAAACTATTTCACTGTCGGTGAATTTTGTTGAGATAAGGCTAGATTGCTTCGAAGCACCCTCGCCGCTCTTCCTGATGAGCATGTGTCTTCACTTGATTCGAAGAATCTCTTTTCAGAGGTTTGAAAGCGAGTCAAGAGTATTTTTAGCACTTTGTGACCTTTATCCACGAGAACGGGAATACAGATCGAACGCCACGGCAGTGGCGGAGTCCTTTGGTAGGTCTTTCTCCGGCTGATCCACATTATCTAGCAAGATACTTTACCGCCAGCATATATTGCACGTCGTGATCTGTGATGAGGACACCGACTGGGTCTAACCTTCAGACGTGGAAAAATACTCAATAATAGGTTTACGTTAGGGAAGTTCCTTCCACTCGCGCTTTATGAACGGACGCCGCCTTTATTCCCGTCCATGACCCTTATGCTTTCGAAGCTTTGTATTGAAATGCAGACGCCGTTGATATTGGATACTAATGGGTTGTCAGAGGTCTCGTTTCGCAGGAGTCTCCTCAACAATTACAGAATGAATAAAAATGACCTACACTAATCTGTATGAAGCTTTTCCCCCGCTCGAAAAACGGTTTTATTCGTTTCAAATTGGGAGAATCTGACATGTTACATATTTTATTTCCCAAGCAAGTTTATCTACAGCAAAAAGGACAAATAGATTTCATTTACGTCCTAATCTGGACCTTCACAGAAAGAGGGTAATTCATTTTCTCGTTTCCTTTAGTGACACCCAGTTATTAAACTAGAAATTTTCTTTGGTCATGCGGGAAATCTCATATACTTTTGTTTAAGTCTTGTGGGTAAGCCAAGAAGCGGCGACCCTCCCAGCTTCTTAAATGAGTGCAGATTGGTAATTAAACTCAAACAAATTTATTTTCCATTATTACATGTTATTTAATCGTTAACACTGAAACTATTTATATTAGTTTTAATATTTCTGATCTTTCACTATATATTTGGAGTCACAACCGAATGAATATAGTTATTTAATATTGTTTAGTCCGTCGTCCTCCTGGGAATTGCATATCACTTCCGGTCTTCCATATAATCCAGATCTTCTCTTTCTTCTCCTTTGAGGATGAAGTGTATTCTGGCCCACACATTTTTGGCTTTTGCAAGATACAATAAGGCGATTTATTGCCTCTTTACTCTGCTCTATCTTGTTTATAAAGTGTGACATTTACACCTTTTTAAGTTTGTGATTAACTAAAGTCTTAATTTGAACCCTATAGACGCAAAAATTATATATTCCATAATAAAATGAACTGGGAATGTTTTGGTACAATAGACCTACCTTGTAAATAGCCTGATACATTTGCCTTTTATAAACTTAAGGAAAGTTTTAAAATCGGTATACTACGTCCAAATGCCTCTTCTCCAGTTATTTCCTCTCAAGAACATGGCACTCATTTTTAGGGGCAATCGATTTAAGCGCAGAATTTTGCTTTTTAATGGTAGTCGTACCTCCTCCCGTCTACCATTAAGTTTTTTTTATGGCGATCAGAATGATTTTGAATTCGTTTATATTCATTTTTTCTTCTACCTTTCATAATCATTAAGGATTATAATATATTTAGATGTTCTGAGAGCTAACGGTGTTGGCGATTTGTGTGCGAACACGATTATCTGTGGGCATTCTTAGGCTCGTGAATATATGCAGGTGGTTTCAAAGTGGGTAGATAGCTAGCGAGTTTGTATTAGAATATCACGTAATGAAGGTGGACAGAGACCTGCCGTGGTGTATTTCGTCCTTAATTAAGAATTTCAGGCCTGCTTCCTTCTAGGATGAAATCCATTCTTAGCTAGCATCACGAAAGTGGAATAGTGAAGGCACAACTGTTTCGAAGATCCTCATCTTTACTAATTCGTTTCTCAATTCTGTCCTCAAGATAGTCTCAGATTTGAGAAACTACGTCGAATATATGGTCGGCTGCTTTGGCCCGTGCATTTTTCTAGGTAAGGAGGCATACAACTAATCTCCATGCCTCCATTTCCTTCTAAATCCAAATTTATGCCTTTGAACCAGATTATTTTCTTCCATTTACTCCACAAACCACCTCCAAATCGCTTTCAAAAACTTTTCCAGAAAAGTTGTGAAGTGAAATTGGTCTGTATTTTCAAACTTTCTTTGAGTCCTTGCCTGGTTTTGGGAAGGATATTATTGAGGCAGATTAGAAATAATCAGGCTTATATCCACTATCTATTATGGCATTAAATATAATTAATTCATAATAACTTTGTCGGATTCAATAAGGAACTTTCTTAGAACCTAAATGCCTGCAGCTTTGTATTTAAAAGTAATGGCCTTTATTTCACCTTCACTTCCATTGTTATTTGTCCGACCCCCTCCTCCGTGTCGATTTCTACTTGTACAGTCGCTCTAAATATTTAATTTTCTTATGATCTTAATTTTGGGTTAGTAGCGGTAATTCTCTAAACGATGGCTTGTATCATTTGGTGTGGTGATTTTCCTTTTAGATTTCTGATTGCTGTCCAGAATTTTAGGAAGATGTGGGCTTATTATTTCATCATCCATTTTATCTATTATATTGTCCATATATGATTTTTTGTTAGATTAACTCATATTCTCGAGCCGAAAAATTAGGAAACGGAATAAAGTATTCACCCTGTCAAATTAATCTCAAATTATGTTTATTGGAACTAAGTTTTCCATTGTAATCTGATGCAACTATTCTCATGAGTTTATCTGTAGACGAGAAATTGTTGGAGGTTTTTTCACACATTTTACTTACAATAAATAATAACCTTTGATGATACTGTTTGGAAGTTAGTGGTTGTGAGTTGATAAGGGGTAAGTCTCTTATTATATTGAGTATTTCGATACCTTTAAAATGTTTAAGGGGAGGTCTCAGACTAGGCGTTTAGATAGAAAGTTTAGTGTTAAAAGATGTACACATTTAAGTGTTTTATGGGGGGATGCTAGAGTATGTAGTTTGTCTGAGAGGTATGATAGTTGTGTGAGTGATGCAGTTTTGATCACTCATATAAGATTGAACGGTATTAAAAAAATGAGCACGACTGAGTTCCGTAAGATGTATATGATATTGATTGAAGTGATGAAAGAAAAGTTGATAGAATAAATAGTGTTTCATCGGGTGTAAATCTGAGAATAGACGTGATAATAATGGTCTCATTCAATTAAACTGAATGTGTATTTATGTGATTAGTTTGTGAAAGTAGGAGTGCTTGAATATTTTGATGTGCGAGATCTTATTAATGGGAAATATAAATTCGATTCAATGGATGGATTGCACTTGAATTTGGGTTGGCTAGATGATTGTAGAAAAAAGATTGATGCTATTATTAAGTCTTTGCTGGTGGTAAACAAGGCAGTGTTAGTGGTAAGTGAATAAGTCTGAATAAATATAAATTTAAGTGTTTTAGGAATTGGAGAATAAATATATTTCTATAGTAAATGGTCCTAGTCTTAGGCAAAAGGATTATTTATTAAGCTACAGAATTGATGTAAATATAAACAAAATAATGGTATAATAAAAAGAAAGTTAATGACAACATAAGTGAAATTGATTTTCGCAATTATAATATATGGATTATTCAAAGGATTGGTCTTGGGGTGAGATTATTATTCACATAAAAATAAGATTTTTTGATATTGAATTTAATAAAAAAATAAAGTTGAGTCACTGTGGGATTCATTTACATTCATTTAGGAGTTCTTTTAAAGACCAACAGTACAACCTGATGATATTATTCAATAACAACCATATAGCCGTACTTCGGCTTGGTGGAAATGGAGCCGGGAGACCAATAAACCTCTGGTGTTTAACCGGATAGGCACGCAATCTCTTAGATGTCACCTGCATCATGAATGCCCATACTACTCATTGACACCTCCTTAAGATTGTGATAATATGATAGGAAAGGTTAGAGTGAGTTGTAGGTGTCTATGTTTCAAAGATAAATTTAATAATAAATTCGCTAATGATCCGAGACGGGTTGTCCATACATTACATCTAGTACTTTCTTTAAAAGATCATTATTTGCTGGAATTTAACCGTTGGAAAGCATTAGTTAATATATGTCATTAGATAGGAAATTTTAGCTTAAGAAATGGGAAGCAAAGATCACAAATGTAATAGGGAAAATTAGGAAATATTTACAATTGCGGAATTAGGTTAATTGGAATTTAGAAATGAGTGCTAGGAATAACTATTAGAAGTGGAATACTTTTTCCTATGAAGATTACACCGGTGCGCTTATTTCCGAGGTGAAGTTAGTTTATTTTCCTCAGTGCTCTACTTTAATTGCAATCAAGGTATTTGAAAATCTCAAAATTTGTCATCACATTGACGTCGTAGCCTATCAGGTAAAATATGTGATTAAATTTGCTATAAAACTCATTAATATAGCTGGGTAATAAAAAAGATAATTCAAGGATAATATAACTCTATTCAAGATCATGTTTTGAAATACTTTGCCAAATAAACAATGGTTATAGTTTATATAAAACTGATTGGTAGATAAGAAATTTGTTAATATGAGGAGGAAAAGTTCAATTGCACTCTACTCAGGCATGAATTTACGTTTGTAGATCTTGCGTTTGTGGATTGTCTCAGTGCATTCTTGTGTGAAGCTCCAGCACTATTTTTCCATTATATGTTTGTTCCATTAAATTTGGTAACGCTCTTCCATGGTCTTGAGGTCCTGATCGAACCGCTTGCCTTGCTCGTCACTTACTGCTCCTAGGTTCGGAGTGAATGTATCAATATAAATGTAGAGGTAATGGAGTTTGACATTCATGTTACATCCAAGATCGCAATAAGATGACTTCATATTAGCTATGAAAGTTTCTTAGTTGTCAGACTTTTTATTTACGAGAATTTCGCCATCACCGCCACAAATGAAAGCAATGAAGTCCTTTCCTTGTCGTTCATCTTTCTGTCAAATTCTTGATCACGTACAAGTGCACGAATCTGTGCTACATCAAAAACACCTGCCATGATATTCTCGAATGAGAAACCAGGGAGAACAGAATATATGTGTTAGAAACATTCACCTTCAGTATTCAATGCCTTGACAAACTGCTTCATCAAACTCAGCTTGATATGGAGTGGAGGAAAATGATCTTTTCTCGACAGACATTTGGATCGTTGAGAATATTTGTCATACTTGCCTGCAGAGTCTCGCGTATGGGCCAACCCTTTTGATTCCCTTGCTTTTCTCGAGCTCAGCTGTTCCACATGCAAAAATAGCAGGGATACTTTGTAAATCCTGTTTGTTGGCCTAGGGATAAATTAAGCATTTTGAAGTCCACACAAATTATCCAGTGTTGCTCTTGGTATTTTATTAGGCCAATCACAGTTTAAATGTCATTATGTTGCTTTCGTAAATAAAGAGAATGTCCAATTGGAACAGCTGCATATACATTTCCATTATGAAATGGAAAACACTTAAAAATGCACTTTGAACTATCTAGAAAAAAACGCCAATCATTTGGATTGTATACTGGCATCCATAAATCCTGGAGAACACGTGAGATATTATGACAACCTGGAGGATAATACTTCAACTGGAATTTGGAGAGACCCAAATCAAGCACAAGATCATTCAGCTATGGATAGTTAAACTGTTGAGAAGTTAATGACTCTGGGGTCTCCTAAGAAAGATCGCTCGATTCTGAAAGTATTTCTTAATTTTTATCAGTAGTCTCTTGCTCATGGCCAATATCCACATCTTTAGAGGGAAGAAATCCTTTAAAAATTGGGGTTGGGAGCTCATCAGAGTTCAGAGTAGGTCGGATTGCTGAGGGGATATTAGGATTAGGATAAAGATGTTAAATGTGGCTAAGAGTTAAATGTAGCTAAGATGATATTTAATCCAAAAGCAGGAGCTACTCTTGAAACAATGGGGGATTAAACGCTTTTTCGGACGATATTTATATTCTAAAAAGTTATGTGAGGAATCGCATGCGCCAGAATGATTCAGCTGACATCCCGATAAATGCCTACCATCCCTGTCCAAATGTTGTAAGAATATCTTGTCATATTTCTTTCATTAATCTTCCCTTTGTTTACAGATTTCTTCTTGAAATTGTTTGCGGGAAATAACATCTTTGGTTTTCACTTTATTTTGTTTAATTCACCTTAGGTATATAGTATATGAACAGTTATGTTTTTATGGAAAATATAAATTACCAAGACATGTAAAATATCAGTTCTTCCTCTTTAGAGCATCCAGAAGTTCACTCTGGGCCAACATGTGGCAAGAGTTGGACATTAAACCTTTCTAATTAATCAGTAGCACTTTTTCATTAGTGACGTTTCTCCTTGTATATGTGACTCTTTTCTTTTCTCTTAGTCAAGTTATATATTTGCTATTAAATGCAACTACGACGTCCTTTTTCCTTGAGTGTGAATATATTTGAGTATCGATGGTCGAGAGACGTGAGAGAAGCAGATAAGAGGAAGTTCTGAAAAGAGTAATGAGCTTTTAAAATACCATTCGGGAATTTAGGATGAAGGTAAACTATTCCCCAAACTGCGTTTTTCGAAGTCGAATATGATAAACAAAAGCATCACCTAAGTTGATCTCTAAAGAATACTGAATGGACCAAGTAAACATAAACTACATATAAATTTAAGAGAACATTAAATGTTGCTTTGTAAATGCATATGTGGTAAGTGGCCTTTTAAGTGGTGAATCTTTGATGACACCGATGCGTCGATCGTGACGTCATCTGAATTGATTTTTATGATCACTTATTTATGAAATAGTGAACAGGCATCCAATTGGCTCGAAGCTCCGTTATATAGTGCAGTATATTTGTTGATTTTGACCTTTAACCTTTGAACTTTGACCTCCTTGTTCAATAAGGGGCCAATATTTGTTGTTCACACTTTTTGCCACCTTCTTGGTCTGTAAAAAAAAACTTTTATACAAAAGCATATAAAAATTTATTTAATGATTGTTATATTATAGTGTACTTATATGAGAAATGGATAAAAAGGTTTAAAAATTGAACAATTTAAATTTATGATCTACCAGATTTCCACAATTGGGCCTGGCGCGTATTGACGCCAATACGAATAACCCCCCCTTGCCCCTTATTATGCTCTAGCAAAAGAACAACCATCGTTTTTTCCACGAAGAAGGCCCTACATAATGATGAGAATGGTGGGACGAGGTGAGATGAGGAGCTTGGTACTGAGGCATATCAACAGGTCAGATTTCCTTTATGAACAGAATGCCCCACGCTCACCCCCTCACACACCTCTCTCCATACATGCTTGTCATACACAATTTTATACACTTCTTCCTTTGTCAGATCTTTGTCTCTGGAATAGTCATTCATTCACACTACCTGACACCTCTCTCGCATATTTTCTTCACAACTTTTCTTGCATGTTCATACTACGTCAAAACACTTCCCGTCACAAACAGTATTCACTCCATTAAACTTCCCTTACACAATCGTTCCTCAATCTACCCATCTCTTCATTTGTCGTTTCACCTTCGAGAACAATCCTTCTTTCATACCATAGAGGCTCTCAAATACACCAACGATTTAAACCCTTATAGTCGTAATCTACTTCTTCTGCACCCTTCACCTTGCTAATATTTTACTCTCATGCAGCTCTATGGTTTATTCCACATTCATACCATCACTAGTCATTTATTCTCGAATCACCCCAAGACCTTCCTACCATTTCAAACCTTGTGGTTGCAATTTGAATCTTCTGTACCACCATCATTTATAATGAATCCTATACACGTGTAATTTGGAAATTTTTCAGCACTGGGGACACAGATATTGCAACTCACTCCTTTCTTTATACACTTCCCTCCGTCCCTATCACTCACCCCATCAAATATTAAGTTCAATATTTTGAATCCACTCACACTCAGCCACAAACACCAGGTCATCAACATAGATAGCATCCATTCTTCACAATTTCTCATCAATCACACAACCATTTCCATTAATTACATCCCTAATTCTCTCAGTAATCAATCCATATAGATATTAAATGGCCCTACCCACTTCACACAAGCTCCACTTACCTACACACGCATGTCAAACAACTCACTCTATGTTTAACCTTAATACATGCCTTCCTCCCAACATTAATACTTATGGAGAAGAGTAATGTCGTTTTTTTACTAAATTCAACTGAAACCATCATTTATATAAGAAAATTAACTTTAATAAAGCCTATAATTAAAGATTTTCTTGGCCTGATGAGACTTCTTGGAAGACTTTCTCGTATCGAAGCCTTCATCGCCTCTCTTTGGGAGATGAAGCATTCGCACCTGCCTTCTTCCAATCGTGAGCGCGCTTGATAGGGCTTTAACCAAATCTTTGAGTTGTTGCCTTACCAGGAAGCGATCTCGGCTTTCATATGACTTCTTCACAGGATTGCATCCAATATTTTTATAGTCAGTGATAATCGTGCAGATGGTGCTCCCCTAAGCAATATCCTTAGCAACTATCTCTTTCCATTTTCAATCAATTGATGCAAGCTTTTCTTTTGAATGAACCCTTTGTGGAATTGAAAAAGGTTTCAAAGATTTATTTTTACCAAATAATATTTCAAAATAGATTGTAATTACACAATATCATTAATTTAACGCATATTAGTCATCATTTGAAACCTTTCAATCTAATAGCAATGCTCTATAGATTGAAACTCCCCTCTTTCAGAAACAAGACTAGAGCACGATTTTGGAAAAGGCGAAGAAATGTAGTTTTTTCTTATTATTTGCTAATGGTGCCTTTATGAATCTGCAATAATGCATTTAGTAAATAGAATAATTATTTCTATCACATAAATTTGTAAAGTAAATGAAAAAAATAATATTTATTACTCTCAAAACTTTTACTCATGACTGTATGATTTTATATACAAGGTTTTACTACATAAAATTTGATTTTTTTTTTATCTTCTTCAAAGATATTCCTAATAAATACAAAAAGAGCTTGGAAGAAAATATTTCATTTCTATCCTTAATACTACACTGCAGTGATTTGACAGTGAGTAAATACTCTTCAGCATCCATATGGTCGCCGCCTTTCGCAATCTTTGTCTTTCATTTCTCATTTTTGAAAATTAGGAAAATATTGCCCCTTCTTCTTTCCCCTACGATTAATAATCTCATCCATTCGCTTTTTTCTTCCTTCACGTAGAGGTACCAATCTCATATATCGTAAACTATCTTTCATTGAACCTACTAAAGCTAAATCACTTCTTATTTTTTAAAACCTATTTCCGAAAATGCAATCATTTAAATAAAAAATACCCCTCAGGAGAGAAATTAAGGACTCGAACCCATCCCGACTTATTTAAGGGCTTTTTCAAAACATTCTTTTCATGACTCCAAGAGACGCTGGCATCGACTCGAATACTCACTATTAACAAAGTAGGTTAGAATTATTTATATACACCTTTTCAGCCAAATTTCGAATAAAATGCTAATTTAAAAAACTAATCGTAGGTGAAAAGAAAACAACGAATTCAAATTAAACACCAAAATGGTGTTAATCAATCATTATGATAATTCGGGTTCTTATTTGTGAGTTCGTGGTAGCTGCACTAATTTCTTCCTACTACAGACAGGTATTTCAGGGTTGGTAAGGCTTCTAAATGAAGTAATTTACATATTCACCTTGCATCGATCAGTGTTCATGCTCTATTTTCTCCTTTGTTTTATCTGTTAGTAGATCTCGCCGAAAGCAGAGGTGGGGAGTAGCATGTGTACCTCCACACCAGCTGAGAGGCCATTGTATCTCTGGGACTAATAACAGACGAAGGACTCGCCTTTAATTCAGGAGCTTTGACCGGTTCGCCAACGTTAACCTTCTACTCATCCTCTCTCAAACCATCTTCTCTAGAATGATGATTGTAGAAAACACTCATATTTTCACTTACCCTAACCAGACTGCTTTGCTTAGGGAACCTCACAACTTCTCTTTTAGAGATGGCATCATTTGCTTCGCCTCAAGGTTTTCTTTACATGCCAACTTTCTCTCCAACTCTTCATTTTGCTTTCCTTAGAAAAAGCTGACGCTAGTTTGGTATGGGCGTCAAAGTGAGCTTAGTTTGTTGCACCATTTTCATTCTTTCCTAATTGAAAGATAAACCCCGAGAGGGAGGAAATATTTGCAGGAAAATCTTCTACATTATTTCAGTTTTTATTGGAATTGTTTCTTTACACATCCATTTCTAAATTACTTTAGCGTCGTATGGCTTATTTGCTCTTGTGATATAAGTTTTTTTCATGAAGCCTTTATTCACCTTCATATAACGTTTAAAATAGTTTTAGCTCTTTTCTCCATTTCTAATTTTCCCATTTTCTTTCTTAAGATTTTAATGATTCACAGATATTTGTCAGCGTTATAGCTGGCTGAGATACTACTTCTCCTTTCTTTGGGCCATTACCCACATCCATTGTATATCTCGGGTGATGTGGTTTACACTTATTATAAACAAAAGCAAAGCCCTTGCCCCATTCTACTTGAAAAATAATTGAATTTGTTCTAACTGGATAAAAACCTACACTTCATTTTTTCAAAAGTCTTCTTGAATCTAACTGTTAGGGTGTCGCTCAGTCGATGAGCAACGTGGTTCTGATACCCCTGAGCGCTTGACGGCAAACGATTGAATCCAACTCCTTTATACGGTAAAAATTTTTTCCGTATTTTCTCTGTTTATACATCTCCCATTTTTTTCTTAAGCTTTAAATGGTTCATAAAAGATATTCCGCAGCGTCTTACTGGGTTGTGATACTAATTTTCGTTTTTGGGGGCTATTAACTATATATATATATTAACATAAATCAGAAATTTCTTCGGACGTCGCCCATAAGCGACCCAATGCCATATCGCGCCAACTCTATGCACAAAAAAGGGCTACCGCATCAAGAGCAGGCGCGGCCAAAGAAGAGAGCTCAAGATATTCAGCTGCGAATTGGAAAGCTTCATGTATGGACCATGACAGGCAAAGATCATGCACTTGCGGACCTTATGACATCGCGAAAATTGGACGTGATATGCGTGGAGGAAACGAAATTGTTACGAGATAAGGCTAAGGAATTAAGTGATGGATAAATAGAAGAAGAGAATTAAACAGAAATCTTTGGAAACAACTCATCAAGAACGGCAACTCCGAGTAGGGAAAAGCCGAGAAGAAGAAACAAAGAAAGAAATTCCCCCGGTTTAATTTTAATGTTTTGTGGCCTAAATGTCACCATTAACGTCAACTCGAGGCTATTATCACACCATGACTCTTATTCAACCTCCTCTAAGAGGAAAGATAATATAGGAGCCGTACTGGCCCGCCTAGAGTGTGCCTAAAGCCGAACTGTTTCGCTCTCTGTCGCTCTATCGGGTCGTCTTTCCCATCTGGTATTGATCTCACACTATTTCTCAGATTCTACATACGTCTTTCCCTAATCCCTCTTAATGGGATAGATGGTGTAGCAGTGGTAATTTATCTGTTGCAACTGAAACCTGGAAGAACATTACCCACTCCCGGATCCAATGAATGTAGGTGCCTACCATCCCAGCACCAATGCCTGTAGTAGGTTCTGCAGCTATATCTCTTCTGCTCTCTCTACTTCTTCTAACTCCGCTACTCTATTTACAGCCCTATCCATACTTTCGGATACATCTATAAGATGATCCCCTAAAAAAAAAACCATCCTAGTTGACGGCTCTCAAGCAACTTATTGGAATACTTAAGAAGTAATCTTCTAAATAACTTTTATTAAGGAACCGAAAAGAGAAACAAACAAATTTAAACAACACAAGAGTAAAATATTCATCCAAGGCAAAAAAAGAGAAATATCATGGCAGAAATATTCCAAAATTAGAAAGAATTAATCCTGCCACATAAGTTACTTTAGGTTAGGTTCAAAGAACCTAACCAGAACCTAACCTAAAAATATTCTTACAACCAACTTCAATCCTAATGTAGCATTATTACTTTAGATTTTTTAGCCTAATCGATTTATCAATTATTAATACCTGTAAAAAAAATTAATCTTAAGAAAAGCGCCGTCTGATACTGATACTGATCCCCAAAAAGCTCAATCCTAGATAATGACCCCTAACATAGAGGTTGGTCGTTTCTAGTAGTGATTGCTACTTTTGCGCTCGTTGGCTTGGCGCTCTTAACCCATTAATGCGGACAATTTATTTTTGAAGTTATTGATATTATATTTTGAAAACTTCATTTTACTCTAATAAATAAATCATATACACCTTTAGAATTATTTTTTTAATTTACAATGAAAAATACAGGGGTAGCAACCAAAGTTGCCACTCGGCAAAGCATAACACTTTGTGATGGGAAAATGAAAATAGTTCAATTCCTATTTTTTTTATTATGAAAACAAGCTGACACATATATTATATTGAATAATATGGCTCCATGCATCGAATATGGAGTAGAACATGACATTTTTTGCACTCATACTTCGTTCTCTCTGCGCAATGCTTACATCTTGAGTATTTAGGGGCTAGAAGTACTGGCCAGTGAATAAAATGATCCTTCCTTACTTCGTTTCCTCTAACTTCCTGTATCCTGTTAGTTGATGGTCCAGGTATTTTTTTTTCTTGTTCCATGTTGCTTTAATAATTGAAGCACAATTTGTCTTAAAAATTCTAAAAGTGAAATGGGATTTCCAAATTTTCTATACAAAGGCCAAGCGTTGACAGAATAACAGCAGATACTCCAAGAAAATAATGGCCACCACAATATGCAAGATCGGATTCAGATGCGGTTTGATCAAGTCCACCAATATGCTTATTATAAGCTTCAATGTCATTAGGCATAGGAACTACAATCTATTTTCTATCAACTAGCGACCATCAGCAATTTTGGAAGATTTGTTTAAATTTTCAAAAATAGTCCTTTTACTTCTGGTGAAAAGATCCTCTTTTACATTTTATTGAGTGTCAAGCATCAATGGGATATTTTCAGTAGGCATTTCACGATGAGGCATGAAAAGTTTTGCTTGCAATTTAAAAATTCTTTGAGGCAGATATTTTATGTTCCATATTGTTTCATCGTCACTTTTATTGGAGTCAATATCTAAATCTGCTAAACCTTCTCTTCAGGGGGCAGGAAAGTTACCCCGACATCACGTTGTTCTTCATCATCAAGGATCTCGAAAATGTCATTGACGTCGAGCTGACAGATATAAAGATACATACTATACAGATATACATACTACATGAAAAGGTATATAAATATATATATGAAGGTTGGATTCATTTCCATCATTCTTTCGCGCTCATGAAAGATTTATACATATATATATATATATATATATATATATATATATATATATATATATATATATATATATATGATCACTAACTATAATTTATGAAGGGGATTTTTCGATTATTTGAATAATAAATTAAATTTTACTTAGGGTGGTTATGACTTATATTTTTTTTTTCAAAGTTATTTCTAATAATTCTTTTATAATATCAAAAAACAAAATGGTGAAGTTCAGAAAATTTATTTTTATATATCTTCTTCTATAACTATATTTTGAAAAGGGGGAAATTTATTTTAGAGTTCCTTTTTAAAATTATTATAATTGGCGAAGTTCATAAAATTAATAAAAATTTAACCATGGCTGCTTCATTTGATATTTTAAATTTTAATCTTAGTAGTGAAGCGCAAGCTCCCCCCGTAGGATGGAGAGTGAACAAGCCATTGCCTTGTGTATATATATATATATATATATATGAAAGGGTAGGAGAATAAAGAAATTAATATATATATATATATATATATATATATATAGATAAGTATTACTTCTTAAATATTAAACAAAAATATTAGGGGAGACTCATTTGTCATGTTCATGCTCGCAGTGAATATTTGTATAGCGTTTATGCAATTCTAATAATTTATAGCGTTGAAACGATTTTCAATTTTGTTGGAATTTCTAAAAGGTAATTATTTAAATTTACTCTAGACATCACGACAAAATGGTGGAACGTATCGAGGATTAAAAGTGGGTATTTAAGTTTGTAGATGCTAGGTCTACTTTTAGTCTTACATTCAATTAGGAGAATCCGCTTCTAGGCTGGTTTCCAGAAGGTAAACTGGTTATCACGTGGTTAAAGGAAGGGACTCGAAAGGAAAATGGTGATAAGTAGGCTTTATTCTTGGCTTGGTTCTACCTTACTTGGAGCAACCGAGATAGTGTACTCCTACACGGCTGTATCTCAGTTTTACAGCTAATGTAAGGAATCTGGGGCTAATGCGACAAGACTCAAGGACGAAGAACGGACTCGTGACGATAATAATAACAAATGGCAAATAGGTTATAATGTAAAAGTACTCAACTGATTCTCTCTCTCTCTCTCTCGCTTACACACACACACACATACACACACTCTCTCCCTCTGTCTGTCCGTGTTCATAATGTATAAGTTCTTTTATTTATAGTTCCCTACTTTAAGGGGGCAAGACTTCTTATTTTCCTAATCTACTCGTACATGTGAGGCGGAGTTTATGATTATAAGTATGTTCGTTTGTTCCTTTGTTGACTGCTGGGCGGAGACAAAAGAGGTGTCTCCGTTTTTAACGTAGCTATACACATTTTTCGTAAACAGGACTGCCACACCGTATCAGTAGGTTGTTTTTTTCTCGGCTGACTAGAGAGGTTTCTTTTTAAATTTCCTTTGGTGTCATTGTTCTCTGTTTCATTGTCTCCATAAAGTAAAGTGCAAATTGTCGTTCTCCTATCTCTTGCAGGAGTCTTCGTGTGTCGCTAATTCCGCACCACATTATCATTATACGAGGAAGGACGCTTTGCAATTCCTGTTTCCCGTTCACCATCAGGGAACTGCAATTTATAAAACTTCTCGTCGCACTCGACAAACCTGGAAAGTGGCAGTATATTGTGATCCTTGTGGTTTGTAAATAGGATCTATTTGGACCCACACATGTGTTGCCTCACGAAGATCTTTGTGTACGAAAGGCTTGGACATCGAATGCAGGTGTCCTTCGGATGCCTGCGCAAAGTCGATATGTGCCATGGTTTGTGGATAAATCCTTACTGAATTTCGAATCAGTTATCGACAATGAAGATGAAATCAGGGGTTTCGGGCACAGTAGTCTAGTACCTATGACTACTGTTGAAGGCGAAAATCATGAGTCATTAGGCATGGAGCGAATGCCCAAAAGAATAATCGGAAGGGCCATCAGACAACTTTGACGATGGGCAATTATGGACCATTTCAAAGTTCTGTTTGCCCTTCACGCCATCTTGTTCGGAGATATGCCGTACGCCGTGTTGCGGAGACGATGCCAATAAAAGAGGGCTAATAATTCCTTTAACAGTTCCTGCGCTGCCACCAAAGTTCGGAGGTAAAATCAGTCAATTTGGAGAGGATTGACGTTCTCCGAGAGGGATTAAGCAACTACGTTATCCTGACCACCCGCGTAGGTGATTTCGCTGATGTATTCCGAAAGAGCCGTCCAATTGCGTAGCTGTCTGTCCGATTTAGCACACAACGGTAACGAAAAGGCCGATAAGAGTGGCTTGTGGGCCGTGCATAAGGTAACATGGTGACCCTCAATCATGTGCTTGAAGTAAACCACAGCAAGATACACCGCAAGCAGCTCTCTGTCATAAGTGGAGTATGCTTTCTGTGTCTATCTTTGCTTGATCGAGAAGAATGCAACCGGTCGCCGCGATATATTTAACTTTTGGTGAAAGGCAGCATCTACCACGTATTTTGAGCAATTCAGCACTAGCTAATATAGCAATTATTTGACAGCTAGAGACATAGTTTGACAGAGTTGATCAAAGCCTATTTAGTACTATCGAATACTTCTCGTGCATCATCGTTCTATTTGAGCTCAAGAGTCTTCGGCTAAAGGCGTGCAACCTTCGTCTACTGGGTTGCATTTGCGACGAAATTGGGAATCATCATATAGTAGTATCCCAACATGCCCAGGTATGGTCTTAGTTCTTTGTAATCTTTCGGTAACAGCATTTCGCCAATTGCTTTATTTTCTACACCGGTGGGCAAATTCCCGCAGCCGAAATGAGATGAGCTAGAAAATCACTTTCTTCCTTCGCTAGTTCTCGTTTCCTCAGGAATATTGCTAGACCATTCTTGACCAGCATTCTGAAAACTTGATATAAATAGTAGTCTAGATTGTCCGAAAATATCAGGATGTCGTGTATATATACATGTGTTTTGGCAATATGCACCTTGCATTCCGGATGCCAAGGGGTAGTTTAACAAATTTACATACCCTAAATGGCGTCACCACAGCACTCTTCTCTATGTCTGACGGGTTCATGGGGATTTACTGATAATCACGAACCAGATCCAACCTTGAGGGAATAGTTTTGTAATGGAGGTGGTTTGCCACAATTTTTATTCTGGCAATGGATATCTGTCTGGCTTTGTGATCGCATTAACTTAGTGGAATTCGCCGACCACTCTCTACTCTACCAGCAAGTTTTTCGGGACCATACGAATCGGTGCAGCCCATGGTGATTTCGACGGGCGCATGCCCCCTTCCTTCAATAGTGTTTTAAACGTTTCTTTGGAAACTTGCAGCTTCTCCATTAGAAGAGGTCTTAGTCGTGCGAATGAGGATGGGGCACTGACAGTCTCAATTGTGGTCTTCAAGGAGTTATAAGATGGCAGAGAGGTATAAGTAGGCGTGAAGCTTTACAAAGTTTTCTACCTTTCTAAAACCGCCTTGCGACCGGGCGGTAGGTGTTGGTGTTCATAAATATTTAGTGCTCCCGGAGGCTCCCCTGATTGTGCCACTCCTGATTTGAGCTTAGTTTGATTGTCGAGGATGATGCCACACTTACAATCTAACAAGAGAATAAAGTGTCCCAGAAAGTCAATTCTTAATAACTTATTTGGTTTTTGCGGAGAGGCCGCCGTCTTATCTCTATAATATTGGCATTGTATTCGTTATAACACTGTAAGAAATTAGAAAAGTTCCAGTTAGGTCCGCACTTACGGGCACTGATTGCGCACTTCCTGTATATTTCACATTATTTACATGATATTGAACTCTATTATTTAAATCGGGAATGCACATATCAGACAAAGAAGTGGCAATATGTTTTATAGAATCAATGCCATTATTAACCTTAAGACATTATGCCCTATATAATTGCATTACTTCATCTGCAAACTTTCTTAGCTGGGCCACGGTTACGTCCTACTGGGCGCCATGTTAATTAACTGACACGGATTGGATAAATATGCTCTTCTCGAATTCTTCCCCAACTCCTAGCTGTAGAGCGGTCCTCTCCAGTCCTTCCATATTGGTAGAAGGTCGTCCTGTTAGTGTGGAAGAGGCAATGTTCTTCTTGAAGAGCTCTAGTTTAGTCCTCTCGAACAGCCCAATTACCTTGTAGGCCTTAAAAGCTAGTAATTATGGGTGGACCGTCTTGGGAGCTAATGTAGCCAGGACATAAAAGAATTTTTCTCCTCCTTACCTATTCTTGAAATGTGAAACTGACCTTCTAGAATCTTTAGCCAAGCTGTAATTGTTGTCTTATTAAAGATGGGTGGGTTGATGGTGATGGCGTTCACGATCTCCGTCTCTCCTTGTCCTGCTTGCTGATTGTCCGATTTCTTTCTATTTTACATTAGTTCAGCTCTTATTACACTGCATACTCGTATTATTACAGTAATTAATGCGTGTGCCAAGCTTTAGGATTTCATAGGTGAAACAGTGTGCACATTTGAGATTTTACTCTTTGGGCCTTCCCTACATTGTGATTTCGCCGCCACAAGTCTATTTTCTATGAATGATTGTTTTATAGAAATATAAAATGAACATCTGAAGTTCGTAGATTACTACCATCAACAGAGCAATAATAATAGAGGAATAAAATTGGTTATATAACCTCAATATAACCCTTAAGTGACTAGAATTTTATTAATAAATTTCTTTTTATCTACAACTTATCTAAATCATAGAATTGAGATATTTCCTATTCTTTTTGGTTTGATTCCTTTAACTTTTATTCTTATTTTCATCGCAAATTTGTCCTCTTTTCGATACCATTCTAATACATAAGAGAGTGTTAGGTGGATTATTATGCAGAAAGCAATGAGTATAGTGTAAATCGATTTTAACAAGCACAATGAACAATACATTTTGGGGTATAAGTTGTTTAATACATTATTCCAAAAGCAGGAAAAGTAATTGGCCAAAAGATTAGCCAGGCGTTGGTCTTCTTCATCTTCTTCATTCTAATATTAATCTACTTATTAAAACTCTATCCCATTGGCACATGCTATATTGGCCAATATGCTTGATATAAGTCTCATTTGAGGAATCAGATCATGGTTTTTGTAATGATTATCTTACCATTGGGTGAAGATTAGAGGCTGTAACTTTTGTATTACATCTGAGTGTGGAAACCCAATGGCTAGGACTTGACTGAGTTAGCTTTTTGAATTTGTCGCTAAATCTATAATCTCTTGATTTCCTCTTTATAACACTGGGAAATTTTATGTGCCCTTGAAAAAATTCTTATTTCCACATGAGCTTTCTAAAATCTCTAATCATGATGTTGTAATATATTTTTACCCTAATTCCAAATCACTAAAAATGTACAAATAAAACAAATCCCTTAATTTGATAGAATTCATTCAAAGTGGTAGTAGGCGTTGCGTACCTACATGTCGTTTATTAAATACATGCAAGTATTTCTTTAACAAAGAAATTTAGCTTCTGCCAAGTGAGAATGGATAGAGAATTTGCCTTGTTTTGTTTGTTCAATCAAGCAATATCGGAAATACAAGGATACGGGCCATTACTCGAGGACTTAAAACCTCTACCGACGAGATAACCAAACTAAGAAGGAAAGTCGATACGTCCGTTTATATTTCACGCTTAAAGATAGGGGTGGAATGTCGATACAAATGCAGAACCAACATTAACAGGTATAAAATCGTGCGGGATATAAATTCGAGTTCACGACTGGTGATAAGACAGCAAACTCGAAATTTAGATTCATATTATCACACTTAGCACGAATTCTGGCTGGTCATAAACGCCCCCCTGACATTAAGCCCCGTGTAAAAACAGCTTGATTGTAGGAAAGCTTTTGAGTTTTGCCCTGGAATCACAAACGATTAGAAAGGTCCGACGAGACTATTCCAAATAGATAATGCGATGCATTCGATCATACTTAAAAATTTACCGAACAAACCATAAAATTGTAACAGCTAGGAGGGGGGGGGGGCGAGTAACGTTGCATATCGGATCGATACCAGCTCAAAGAGGATCATTCCTTGTTTCTTTCGAATTAATACACTCTAGGAAGGCAAACAATTATAGTTAGAATAATCTCCAGAATTTGGGCAAAATTAAGCCCTCAATCAAAAACTATTTTAACAAGACGAGTACCTGAAACGGCTCTACCAATTAATGCCCCCTTACCCCCAACTTAAAGAAGTGCAACAACGACGCCGTATAACACAGAAATTCTAGACGGAAAAATCTATAAAGAAAGTGTTGAAGATAAATTACAAATTTGTGGAAGCAGATCCAGCTGGAGGCCAAATCCAGACGTTGATGCCTAGAGTATTGGTTCTCTCTGGCTGGCTGCATCAAAGTCCAACACAAAACTGTTAGATAGAGCTTTCAGCCAGATTAAAGTTTACTTAATGGTAGTAATATAAAGTGCATCTAATATAAATCACCGGCTGAACCGTCTGCTGTCTACCCATGCAGAGTAGCATCTATTACTCGGTAATCAAATGGGATAAATGACTGTTTCTTGGTTTAAAAAATCGCAGATTTCTTGATGTTTATTTCTTTTATCTGAGAGATAGCGGAATCCACTTAAAATAATTTCATTTCTCCAAAGCCTATTATTTTATAAAGAGGGTGAATTCTTTTCATCTCGCCAAACTTTCCTTTACTACATTCCTTTGAATTAGAATGTAATGCTCTTCACCGAGACCTTTTATGCGGATAGCCTTTATGCTTTCTTACAGTTTGACTTCATCGAATTTATACTGATAAAATGGCACGTAACTTAACATTCCCGTCTACTGTCTCTCCTCTTATTCGCCATAAAGCCCCTCGAAAGAGCTGAACTTTTTTCTACCGTATATTGAGAGTCGTGAAGAGCAAATGCTAGTTTTTTCCCCCCTCCTTAGTGAACTCATTTAACGAAATTCTTACATGTTCTCCGAGCTGAGCGCTGGGTGGTGCTTACTCGCTCAGAGGATGTGTGCATGTTCAGTGTAGGCCTGTGTGCACCAAGAGAATATTTAAATTTGAAAACCTAAACGAGCTTTATAAAGCCGCCATCCGCAGAAAGCTTGATTTCGTCTTTGACTGGTTAAGGTAAATGCTGGTGGTTCTGGCTCTCCCTCTATCCCATTTTGTTGCATCTATGCAGAGCTTTGTCCACTGTCTTCTTTGTCTCTGCGGCCAGACCGTCAGCTCTCATCTGTTTCCTAATGTGTGAATGTTTGTATATTCGCATTGAAACACAACCATTTCACTTGCATTATTTCAAATTATTGTACTTTTCTTCGACAGATAGATTATTACATTCCGATTAAACATTACTTACCAGTTTTTTCTTTGTTTTATATTACATAATTGTTACAAGATGGCATATTATTTCAAGGTTCCATTTGTGTGCCCAATTTCAATATTTCATAGGGCCAACAGGGTTCTCAATTTGGGAGGTTCCTTGTGGTTCTACTTCACATTATAATTGAGCGCTACATAATCAAAGTGATATACATATTTCCTAAAATCAGAATTTAACCATTATTTATTTTTTCAGCTTATATTTATAAATTCTTTGTATTCCAAATTGTGCTAATTAAGTAATATGACAAAAACTAAAGAACTTATAGGGGCACAGAAAGCACAAATCAAATTTTTCCATAGCCAATTTTATCATAAGTAAAAATTGCTAAAAATATATCATATTGAAAATATGCTGTCTAAACCACTAGGAAACGATATTGAAAGACCCAGGGCGTTATATTAAGGAAGAGAAGTGGAATGAAAGTCTTACAACCTTTAAAGATGTGAGATCTATTATTCGATCTTAACCACAGAATCGCAGAAAATAAAAGTCTGAAATTGCTGGAGAGTTCAATACAGCTACACTTTCAAAAGCATCAGCCAGAAGAGTTAGAGGGAGACAAAGAACACGGGCAAAAGGGATCGAAGGAGTTTTACATAAATATTGTCATGAAAATTGGTATTTTTCCTAAATTTCTTTTCTTCAAACTTTGCCGTTCTTTGCTGTATTCCACCAAACTTTTCCAAGATTCATTGTTGCAATGTCTCCTCGGCAATGAAATTCCTTACACAAAGCTAGGAAAGTAGAACTTCCCTTTAACTTCTTAGTTTCCGATCATTTCTGCGCATTAGTTGAAGCGCAATAAAATTTATAATATCAAAATCAAAGATCTGATCTGGTCACGAACGTAATTTGCATATCTTTTGCACCAACCAATTTCCCTAAATTCCTTTAATCAGATATTGTTGTCAGAAATCTTTCCGATTACCATTTAAACAACAGAAAAATTTTTGTTCGCTCTATTTTTTCTATTTGGTGGCCCCTTAAAACTAAAAAATAAATCACTTCATTCTTTCTCCCCTGAGGAAGAAGTTCACTATCTCTCTTCAACGTATCTTTTCGTTATTTTTACAGATTCCCTATGCCTCTCTCAGAACTTTCCTTTTGATTCTATAACAAAGACATTACTGCGTCAAAGCTCAAATATTTTTAAGCCTCTTTATTCGGGGCAAAAAGCTTATCATTTCTCACTGCATCAATGGGAAATGTGTTGTTTTCCTAAATAAGATACAGCCTACATTACCAAAATGCTCAATATTCTTAACGAGCACACAAAATTCGTTAAATTCGAGGCACCATCAAATAAATAAACAATCCGGTTATAAATAAAAGTAGTCGTTTTCTTATAAAATTTTAATCCTTAAATGCAATTAATTCCGCAATCTATAACTTCTTAAAAAAAATTGGTTTCATTTCAGGATTAGTTTATGTGGTTCCAAAAATCCGCAATGCTAATGTACCTCTTCGCCTCATTTTTGCCTCATGTTCACTCCGAACCGAAACACTTGTAACACACTTAGTACAACTTGTTAAACAGTTCACGACCAACCCTTACAGTATTTCTAACTGTTTTTTCTTTTGCTAATTACCTACAGATCTTCAACTTAAACGAAGTGATAGGCATCATACCTCATAGATCATTTGTCACTTGAGATAAATTTAATGGATTCACCTCTGACACTTTCAACCAATCCCTCGAACTCATACTTAGAGATGAATTTTCACGTGTAACGACAATATTTACCATGAAAGCGATGGCGCATGGATGAATTTTCCCGTTGATTCCGTAGTGACAGAGACATTTTTAACTAACATTTAAGAAGAAATATTGCAAATGTGCCACTAAACTTTTACCCCTATGTAATAACCTAACTTTTTTGATGACTATTATTACTATATTTTATGCCAAAGTACAATTCAATCATTTTTTAGGATATATCAACTCTATTCCCCGTTATTCCAAAATAAAGTAAAATTTGAGAATGATATTGCCCTCTCCTTTTTCGACATTTTAATCAATATATTTAACACTAAAATAAACGATTTCATTTAAATAAAATTAGCAGACACAGATCTACTGATAAACTTTATAAATTAATATTGCCAAAACATTATTTCGCCCGTACAAAATCCCAATCATGCTTTTCCAAAAAATCTCTATGATTCCTTGCTTAACAAATTTTTTAGCAAACTATATGAACCCAGGCAGGCCATCTACACTGCTAAAAAGGGCAAACTGTTTCTAACATTATTCAATTTAGGCTCCATCAATCACTCGTTCCGTAAAAAGTGTTAAATATTCTCTAAAAATATTCCCTTCACATCAAATTCTAAGCATTTTTGTCAATACACTTTCAATAGACTTAATATTTCATAATATATGTGCACTATCTCGGAACTTCTGAAACTGCAAATGTGCAATATTCATATATCTCCTATGAACGTGAGAGGAGGTGATATGCAATGAGTCATATCGCAATCGTCGTTGGTTAAATTCAGTTCATGTTTGTTTTTTGAGTTCCCACTTAATTTCTCTCTTTTATAGTTCTTCCAATGGATTAGTCAAGCGAGTAATTAAAGCTTATTAATTAGTGAGAAATGTTTTGCTCAGACAAAACCGAGTGGTTGAGGGCATTGCATTGATTGAGATCAAAGCGAGGCTCGCTTCCTCACTGTGCATGGTTCAATCCCGGCCGTAGAACATTTTTTTCGCAATTAGGAAATAAGATTTTTTTGGGAGTATACCTATTCTGTATATCTTCTCTTTCTTTTCGTTATGGCTTATTCCATATATACAGCCTTAGGCAGAATTATGGGACAGGTATGAAAATAGAGAATATGATTGAAACTCATATATTTCATAGTTAACACAATATAAATAAACATTTTTATGTATATTCAAAAGATAAGTAATAATACATGTGACCTTCTTTTGCTTCTATAAGGGCTTTAATGCGAGTTTGCATATTGTGCATAAGTGGTTGGGTCAACCTTCTGCGATTCCTCATTTATTCCTATTCTTTCAGTGATTACCTTATTGTTAATTTACAAGTGTTAATTTTATATTCAAAATTTCCCAAAGAAACATTCCTAAAGCTCAGAGCTAAAACCCTTGCATTGCCTAAAGAGGGATTATCCCAAGTCCGAAATTGCAAGAAAATTAAAATGCTCAAGAATCGGTGTTCAAACAATAATTCAAAGTTACAATGAGTCCGATTATTTTAAAAACCGTGCTGGTCAAGTTCTAAAAAGGTGTACAATTCCAAGGCAAGAGAGGTTGATGAAAAGGACATCTCTGGCCGATAGGAAAAAAACTCCTAATGGAGCTGCGGATTCTCCGGTAGCAACAAACAGAGAGATATCAAGATGCCCAGTCAGAAGGAGGCAATTAGAAGCTGAGCTCAAACGATGTAATGATAGAAAGAAACCGAAGATGTTTCAAGTACACAAGAAGTAGCGATTGTTTTAGGGAAAAGAGCATGAAAATTGGACTGATGATGATTGGGCTAAACTTGTTTGGTCTGATGAAAGCAAGTTTGAAGTAGGTTCTCCATAATTAGTTATTACGCTTATGCATATTTTTATTGGATACCAAAATTTGTAATGGATGCCAAAAATGATCATTAAAATTTGTATTCCACCTCAAAACTATGGAACCTATAGAGCTGTTCATGTTCGTCTAAGAGTTTGGGAAGTTTATGATTCCAGATGTGTTTTTCCAACAGTCAAATCTTGGTGTGGTAATGTAATGGTTTGGGGCTCCATTTCGTCATCAGGTATAGGATTGTTGTTTAGTTGTGAGTGCAGAATGAAATTCAACACTTATACCAGCATGTTAGGCTAGGTTTATCAATTTTCCTTAGATAAAGTTTGAAATGACGATACTTCATGCCAAGATTCTAGTCTCAAAGGAAAGGTTTGAAATAAAAGGAGTGACGTTGCTACAATGGCCCACTCAATCTCCACACCTTAACTGCATTGAAAATTTGTGCACAGGAGTGAGGGTTCACAAATGTTCCTCAATTCGTAAATCAACAGCCAAAATTCATGAAGAGTGGCAGATAATTGAGCCACACACCTGTGCTAAATGATTCCCAATTATGCAAAAAGGCAAATCCGGTAATAAAAGCAAACGAATGACACATTATTTATTAATTTTTAATAGAATTTACGCTAAAATGTTTATTTGTATGTGGGCGCGGTATCATCTTTCCCCCATCTGACGGTCCAGCAATTTTCATTCGTCTGTGTACTTGTTTTCTGTACCGTTGATGGTTATCCTGTCCGTTTTTACTCTATTTATTGGTATTGTTTTAAATTTGTTCAGGTTGGTTTTACTTTTCTATCTCCTTTCGAATTCATTTATATTTTGGATCTCTCGCTCTGTTGTCCTGGCTTGCCATCTGGGATTTGTGACTGATGTCGTCGGCGTATTGCACATTCATGCAGCCTGGTGTTAATGGAAGTGGCATATCCGCTGTGTACATCAAGTATAAAATGGGGCTCAGGCACCCCCCTTGTGGGACCCAAGTTTTCAGCTGGAATTTGGGTAATTCGTGATCTTGAATCTCAATGTACGCCTCTCTGTTTGTTACATAGTCAGCCAGGATTCTTTCCATCCGGTTGCCGAGATCGAGTTGGAGGACTTTGTATTTTAACCTATCCACCCATACCTTGTCAAAGGCTTTCTTGACGTCGCGGAGTACCACGTCCACATATCCTTTTTCAGATTTTGCCTGTGCGACCTTTTCTGTTATGATCGCAAGCACCATAGTTGCATCTCTTCTCTTCCTAAAGCCGTACTGGTGCTCGTTGTATTTCCCTGAGTTTTTTAGGTGTTCCACCAGTCTCAAATTCAATATTTACTCAAATATCTTTCCCAGAAAATTAAGCAGTGATATTGGTCTGCAATTTGCGACGAATTTCGGTGTTTTTTCTCGTTTGTGAAGGAAAACCATCTTCGCTACTTTAAAGATTCATGGGTAGGCACCAATATTCAAGAATGCATTGAATATATCTTTAATATATATTGGTATCTTTTCCGGGGCTTTTTCGTAGTTTTTTTTTGAGCCCGGTATTTCAGGGTGCCTTTTGTTTAAAGGGGCGATTGGTCTTTTTACCTCCTCCAGAGTGATTAGATCTTCTAAATCCCGCGTAATCGTCCGTACTCTCCTTGACTCTTCTAAGTGGTGTTATTCTCCCGATGTTTCTTCCTAGGTTTTCGATGACCATTTCTTCCGTTTCTCTGTCGAATCGCTCATTATCTTCTTCTTCTATTGTGTAAACTTTTTCCCAATGTCCTCTAAACTTTTGTATTACAGTTTGGCTTTTGAGGTATTCATCTTGCTCGTTCTTTATTTTTATTGGCTCTTCTATCAAAAAGACCATTTTCTCTTTCAGTATTTTTTAATTTCCCGCTTCTTTGTCTGATGTACCGAAAATTCTTATTTTCAAATATTTTTCCTGGACTTTTCCTGCTTTCTTCTCCATTTCTTTTGTCGACTTTGGATGTGGTAGAGTTCTGTATTTGATTTTTGGCACACTTGCTTCGTCGTCTTTCTGTATATTTTCGATTAAGTTTTTGGTTATTTCCTCTAGTTCGTCTATGCTTTTCCCGTTCAGTTCTGGCTGTTCATGGCTATTTAACATAGCTGTGTATGTCTGCCAGTTCGCTTTCCTGTAGGCTTTTCGAAGTTTGATTGGGACTTGTATCGGGTTTTGATTTACAGTCACCAAAACTCAGATATGGTCGCTACAGGGGATGAGTATCAGTTCCATATAAGCACTATACGGGAAGTGCTCTGTTGTCTTTATTATGTCGGGTTTAGTTAAAGCTTTTTTGGTGATTTATGTGGGAAATTCGGAGCTATTTTTTTTAATATATTTCTGTCCATTATCTTTTCTCAGTTCCGCCCTGCATTGTTGTTTGTGCGGTACCCTGATTCTAGGAGCCTGGCAGTGAGGTTCCCAAGGAGAATTGATGTATTTTTTTTGGTTTAGTAGCCCCATAACAGAGTGTCTCGGTATATACGAGCAACGGGGTGGTTAATAGCCTGCCACTATTTCGATAGTAGCGGCTATGTAGGCTTTGTCAACTTCCCGTTCTTGCGTGTATATTAAGTTTCTCTTTATTGCAATGGCCGTACCATCGTACCTTTCCCCAGTGGGATTCTTTTTTAGTATATGATAGTTTGAGATTTTCATGGTTTACTTATCTTTTATTCCATGCCCTAAAATCGTTATCACGTCAGGATCTAGTTTCCTAAAAATATTTCCATATTGTGTGTTTTTGCTCTACCAGCCATCGGTGTTAATGTGAAGGATCTTTAACCTTTACCTCGTGTTATCCATAATTTTTTATATTTATTTTTCTACCTACTTGCTTTTTATTTTGGGGTTCTTCCATTTTCATTTTTCTATCCTTTCAAATATGTGTTTTTTTTATTATTTTCCGGGACTGAGGGTAAATTCTAATTCGGTTCTTTTCAATCAGTTTCCGTATTGCTTTTTCCTCGTGATTAGTAACAAAGTTCTATTACATGTTTATCTTTCTAATCATTTATTAATGTCTTCTCTAATTCAAAGTCAGTGGCTTCATAACTACAGACGTCAATCATTTTCTATTTTCGATTCTTACTCAGTTTCTGATTGTGTATCCGTTTCAATTGGGGGTTCCAATTTTTTTTCTTTCCTTCTTGTACTTATTTCAGATTTATTAGTATCTTTTTCTTCTTCTTTAGATTCGTCAGTAGCTTCTACTGCTTCTCTCTCAGCTAGTGAGGCCTCTACCTCTAACATATCTTTTACCTGCAGCATTTTTCTAACTGTTACGCCGAATATTAATTCTGAAGAAGGGTTGGGGGAACCACATTTTCCTGACTCCATTCTTTTCTAAACGTAGGTTCAGCGTCTCAGTGAATGTTCCCAGTTGTGCTACGTTATGCACGTAGACTAACATTATACAAGCCAGTATGTCAAGGCCTGTTCCTTCGTAAACGTTCATGTTAATTTTTTGTTCCTGCGTTATTTCTTTTACTGTGGCTTTTGCTATATTGGCGTATGTTTGATTTGCTCATTTTTTAATTTCTTCTTTTTCCACTTCTTCTTTCCGGTTTATTATGTATGGCCTTTTTTTTTAGACAGTTAATGGCTATAGTTCGATGCTGACCCTGGCAGTTGATATATCTTTTACTTTGTCATTGCATTCACAAAAAGTATGAAAATTGTGCTGCACTCTGAGCAGATCTTAATGTCTTTTAGGCGGCAGTTCCTTGTGGCGTGATCTTCGATCGCATGACATTAGAAACAGGTCTAAACATTTATAAATTTTTCTATGTCGATATTTTCTGGTGGTATCCGCATTCCGAATGCCAGAATTTCGTTGTTTCTAGCTTTATTGGCAATCTCCAATGATATACACACTACTTTAAAATACATAAATATGTTGGCTAAACTTGAATATTTCTGCTATTTTGAGATACTTGTTTCCCCGTTCTAGTTCTTCTTTTGTGTGCAAGCCGACATAAAGGTCAACTTTGCGGCATACCAATTAACGATTCGCCATTAATTGTGGTCACAGTTTTGGTGATAAGTGATTTGGATTAGAGCTTTCAGCCCATCGGTTGCCACCCTCCTTTTAACATCCTCCTGTTTGTGGCAGAGTGCTACGTACCCGTTTTCTACTTCTATCAGATACGTTAGGGCGATTTTCAAATCAGTATATAAGGTCATGATGAGAAGTCTTCTTTCCGGTTTTGTTTTTTCTGGTTTAGTCCGTTCAGCTCATTTATGTATTATGTGTGCCCCTCCCCCCATTTTCTCTTACGCCCGCCCTCCCTAAAATGGCTGAAATGATGTTGTGATGAATGAATGAAAGGATCGACCCGGGTGGCCTCCTCTCGACGGGTGAAAAGTGACCGACCTTTTTTTTGGCTAGCGCGAAATAAACCATACCATACACTGAGTCCCTCAGTGGTGTCCCTCAGTGCTCTTGGCACCCCCTCCAAAAGCCGGAATTTTTATACTCCCCTGCAGAGGTTGCAGCCCGGCCCACTCTCCGGGATTCCTCTGGTACGGGTATCTGGCGGTGGGCTAATCCTCAAACCTTCCTCCTCCCGTGCCCCCTATTATACATATGCTAGTCCTTTGCATAGTTGGGAGGGGATCGAATATCAGCCAGGCAATAGCCTTGGGTGGGGGGCGAGGTATAGGGTCTTTAGGAAGTCATGGTAAAATATATGACGGGCCTAAGAAAGTAGTCTATCAGCAATCCAAGCAGGGAATTCGACAAAATAAAAGAATTTTGATCTGCTTTGATTTGATTTGATGTATAAACAGTGAAAAAGTGTAGAAGTTAAATATAGGTAAATAGATATAATGTTTGTCCTGGTGTAGAGGGCATCTCTAAGGTACTTCCTTTTTCATATATTATCTTGTCTCTTCTTGTGCTCCGTCAGTGTTTTCTCAGGTGCTTGTTTGCTCACATTGCGGCCAAACAAGCACCCGAGGCTAAATGAATAGCAGCTCAGCTCACTTCTGCTCCCTTGCACCGATGAGGGGGCTGCTGGGGGATTAGACCTCTATGGAGAGCTTAAGATATTTCAAGTTTTTCTCTGCAGTCGTATGAAAGAATCAAAGCCAAGATCAAGATATATTAGAGCGATAAATATACAATGAGTTTTCCATTTTACAAAAATTAAAATTAATATTAAATACATATATGTAAAGCGAAAGAATAGATAGGGGTAGTGGTAAAGTTATATTTTTATGAAAATTCAGCGGAGAAGAGTAAGTTATAAGTATAAGTAGGTAAACATATTCTCCCAGAATCAACAGGGAGGTCATCTTAATAATATTATATATTGCTTTGATAAAATACATGAAATGTTTTTAATTTTAGTTATATAAATTTTGTATAATTTTTTAGGGTAAACGTGTAGATTATCGGCCCGGCCTAGGAAAAATTGTTTTGTGTAAATATTATCGTTCACCCGTGTTTGAATCTTCGTTCGCGTTATCGTTCACCCGTGTTTGAATATTCATGCGCGTTTGAGTTTTGTTCGAATGCTAGTTGCCACCATTTTTGGGGGGGAAATCTCGAAATTAAACCCACCGAAAATGCTGTTTACGTAGGCCATTTTATTTACCAAATTGCCCGAAAAAAAAACGAAACACTTTGTTTCCCGTACTTAATTGCATTGGTTATCATTCCGAAATAGCGGAGAGGGAAGCCTATTTATTTTGCGCGCCTGCGTCGTATTCGAAATCTAGCTGACGCCATCTTTCTTATCCAAAAATAAAGAACGATAAGCGCTGTTAACTTACTATATTTCAGGGGGTACACTTCAGAAATAGCGATGAGGAAGGCGTGGGATCGTTCTTTAATTCCCGTTTTGGTCAACGGGAAGCGCTTGGAGAAGATGGCGGTTGCAAGATAGGCGTCGAATTGAGCGGATTTTCTCCCGTATTTGGGAATTGAACCTCTCGCAACTCGCCAGACGCGTTCAATATTCTGGGGTCACCTCTAATTGCCGGCCACAGATTTCGCATTCACTTTTAGTTCGCACTAAATTATGCATTTCCAAAAAGTTGTTTAATTTATCTCTAGCAGAAACTAGGCTTAATAATTCCGCAATAGACGACGGACAAACTTGACAATTCGATTGCATTTTGAAACTATGGAGAAGACGTGCGATTGAAAATTTTCAAACTGCGTAAAAGGGGAATGTTTGACACCCAAACTGCTAAAAAACAAGTAGTTCCTTGAAATGATCAAGCTAATTACATTTAATTGTATAAAAGAAGGTAATAAAAAGAGTAAAATGGGGAAAAATATATTGAAAAATAAAAATGACTCCGAATGGGGATAATAAAAAGCTATTAAGTATGAAAAAAAATTGAAATTAAGCATTTCTGACGTCATACCCCCCACCCCCCACCCCCTATTATAAATTGCAAAACGATTAAAGACGCTGACATGATGTAGTTAAAGCATTCCCCTCTGTAAACGTCAGAACATTATAACAATTAGGATTATATACTGGGGGCTGTGCCCCCCAGACCCCCCTCAATTTAATGAAACTCAGGATCATCGTAGTGTGGCCCCCCCCTTTTGCTTACCCCCACACGAGCCGTCCCCTTAAAAATGAAATCGAGCATTTCTGACGTCATACCCCCCACCCCCCACCCCCTATCATAATTTGCAAAACGATTAAAGACGCTGACATGATGTAGTTAAAGCATTCACCTCTGTAAACGTCAGAACATTATAACAATTAGGATTATATACTGGGGGGCTGTGCCCCCCAGACAACCCCAATTTAATGAAACTCAGGATCATGTTAGTGTGGTCTCCCCCTTGTGCTTACCCCAACACGAGCCGTCCCCTTAAATGTACTCCAAAAACGTGAAACATTTTGGAGCACGTACGCAAAAACTACGGTTAATCGGCCGGGATCGGCGGGCCGATAATCTACATATTTACCTTTTTTAGCAATAATATTTCAAAGTAAAATTTTGATATAGACATAATACATTCATAAGAGATTTCATTTATTTTAGCATAAACAATTTTAATTGAGTTGTTTTTTGTTTTTTATCATATATGGATATATGATAAATTTGTTTAAAGTAAAATTTTTATATAATCATATTACATTCGATTTAATTTATTTCAGCACTTACAATTTTAATTGAGTTTTTCTTTTAGTCTTATTTAGATATATTAATTATTCTGGTTTTATTATTTCCTCTAGTTTCGTTTAACGCTTTGTTTTAGTAGCACTTTATGTTATTATTATTTACACACTAGAGTTAAAATATTATCTTATCTTCTAACTAGTTGTACTGACAATTTTATTCTCATAGTTCACTTATTATTATGGTAATTAATTGTTAACTGAATAAAGTTTAATTTTTTTGTTTTAGATTAATTTTAATGGTTTTTTTAATCTAGGTCCCTTTTAGCTTATTCATTAATTTATTATTCTATATTTTACACTGTTAGACCAATTTAATTATTATTTTCTCGATTCTTTCACCTTTCACATTTTTGATTGCTTATTCTTGACAATTTAATTTGTTCAATTATTCGCACTTTTGATTACTTGTTCTAATCACTTTGATTTGATCACTAATTTATATATTCAGTTATTGTTATCACCTTTTGCACTTATTCAATTTCGGAAGTCTTTTGGCGAGCTTCTATCTTCTTAAAGGTAGACATATCGACAGTGTGTAAGCACGAGTCCGGGATGTAAATCCCGTGCTCCATTAATAGTCCACCTATTTCCTTCAGGGACCATGGTTCTTTGTAAGTCTATTTGTATTTGTCTTTGTTGATCCCGTCAAGTAGTTTTTCATGCTGTTCCCTAGGGGGTCTGCATAGGGGAGGACCAAAGACTTTAAGGTCCACGACTTTGGCGTCGAAGTAACAGCCCTGCCGAAGGATGTCCCCTTTTCCGTGAGGGGAATATCGGATACTTTCGGAATTTGTCTTCGTCTGAGCTTTCTTCTTGTAGCAGGTTTGTTTCCTCTTCTTTCTTTGTCTCTTGTTCCACTTCTCTTTTCTTCTTTGTGAATTTTTTCGTTTTTCCATTATTTTCCAAGTCTTCTTCCGTTGTTACTACTTACTCCGAGAATGTTTGATGCTGATTCGCAACTTCTTTTTCAGTGTTCTTTTACTGGTACTCGTTGATAAATTGTATCCTTAACATTTTCTGCGATGCGGGGTTGGGCGGGAACCATAACTTTTTCTGAAACCAGTTCTTTTTTGCAGAGGCGGTTTAACGCCTCTGCAAAGGAACCAGGGTTATCTAGATTCTCCAAGTGGGCAAAGATGATCATGGTCATGATCCCCTTGGACTTACTCGGCATTAACAGTTTTGAGGCAGAGTTATCTGTGACATTGGACTTGGTTGTTGCGACTGCCTCGAGGAAGGTATTGGATTTTTCCTTCTTTACCAGCTTCGTCACTTTGCGATTTTCCCGGATAGCTTCCTTGCAGATAGGATACCTCATTGCCACGGCCCTGTGGACCCCTCCACTGTTAATTCATCTCGATTTCTCAGAACTGCATTCTTTCCATCCATGACCGAGTCTGGAACAGTTGGAGTAAGTGACATCAGCCGCCATACATTCTTTAGTGGGATGTTGCTCCATGGCAACGCAGCGTTGGCAGAACTCGAGTTTGATAAACTTTTTTGCTTCAACCTCTTCTGAAGCTAAGCCAAGTAAGAACCCAGGAGTCTATCCTCATGGCCCTTGGAGCGATCTCGATGTTTGCAAAGAGTACTTTAACTATGTTCTTTCTGAGTCTCCTAAGAATGATGGTACGACGTGCGATGATTTCCTTGGGGATAACAGCTTCGTGGTCAATCGTACGTAGGGGCTCATTGGCTTTCTCCGATACCAGTTTCTCGATATCCTTGTCCTTCCAACACACTGCTGCGTAGCTGTTGGGGTATCAATAAGCGTAATTAGTGCTATATTGAGCATGCTGAATGTGTTTTGCAATAATTTGGAAATTGGTGCTTTGGTCGCTTTCCCGAAAGTTCGGAGAAGCACCCTCTTGTATGACCTGCTAGGAGGCCCCAAGACCACCTTCGGGTTTTCTACTTACTTTTAGTGTAAATGGAGACCGTCTTCTTCTAGCCAATATTCTTCTTCCAAATCACGAGTCTCGAATATGAGATTGTCTGGTGAGGGCGTCTTAACAGACCTTGCCCTAAAGTTTTTCTTCTTTGCAACGACCAGACATGTTAAAATCCTACTCACCCTCAGTACTCGTACTCTACTCTATCCAGAATGAAAGAAAAGATGATAATAATATGTGTATAGAAAGGACATAGAGGGATTACTGTGTAACACAGGCGAACAGGCAGTTGTAGAGGAAAAGGGTGCGGAAATAACTTGAGAGGGGATAGGAAGAGTTGATAGGTTGGTGGCTAGACACCGATGCGTGGTGTGGTTGAGTGAGTCTCGAGGTGTTGGTGACTGTAAGAAGGTTCAAGGTTGGTCAGAAGGGAGAGCGTGTCTGCTTAGTCGGAAACGCGTTATTCCGGATGTTTTTAGCTTATGCGAAGAACGGTATGGTTTGCGGGTGGTCATGGACTGCGGGCTATCGCGGTGACATCGCATACCGTTTTACATGTAGTGCGGTGTGAAATGGGTCTCTGGCGAGTTTCCCAAGTTGTTTTGTGAGTCTAGGGTGAGCGTATGTGTTGAGAGGTAAAAGAAATGGATTTATAAGGGGTAGTTATTCCGCCTAGGTTAAACGTAATGTTATAGCAAAGGGCTAGTCTGGTGAGTGGAATTTTAAAATAATTTTACTGTGTGATACTAGCTTGCCGCTTTACTGTTGATAGCCAACTATCATCGTTTATTATAAGCCATAATAATAAACTAAGTTAAGCCAGCCATTAACAGTCAAGCGACAAGCTGGAATCGCTCATTAAAATTATTTTTAAATTCTACTCACCGGATTGGCCCCTTTTCCCTAACGTTACGTTCAACCTAAGCGGAATAAATACCCCTTAAAAATCGTTTTCCTGTCAGATGCTAGCTCGGAATTCAAGGCAGAAATACCTCGCATCAAGCATCTTACCAACTGGGAAAGGAGGTAAAGTTTCAATTTCATCATCATTCACTCATCACTAATCATTCATCTTTTACAGCGGCCCACTTAAGCAGATGACTGCTTAAGTCCCCGGCCCACCTCCCTGCGTAAACCGCCGTCAGATGTGAAAGGGAATTGCCATTTATCTTTCGTCCCAACTATGCCAGGCAGTAGCATGGCCATATTGGGAGCATTGGAGGAAGCTGGTTTGATGAATAGCCCACAGTAGATAGCAATGTTCGAAACCTTTCCGAATAAGGGACGGACTGCAACCTCCGCTGCCCATCCCAGCAGAGGCCCCTTCCAGGATCATAAAGGGACACACAACCGTCTCTATGGTATGTTGGGATGCGGTCGCGATTAATACACCATCAAGGGGCGCGGCGTTGTCTCTAAGTCCCCCATACAATCACGTCCCTGAGAAGATCCCACCCGGATTTATCTCATTCATCGTATCAGCCATACTAATGGCAATTCCCATTTCCATCCAGGCGGCAGGCGAGCGCGGGGAAGGGGTCTCTCTTCACCCCCAAGTAAAGAAAATAATGTATAACGTAAAATATAATTTAAATACTCAAACACACATAAGAAACGTAAGCCGTGCAATAAAACAACAAGCAGCACTGGTAAAGGCGACTTGCACCCCCCAGTTATAGGGGCTTCAATAATACCAAAATAGGCGTCCCACGCAGCCACTAAAGTCCCATTAAGGACCATTGCTGGACATCTGAAGCCGTATTGAGGAACGGTGTTCCAGGCAATCTTCGGAAAGCTGAATGTGGCTATCCCAAGGTTAATTGACACCCTGGGCAGCTACTCTGCAGTCTGCGAGAAAGAGGCAGACGTGGAGACACTGACAAAAGAAGAAGGCTAGAAGGTGGTAGAAGAGATGAACCTCCAGCCCAGCCCCCCCCCCTCAGATCAAGACACACCGCAGTGTAGTGTGCAGGCAACTAGACCCATGGACAGGCCAACACAGCAGTGGAGAAATAAAAGAAGAGATCAACCGAAATCAGTGGAAGGCCAACATGGTGGAAGTTGTGAAGTTCCATACCAAACTGGACAACACAGAACACCAACACGTCTTCAAAGTAATTTTTGTCGACACGCAGCTGGCGCCGAAGGCTAAAGAAATGGGTCTCCTGCTGTTTAACGCGAAGATCAGCGCTGGCCAAATGGAGAGGGAGGAATTCATTCCCATACAAATCTGCTTTCACTCCTACAAACTTGAGCAGCACACAACCAAAGACTGCAAAGAGCAGAACATCAAATGCTCCAGATGCAGTGGTACAGGCCACGGGTGGAGAGAGTGCAAGGCAACGGCAGCAAAATGCCCAAACTGCAGGTTGAACCGCGGGGCGATGGCCATGACATGCCCCCAAAGGAAGGAAATAATAAAAAATAAGAAATCCGAACATATAAGGAAGAGTAATACGTCTTACACACAGACAACAAAAACAGCGCCAAGCAAAGAAACGAAGAATCAACAAACCAAAACATATCTGAAACTCAAAAATGAAAACTCGACTAAGATTCTTACGTGCATTCTGTTCACGCACGTAAACAATCTTACTAACCCTGGATCGTTCGTAAAACCCCTCAATCTCATGAAAAGAAAGAACGGCATGGAGGAAATGTGGTTTTCAGACGATATACCATCGGAAGATGTACTTCAACTTCAATTCCAATCAAAAGGCGCAGCAGAGGCTCCAGCAACTCCATTCCCCACAGGAGAAGAAAAAACACCTGAAGCCATGGTAGAAGAAAGTACCACAAACAAAAAGGCTAGCAAAACCCAGCTAGACCCACGACTGAAAGCACAGAGACGGCGCGAGAGGAAAGAAATGAGAGCTGCAAGAAGAATCAGGGAAGCAGAAGGCAACCTTCCAAGCGAATCGTCCTCAGATTCTGAAGCTGAAGAGGCAAAAAAAAGGGTGACCAAGAGCTCTGTAAGCCCGAGAAGCAGGTTGAATACCTCGAAACGTACTTACAATTTCAAAGGAGAGGAGATCAACCTGATAATCATCACCGACAAGCAGATCCCACACCCAGAAAAGCTTTCCGCCAGCGAGATATTTAAGGGGATCCAACAGAGGAAAATCAAATGGACCTATTCAGCAAAAGACAGAGAATCTGACATAGAGCAATCGTTGCATGAGGGCACAATGAAGCTCCACAAAGACCCCTGCATTACCCTAAGTGATACAGATTATAGGAAAATACGCAAAAGTAAGAACAACAACACATAAGACACTCCAAAGAAAACAAAAACACAAAACAACAAAAACAAAAACATGGAAAACAAGAACAACGCCTTAAAAATACTCACACTGCATGTGGATGGATAGAATGGAAAGTCTTTTGCTTATGGTAACATTTTCGTACAGTAAACCAGGACATCATCCTAATATCGGAACACGGCATAAACACAACCACAGACACCATAAAATACACAATTAACTGTAATACAAAAAAAAATACACTCAAGAACGATTTGATGGCGCAGCCAAAGCAATCAGAAAAAACATAAAGTTCAGAACATTACCGGACTTAGATGAATCATTCGTGGCTGTAGAGATCCCGATCCTGGTTGGTGGCCTAACTGTGGCGGCAGCCAACCAGCCACCCGGGCGACAGTACCTACTGATCAACACTTCTTCACACTCTTCGAGTTCAAAAGGCTAACCCTGCTAGGCGGGGACCTAAACGCCCGCTGCCGTGCATCTGGCTACAGGAGCGTCGTCCAAAGGGGACGTAACCTGGAACTACTATTCGAAAGAAATAGAGTCCGGAGAGTAGAACCTGACTTTTCAACTTATCTAACACATTGTTCGGCGACGAAACCGGACATTGTTTTGGTAAGCCCGGAATTCACGAGCGATCATGTCCCATTCATCACTACCATTTCGCTTGCGCCAATGCTCAAGCCCGTCCCACATAGAAAAAGTTACACGAAAGCTAACTGGGAGAAGTACAGAGGGATGCACAGCACCTATCAACCAGCTGACCTGGAGGACGCAAATCTGGAATAAATTCATGAGGAGATTGATAATATCACTATTCTCCTCATTCAAGCTGACGAAAGTTGCGTCCCCAGAATCTCATGCAAAATTTTTCCACAACCTAGGTCGACGGACGAAATGAGGGACATCGCTAGCGAACACAGGTAAAAATACGAAAAAGTCGGTTGGACAGGCCCGAATTAGACAGCTAAGCGAGGACATTAAAAACATAATCCTTGCGAAACAGAAGGAAATCTAGTACGATATCATAGTCAGACTAGATCGGGAGACAAATCCTGTAAGTTTTTGGAATAGCATCCGAAGACTTAGGGAATTGCCTCCCAGGACTGGGATTAAAATAAAAGAAGGCGACATCCTTATAGAGGATCCGGATTCCCTGGAAAGGAGATTCAGGGACTACTGGAAAGAGGTCTTTGCGATCTCAAGTGAGGAGAACGACGATTTCGACCTGGACTTTGAAGACCAACTGCTCGAGAACCTCGGAGCGATTATACATAGGACCCACTCACAACAGCAAGTATCTAAAGAGAGAGAGATGGTTGACCACGGGCGCCCTATCACTGTTAAAAAGACAATTAACACTATAAGGTCCTTCAAACAAGGGGCATCAGGTTGGTCTGGGCTCACTAAATGCAACCTAGTGAATTCCCCTAGGCAAATTATTCAGGGAATGGTGGATATCTAGAATGCATCCCTGAATACAGGCTACTTCCCGGATGGGTATAAGGTGGCAAAAATCATCTTTATCCCGAAAGGGAACAAGCCCCCAGCCTAGAAGGCCAACTAACGCCCAATCTCTTTCCTAGAAATACCCGGCAAGATCTTCGAGAAGATTATAGCCACAGGCTACAAACTCAACTCAACGAGTTGGGAGCGCACAACCCACAGCAGCATGGGTTTAGACCAAAATGGGGCACTAAAACAACCCTGGTGCTCCTAACAGAAAAGATCGCGTAATGCCGAATGGAGGGTCATTATGTAGAAATCGTGATGAGGGACGTGCAGAAGGCCTTCGACAAGGTTTGGCTGAGTTCATTGCAATACAAGATCCTAAGTCTCCAGCTAAACCTAGTCCTGGAACGGATTCTTTGTGACTTCATTATGGACAGAAGGGCGCGAATCATAATCGAAGAACACAATGGTCTTAAATTCTAACTCAAAGCGGGCGTTCTCCAGGGAAGCTGCGTGAATTCCCTGCTTTGCCTGGTCTTAACCATCGACCTCCCTACTCCAATACACAGGGACACGATGTATCTGCAATACGCAGATGACATCACAGAGATCTTCCCCAGTAGGGTTAGGAAACGAAGGGATCAGGCTATTAACATCGTCACGGAGATCTAGAACATCAAAGAATTCGAGAGAAAGTGGAAAATCCGGACAAGCAGGGAGAAATTCAAAATCCTCTTGCTGTGCCATCAGTTGACATGGCCTAATGTAATTGATGGGAGGAGATACGGCTACTCCACCGAAGGCACCATCCTGGGCCTAAAAATCTCCGACTATGGATACTCGAGTCACTACACGGTGAGGCAGAATATGGCGAAGAGAGAAATCTCTAAGCTATATAGGTTCAGTAATCTTAGCTCGGCGAATATCAGGAAATTATACCTGTCGTTTATCCGGGCTAAGTATATCTACCCTGTACTAGTGACTCAAGTGGCCAGCAAGACCGCTATGAGAAGGCTCCAACAAGTGCAGAACTCTGCATCCCTGCACATAAACAAAAGCAGACGAGGAGAACAACATCAGCAGAGGGACCTGCATCGCAGGTCGAAACTGGAGCCAGTAAACGTCGCAAACCCAGAAACTAGCCAAAAATGTCTGGTTTACAATGGCCAATGATATCATACCAGAATTAAGAAGATCTGGAGGCAGGATTAACATCCCTGCCAGGCTGCACGGAAAGGTTGGTCGTAGCTGGCGATTCCTAGGCAACAAAGTCTGTTCCGAGGAAAATATACTACTAATTTACACTTAAACACCAACAACAGAGAGCTTGACACAACAACCTACAACCAATAGTACACACGAGGTAAAAACACAAAAATTGTACACTAACAAAGGCTTGAAAGCTTAATGACATCAATACACGAATACAGAATAAATGAGATAGGAGAAAAAAATAAACTGAAAAACACTAAGAAGAACACACTCAGAGAAAAACACGTGATAACCTAAATAATATATGAAGGAAAAATAAGTATAAAAAAAAATAAAGTATGCTTGCGATGGCCCTCAAACAAGGGCAACCCTACCCCCCTTTCACATCTTTTATCTACTACTATCCAACTATTTCCGAAGAGTGAATATACCTGTCAGATCCTCACTTCACTCATTACATCGGTAAAGGAGGCAAGAATAAATCAAAACGCTCCCGAGATGATCGAATAAGATTGAAAGCTTAGCAACTTTGTTTGTTCTTTACCAAACACATTCATTTAAAAAAGAGTTGAATACAGGAAAAGTGATCCACCATCTACAAGATGAAATAAAAAAGATTGTTAGAAGAAGATAAAGTTGCAAAAGGAAATTAATTAAGGCAAACTACATAATATTCTTTAACCAAATTTGCATATATATATACATATATAGATATAGATAGATAGTTATATTTATATGATAAATTATTACTACTCTATTACAGACATACAGATAGATAAATGAATCATACAAGATATCTTAAAAATATATCTTAGTCCCAACACTAATTATTATGATGAGCATATTTCAAAACCTAAAAAGTTGCCAACTTACTGAGAAAAATAACCTCGCTCCTAAATAATCGAATTTAAGTATACCATCATGGTATACGGATTTAAATGCCAACATGAGGGTATAAAGAGTTATCATAAACACCACTACATTGGTATGAACTCTACTGATCTCACCCGCCGTTTGAAAATACACTTAGAAGAAGGTAAGCACTCCAGTGAAAAGCACAACCGGCAAGTCACGAGAAATATATGTTCCTCTCGAAACTACTAAAATCTTCAGAACGAAGTCAGATTTTGGCAGCCTGAATATCCTTGAGGCTCTACTAATCATAGACTACTCCTAATCTAAACACCAAAGGCAATAAATTCCGAATATTATTCCAGCTCTTTCATTAAAGTGAACTCTAATCGTACCTCCGACTGTAAAAATCGCCATAAAACTATACTAATCTCCAAAATTAACAAAGTCCACTTTACTCTCTTCTAGTATCTTTTCTCGCTGTCCTATCATAAAACCTCTTCTTTTCCTCTTTCATCTCAAACCCTTCGTATCAACAGTGCCTGGAACCTACTTAGGCGCTGAACAGTGTGGTATAAGAGAATTACAAAGAATCTCGAGCCTCGCCTGCCCTCTCCCTCCTTGGCCACTCGTATGAGGTCCTTGAAGCTTTATCATCACTATGGACTCGAGATTAAAGAAGACATCCGGGTAAAGATTTGTGAATAAATGGGAAACGTCATCGCTAAATTTAGAACCTCCATAATTCAAATAAAGTAATTAAAAATTACATATATTTTTACCAGTGGATGGATTATAAAGAAAACAAATAGAGAAACACTTTTTCTAAAAATATTTCCTGATAAATGTAGTAGACCTAGAAGAAAAAAAAAGGATGATTTTGGGGAACTATAATATCATGGCAACTAACCATTTATGAGAGAGTTTCGACGTAGCTGCCATTGCGATCTTAAGAGGTGCTGGGCGAGAAAGACGAAACATGTAATAATGGAATCTTAAGCTGAAAAAGAATAATATCTTAAATTCATCAGACTTGTAATTGCAAAGGTATATAAATATCCAAGAGGAGGATAATTAAAAAATAGAAAATCTTTAATTTTGTAGTTCGATTAAAAGCTCATTTACGTAAAACGGGTACATTAGAAGACGATGTTAAATCAGGTAGTTATTCAAAGGCTAGACCAGAAATTTACAACCTACACCAAAGACAACGTGGCAAGGATACCAGATATATTCGTGTAGAATTTAAGCTTTCTTTCAATTACCCCATTAAAACTTTTTACATCCCAGTCAGGGACAACACAGACTCCAAGATAATCATTAACCTGCTGCTCCCCATACAAAATATATCAAAAGAAGAATTGAGAACTTTGACTTGGATTTTGAAAAGAGGATCATAGAAGAACTCTACTAACTCATCGATCAATCACAACCACACCAATTTGTCGAATAACAGAGGAACACAAAAGAGGAAATCAACTCAATCATCAAAACCAAACAGCTTAGAAGAACACAAGCGCTATTTATACAAATACCCTAAGTAAACAAATTTTCTATTCAATTTTTCTGCCTAGCGCAAATATAAATAATTTGTTTGTTTTTTATATGTCTTCTATTTTTACCTTTAAAATTAAAATTCACAAGTTACACTAAATTTTTATGACTAATATTGGTCTTTAATTTTTGGCTTTCTGTTTTGTTGATTTTGTTACCATTATTGTCCAGGAAGTTTTCCAACACTTTAGCAAATTTACAGAATCTAATATATTATTAAAGGATTTTGCTTTGTTTTAATTTTTTTTTACTTTATAATAATAATGTGAACAACTTTGATGTCATTACGTTTGGCTCACATACTTTTTAATGCTTTATTTATTCTAAACTAATTTCAGACATATATATATATAACTTAGCCACATCCTTTTATAATTCATAAGTCTACATCTAAATAGATGCTTAGAAAATTTGTTGGTTACAATAAATGAAAGAATTTTGTTAGCTCCTTAATTTGTCTATAAAATTACTACCTTTCTACTTTCCCTTATCTCCGTATTTTAGTTCTCTTTGATTTCGTCTTATGTATTTTTATATATTCTTTTCAGAACTCGACCAACTCTTGAAAATTCCTTCTTGGTTTATTTTATTTTTCATAATTCAATATTTATCCTCTTTTTTTTCCTATTCACCTTTGATTTATATATATATATATATATAAATGTTCCTTTAATTTCTTACTGCGTTGTATTTTGATTTTCCAGTAGTTGTATCTATTTTTCATTAATATCTATACCATTGACTTTTGTTTTAACCATTATATTCACTTTATCTTATTATCCTCTTCTTAGGTATCTCTTTTATCTTTTTTCTCGTTCTGCTTTCTTTCATTTGTCACTTTTTCTTTTTGTTTATCTAAGGTTTTTGTATTACACGGTTCCCTTTAGAATTGGTCACTTGTATCAACAGCTCGCGGTTCCAATCATTCTTCTCTATTTCGGTTGTGATACTCATTTTATTATCCGTAATTTTTTTCTTTTTTGTATGCCATCAGACTGTCAGCATATATGTTATGTCTTTTTTAACCACTATGTCAAATTTTTTTCATTGTCTATTTTACTCCTGTAGATGAATGTAAATGAAATTGTGGTCTGGTACATCGATTTATATTCTTTTAATCCTATAATGGTTTCTTTGAAAAATATAAATTGGTTTACATTCTAAGCGTAACTGTAATGTTATGATATCCAAATTCTCAACCAATCTTTAAACATTTCCAGTGATTGTGTTTTTTTTGTAATTGACTTGATCAATATGCACATTGAAACCTCGCCTAGCCACCTATATTTTAAAGTTCATATCCGTATAATCTCCAATTATTTTCTATCTTTTTTCTCAAAAACATTTTTTACCCATGCCTCTGAGCTCCACCACATGGTAAATACACTAAAATTAGTTTCTGTTTCTAACAATTGATTTTAAGAGTTACAAGCAATAATTCCTTACTAATTTTCACTTTTTTCTGCGTTGCAATATTGCCATTATCATAATAGAGATTCACAATTCTATCTACCTTATCATCTTGCTTTTAACTTATACAATCAAACTAAATTAAATGGTTTCTCAGTTATATTCTATCCCACTTTATCTATCATTCAGTATCTTAATATTTCCTTTAAGTATAGGCTCTATGTCTCTAATCTTTCATTTAATCAACCCTTGTATTTTTTAGTGATTTATGTATATGTTAAGTTAGTTCTGATTTGTGTGTTGATGGTATTTTATGAGTATTCACCCTTTTAATGCCGAACCTCTCTCGACTCTCTTTTTCCCCCAGAGGCATATTAGTCCACATTTCTTTATTATTTTGACTTGTAATGTATAACCTTTACTTATCCTTATTATTATATATTTTACACATTAATTGTTTCGTATTTCAAACTTTTTAAATTCTGTAGGAATACGAATTTTATATTCTCATCATTTAATTATAACTACTTGTCCATCCGAAATTTGAGCATCGCCTTCAGGGTCTCTAAAGGAGTAGACTCACAGATTTGCATGCTATAGACCTAATATTTCAAAGCAATGAATCTCGAATCTTTTTATTACCTATTAGGCCTTGCAAAACAGTGCTCCAGTATCTGATATAGGCTGGGAAAAGATAAACTGTTCCAGCGACAGATTGTCAAATCGGTTCTAAATGACTCCCTTACACCGTCTTCAATCTATCCCACGATGTTTAACCATAGCCCTTATAAATATAAGCAGATTAATATAATCACACAAATGTATCACGGAGTTTACTCCAACCTGATCTCTTTTCTTTGCAAAGAATTAAAGATATATATATAAATATATATATATATATATATATATATATATATATATATATATATATATATATATATATATATATATATATATATATATATATATATATATATACATACAACAAAACAAATGGAGTGTGAGAATAGAAGAAACCACAAGTAGTACAAGTTTCTTTATTCCTGACGTTATGTTCCTGTCGAGCTTCCTCACAGAAACAATAAACTAAGACAAGATGATGATGAAGATGATATATTTCAAAGAAAATAATACAAATTAGTGTTACAAGATAGTTAATAGTGGGGAACATAGTTGAGCGGAGAAGATAATGTTATAAGTAACATGAAAAGAAATGGGTTGTACAGGTACAACTGGAGGTCATATTGCTGATTTCAATACAAAATTATTTCTATCTATTATAATAAATTGAATTCTCCAGGATATACTGGAGGTCATATTGTTGACATTATCCAATGATATTTTCCAATGACAGAGTATTATATTTCTAAACTGTATTTATCTATTTAACTATTTTGCTTTATTCAAAAGTTATTTCTTTGTTTTTGGAGTGGGGGTTATATATAACTTTTAACTTTATTTACAAAACCTTAATAAACTTTAAGATAATTTCGTTTTCATATATAACTTTAACTCTATTTACAAAACTTTAACAAATGTTAAGCTATTCGCATCTTCTATATAGATTTCATAAAATCTTTGTGATTTTTACTTTTACATCATTTTTTACCCTTATTTCGTTGCATGGTTATTTTAATTATTTACTTTCGTTTTATAGTTTAATTTGCCACTTTTAAAACCTCTGATCATATTTAATTGGTTATGTATTTTGCTTTATTTTAAACACTTGCTTTTTTTGAGTCTACAAGATTTATTATGACGTCTCAGTTTTCGTTATTTTGTCTTATTTTAAATACTTTTATACAATTTTCATTGCTTTTTAGATTCATTATGAACTCATCACTATATGTTGTTTTATCCTATTGTAAACACTTTTGGTAATTTCTTTTTACCACTTCTCTTTTTTATTGTATTTTTACATGCTTCTTATTTATTTATTCACTTTGTTGTTATTATTATGAACAACTAAACTTTCGTTATTAACCACTTTGTTTATTAAATATTTTTACTATTAAATCGTTTAATCACTGAACTTCTTTATTGCTATTAACCACTTGCTATTATTCACTTTCGCATACTTTTTGCACTATTGGATTTCTGACGTTTTTGGTCATTTTTAATTTTCTTATATGTGGACATGTTGACGGTGTATAGGCACGAGTCTGGAATGTAGATAGCGCGTTCCATCAGCATTCCTCCTATCTCCTTTGGCGACCACGGTCGCTCCTAGGTCCACCTGTAATACCAGCGAAGAATTCCAACGAGTAGACTTTCCTGGTCCTCTTTCGGGTGTTTGCAGACTGAAGCACCGGAGACCTTGAGGTTCGCGTCTTCTGCGTCAAAGAAGATTCCTCTTAATAGAAAACCCTTTTTTCCGTGAGGGATATTTCGAGATAATCCAAGATGTCATCGTCTTCGTCTTCTTTCCCGTGACGTTTATACTCTTGTTGTTGTTGTTGATGTTGTTCTGCCTCTTCCTTTCGAGACGGTGTCCTTTTCTTTTTCCTTTGCCGTTTCTTCTTTGAGCTTTTCTTGGGGCTTTCGTTTTTTGTCTCTTCTTCTTTTGTGGATTTCTGCTGTTGTCGTTTGTCAGCTGTTTTTGTTCTTCTTTTTTGTTTGTTTTATTCCGTTTTGGCTCGTCTTCAAATTGTATTTTGAAGAATTCCTGCGAAGCCGGGTTAGGCGGAAACCCTAGTTTTTTCTTAAATCCATTTTTCTGCAGTAGCTAGTTTAACTCTTGAGAGAAAGTGCATGGGTTGGCTAAGTTTGCCAAGTGTGCGTAGATGACCATGGTCATTATTTCTTTACAGTCACTTGGCATCACCAGCTTTGGTGTCGTTGTTTCGGCCACCGTGGTTTTGGTAGCCGCCGCTGATTCCGTATAGTTTTTTGCCTTTGCCTCCTTTCCCGTTTTCGTCTTTTCATGCTTCGCACGAATTCCCTCTTTGCGGACGGAACAGTTCATGACCAAGATCCTGTGTTACCCTCCGTAGTTTTCACATCTTGGTTTTCCTGAGGCACACTCCTTTCTTCTGTTTCCTGGTCTGGAACAGACAGAGCACTTGTCCTCGGCCGTTGTACATTCTCATGTGTTATGTTTTTCTACATATGTCTAGGCATCTGAAGCAGCTTTCTATTTGGATATCTTCTTCTCTTCTAATCTGCTCAGTGCCTATTCGGAGGTAGAACCCCAAGAGTTTCTCCTTCATAGCCCTCTGCGCCATCTTAACACTTGCGAAGATAATTTTGACGATGTTTTTGTCGAACTTTTCCACCTTGAAAATTATTTTAGCCTATTTTTGGTGCTTAGAAAGCTCGCTCTTCATATCTTCACTGCTGTTGTCCGTGGAGAAGAGGCCGAGCTTTCTGAGGATGACTGTTCGACAAACCATGATGTCAAGTCCAATCATCCAAAGTGCCTTTTTGCTTCCTTGAACACGATCTTCTCGTGTCCGACTTATGTTGAAAAAGCCGGAGTTGTTGTTCAAGCATTTTGACCTGGCTATGAATGCCATTTACAATGCCTCCCTCCTCCTTCTGTTAGATGCCTATGCGACTGCTCTTACCTCAATCCAGCTGATAGAGTGGTGTTCGGCGAGAGCTTTGCTCAACGAAGCTGCCCGAATATCCTGCTTGTGCTTCATTACTGTGGTGTCTCCCCCCCTGTGTGCCTCACAAATTTAACCATGGTGTCAGGTCGCTGTATAGCACCCTATATACTACGGAACTTTTATTGATTACCTTCGGTAGTTTTGAGCAAAAAATATCGCCGACTTTGATGCCAGCTTGAAGGACGACTCTAGTGGAAGGTGCCAGCTTTCTTCTTATTGTGATGGAGAGTGGGCTAGTACTGGCTGAAATGCAGTTTTCATTAGGTTTCACTTCCGATGCTGCTGCCGCATGCTGGTGATTATAATGAACTTACTCTTTGGCCTCTTGTTGAAAGCCACACGCGAGCCCAGCTTCTGAGGTAGCATTAGTGGGGCCCATCTCAAAAACTCGTTAGGTCTAATGGAGAGATTACAGGGATAAAGCGTCGAGAAGAAGAAACTAATTAGTTTCGATATTGTTTCCCTCTTCGCTCCTCATTTAAATAGCAATGAGAGCCGCCTGGAGCGTAACCAAGGACAGGTCCGAATTATTACCACTCTGGCCGTGCGACTACCTGAAGCAAAAATTTGAAAAGGCAAGCATCTTATTCACAACAAAGTTCCCATGTGCGTGTAAATAAAAATTATACAACTAATGAATAATCCGAGAAATGACGGATGGATTAGAAATTTCTCCCCTATCATATCCCCATCATTAATCGCTCATGTGCTCTCTATATTGTTCTTATTTTAATGTAAGTTTGCATCAGGTTTCAAATTTCTAACACATACGTCATATTTCTGATTATTCATTTGTTGTATATATAATTTCCTTTACCCTCACATGGACAATTTTTTTTAAAGAAGAAGCTTCTTTTTCCAAATAATTTTTCAGCCTATAATGATTCAGTTTGGGATTCTTTGAAGTATTGAAAAATTTTGACTCAGATAAATCTATGGGGAGGGGTATATCCTTCTTATTAGCATTTATTTATTTATCAATACTATTCTTGCTGTTCACTTGGTTTCCTCAATGCAGGTTATCTTCCTCGAATCCATTTTCTTATTCTTGACTTCCGTATTCTTGTTGGCTAGGTTGGTCGTTAATCTTCGTTTTGCTTTCTTCATGCATCTTTATTTTCTTCGATTTATCTTGAGTTGATGATTTCTTGGTCCTTCTTGTTGAGTTAGTCCTTCAAGCCGTTTTCTTCCGTTTTCTTTCTTGCGCGATCTTCTTAAAAGTTTTGGGACTTTTGAGTTTCGAACGCGGTACCTCTTGATTTAAATGCCAAAACTCTAGCCATGCGAGTGGCTTAGTCTGTTTTGAGTTGGTAAATTTATCGGCCATTTATATTATCGAGTTGGAAGGAATTTTTCTCTGATACATTTTTCGCACCCCTACAAATCTTTTTAGCATTTGATTTTGTACGTTGTCAAATGTCATACCCATTATGTAGACCTCTAGTTGTTTTGTCATGAATGTTATTGTTTCAAGATATATTCCTAAGCCAGATATTTCGCTTACCTGTTTATTTGCGTGAAGCAGTATTTAAATATATTCTAGACTATCAACTATGAGTAAAATATCATCTACGATTCTCTGGTCATTAGGCTAATCCCAAACTATCTTTATTACTCTGTTTTGCCAATTTAATCTCGTGAAGATTTCTTCTAGACAATACGTAAATAATTTCGAAAAGATAATATTTCCTTGACTTAAACTTCCTGTACATGAGATATGTTTGAGTTTTTAGACAATTTTGGTATTTGTGTTCTATGATCTTTATGGAGACTGTGTCTAGATATGACTTGATTCTTTAATGCTCTTATGACCGCTGGTGTTTCTATCAAATAAAATGATTTTTGGTAGTCTACAAATAGGAAATATAGAGGTATATTATACTTTTAAGTTTTCTCACTTAGCTGATTGAAAAGTAAGTATGTGGTAAATTGTTGACAAGTCTTTTCTGATGCCAACTTCTTCTCTAGGTTGTTGCCGTCTGTTATCAATGACTCTCCTGAAAGGTTTATATAACGTGAGAGAAGGATAAATGGTCTGAATATGGGGAGCTTTGTTTAATCACTTTTCCTAGTGTAGAAGGATTATTTTAGAATTGGGTCAATTTTCCGTATTCTTGCCTTTTTTTAAACAGCCACTGAAGATGCAAGACTGTTTATCTACAATGACATCCTCCGAATTTTTTATTAAGGCAAAGTGATGTTCTGACCTTGTGCTCTATGGCTCTTATTTGATTGATTACTCTTTCCATTTCTGATATGATAACGGCTCAGACACTATTGTGAATTGTAGGTTAGTTCGGGTTCTGATGGTGTTGGTGCTTGTAGAGAACGTTTTTATAGTAATTCTTAACCCTTTTATTAATCATTGATAATTAAAATATCTTCCTCTTTTATAGCTAGTATCTGAGAGTTTCCTTTTTGAACTCATATTTTTTTTACATTTTACATTGCGTTTATTCATTAAGTTTAAGGTTTCTTATGAGATTTTGTTGTTCTTATTTTGTTTCCTTTTTTCAGCAGTGTGTGTCATGTTTTATCAATTCACTTTACCTCGCTTGTATATTACTAGTGGTTCTAGATCAACTCTGGTACGAGATTTTTCGGAATCTTAAATTGCTCATTTTTTAATGGAATAGCCTTCTTTTCTATTTTTTAATATTATTTTACTTCCTACATCTTATCATCATGTATTTACCTATTTTATTTCTTTAATGATTTGGAAATTATTTACAGTGAATTTTTGTCTACCAGCATAAAATCAAATTTATCCTATATCTAATACAATGGAGTTCTTCGAATACTTCATGGCGGCTGTTTCATTTTTAACGTAGTGGTAGCAGTTTTCATTTCTTGTACCAGTGCAAAGTCAACCAGATCTTGTCATCTTTCATTTATTTCTACAATTAAGAGCTTTTCCACTCATTTCCTTGACCGAGTTTTTGCATTAAAATATTGCATGGCGAAGTTAATTTATATTTTGTTTCTGTTATGCTTGTCTTGTTGTCATCAGAGAATCTACCTAATTTTTCCGGCGAGTTGAGCCCCAAAAATCTGGCCCCAAATTTCGATAGGCCTTATCTCTTAATTTTCTGCAAGGATTAAATGAAACCTTGGCGATAACTAGTTTATTGTGTTTAAAAATATCATACCAAATTTTAGAGTCTTTGGGCTTTTCTTCTTTTTTCTAGAGCAAGTTTTCGAGATGACATACATTTAGCTTTGTTCATTTCTTGGGGCGCAGCACAAAGTTGTCCATGACATCCTTACAAAAACCGACCCACTAATGGATCTGATCTCCGCCTTGATTGCTTCCTTGAAGTATGTGATAAAACCTGGGTCTCCTTGCCTACACTCTGACTTTTACGTAGCCCCAGAGAAATAAATCGAGTGGGGGGCTAAGGTCTGGGCTGTGAGGTGCCCATTCGAAAATCAGTCTTGAGACTGATCACACAGTCACCAAAGTTCTCTTTTAGCTAATCTAAGGACAGGTTTGAGGTGTGAGAGCTTCCCCATATGAGACATAAACAGGGTCTGAAGCTCCATCTTGAAAGTTTTGAGAACTTCAACTTACCGCTGCTTGGTGTCTGTCAATGCCGCGCCAGATTCCTTGAAGATGAATGGTCCGATGATACCTTTGGCTGAGATTACAGTCCACACCGTGCACTTAGGAGCGTTTAGGGGCTTGCTGGCTATCATATTTGGTCTGAAAGTCCACCAGAAGACATCTGCCTTAGAGTTTACCTTTCATTCAAGATGGAAGTGAGCTTTATCTGAGCTACAAAAGAAGTTAAGGAAAGTTGGTTTCTCGTGAATTCAGTATCTTGACTGCCATAGCCTTTATCTGCTCCTTATCTTAAGTGTAAGGGTGTGCTCCATCTGTATTCTGTATGGGTAGGCCTTTACATCCATTACTAGCACTCTCCGGCAAGTCTCACGGGATATACCGAGGGACTGACTTCACTTGCACACAGAACGTTTTGGACTCGGCTGAAATGACTCTTTCACGCTCTCGACCAGCTCAGCTGTACGCTCCCTGGGACGTCCTTAATGGTTTAGACAGTTTTCACTGACTGCATTGAGGTTCTCCGCTGTCCCATAGTTCTCTAATTGGTCCACCCAGTCCTGAATTCTGCAATTGGAGGGGACTTTTACACATTCAAACTGATGCACGAAAGAGTCCTGCACTTTCTTTAAGTAGCTTTTCTTGTAGTAATGTTTGATGCAGTATATTCTTTGCTGGAGCTCCCATTGAGATCAAAATGTGATCAAAGGTGTTGCTTCTGTCTTGTCCTGCAAAGTAGGGCTGATTAGTAAAAGAATGAAGGATATATCATAAAATTTGTGTGCAGGACCGTTTTTGGTGGGTCACGCTATATTACCAGATGTCGTTGCGTAAACTTGAAATATTTGAAGAGCTACTCTCTATACATTTAAGCTTATGTAAGCTACTCTTTTGATATACAGTGATTTCTATTATCATATCTTTTTGCTCTCTTCGTATCAAGAATTCAACTCCAAACTGGCTTTTATCTTATTTTCCTTTGTTAAATATTAGGATATGGTAATTTGTTTCAGTGATAGCCTAGCCATATAGTCAGGTTTCACATACAACAAGTATAGCCATAGCCAATTTAATAACATTGAGTTCAGTAAGGAGGTCTCTGACATATACATAGCTCGAGTCTTTAATTAATTCGTTGGTGTAATCGATATGATTGAAACTGTATGCAGTTGCATAACAAAATAAACTATACTAAATCTTAAGGTGATTCAAAAACTAGGACCAAAATTCCAAACTTTCTTCAAAGACATCGTGACATCAAAACTCGATATCTGACCGTGGAATTTGAACCTTCCATTTAAGTACCATTTTCAAACTCATGGCCATCCCATTATAACAACCTCACAATCGTGGTAACTAAAGTTACCCCTATTGTGTCTTCGTTATATGTCAGACAAATTTATTTACTTTCTATGAAATTTTATTTCACGTCGTCGTACAAGCCTAAAATTATGTAAAACACCACGTTTGGCAGTGTTGTGCTCAAGAAAATTAGATGTATATTGTATTTATTTATCTGCGTTATACGCGAGCCTAAACATGGCTTCGACCCTTATCTCCAAAACGTAAGTACTATATTTATATTTTTGTTTAAGTTTCATTAAAATGTGAAAATTAAATTAAAGAATGATCATATTTTATATATATAAGAAAAATAATTACTTAACATGATTTATTATAACTTAGAAACAGATTTTACTTTTTCAGGCAACCAAAGTTGTCAGGCGGCATAAAAGATGTACAAATATTCGCTACGAGCGTGAACATGACAAATGAGTCTCCCTAATATTGTTATATAATATTTAAGAAGTAATACTTATATATATATATATATATATATATATATATATATATATATATATAACTATTCATGTAGTATGTATATATATATACACTAAGTATCTTTATATTTGTAGGCTGAACGTCAATGGCATTTTTGATATCCTTGAAGATGAAGAACAACGTGGTGTCGGGGTAACTTTTCTGATATTCACTCCGATAAAATTGACGATGAAACAGAAGGGAACAAAAAATCTGCCTCAAAGAATTTTTAGATCGGAAGCAGAAATTTTTATCCCTTATCGTGAGAGGCCTACTGAAAATATTCCTTTGAAGCTTGATAATCAAGAAAATGCAAAAGAGGATCTTTCCATCATCAGTACATAAAAACCTATTTTAGAAAAAAATTAAATAAATCATTCAAAATTGCCGACCTACCTAAATATGTTTGTGCTGATGAAGCAATTGTGCCCTATTATGGGCAGCACAGCACGAATCAGTTTGGATATAAACTGTGGGTTCTATCTGGTTCGGATGAATACATGTTTTATGCAGAATCTTATTGTGGTAGCTCAACAAAACTTCCTGTAACTGGGTTCGGTCAGGGTGGAAATGATGAGTTGGGTTTAGTTAAAAGCGCAAAGCTAAGGGCTGAAGAGTGTTTAGATTTTGATCAATTCTTTACTCCCTTTCCTCTTTTGAATGAACTTTCAAACAGCGTTATGGCAGGAACTGGTACTATAGAGATGGAAGATTAGGAAATGAACCATTACGAGCTTAAAAACTGGTAGAAAAAAGGGAAAGAGGTTATCTTGAGTCAGTGTGTACTAATGATAAAATTTTAATGAAGTGGAAAGAAAAGGAGGTAACAGTTGCTTGATCTTAAATTAAAATGATCCCGATGGTCGCGAGTTGGTAAAAAAAATTATTATACTTCCTATGCCTAATGCCATTGAAGCTCAATGCTTGATACTCATGAGAATGCAAAATATGATCTTTCTACCGACAGTAAAAGGCCTATTATTGAAAATTTAAATATATCATCTAAAATTACTGATGGTCGTGAGTTGATCAAAAAGATATTGTAGTTCCTATGCCTAATGCTATTGAAGCTTATAATAATCCTATGGGTTGAGTTTATCTAATTGATCGATTCATTACGAATTACCGCATCCGAATCTGATCTCGGAAATGGTGGTGGCCATTATTTTCTTCGAGTATCTGCTGTTCTTCTGTCAACGCTTGGCTTTTGTATAGAAAATTTGGAAATTCCATTCCACTTCTAGAATTTTTAAGACAAATTGTGCTTCAATCATTAAAGCAACATGAAACAAACAAAAAAAGACCTGGATCATAAACTAACAGGATACGAGGAGTTGCAGAAGACGAAGTAAGGAAGGATCATTTTGATCCCTAGCCAGTACTTCTACCCTCTAAATAATCAAGATGTAAGTAATGCGCAGGGAGAACGAAGTATGAGTACAAAAAATTTCATGTTCCACTCCCTATTCTATGCATGGAGCCATATCATTCAACTTAATATATGTGTCAGCGTGTTTATATAATAGAAAATTAGGAATTAAACTATTTTCATTTTCCCATCGCAAAGTGTTATGCTTTGAATGCCGAGTGGCAACTTTGGTTGCCCCCCCCCTGTATTTGTCATTGTAAATAAAATATTAATTCTAAAGGAAAATATGATTTATTTATTACACTAAAATAAAGTTTCCAAAATATAATATTAATAACTTAAAAAATATATTGTTATCATTAATGGGTTAACCAGCTTTCAATACTTCTACCCTCTAATGGAAGGCCTCCCAGGTCGAGGCCTGATGAAATATAGAGTTTCTAAGGGAATATCAACCAAACATACTCATTTAAACCAGACTGAAAGAAATTGACGAAGAGCGAGAAATAATATAGAAGCGTGGATAACCACAGATAATGTTGAATCCCTATTCGAACTTATATAGCTAAATATTTATAACTCCATTTAAAGCCATGAAATTATCGACAAAAATAAAGAAATAAGAACTCTTTCAGAGAGGATCGCAGAAATGGGCCATCAAGTGCATGAGGCACGGAATTGAGAAGATAAAAGAAAGAATTAATGGCAATAAAAACAGATTAGCCAAGAGAAAACTGGAAAAGGATAATGCAGAGCATACACGAAGAAAGAGCACCTAAAGATTATAGAAATTGATTAACAGAATGAAGGACAAGCCAAACAAGGAAAGGAGAAGAAAGATAATGAAAGATGACAAGGGAAACACTCGAAGATGAAGCCTTAGTTAAAAAAATGTTAAGAGAGCAATGAAACACTGTTTTAAAAATCATAGACTAGTAAAATAGAAAAGTTCGAGATTGATTTGGAAAGTAAAATTATAAACGAACTCAAAAAATAATCAGGCGAACACACTTTCACCACTTTGTCGAAATAAACAGGAATAAACAATAAGGAATCGACGCCATCATCACGATTGAATGAAGTTGGAGAGGCATAAAAAGTTTTCGAAAGAAAGCTACATTTAAACAGGAATTAGGGCAAAAATTTTGGGGAAATGCGTGCCGGAATACGGACTCTTTACCAGCCATCTGAAAGTGGCCAAAATGATTTAAATCTTGAATTCTGGAAAATCAACGAGTTAGGTAAAAAATTACCAACTTAATTCGCTAAATGATTTCATCCGCAAGGTAAAGGAAACGACCTAGTAAAGCAGAGTGTATTAACAGATCGAAGAAAACAATCTTTAGAATGAGAGCCTATTTGGATTTCGCAAAAACAACGCGTGAAAATGTCCTTGTGCTTGATAATGGAAACAAGGTCTGCTCACCCAAACGTCGCGTTCTCTCACTTATTCTGATATACGACCACCAAAACTTTTAATAATTCCTGGACTAACCTTGCGAGGACCTTGGAATTCTATCATTCGAAAAGGAATGTAAAACAACATAAGGGTTTCAAACTTTGTTAGAATTAGCCGAATAGTTATGATGTTAATTTCCAAAACAAAATAATTCCCAAAGTAACCTTGGTTGCAAATTTTGTTAGAATCAGCCGAATAGTTATGATGTTATGGAGAAAACAAAATAATTCTCGTTCTAACGTTGGGAGGATTTTGGCAATTATATCATTCGAAAGATAATGTAAAACAACATGAGGGTTTCACATTTCATTAGAATCGGCCGAATAGTTCCAATCTTATTACAAAAACAAAAAGATAACAAAACGGGGACCGCCCCACTGACATAGTGAGAGGTAGGGTCGCCCGCACCCAGAATCCCACGTGCTAAAAAAGTAAAATAAGCACAAAATAGAAATATAAAAATAGTATAAACCTACAAATAATGACTAGCTCATATATATCTAACCGATTAAAAGTACTTATGCAATACCGATTGCAAAGTTTGGGGGATAACAATAGCAATCTGAAAACAGTAACAAGTAACCGAAAAATTGAAGTGAGACTATTCTAACTGTTCAATTGAAGAAACAGGGAGAAAATATACTAAGGAATTTTTTAGCCAATACTAAGTAACCAGAAAATAGCAATGTGTGAACTCTAAAAAAACAACCTCCTAAAAAATCAAAGAATTTGGATACAAGCGAAAAAATAAGTGAAATTTAAACACTGATGATTTCATCTTGAAGCCAACTGGAGGTTCAAATCATATTTCTGAATGCATTCTTTGTTCTTTTCTGCCTACTTGTGTTTCTGCGTTGATGGACGCAGTGGCAGGTTTGGGGGAGTTATGGACCTATCCGATCCCAATCCAAACTATTTATCTACTAGGCCTTTATACCTTCCACAGATTCAAAGCGATACGATTTCTCGACTGGTTCTCACTTTTTAAATAACAAATTGCTTGGTATTTTGGTGCATATTAGTCAAATTAGTTAGTTTTTGCCACTGTGCCCACTAAAAAATAAATTGAGAATGCTTATAAATAGCTAATATTTAAAACCAGAAGCATAAAATAGTAAATATTTTTCCCTAGGTTTTAAGCTTTCAAATTAGAATGAAGCCGCACTTTACTGAATTATTATATATAAAACCTTATATAATTATATACGAAACCTCCATAAGCTGCTGCTTCAAACTCATAAAATATTAAGTCCATAACGAGAGAATTTTTAAGCTCTTGTTGTGATTGGAAGCGCCTTCGGAGTTTATCGTTTTATGGTAACACTTTAAATACTTCAATGAATTATCGCTCCAGTCAATAGTAATATTGCTTTCCATTTCATCCTTTTAGGGGTGAAAATTCAGGAATGAAAGTCACTTTAAATCCAGACCCAAATTTAAAGGTGCCTTGTTATTTTCCAATGAATTTGGTTATCTTATGATTCCCCACCACGTCTTCCGGTGTGTAGATTGTCAAGGGATATTATTATCACCACCATTTTCCTCAACAGATGATAAAAATATTATACAGGAAATTTATTAAAAGATAAAAAGGGAGCCACAGGAAACAGCCGTTTTAAAGGGTTTATTCCATATCAATTTAGAGTAAACTAAGAGTTTTTCACCTCAGGTGAAATGGTTTGGATTTTATTTTTCTTCATTTTATGGCGTAGTTTTCGTTTGTTTATGACAGTCAAAATACCGGTTATTTTCCTATATTAGCATTTTCTGTTAAAATAGAAACTAAAGAACATACATTGCGATATTTTGACCAGAAATGTTTACGAGAGTATCGTAAATAAAATGAAGAAGTCGGAGGAAATGGTAGGAAGTAGATATTAAGCCAACTGTTAAGTACCTTAAGACAAGAAGGGATTACAAATCTACCTAAGTAGAGTTCGTTCAGAAACGAATGCAGATCCCGCAAGTTCCTTCAAGTTTATTGTACCTCCCTTTCATTCGTTCTTTCTATATGGTAGTATTTTCCCCTTCATCTTCGCTTTCTGGCAGTTGACGAGGCATAAACCACAAGTACATGCCTCATCTATTGGGCTACTTTTCCCTTCAACTCGAAAGGGCTCTTCAAGAAAATTTAATTGATATTGTAATCCAAGGTTCGCCTCTCCCACATGGCGGTACGGAAGATCTAAATAACAGTTCCTTTAAATTTCTGTTGTTTTCATTTGGATCTGATGAAACGCTCGGTCATTTAGAACAACCCAGTACCACACCTATAAGGCAGTGACTTTAACTCCTCTATGGCAAGCAAGACCAATCAGAAACACTTGCAAAATTTTGCCAACAAAAATGGCAAAATAGGCATACATAAATGGCCGCAATGGGTAAATAATTGAAGCACAACTAACTATTTATTTTCCCTTAATTTCTGCCCAAAGTTAGGATAGTGGAAAAAAACAAACAATAAATTTAAAAAAACAACTCCCTTCCTAATATTTATTTACATTATATGATACAAATTAACATGTTTTTAACACATCAACGCAACTCCCGCGTGGATCATGTGTAGTGATACTCTTCTTGTCTTGTCAAATATTAATTTTTATTATAAACGCCATCTATTAAAATTTTCCTTACATATCTCAACTGAAAACTTATAGAGAAAACCAATAAAAGTTCAAAACATGGCCAACGCATAGATATGGCCAGACCATAACATCATTATCAAACTTCCTTTGAAATGGGCTAATTTGGGGACGTAGTGGCTTAAATAAAGAAAAAAAGGCAAGCCCAGAAGTCAATCACGAAAAGCCACCTCCAAATCAGCCAGGCATGCGTGGGCAAGGTCAAAATTAATTTAAAGCCAAGCATTTCCTTGGAAAGTCACTCTCCTTCCACAAATGGATTATTTCGCTAAAATCTGTCATTTATGTCTAAAAAAAGTACAAAATGTATTCCTCTGTATCAAATTCCCGTTTGAATCTACCTCTTCTATCTTCTGTTGACCCAGTTATTATCATATCATTAATCCTTACTTCTTAATTTTCTGCAAGGTTTACGTAATTAACGAGTGGAAATGTGGCTATTCAAAGTCACCAAAGTTTTGCCACATTAACGATGAATATAGGTAGGATGGGCAGCAAGTTTCGGGTTAACTTTAACATCAGTTACATTCCCCCAAAACACGATAATTGCAATTAAAATCCAATTTTTTTAATTTATAGCTGAAGTCACTAGTGATAGAAGAGCAGCTATCTCATTCCATTGTTAGAATGTCTCGAACTCGTAGGGAAATGTCTCATTCCATTGTTAGAATGTCTCGAACTCGTAGGGAAATGTCTCATTCCATTGCTATGCCTTGATGATGGTATCTACCTCTTCTATTTATCGAGGGCTCTTATAACATAAATTGATTAAATGACTTACAAATCTCAGCACTTCCTTTTGATGAGTTGTATTATTAGAAGACGAGATATGTTTCTATTTTATTCATGAATTAATCAATGACTCAAAAAACATCCCTGATGTATTCGTAATAATTCTCAAGGAAATCAATTCTTAAATGTCCCAGAGAGAAATTTTATTCAGTTTTTAAAGTCAACTGGACTGAAAGCTAATGCATGAGGATGTAGAGGTTTATGTAACACAGAAATTCCTGCCACAATTTTGCGCCCGTAAACTTTCTCTCCTTTGGCCATTCAATATTAAACACCTAACAAAAATTTTAACCTGCCATAAGTTTTTTAACTTCTATACGAACTCTAAGAATCTTTATGTCACCTTATATCTTAACTTGTATTTACTAATGGTAAATACTAGTTTAGATAATATTTGACGTCAAAAATTTCCCTCGTAGAAATAAAGCACAAAGGAAAAAATATGATCATATCACCTTGTATCAATTTAAAAAAATGGCCGAATTCATCCTAATATGAGAATTAAGTGGATTGTCGTGGTATAGGTAGGACCGAGTGATGGAAGGAGTTGGTACTTATGGGTTGTTTACGTACTACACAAAAGAAGACTCCTTGATTCACGTTATATCTCTCTAAGAGTGCTATATATTTTGGATTATTATTATCTTGATTATTAAATAATTTTTTTTAAAAACAAACTAAAACTTTAATTAAATTAAAAAAAAATAAAGATGAACTACAGAAATATTACGAACTAAATACACAGTAAGGACTTCAATAATTTTTAAGTAAGGCTTTCTAACTTGACCTACTTGACATTATAGTGATGGTTGACCCACCACTCACTTCAATATAAAAACAAATGCTAACCGCCTTTAACAGCCGCAAATACCTTTGTGGATACTCCTTGGAACGGGTTTGAGTCGGACCTTCAACTCAATAAGCTACTTTACCTCAGGAATGTTATTGTCTCGATGACGCGTGCTGCCCGGCTAGATTGATGATGCGGACGAATAGCTTGAAAGCCACAAAGGACTTTGGCGAGTGTGGCAGATGGGGAGCTACCCGCTTTCAGCAGGAAGAAATATCACCACGGGATAGTGAAAGAATGTTCCTTTCTCCTTTTCGGGTAACTCTAAGGAGTGGTTCGCACTGTCTAGCGATGCGCTAAGATTTGAATACTTTGACTCAGGCGAGTGCTAGAGGAAGTGGCCTCGGGGGGGGGGGGTCTTCTTTTAGTGCGAGGACTATCACTGGGCTTTAGGATGCCTTATGATAGGAGGAGTCATTTTGACGAGAGTAAGTTGAACTTAGTTCTTAAACCAAGTTAACTTAAAGTTTGGTGTGACCACCGGTAAACAGGATCGAGGAGGAGCTTTTTCTTCTCCGTTTCGGTATTCCTCAAGGGCAAAGACTATATCGGTGCTCTGTGCTACACCAGGATATGGAAGGGGGAGAGGGTCTCTGATGAAAGTAAGTTAAACTTGAAGCTTAAATCAAGTTAACTTAAAGTTCGGTGTGACCAGCGAGGAACAAGCTTGAGGATGAACTTCTTCTTCTTAGTTACGGTATTCCTCAATGGCTAGGAGTATCTCGGTGCCTTAGGATACACCAGGATAGAGTGGGGGTGGGGGGCTTTCTGACGAGAATAAGTTGAACTTGAACAAGTTAACTTAAAGTTTGATTTGATAACCAGGAACTTGCTCCAGGATAAGCTGCTTCTAAGTCCCTTCTCTTGGTAGCCCGGCCTCTTGGCAGGGACTTCGTAGCCTTGCTGACTTACGTATTCTACCTCGTTTTTCCAAAGTTTTTAGTATATATACATCGTCACCCCACTGGAGTATGGGTAGGAGGGGGGTGGATTTGTGGACGGGCAGCATGACAGTTCTTACTCGAACGGTTTTTCTCAGGTGGTCGTACCTCTGGTTCTCAAGGACCTTCGGGTTTGATGGAGACGCGTCTGCAATTTCAGACTTGAGGTGAGATTGAATACTCACTCTTAGGGGAGATCTTGCAGTTTTAACTACTCTGCTTTTCATCGGGACGAAAGGCGAGGTCGCTGTGGTCGAGTTTGAACCGTGGCGTCTACACGGTCAGGCAGAAGAGAAACAATTCCTCTACATGGACATTATAAATAAATTCGTGTAGTCCATAGAATCCACATTCGTTTAGTTAAGACAAATTGTGGAAATGAGATAACAAACACTAATTAAAGAAATCGAGGTGAACGAAAGACTCAATGCTAAAATAATCTTTGGACATGACATTATGGTTAACCCTAAATTTAAAGAATAGTTATGATGTTATTGCCAAAACAAAATAATTCTCTGGGTAACCTTGGGATGTATTTGGCAATTATATCTTCGAAAGTAAATGTAAAACAACAAAATGGTTTTAAATTTGGTTAGAATGGGCCAAATATTTATGACTCCATTTTAAAAACAAAATAATTCTCGGGCTCACGTTGTGAGGACTTGTGCAATTGTATCATTCAAAAGAAAATCTAAAATAAATAAAGGCTTTGAATTTCGTTAGAATCTGCCCAATACATATGATGTTATTTCCCCCCAAAAAATAAGTTCCGGGCTAACCTTGGGAGTACTTTAGCAATTATATCATTCAAGGAGAATATAAAAACATATAAAGATTTCAAAATTTGTTAGAATTGGCCTTATACTAATGATGTTATTGCCCAAACGAAATAATTCCCAGACAAACCTTATATCATTATAAGAAAATGTAAAACAACATCAGGGTTTTAAATTTTGTTAGAATTGGCCGAATAGTTACAATGTTATCACAAAAAACATAAAACGAAAAACGGGGATCGACCGACTGACATAGCAAGATGTAGAGTCGCCCGCGACTGCGCGACTAATAATCTGGATAAGGCTACCTCCGCCAATGCAAAGGGGCACTAATTTTAGTGTACATAATTTGTGCATAATATATTGTAAATTTGCATCATTCAAAAATTTGATAATATCATCTAATTCCAGCTACAATGATTTGAAATCATATCTTTATCATAAGTTGTTTGTGAGTTATCAACAAAATTCTACACTTTTGGTGATAGTGAAACGAATCCGAATTTGTGCTCAGGATCAGCCATATAATTCGTTGAACCTGGAAACCTACTCATCGTATTTTGGATTTATGTTTTTTATCTTCTGTTCATTGTATATTATGATAAAAAGTTGATTTTCCATAATAGCAGAGAGATAATATTGTTTGAGGACTACTAAATATACATAATTTTAACCAAACATTCATGATAGTCCTATTTTTCTACCTGTCACCATCACGCTACCTTGACTAAGCAAATACTGCCTATATACATATATTCAGTTAAAAGGGCCTCTTTTAAATAGTAAGTTGAGTTTGAATAACTTTGTGGGAGTAACTCCATACCGACTTCCTCTTTTCTTTTGGCACGTTTTACATATTTCCTGCTTGTAAAATAAACCGATCTCCCCCCTCCTCCATTTCCATACAGGCCGAAAGAAATCAAATCTTTGCAAAATGTATTTTATAACATAATAAATATAGACATTTTATTGATTATTTATCACTTCTGACCTGACGATTCCACCATTGTATAAATATTGAACTCCACTTAAGGCACAATGATGAAGCATAAGTGAAATTTTGTCTGAGGGCCTGAATGGAAAATCAGATTAAAATCGATTGGTATTTTGTAGTGTCATTAAGCGTGAATAGGTGAACACTCCACATAATGAACTACTGAAAGTCTATTCATTTCCATTTCAAACCAGAAAGCGTATTGAGAAATCAATTGATGGGCAGGGTTTAGTGACGTCAAGATACGGGTTGATATTTGTGTGAACCATTATCTGATAAATGTTTTGTGTGTCCCACAGCTTTTTTTATCCATTGAAAAAATATGATTAACCACTTCCTGTTTTTCTTTTTCTTGGGGACATTTCAAAGTAAATGGTTATGGTTATGATTTAGTTACGTTTCGCTGGAAAGATCTGTCCCAGATTTTTACTGCGAAAGCAAAAAGTTCGGTGAGTGTATAAGACTAGCAATGCCGAGTTCATTGCCAGAGGGTGCCATTGTTTATATGAGCCCAAGGGGATGCTACATATATAATTTGATATTACTGATCCCGATCCGGATCACATTGTATATTTTGGTAGAGAGTCATAATTTGTCCATTCCTTGGTATTTTAATTTGACTAACTCATTTATTAGGATATTGGGAAAAAATCTCAGAAAACGTTATATTATACAATGTTAAAGAAAGTGCATACCTGATCCTGAATCTGCATCTGGATCCTTCCTAAAATCTGATCAACTTTTCGCCCCCCCACCCCTCTGAAATCCCATTGTATTTCGCCATTCCTTCTTGAGATTTCGATATATTGTACATAATTAGAGAGATATACAAACATGCACGGATCATAAAACATACTCTACCCAACTCTGTGTCTACCATCAGACAAATATAAATTATTAAAAAGAAGCTAAAAGACAATCAGAAACACTCACCTGAAGCCCCTCACTGGAACCAGAATATTTTAGAAGCAACGATACTACTTTTTATCATCGGTAGACTCGGATTATATCAATAACATAGAAACCAATTTTAGCATATCAACAATAGTGCCTCCAAATTTACCATGACAAGAATAGTAACACTAATATAAATATCATGTAAAGTTAAATATTAAACAAACGTTATCTTCATTTTAATTGAAACGAAGAGTATACCAATTATTATAAAAGTAAATGAGTTGCAAATTCATTAGAGAAATTTGTTTCCATCCACATGAACTGTTGGAAATAACTTGAATGAAATTCGTGTTTCGATCTTAGAATGTTCTTCGTTTTTGCTTCATCTTTTTCTTAATACGATGCAATATGTTGTGTATGAACACCGCTGTGGATTAAGATATTGTAAAGAGTAGCTGACTGTTCTATACTAGGCATTTGGACTTATTTTCTGATTTCTGGGGACTCGACATTTATCACTATTTATAATTGGCCCATGAATTTTTCAGTTATTGTCAAAAGTGTTTCTTGGACTTTGTATTCAACTACTTTCATATACTAAACAGATAGTGTAAAACTAGTATCTACTATGCCAAATATACAAACTTAACTTCTAGATGCCGACTGTCGTAGAATGCCTCCCTTTTTGTTCTAAGAGTGCTAAGAGCGCTAATATTGATATCTTAAAGAAGAGAGCCATTGAAAACACGTAAGGATATAGGGAAACGCACAATAATTTCCAAAATAAACTTATATTTTTACCTTAACAATTGAATACACAAAATATAAAAATTAACTACAGCAATACAGAGAATATTATCATACAGAAGAATTAATTCAATTAGTTTGACCCTCTAAAATTGGTTAATTTTAGGCTCACGGACTCTACTGGAGTTTAAATACCTCAGGAATGTTATTGTCTCATGACGCGTGCTGCCTGGCCAGATGTAGGTGGGCGGGATCACGAGTTTTTTTGGGTGAGGGTAGCAGCTGGGGGGCCACACGGTATTCAGAGGGGGGGGTTCTTCAAGGACGAGAACAATTACGGTGCTTCATGCGGCACCAAGGTAGTCGTGGTCTCTCTGGCGAGAGTGAGTCGAACTTGGTTCTTAAACCAAGTTAACTTGAAGTGCGTTGTAACCACCGAGTAACGAGCTCAAGGGGAAGCTTTTCTCCTTCTTTAATTAATTCCTCATGGACGAGGACTGAACTCGGGCAGGGTCTTCTTCAAGGGCGAGGATTGATGAGGAGGGGTTTCTCTGACGAGAATAAGTTAAACTTGAATAATTCAACTTAAAGGTTGGTTTGGTAAGCAGGAACTAGCTCGAGGATGAGCTTCTTCTTAGGTCCAGTCTTCCTTAAGGGCGAGTATAGCAGAGGGCACGTTCTCTGAGGAGAATAAGTTGAACTTGGTTCCTCAACCAAGTTAACTCATAAGTTTGGTGTGGCCACCGAGTAGCGGGCTCGAGCGGGAGCCTTTTCTTTCTTCTTTCCTTAATGGCTTAAGGACAAGGAATACCCCTGGTTTTTAAGATGCACCAGAATATGAGGAGTCTCTCTGACGAGAGTAAGTTGAACTTAACAAAGTTAACTTAGCGTCCGGTTTGATAACCAGGGTCTAGCTCGTGGATGAGCTGCATCTTAGCCCCTTAAGGTAGGTAGCCCTGCCTCTCTTGCAGGGTACTTTTTGGTCTGGCAAGCCGAGTAATCGACCTGTCCAGTCTCGGTGGCCGGAGGTCTTAATCCGCGGACTTCGTCACCTGGAGACTGACGTATTCTACCAATCCAGTCTAGGTAGCCTGGTCTTAATCCGAGGACTTCATCACCTGGAGACTGACGTATTCTACCTCGATTTTCCTTAGTGTTCCTTAGTTATACGTCGTCACCCCACTGAGGGAGTGGTAAGAGGTGGGGGGGGCATGAGGACTGCCCCATGAGGGTCCTTGTGCCAAATGGTTTCTCTTACCAAGTCTTACATCGGCTGCTCGTTAGCCTTCGAGCTTGGGAGAAACACATCTCCAATTTCTTACTTGACTTGAAATTGCATCTCACTCTCCTGGGGGAGATCTTGCATTTCAACCTTTAGTTCTTTTATAGCGACGAGTGGTGCGGCGCTGCGGTTACGCGCTTGACCCGATGGTGCATGGGACCGGATGTCTTTGCGGTAATCGCCTCGTGACTCCACCGCGAGAGAACGGGAGAATGACGATTCCCCTACACCGACTTAGCACGAATTTTTGTTAGCTTTGTTTAGTATCCGCTAACATCAACAAAATTAATATAAATCTACCGTTTGATGTTATATAAACTTTTACGAGGACATCCAATGCCAAGAATAGCGAACCCAATTTCTCCCTATTATAATTAGCGACCGAAACATTTTTCTTGACAAAAATAGCGACACCTCCATGTGTTGGATGGGTTTTTTTGACTTTACCAAGAGAATGTACAATAATTTAAAACCTAGAAGTAATAAATACTATATTTATCTCTTTATAGAATTCGCAGGTTTTAAAAAAGCAAAGACTGAAAACGTAAATACTGAATGATGATTAGTTAAAAAACAATGAATTAACAAAACCTTAAGTGCAAGACTCGCCAGATATGGGGTGGTGGCTACCTTATTTCAATAATTCATCTTATCATTCAACATAAAGCAAAGTTTTAAGATAAATTTTGAAAATCTATCCAAGATCTTAGCAAATATGGTTCGCCCCAGGGCAGTATCCTTGAGTTACTCTCATTCGTTTTTTTTGCAAATGACTTTTGCACATGTTATAAGGCCTATAGAATTCAGTAAGCAAAGTTAACTTCGTTACTAATCTCAGATTTCAATGAAATAATTACATAGTGATGAAATGACGAATAGAGTTCTCTTTTCATTTTATACATGGAGGAATGATAATAAAATATTGTAAAAATTGAAAATTCATTCTATAGGATTTTTTCAAATAAGAGAAAAGCACCTAACCTACAATTTTAAGTTAGTAATGACACACTTAAGTAAATCAAATTGAAAAGATACAAACCCAACCCTCTTGCTTGATCCATCCATATCTTACGCAAAGTTAGGCACACACTTTCAAGTACGACAGTTCGCATCCTGTACTTTGCCCTTCATTACTCACTTTACATACAAAATTTCATTCTGAGTGTTACATGCTAGCAGTATTTAAGTCATATGCACCTGAAAAAAAGACAATTATTTGAATACTTGCAAATGAAATTTTCAAGACACACAACTCGCCTTATATGACAGACGCTCGAAATGGATATCCTGGCATGATAGGTGATTTTCTCTCTATTTCAAGATTAAACTGTTTGCTTACATTTAGAAGGGAGTTTCCTACTTACGAAGATTTCTAAGTGTGAAATGGGCTACCAGCTTACCTGCTTGGAGTGAGGTCACTTGAAATTTCCTCCAACAGTTTAAAAACTATTTCCTTCATTCAGCATAAGTTTACCTATTCACGTCAGTCTTCCCGCAATTTAGCTTCTCTTCGCTCAGTTACCCTTTCCATAAACATTTGCGTGGTCTTCCTTATCTGAGCTCAACAACCCTCTTACTTTTTATATGTTTATTCCCCTTCTTTACCTCTTTTCGTAGTCTTAAGTTGAAATTATAAAGTTAATATATCGTTTTCCAATAGATTTAAAAAAACTGACAAAATATTTGTTACTATAGATTTAACTTGTTTCAATATCTTATATGGCGGCTCGGAAAGTGTAATTTCTTTTATTCTTTCCACGAAGAGCTTTATCCTTCGCTTTCAAATTGGTCCATGTGTAAAAGGCGTGAAATATCAATAATCTTCCAATAATAACACTGGGATATGGTCTTCACGAGTTTCTTCATGAAAGCAAGCTTATATGCAGTGGTGGGAACAGAATCCTGTACGGTTCAACCAGAGAGTAGGAAAAATACTTTTCTAGGCTAGTTGTAAGCCTTCTTGGAAGACTACTCTCCTTGTCATTGCTGGCCTTCTTCCCGGTTTATCTACAAACACACGAATCAGGGATATTTCATGTACCCACTTGGAAGTCCAAGGACTAGACTAAGTATAATGAGATTTCATTTGTTTTCAGTTGAGAATAGACAGAAATTTACATGCTAATTTAGTTCGCACATTTCAACTCAGTTTGCAACAATGATCGAACCCAGGGTTGTTGCCGTTGTTGAAGTGAAGTGTCTTAATACTTCTACAGGAGGATTCCAGGAAAAGACCCTATTTTTTAAAGACATACTTTAAATCCATCGAACCTATCTTACTAGCAATAATATTATAGTTAATCAACAATGACCCCTCATCAAATGAGAAGAACTTTTCGAAAAAATTCCTCGCTGTATCACTACAAAAAAGCGTTTTATTCAATATAAGTGAACTTTTATCACGAATGAATGAACCTACTATCTGACCAGAGACCTTAGACTGGTTTAAGTCCCCTGTCCTGTCATTTAATTCAGCTTCGCTTAGTGGCAGCAATCCGACTTCATCTGACTAGACGCATGTACAAGACTTATCTGCATCAGTTGCATCTCCAACCTCTATGTCTCAAGGCGATCTCAGGTTGACGCTAATTCAAAAAACAGGAGCCCAATAGACATTGGCGACTAGTTTTGTAGCTGATTAAGAGTCAAGATAAAGAACATAATGCGTGTTCTTGTGATTGATGCCCGGTAAATTGTCATACAGGAATAACAGTTTGTGGAGTGAATTTTACCGTCCATATACATCATTCAAACCCAAAATGACATACTTTTTCGTTTTGTTACCGAGCCATGAAGGTTTATACACCTTTATTACAAATATAGGAGAAAAAATTGTATTTTCATTGGTGACCAAATTTGACACAGAATTAGGCCTGATATGGCTTCTTCAGAGTTTGCTCGATGATTCAAAAGATTCACCTTTCCCCAGATGTACAATAAAATGCTAAGGTATTTTTGCACTTCTCTTTCATTACAGTATCAGTCCACACCTAAAAATAGAAGAAAACGTTATTCATAAAGCACCACTGATAAGTGCGGGAAAAATATATTACTTAAACATTAGTTCATTAACACGGATTGAGACACAAGTATTTTTTTAATTTAGCATATCTAAGAAACCTGAAATGATTGAATGAAATGTACCATCTAAATCTAGAGTACAAAATTCGTACTTATTAACCTCAAGTTCCCCTTTATTACTAAAACAATAAAATACTTGTTGTACAATTCCTTCGAACCCAAAATTTTAAAAAGACATAATATTGGCAATTAGATTTAAGTTCTCGTTTACAAAAGGCAAAATATCAAAGGCCAAACAAGTGCGTAAATGTTGCGTTTTTCTCACAAGGACAATAGTACACGAACTATTCAAAGAGTAGAAAAGAAGAAAGTATTTCGAAAATGAGAACACTCGATAATTTCCAAAGCACCTAAACTTAAATAATTTCACCATTCTGGACAAGAACCTTAAGTCTCCCTCTCCGCATTTATAACTCTCTTTATATTAAATCCCTAATCCGCATCAACTAAATTGTGGCTCTAATTCTACTATTTTGCACCTTTGCGAAGACTGCAACAATAGAAAAATTATTTCATATAAATGTTAGTTCCAACTTCAGTTTCTCTTCGGATGTCAGAGAAAAGAGAAAGAAAGCGGAAAGATGAAAGTTTGGTGGAAACGTTGATGTACCTACTTTACCGTGCAAAGGAAGAACACCAAATATAAACATTTTCCAAATTTGAGTTATATATTGATATATTGACTCAGGGATAGTTCGACCCTTAGATTCCATTTCTGTCATTGGTTTACGCCCATCTTTCACTCGTTTTAAGTTAGAAATTGGCCACACACCGAATATACGCGACACTCCCATAGAAGAAACAGCGAATATGCAAAATGCAAGGGTTAAACACCGATTATACTGAATATTCGGTCTACTTCATTTATATGCAGCACGATATTCAGACGTAAAACAACGAATATGCAAGCTTTCTATCAATTTATTGCCGCTTCTCTCATGCAGTAACCTGTATTTTCCTGAACAAATTGTGAGCTACGCGTCTGTACTGAAATGGACAGGAGGTTTTTTCTGCCTATGTCAAGTTTTATCTTTTTAATTCAGTTGGAGATCATCTCGCCGTTAAAGCAGAAAGGCTGGTAGCCATGGCTTTTAATTACAATAGACCATCAAACGTCTTCCAATTTTTAAAAGAACAGTAAGTATAAAACATATTAAGCTTTAATTTGAATTTAGTTTTGTTCTCGAACACAAAATGCGTTTGCCTCTTTATTTTATTAAAGATTTATAATTAAATTTTTTCTTTATATTTATAATAACTCTAATTTTTTTAATAATATAGCCTGTATTATAAATAATAGTCAAAATTACTGGAATGTAAAAGAAATAAGAATCATTAAATCTGTTCATTATTGATTTCAAGATGAAGTTGAATAGCTTAGCTGATGAGAGATGATTAGTTTGTGTTGGCTCTCGTATCAAATTTAATCTTTAATCAAATTAAATCATATCAAACTAAAATGAGCTCGCAAAGGATTTCAGGCTAACACTTCCTCTTGTGTCTGTTCCTGGAAGTTTAAGTGCCCTCCTGACCCCAGCATATTTTCTTTTTGCTGATCTTCTTTTTCGCTTGTTTTGCTTCATCTGTTTTTCCAGCCTCTTTTTCTTTGTTTCTTTGGTAGCCAAGACTGCTAGACCCACTATGGGGGAATTGTCGGTCTATAAACCGGTAATTTAGGATTTATTTTATTTGGATCCAGATTATGTTATCTTCTGTGCATTGTGTGTGTTTTCCATGTTCACGGCACTGCGCGGCTGCCTGCATCTCTTGCTGAGTCACCGGCATTTAACTTTCAACATCGTTTATCTTTAACATATCGTTGTTTATATATATTTATATTCAGGAGCAAGCCTTAAATATTTGTATGCTTCTAAGTTATACGTGTGTCCATTTGGTAACACAAAAATACTTGCACCGTTATGCTGTGTATACAACATAACAAGCATAAATTAAGGTGGTGGTGAGGGAGATAAAGGAAGATGATGATAGTGATGTTTATCGTTATGAAAATGCAGTAATTCCTGAAATTAATGTATGTGCTAGTAAATGCAATGCATAAATATTTGTTTATTTTTCTCCTTTCAGAGGTGTTTGGAGGACAGAAGAGCAAGACATTTTATGCAGTCAAGAGAATGATATAGCAGCTGCTATCAAAGTTCAATCTCATGGATTTTCCGATGCTCATGAAGCAGTGTATATAAAGAAATGGCTTCCCATCACACCTCTGTTGCTTTTGAGTTTTAAAAAAGAAGGAAATAATTAACACAAAAGGGAAAAGATCATTTAAGATAAAGAAAAACACCCAATATTCAATGGATGCGATATAGATAAATGTCCTTACAATTGCCATCCAAGGCTTCAGATGAAATGCGAAACCACAGTCACTCAGAATTTTGGTAAAACTGCTACGATATGAGGAGAGCATGGTTGTCAAGCAAAGTAACAAGGAAAGAAGTAGATAGAAGGCATATTCAGGAAGATTTATCGAAGAAGAAGTCATCGTATGTGTATACACTGAGCGATGCCCAAGGGCAAGCAATCAAAGTGTGTCAGAATTTTTTTCTCAGCCCCCTTAGGTTACAGTCAAGATAGGGCTTATAAAATCATTATTTTATTCCATTGATGCAGCTTCTTCATCCACAACTAATTTGACAGAAAATATTGCAGTACCAGATAACAGAGGAAAATGTAAGCCTACCAATCGAGTTAATAGAGAAGTAATAATAAATCACATAAAATCTTTCAATCCAGTTATTTCTCATTTTAGAAGAAACAATGCTCCACATATAAGGTACATTCCAACAGATCTCTCCGTTGCTTCAATATACAAACAATTTCAAGAAAAACATGCATCATTCTGTTGTTCCTACGAATCCTATCGGAGTATACTAAAGAAAATGAACATAAGTTTTTCTGAACCTTGTGCTGACAAATGTTCAACATGCTTATTTTATGAATTGAATATGAATGAAGAAAATCCTGAAAATGCTTAATTGCACATTGAAATGCAGAGGAAGCGAGAAAATAATACAATAAAGATAGTGAGATATACGAACAAATGAAGGACTCCTAATACTTGCCGTCGATCTGCGAAAGGTTTTGCTCCTGCGAAAGATGCCTGATGTTAAAGAAAGATTTTTCTGCTCGAGAATAGTTGGTTAATGAAACATTTGCATCTTTAAATAAAAAATCAACATCACTATTGTGTAGTTTGGAATGAAAGTCTTTGAAGTAGGAATGCTCCTTACGTTGCATCATCCTATATCAAAGTAATTAAGGAAAATAGAGATACAAAGAATTTTATATTTCGGACAGATAATTGCGTAACTCAAAATAAAAACTGGACATTATAATCGGGATCCGCTTCACTTGTCAATGAAGATCTTGGACCCTCGGAAGTCACGATAAAATAAATATTTTGTCATCGGTCACACATTCTTTGCCGCAGATGGCGTTCATGGAAAAATTGAACAAATAATCCGGAAAAAGAAAAATCTGTATGGTATGAGAGACCTCTGCGATTCACTAGAACTTTCAACGAAGAGAACAAGGGTCTTAGAAATGCAACTTTATAATTTTAAGGCCTACGAAAACTTGTCAAGGTTAAGAACAACCGGAAGAGCGTCTTCTGAGAATAATATTCCTCTTATACAAGATTTATGTGATGTCCAATTTGAGAAAAGTCTGCACGGACTGATTTATTAAACATTTCAGGACTCAGGAACTAAAGTTAAATTTATGAAAAAAATTATTCCACCCAGTTATTCGGCAAAATATTCATCAAAGCCCAGAGGAATTCAAAAAGAAAACTTGAATAAAATTCACTCAGGTCTTGTTATGAGAATGCCTATTTCTCGTCGAGCATTTTGTAATAACCTCCCTACTAGTGATAATATCTCCGTTTGCTTAAATTCTAGAATAGATTAAACATCAAGATCTTATGAATTTCCCGTTAAGTTTAAAATGGATTAGCTTTTGGTGTATTTAGTAATTTTCCCTTAAAAAGAGATATAATTACAGTTTTTGTGAAGTTTTATACTTTTACTCAGATCGTTTTAAATATGACTTTATGTTCACTATTTTATTTATTAAATTAAGGATATTTTTAACTAAGATTAACATGCAAATAGAAAGATAAATTCATTGCATTTTTTAAAGATTCTGTTTGGTTTGTATTTTTATGGTCAGAATATCAATAAAAATTACATAGATTTATAGGATTGTTTATACCTTCTTAATGACTTGTTAAAATATCTGATAATAAACAAAAAGTATTGAATGTATAATTCGGTTGCCATAATTATAATGAAGTCTGAATGCTTAATGTTGTCAATAATACAAAGTGAAAACACCGAATATAGATATAATCAGTGTCGCGTTGTTTAATGTTAATGGTCATTCAAGAAGAAAAACACCGAATATACTTATATTCGTTTTTTTTTCCTCTGCATTTGTGGCGAATAGAAATCCAGAAAACAAAGGAAAAACAGTTTTTGTGGAACTGAGCCAAAAATATAAAATTAATGCACAAAAGAAAGTACAAATATGAACGATGATGCCCATGATGAAGTAAATACATTAAACGTTTAACAGAATCTTGAAAATATACTGTTTTTTTGGCATTACAATAGAAGGAAAACTTTGAATGCTTCTCCTGTAAAGTTATTATTTTGTATATTCGGTGCTCTTTCTCTGCACTGCAGCACTATATACATGTATATATTTATATTGGAAAAAGTTGTGAGACTATTATATATCCTTTTTAATAATTCATTTTTTAAATTTCCGTATTATGAATGATTATTCTAATATTTAAATTATTCCAGGTTTAGTAAATAATTCTTATTTCCCAAATAATATGAAAAAAATTGCATTCTTTTGCTGAATCCCAAATCGCTCTTTGGTACTGTTCCTGTAGGAGCTGAATTACATTCATTGGAACATTCTGTTCGATAAAAATAGGAAAAATGCATGAAAAATACTGGTTAAATGAATAATGTTGTGTAATAATAATCCATTTTTTAATATATTTTAAATAAAGATTTAAAACTTTTTCAATTACAGAAATGATTCTTCCCATTGAAATGCGTGCAGCTATGGTTTCTCTTCAACAAAGTGCCCTGAACTCCAAGGATATAGGTTCTATGGATATTTAATTAAGTAGCATTATCTTTAGGATATTAAGTGACTTCAAAAAGGTTCATTACACTCCTGTCAATAAGCCTCCTGGACGGCCAGGAATTTAAATGAATTCAAAATATCCTGATGGTAATGTTCCAGCTCAAGGATATGGTTGTCTCTAGTGCAAGCTTGCTCAAGTTGGAAAAGGGCAGCTGTGAACGCTTCAGTCTGCAGTGATCTGGAGCCTTTACGACAAAGGTCTCAAGTCGAAAAGGGCTGCGAAAAAGCTTCATGTAACCAAGAATCTTATTAATAGGCTCCACTTTAGTTCATGATATGCACACTGTAGTAGAATCGCTTTATTACATAAGACTAGCTTCCGTATCTACTACAAACTGGACAAAAAAAATCACTTATATATAAAAGGGGATTTCGAGAAAGGCAGAGATTAAGGAACATGTAAATTTCTATTTATTTTAAACAAGTTTAGGGTTCGAGAGAATCGTGATTAATTTTGTTAAATTAAATGAGCACTCACCAATAGTGAAATTTCGAATTTAGTTAAAAATATTGACTCAATTATGCGTCCTTTTTAATAATTATTAGAAATATAGAATAGTGTGGCAATATTTAAATCAATTTGCCGCTTACAATTACTAGTGTAGTTTAACAAACTAGATGATTAACTTCTGTTCATATTCACTTTATGTGCATATATGCTTGTATTAAAGATCTCAGTTTCTCCATGATAAAATTTATTGCAATTATTACATCGATTAAGATGAGCCCAGACAGTTGTTCACATAGTTTGTTCTTCGAAAAAACTATTTTTATAGTCTGGTTATATTTAAAGCCTTCGTAATTATTTTGGGTTGGCAGGAAATGGCTAACTGAAACTTGATCTTACCTGGTGGTGACTAGAGTGTTCCCCAGTGAACTTTAAGAAGCAGGCGGTATCATTTTGTTCTATATACTTACCGCACTATCTGTTGTAACCTTCCATATTTTTCAGAGTGTATAGCATAAATAACCAAGAAAATATTTTAAATCTCCGTTTCTCCTCTTGTTGAATGTCCCTGTCTGAGCAATCTTCGCACGCGTTACCTGTTCCGATACCGAGACGAATGTTGTCGCTACTGCTTATCCTTGGTACTCGGCACGTGATCGTCCACACTGATTTGTGGACTTTACGACTTTTTGGAGAATCTGCTCTCTCTTTTGCTCTGTTTTCTGTTTTTTGTTTTTAGCCGTGGTCCTTTTTAGCGTTGTTATTTGTTATTTACATATTGTTTTGTTATTTAGATATTTATTTTTTAACTTGTTTTATTTGTTATTTGTTTCCTAGTATAGCCTGGTACTAGGCTTTGTCGTGTACGGCGAATTATGCCTAAACACGAATTCGCCAGATTCTTTACCCCCTCCCAAATAAAAATGTTTTTTTGTGGCCGTCTTTTTGTTTGTGATGTTGTGGGGCATAAGTTAATATTATAAAGGTTTGCGTGAAGTCGACATTGCTGTTTTAAAGCAATAATATATTCCTCTTGCTCTGAGTTTAAATGTTTTAATAAAAGATAATAAATACTTTAACCCATAAACTTGCAACTAATGAAGTTAAAGGTTCGTCTCGACGGAAGCAAGAGCTGCAAATGCAAACGGCTCTAAAGATTTTTGATAATTCAACGAATTTCCCAACTGATTTATAATGAAATGAGTTAATTATATATATATACTAATTTGAAAATGTGGATTTGGGGTATAAAGAATTTATTATCAACACGTTTATTCCCATTATTTTTTGCCAAGGAAGGGCAGCGAGTTGTCCTTTGATTTTGAAAGAACGTAGGAAACATTCAAGATTATTATACGGCCAGAAATAGAATACATCTTTAACTCATCTCAACCAAATCTACGAAATTTTTTGAATTTGAAGTAGTATTTCTTTTTTGAAACTGTTGATAAATAAATTGCAGGGAATCGGTGAACAGGGATTGACTTCCAATGTAAGGCAGTTTCATTGGCAATAAATACTATATCCACAAGTGAAAACATTATCTATTGCACATAAAAGTATAAGGTTAATAATTTACGAAAACGAGACTTACAGATCAGTATCTATTTTAATTAGGGAAAATTATAGGGCATTTAGAACTTCTCACACTGGGACTTTTGTGAATAGGATGATAAATTTGAAACTCTCAATTTTCTGGTTTGTCAAATGTAAGTTCCTACCTTATTCGCCGAAATTTCTTCAATTGATTAAATGAGATTTAGATATTTTGCCAATTAAATTCGATAAGAATCTGGCGAGCCAGTTTCGAAGATGGCAGGAATGGGACCCATCCGCTGATAAATAGTTCGCAAGGAGATTCCGTCTCTGCGTGTGTTAGAGAGACCGTATAAACAGGGCAAAGAGAAATTACTCTCTAATTGTACCCCGATAACTTAGGCAATCCAATTTCACCAATTCTTGGCAATTTCTTTTGTAAAAAATATCGAAAAAGAACTATTACCTCAAATTTCATACTTTCATTTGGTTTGGTTGATATACATTAATGAATGATATTCTCTTGCTGTTCGTATAACAATCTTAAAAAATTGATACCTTCTTTCAACATTTAAGCAGCTTGCATTCCAGTATTAAATATAAGGTCGTGTGGGAATCAGGCAACTCGCTGCCGTTCCTCGATACAAAACTTATGAGACTCAACGCCTCTATAATACATTTTGTTTACCGCAAATCCACAATTTAAATTTCGTGGGTACATTTTTACTGATTTCATGACAAATCAGGTAAGAAATCCGTTTCGTATCACAAATCTTAAGAGCCTATAGCATTTGCAGCCCTTGCCTCGTTCAAAATGAACAGTTAACCTTAGTAGTTGTAAGTCTATTGGTTTAGAGTATTCCTTATGGTTGAATGAAACAATTCTCTCTAGATTTAGAATGATTTATTATTGCCCTAAAAAATCCAAAGACGCCCCCATGCAAATTTTTACAATATTAACTTTAGCTGCACAACTTTGCAAACTAAAGGACTTCGCCACAAATACGAACATTAAAATAGGTTTTAAATATAATTAGAGTTTAAAAAAGGTATTTCACTTAACAAACATGTAATCAAGAGTCTTTAATGTATCTAATTCGATATAATATTGCATAAAACTTATGTAGGGGCAGTTGGAAGCTTTAATAAACGGATATATGCATATCGAAGGGGATATAAAGAAGAGTAAATTTAGCTTCTAGTTTGCTCAACCGCTTGAATAATTTTAATGCTAAAATGATTTTAATATTGCCACACTATATTATAATTCTGATATTTAGTAAAAAAAACGCATAATTGTGTAAAAACTTTTTAACAAAGTTATTAAAAATTTTCTCGCCCAAAAACTTGCTTCGAAAATTGTTACAAATTTACCAGTTCCCTAAAATTTGCCTTTCTTTTATCACCCCTTCCTTATCTTTGATTCTTTCCAAAATTATTTTTCCATATAATAATAAACTAATTGTATTAAAGTTTTTTTTTAATCTATATATATATATATATATAAATTAAACAATGAATTTAACAGGACTTTAATTAACGTTCGGGAAATTGAAATCGAAACTTTTAATAGAAAATTTGCGCAATCATATTAAGTTATTGAAATAAATGTAACTTACTAAAAGTCCCTGCGTATTTTGTATTCGTATCTGATATAGCTTTGGTATTGGTTTAACTATTGATTCTTGAGTCTTCTCGGTGTTTATTGTTTTGGAATGATTCCGTGTCTCCTCCATATACACTCTCTCCGCAGAAGAAAAAATGCAGAGTTGTTATCTTCTATTAAAAAATACGTGTCATTCTCACATATATGTATATATATATATATATATATATATATATATATATATATATATATATATATATATATATATATATATATATATATATATATATATATATATATATATATATATATATATATATATATATAGATAGATATATATATATATATATATATATATATATATATATATATATATATATATATATATATATATATAGATAGATATATATATAAATATATATATATATATATATATATATATATATATATATATATATATAGAGAAAAAGCAATTACAAGTTCTGCGGCTGATAACAACCACCACAGGGCTGAAACAATTTTGAAGACAGAAAGAAAGATGCAGAAACCTTGTATTGCAGACTATATAATAATATAGTACAAGAAAAAAGAAATTTGACGCAAATGGGGTAACGCTTTTTGCAAGGACCGAATTTTCAAGCCTTTTTCTCCTGGCGTTATTTCTGTATTCTCTGTAAAGGATTACCTTCGTTGTACCGCCCTCTGCTCTCTTTAATTCTAGTGTTCTTCTAATGTTCCTTTTCTTGCCTCTAAAAAACTCCTGTTTCTTTTCTCATTGCTCATTCGCGCCAGATTTCTCTTTTTATTTTACTATATGCATATATATATATATACATATATCAACCGGAAAGTCAATCCAAATATTACCTGTCCAATATCAATCTTGTTAGATCTTAGAAAATAGAGTTTCTTCACATCAAGTTGTCTGACACATATCAAGAAGTTAATGTTATTTACCAATATAACTGCAGCGTTGGTACATGTGACCATCACAATTCTCGATACATTGGCTTAAAAACCACAATGTTCTTCAGATGGTTTACTTCACTGCTACAGAGTGAGGACCTCAAACGTCATATCCAGTACCTTCATTTAATTCAGGTTCGCTTAGTGGCAGCAATCCGACTTCATCTGACTAGACGCATGTACAAGACTTAACTGCATCAGTTGCATCTCCAACCTCTATGTCTCAAGGCGATCTCAGGTTGACGCTTATTCAAGAACAGGAGCCCAATAGACATTGGCGACTAGTTTTGTAGGTGATTAAGAGTCAAGATAAAGAACATGATGCGTGTTCTTGTGATTGATACCCGGTAAATTGTCATACAGGAATAACAGTTTGTGGAGTGAATTTTACCGTCCATATAGATCATTCAAACACAAAATGACATATTTTTTTGTTACGTAACCCATGAAGTTTTATACACCTTTATGACAAATATATGAGAAAAAATTGTATTTTCATTGGTGACCAAATTTGACACAGAATTAGGCCTGATATGGCTTCTTCAGAGTTTGCTCGATGATTCGAAAGATTCACCTTTCCCCAGATGTACAATAAAATGTTAAGGTGTTTTTGCACTTCCCTTTCATTACAGTATCAGTCCACACCTAAAAATAAAAGAAAACGTTATTCATAAAGCACCACTGATAAGCGCGGGAAAAATATATTACTTAAACATTAGTTCATTAACACGGATTGAGACACAAGTATTTTTTTAATTTAGCATATCTAAGAAACCTGAAATGATTGAATGAAATGTACCATCTAAATCTAGAGTACAAAATTCGTACTTATTAACCTCAAGTTCCCCTTTATTACTAAAACAATAAAATACTTGTTGTACAATTCCTACGAACCCAAAATTTTAAAAAGACATAATATTTGCAATTCGATTTAAGTTCTCTTTTACAAAAGGCAAAATATCAAAGGCCAAACAAGTGCGTAAATGCTGGCGTTTTTCTCACAAGTATACTAGTACACGAACTATTCAAAGAGTAGAAAAGAAGAAAGTATTTCGAAAACGAGAACACTCGAAAATTTCCAAAGCACCCAAACTTAAATAATTTCACCATTCTAGACAAGAACCTTAAGTCTCCCTCTCCGCATTTATAAATCTCTTTATATTAAATCCCTAATCCGCATCAACTAAATTGTGGCTCTAATTCTACTATTTTGCACCTTTGCGAAGACTGCAACAAGAGAAAAATTATTTCATATAAATGTTAGTTCCAACTTCAGTTTCTCTTCGGATGTCAGAGAAAAGAGAAAGAAAGCGGAAAGATGAACGTTTGGTGGAAACGTTGATGAACCTACTTTACCGTGCAGTGCAGTGGACTCTGTTAAGAATCTCAAAACGTTAAATTACATTGTTGAAAGTGTAGTAAAGTTGATGAAATACTTTCAAATGCAATAACAACAGATGCCAACAAAAGGACTCTCTCCTTCAATCTTTGGAGCTCAACAGACACCGATTTGTACACTAGTCAGTGTTGTACATGCAACTGCTTTAGGACAAATATAATACATTGAAAGAATGGGCTCCTATGTCTTCAAATATGAATAAAATTAAAAAACTCTGGCAGGACCAAATAAAGGCGAAAAAACGTAGAGGTCAGCCTCCAATGAGCAACTGAAGTCATTTATCACAAGGGAATGTGCCATTATCACGCCTCTCAAGTTCGAAAATCTCGTGGAGACGATGCCTTGAACAATAAATACTCTCAACAATAGCAAGTGACTATCGACACGTTACTGAGCTTCTTTTATCAGTTTGGTGTTTCGGTAAATTTTTACAGAGTTTAATCACCCTAGCTGTTATATATTGCTGATGTTGCGTGTTTTGATAAATTTTGTATTTTGTTAATTCGTGTTGATTGTTTGGTACATATATAACTTAATGCTATTTTATCTTCCTTGTTCACTCTTTTATTAGTATTGATATGGAAATAATAACTTTGTGCTTCTGCATTTATCTAATTCTTAGAATTTCTGAGGTTTACAAAAACTGTTGGCCACGGTTGTGCATCGCAAGTCTTCAACACAGACCACAGACAAACCTAAAATCAACTGAAGTTGATCTTACACCCAAAATTACATTATAAACAACTAACTTACTTTAAATAAACACTAGCACTAATGGGTGTCACATTAGCCACAAACGGAATTTCCGAAAAAGAACGAACATAACTAACACAAAAATCAAAACATTCCTAGCACTAGCACAAACCATATTCTGGCGATGTAAAGATACTCACCCTCAACCAGAACGAGCAAACTACCAAAATGCTAGCTTATGTAGGTTCAGCCTATGTATCCTTAATCGCATATATTCTCTCAAAAAGACACAAAACCAAGGCCATACGCCGTAGCATTCCATATACCCTCCCTCCGTCGGAAACAAAATTCTTAGGCATAAAAGAGCATCTTGGCCTCCGCGGATCGCAGTTTATCCATAATACATGAAACCAGATAAGCGCATAACACAACATGCACAAAACTCTAGGAGCACACTGAGATACTCCGAGGAATACCACTACCCATAATCATGCCCGAAATACACAGAGAAAAATTCACAGGGGCAGAGAACAAGAAACTAGCTAATTTCTTGTTCCAAACTATGTTCTTAACGTCATTCCATCGGACAGCAATTTCAAATAAACATCCTTAATGCGTTCTACACGTATCACCATAGCAAATATCCGATAGAGTTACGATCCAAAAATAAACCTAAGCACCGCGTCATGTTTGTCTAACACAAATATCTGAACTAGTTGCCAATAAAAAACATACTGCACCTCAACGCATAGCTACAACTTCTTGAAACATGCACATCGAAGACATAATCAACAGACACACGAAGTGCTTGAATTTTTAAAGAATCTGATCGGGTTAACGGAGTCTAGAGAAGATGGTGGCTTATGGGATGGACACTAACCAGTGGCAAATGATTAACTAACGGATTAGTATAGTTTGCCATCAACTCTAGATCACGCCACTATCCCTCCTAAAATCAGATGATTGCTGAACGATTGGTAAGTTTTTCTAAAGCCTATTCAAATACCACCCGAGATGATTCCACAAGAATTTATTCGAATGAGAGCAGATGAACACTCATCCAAATCGGAAGAGAGTCTGGTCTATTAGGCGAGTATATATCTTTCAAAGATTTCGTTAAGAGCAATGAGCTTTTCTTTGAGTATATTACCTTGCAAGATAATCTCCGAAGAAGTAGTTAAGGTTCAAGAGCGTTAGAACCATCTCGCTTCCTAGGTCCCTATTGTCCCGATTCAATTCCTCATTTTTTCAATTGGTTATATACATTCCTGTCTTTTTTACTTTCCTTAAACTTAAAAGTATCTTCCAAAAGATTATTATCAAACTGTTCAGACGTAGTTACTTTTCTTAGTTTTATTTATTTTTTAAATAAAAATTATATAGAAGCAAATTTAAAGAATGTACTATCTGCCACATATTTAAATCTTGCTTGTTTTTGTATTTCGAGTTATTCTGTTATTTACCTGCTAATTCTTCTTCTACCCTTCCTTTCTGCTTTTTCACCTTGCTTCTGTACTAACTGGTTATTGTTGCTCTTGAAGTTTCCTCCAATCGCAACTTTTTTAATCAATAAAAATGAAGATGTCATCTTTCCTTTTTCTCTTCTCTTGTTCAAAGTTTAATTTCATCTCGCTCTTCTTGCTTTATTTCCTTTCATTCTCACCGACCTATATAAAAATAAACTACTCGGTGTATTGAAGCAATTTCCTTCCTTATCTTAATAACTAAAAATGTATTCCCTCCATTAGCTGCCGAAAACTAATAACAGTTTAACTCGTATTAGCGAGGTTGATATATTGAAGGAAATTCAGCAAACAAGCTATATACCAATGGCTTAGTTTAATGGGTTATCTATTGGTAACCTGAAGGACAATGATAATGATGTTAATTTGTTTGATTCATATAGAATTTTAAATTCTTATTTGTTCTTGTCTCCTGTTGCTATGCAAGAGTATTAAATATACTACCAAGCCAAATTCAGATTATTTTCTTTAATTAAAACTTTTCCCCCAGAAAAAAGAATAGGTAAATTAAATTTCAATGCTACATAAAGACCTAAAATAAATTCATTTTATAAAGATTTCATACGGTATAATCATATATTCAAGAAATTATACTAAATAAACTTACAAAATTAAATATTAACACGTGCAAAATAAGCGAAAGAACATTCACAGAATTACTTAGCAAGCAATTATATTAGAAACAAAGCAAATTATACACTTAATAAGAGGTGTTAAAGCCTTTATTTTCTATAAATTCAGCGCACAACAGACAACCACATGACCTCTCCAGTATATTTCATATTTTATGGTATAATTCTTTTCAACTCTTACTCAATTTTCGTCAAGAAATCGCTTACAGCTGAAGACCACTGATATTAACTTTTGTCTCCAATGATTTTCGAGCCGTTCTAAATTGGGTTCATATTCGGAATCTGCAGGCCACTTCATTACTTCGATAGCTTCGTGTTTGAAAAAGTATTTTACTCTATTTGCTTAATGGCATAACTCTATTTCTGGCATAAATACTGCTGGTTGGTACAAAGATGCTCAGAGGGAAGGTATAACATGTTGCAAGGAAGCTTAGGTCCACATTCGCATTTACCTTTGCAATTATTTGCACTAGCGAAGCAACTCTTTCAGAAGAAAAGATACCCTATGCTATGACGCCTCCTTCTCCATTTTTGGCAGAACTTTTAACACATTTCGAGTTAAATTTTTCCCCTGTACTGCATCGAAAATGCTTATGTCATCAAATCCACCAAAACTTTGCTTACTTTTGTCGCTGAAGTGAATACTCTCCCAATATTTATTCCTCCAAACAACATGATCTTTAGCATATTTAAGGCTCACTTATTGGTTCTCTTACTGATGATTGCTTTGGTTAGTGAAAAACGAACTTATTAACTAAATATCTTACTTGATGAGACGGGACGCTTTTTTGTTACTATTTTTCTTAAACTTTGGAGAAATTTTTACTGCGGTCTCAAAGATATCGTTGAGAGAGAAGCTCCACTAGCCATTTCTTTTCGTACGGTTGTTATAGAGGTGCCCACCGCCTGACAATGGGAAGTCATATTGCCGCCCTTCTCGCAAATATCTTCATGTGTAACTTAGAAGAAGAAGCACTTGACATATGCCCCTTACAATTCCGCCCTATCTTCTACAGGAGATACGTAGACGACACTATTGCCCTTGTCCGCTCTAAAAGTTAATCTGATAAATTCCTAGAGTACATAAACCAGTTACAACCAAATATTAAATTTAATCAAAAAAAGGAAGACAACAACTCCATTTCTTTCTTAGACATATTAATAACACGCACAACCGGCGGTTTCTCCACTTCAATTCACCGAAAACCTACACATACGCGCTCTGGACTCCATTTTCTTAGTCATTGTTCCACCAAAATCAAATTTAACTTGATCAAAACCTTACTTTCTCTCGCTTACAATCTCTCCATATCATACTTCAATTTCCACAACGAAATCACTTTCCTTACTAACTATTTCTAAGAAAACGGATATCCTTCAAACTTATACGACCGAACTCTTTGAAATTTTATCAATAAAATATTTACCACGAAAGATCCCTCATACAACGTCCCTAAAGAAAAGGTTTTTGTACCTCTCCCATATATAGGACCCCTCAATTCACTTCTCTGGGCTAAGCTCTCACCATTTCTTAAAAATTCGGTTCCTGCAAACATTTTATGCCAATTTTTCAAAACACACGCAAAGTAAAACATCTTTTCAACATTTAAGATAAAATACCAACACTACTCGAGATGTAATTCCGAGGTGTATTTAGGATCGACATAGCGCACACTACATACCCGTATTTGCGCACGTTTAGGCATCAGCAATAGAACTAGAGCCCCACTCACTACTCCCGAGTTCTCCCCTATTCGAATGCACTACGAAATCAGACATCCACACCATAAACTAAACTTAAATAATTTTTCAATTAAAGACACAGCAAACAACGAAAACCAACTACGTACACTGGAATCTCTTTATATTAGATTTAAAAACCCCACTTTAAACTTTGACACAAGCTCATTTCCACTTTTACTTCAACTATAATCGCCCACAAAATACACATGTCAAATCCACTCCCCCCAAAACAACCCTTCTCTTTTAAATATTTTTATTATCTTCCCCTTTTTACAATGAAGACACCCAAAATAATTAATCTCAGTTTTATTTAAAAACAAAAACATATTTCCTATTCGCTAATGTATAAAAGCCCTGCATTTTTCATATATCTGATAACTTATCTAAAAAATTGTTATGTTTGGGTTCCTACCCGAAAAGTCGGTACCAAGAAGTTTTAATATAGTAATGAACTTCCTAAATTTAGTCTGCTTATTTATCCTAGAAATATATCTATCTATATATATATATATATATAAATATATATATATATATATATATATATATATATATATATATATATATATATATATATATATATATATATATATACCTTTGGTCAAAATTAGGAAGCAGTTATGAAAGAGTGAAGAATTTGATTTTAGAATTATTTATTTTATACTTGACATAATATAAATAAACATTTCTGCTTAAATATTATCAATAATTAATATTTGATGTGTCCTCCTTTTGCTTTTATAAGCAGTCTTATACGTTTTTATCAGTGGTTATTTTTTTGTTAACTTTTAAGTGGGAATTTATTGTTAAAAATCTCCCCAGTAAAACAGATTCCGGAAGCTCATAGAGCTCAAATCATTGCCTTGTCCAGAGAGGGATTATCCCAAGTAAAAATACAAGAGAATTGAAATGATTGACAAAAGGTGTACAAACAACCATTAACAGGTACAATAAGACTAAGTCTTTCAAAACCTTGTTGGCCAAGGCCACCAAAGTTGTACAGCTCTGAGGAATGAGAGAATGCTGAAAAGCATATATATGCAAATATGAAAAAACCTATTATGATGGAGCTTTTGAGTTTCGTGCAGCGACAAACAATGAGATATCAAATACACAATGGGAAACAGGTTTTGATAAGCTCTGCTCAAAAGATGTAAGGCTGGATAGAAACCGTGGCTCATTTCGGTGCACAAGAAGAAGCAATTGTCTTATGCAAAAGAGCATGAAGTTTGGACTGATGATGATTGGGCTAAAGTTGTTTGATTTGATGAAAGCAAATTGAACTAGGTTCTCTACATTAGTTTATACCAATTTATTAGGCATGTACACATTTTTATTGGATACCAAGAATGAGCCGTAAAATTCCTCCTCAGAACTGTTGAACCTCTGGAGCTGTTAATGTTCGTCTAAGAGTTTGGGAAGCTTATGCTAAGAGATATTTTTTCGCACCGTCGAATTGAAGGTGGTAATGTACTAGCTTGGGGCTGCATCTTATCTTCAGGTCCAGACTTTTTGTTCACTTGTGAGAGCAGAATGAATTGCAACACTTATACCTGCAGGTTGAACCTTAAAAAAAACCCTCCTTGAAGGAGAATCTGAAGTGCTCTCAAAAGAGCGCTTGACTCCCGAGCTATTATGATCTTCCCAATGGGTACTCAAAAGGCGAAATTCGGTCCATGTTGCAAGACTATTTTGTCCTTGGGAGGTTTGGCATTTAAACAACCGGGTTTTGATCCTAACCTAGTGGAATCAGGAGAAGCGAGCAAATAGGCAATTAGGTAGGTAATTTAGCTACAACATCTACAACAATCGCTTAAAGACTACTGCCCACATAACTTAAATAAACATTGTTTTGCTAATACAAATTTTGGCTGAGCCAAAACCATCCCTTCCCAAAATTTACCATGCCAGACCAAAAATATTATTAATCTAAATTAAAAAGAGAACACCGTTTAAGAAATACTTAAATATCTTTTAAGAAATTATATTTGATACTCGAAAATTATATGTCAAATCTTTTTAAAATTAGTTATCAAAGTTACGTTTGTATGGGTAAATAAATAAATCTTTTTCAATTAAGCAAGAAACCTTTAAATAAACTCTAGATAAAAGGAAACAGTAGAATTATGTAATATTAAGCTTATATATAAAAGTAGGTATAAAAGACTATAGATAATATTTTCAATCTTATTTCCTCAATTTATATAATAAAAATCTAATAAAACTAACAAAATGTAAAAGGTTACTTAGTGTAGGGCGTTCAGAAATGGGAGAAATAGTGAGATTTAGAAATGATCAAGTAAGATTGAGCCCGATACAAAAAAATAAAATATGGTAACTTTCAGTTAATAAATATAATAATTCATATAATAGTATATAAATAAATTATTTGCGTCTTGTTTTAAGTTATTTATTATAAATCAGTTTGATTGACAAAAATAAAATTATATATTTTGGAACGGATAACCTGGTGCAGCGGTAACAATTTGACAAAAATAGTAGGCTAAAAGAGAAGCGGGTCATTCCTTGTTCCGATTGGGTAAAATTTGTGGATTAATTCCTGCTAGTATAATATAGCAATAATATGTTTTAAGTAAGAGATATGTAAGAAACTAATACAAATTTTGTGTGTCTTATGGAAAATTTTATCGGGTTGAATATTGTCTCTATTACAATTTTGCAATGAATGTGCTAGATCAATATATAAAGTTTAAGCCCGTATTAATTATTAATTCTGCGATTAGAATTGTTATTTTATCTCTTTCTTAAGGCTAAACAAAAGGTTAAAGCGTTAGACTCTGAATTAAGCTGTTATCTTTGGTCTGCGGTTCTCACAGTCCTATAGTAAGAAAAAGGAAAAATGACTTTTCAGATGAAAACTTTAAGATCAAAAGTTTAGATGAATTTCCTCAGCAATTCCTACCGATCAGCTAATGTAACGTTAATGGTCAATTTTGTTAAAAGATTATGTATTAAACCATATATTAACGTGAACTCTTCTTAATAAAATTGCTTGAACTGTTTTGTCAATTTGGTGTTGGAGAATGAGTTAAAAAGAAATTTGTTCTTAAAAATCTGCTTAACGCTGATTTGCTCATTTTCGCATAACTTAAGTTTTAGTAGAAAAAGTATTTATAGAGCAGAATTTTGTCGCTGAAAGCACAGAGCGGAGAAAATATGGAGGAAGACAGACGATCTAACTCCGATATTTGCAGAGCACACAAACACCAGAGCTGGAGTCTCCTTTAACACTTGATTTCCCAGCTGAGAATTGAGGAGGATTCCATGTTGACTTAAGTAGAAATTCAAAAAGAGAGAAGGAACAAGCATAACGATAAAGTTATTTAGCCGTCTATAAACAAACCCAACCAACGAAGTAACTAACCAAGACACCAGATTGATACCCTAATAAGACAAGCGAATTTAAACAACTTAAATATGAAGAAACAACCGACTAAAGAGACAACACAGAACAAGTGTAAACATAAATAATTTAGACAAAATTAACTAAAAGTGTAATCAGTGAACTATATTAAAAAGTTCAACAAAAATGATAGTAAAGTGAAAGATAATACTAAGACAGAAATAAAACGAACATAGTAAACTAAAAGTGTAATAAGTGAATTATAGTATTCAAAAGTTTAACAAAAATAAAAATGAAGTGGAAGTCAATAGTAAAACAGGTGAACAAAGTGAAACTAAAGGGAAAAAGTGATAACAACAAGTGAAAGTAAAACAAAGTAAGGAAAGTAAAAACAAGTAATATAATAATACATGAATAAAGCTCAGAACTAAGATAGCTCAAAACAGCATGAATGCTACAATTAACACATGAGTGAAAGATGAAAAGAATAAGGCAACAGAGATTAGGCTGTCCTTTCGCTTCTGTATGAGGAACATAGGTGCTAAAGTGTGAGAAAGGAAGTAAGCATGATGAGTGATAAGTAAATGCATGATGGTGGTTCGGAATCACGTTAATCAGCAGGTCCACCTTGTCACTCGGGCAATGGTATTCCACCATTTTTACCTTTGACTACCGAGTTTGCTTAATCTTTCTCTTTTTACGTCAAACTTCACGTCTCCCACTATAAACCCTATTCTAAAGCTTGTGCCGGACTCCCCATTAAGCACTTCACTATCGGTTCACTTGAGCTGAAAGTCATAAGTGTCAGGACTTTCTCTAGGTGGAAGTCGGCCGCCAGCTTCCTCCTCTTCTGCACCCCCCCGATCGTGGCGAGGGGGGTACAGAAGGGAGGTGTAAACACGAGTCGTACCTTTTCTCCCCCTAAAAAAAGAAGCTAAGAGCAGTTGATTGCGTTTCTCGCTTAGACCATTCTCTTTCATACTCGTGTATCGGCAGACAATCTTTTTACAATTTGGACGGGATTTTAATTCGAATGAGTTTGATTGGATACCGCTCTGTTGACTGGCCTTGTTGGGCTAGTTGATGGAAAGGAAGAAGGATTCTTTTACGATTACTGAAGGTAAAGTGGCCATTTGTTCATTTTACAATTTTCTACATTCTTCACATGTGATTCTTCCTTATTTTTCATCGGAATACCTAAATTACATACACACACAGTTACACACACTAACAGACTCAGTTCACCCCAGATTCCCTCAAAATTACACCCTTAGGGGCAATGACGGAGATAGATCAGGCAGACGCGGTGTATCTTCCTGAGGATCTTGCCAGGCCGAGAGAAAATGGACAGGAGCAAGGTCTTCGAAAGTATTTACGACGAGCTTAATATGGCCCTCATACTGCTAATTGACTTGAAAAATAACTACGAGGCTATCTCTGCAAGGGAGGTTGACAATGTAGCCCTCTCCTCCTCGCTTTATACAGATACCCTTCAAAAAATAAATCTGAAACCACAGACACCTCCGCAAATACGCAAATCGAGAAGTGTTATTTGCCACCGCCTCGACCCCTATTTTTGAGGAAGCATGACTAACCAAATCATGGATGACATTCATCGAAATCACAAGTGGGCAAAAGTAGTAGAAGTGAAAAAAATCAAGCAGTATACCCACGTTTTAAAGTTGTATATACCACGAACCAAATGGCAATCAAAGCAAAAGAAAACAGCCTTCTCCTTTTTAATGTCCGCATCTGGCCCGACCAAAATGAACCTGCTACAGGTATAACGAACACACCAACGCCACTTGCCCAAACTCTACAATCACAGTATACTCTGTGTGCGCCTGGCAAGACCATTCCTGGCCCAAATGTACAAGTTCGTTCCAGAAATGTGCTTCAATTGTGGTGGCTCACATAGAACCATGGCAATGACGTGTCCAATAAAGAGGAGGAAAAGGAAGCTAGCACCACCTACGCGAAGGTTGCCAAGGCAACATTTGCAGAGAATATTATTGCCACTGCAACTACGTACCTGCAAATAGAAAACGAAAAGTCGATAAAAAAATGTGTTGTATATATTATGCATTGCTAACTTGACCAAGCTTGCACCTTGGCGAAGGAACTAAACACTATGCTAGTGAATAACGGCATGGTAAAAATGTGGTTTTCGGAAAACCCTTCGTCAACCGAGATCCCTCGATTGAATCTACAACCTCAGAACGAGAAGAGGGGCCAAAAAAAAGTTCCGGACACGACTAATGCCCTTTCACGGGATCTTCAAGTCCAAGCTATGGCTGCCTGTCAGAAGAGACAAACCGACTCACAAACACACACAACTACACCAATCACCCAATCACAATTCAAGCGAATGAAAGGCGCTGCTGTGAGCCCTAAGAAGGTGGAGCATTCGTCGACCAAATAGGTCCTCGCCGTCAAAGAATCAGGCTCCCAGGTACATGTACTACTCGAAGATGTTAAACCTCAGAGTATATGATGCCTAAGGTAACCAGTTTCCCTGACGACGCAGGCCTAGAAGATATTATCTATGACCTTAGGGCCGCACAATTCAAATGGGACTACGAGCCTGACATACCTGAAGATCTGGTAAAGCAGGCTCTCTAACGCCACCTTGTGAAATTCTCTACACATACTTATGTTGTTCTCACGGATGAAGAATTCGGTAAGAGGAGATCCTGAAGGCGAAAGACTCCTCTGTCCTACCCCCAAGGAGCAATCGTTGATAAAGAATAAACACTCTTCGTCATAACACCTAGCTACATTGCGAGCGTAGTATCAAAATCTAGCAAAAAAATTAAAGAAGACCTTATCCAAACGGAAAAGTAAACCTTAACATGTAATACTTCTAGCGATAATTACACCCCAATAACGAAAATATTCCATCAAGATTTGATCTGCCGTAGTAACGAGTTTTTTTCTAGTTGCTCTAAAGGCTTGAATGCCTACCAATCTATAACAAAAATAAACAAACAAACACGAGATTAACACTGCCAGATCCAAACCCCTTTAAACTTATACTAAACTTATCTTTACTATATTTTTCAAAAGCCTTTCACCACTATACTCTCTCACTTTTGCTCTAATAACTATATCTTCTAACTTGTTATGTCCAATGTCAAATAAAAGCAGTTATTTCCTGTACATTACTTCAAGTCAGGTACCACACTCCCGCTTAATAAAGAAATTAAAAACCAGCTCTAAATTTCCTTTCACCTCAAAGAAGCTACGATGACACCGATTATCCGGCCTACCACCAAAGTACAAGACAGAGATCCTTCTCACCCTCCATAACTAATACTTTCTGGCCCCCATAAATCATCCAACAACACAATACTCCATGTCACACATTTTGAGTTTCTAAGATTCGCTATAAAAAGAACGGGGCGACGTTAATGGAATCGCCCCGTCAATCTTCAGACCTCAAATAAATTGAACATCTTTGGTCACACTTGTGCACAAGAGTGAGGGTGCTCGAATGCTCCTCAAAAAGTGAATTAAAAGCAAAAATTCCTGAATAGTGGCAGAATATTGTGCCAAACATCAGCGCCAAAGTAGTCTCAATTATGCAAAAACAGATAATAGCGTTTACAAAAGCAAAAGGACACATTAAAAATAATTATTTATCGAAAATACGCAAAAATTTTCATTTGTTTTATGTCAAGTATGAAATAAATGAGTTTCAATCATATTCTTCACTTTTTAATACCTGTCCCATGACTTTGGATAAGGCTATATATATATATATATATATATATATATATATATATATATATATATATATATATATATATATATATATTTATATATATAATTTAACGGTGAAGGTAAGGACACATAGGAGGCTGAGGTACATGTGATTTATTTATAGAACAACGTTTCGGGCGTATAATACTGCTTACCGATGAAGTTCAGGTGATCAAATTCCTATCCTTCTTTAAGCTACATCCTTTATAATTTCTTTACTTTGTGATTTCTCCTGAACTTCATCGGTGAGCAGTATTATACTGTAATTTTTTACTTGTTTTTTTTTCGTGTCAATAGTGATTAAATTAGATTGATAATTTGATTCTCTTGCCTTTTAAATTCCGGAGTTATTTTCTATTTTTTTATTGAACCTACATAGTCTTAACCTATTTATTTTTAATATTCTTTAAGAGTATTATATTAAATTATGTTTTAGAATCTGATAATGGGTGATACGCCTGAAACGTTGTTCTATCAATAAATCACATGTACCTCAGCCTCCTATGTGTCCTTACCTTCACCGTGAAATTGAAGATGAAACTGGTCAGCAGCAACTCATATGACTAATATATATATATATATATATATATATATATATATATATATATATATATATATATATATATATATTAGCGTGATGCAAAATGGGAGTAAAATCTTTTTTCAGGTCCCCCAAGATACCATTTCAAATGAATTTGTGTTAGAAAAATATGGCCCTGGCTAAATTTCAGGTAAAAATTAAAATATTCTGAGGTCATTTCCACTCTTTGAAACTTTTCTGATAACCCATACACCCAAGAGGTATCCGCAAGTGTCTCGTACATTTTTCTACCACTTTTTTTTCATTTATGACATCATGATTCAGATTAAACTTGATTTAGTTTTTGTATGAAATTTACATCTTACTCTTCATAAGAGATATTAGTGCTTTTTTGTTTTATGTGCGACCTTCTTTCTGTAATTTGATACAACTTGCAGCAAATACTGTTTCTCTTGTTCATCATTAGTGAGAATTTTGTTGTAATCTTCTATCAGTTTTACTCCTCTTTCAGCAATGTCATTAACAACTGCCATGCGGTTAATAACGTTTTTTGCGACCCAAAAACTTCTCTTCTTGATGTCAATCTTCCACCGGTTTGTTCAAAAGAGAATATTATAAACTCATAATCTTGAAAAAGAACATTGTATTAGTAGTAAAAAAATCTTGAATTTTCTTCTTTTTCACAATTTAAATATCTACTTGTGTCATCTTTGGTAGATCTGGGTCTGATGGTGTTGTAAGAGCTTCTTTCATTTTTTGTTTTGTCTCATGACTGATTTCATTGTAAAAAAAAACATAGCAACTAACTCTTCTGACAAATATAACAAATGATTCAGTTTTTGCAGAACTGTGCTAGCTATTTCTTCAGCTATACTTGTGTAATTTCTAAGGCTCTTGGGTAAGCACAAATCATTACGTGGAACACTTGCGGCACTGGGAGCATAGAACCGATGTTTCATATAAATTGAAGCAGAAAACAAACAAATTTTCCTGAGACCTTTCTCTTGTTTTGCTGTTATTATGAATTGCTTTTTGAACATAAATATTTTTATTGAATATATCAGCTTGGCCATCCAACGTGCTCTGTGGTAAGCTCCTGGTTTCTTAAAATTTATTCCAGTGGATGAAATCCCATCTAGCAAGATTATAGTCAGTTCTAAAAGCTCTTTATAATCATCACGAGGTTGCTGTTTACTCAGTTGTTTGGACTAAAAAGCAATCATTATATCCTTTTCTTGCAGATAAATTTTTCTAATAAATACAAATGATTTCAACTCTAGTGTGTTCCAGTTTGATTTAAATCATCTGAATACCTCATTGTTACAACCTGAAGATGGTTGTAATTTAGGGGCCACCACTGTTTCTAAGAAGATTAAAAAAATATGTTCTCCTCAATGAAGCCATAGCAAATCTTTTTCAATATTTTGTTTGATTAGAACATAAGCTCAATTTTTACGACCTGTGTTTGATGCTGTTGTATCAATGCACATTCCTTTGACCCTCTCTGTTAAATTCCTATCACAAATTTCTGTATATACAGCAGTTGCAGTGTTTTTGTTTGTTTTATAATCTATCTTTGTTACCCCAAGCAGTTGTGTTGCATCACTACTAGATATTAGAAATGAAAGACGATCAAATACTTCATCCGCAGTAATGTTTTCTAAAAGCTTGCCATCCCAATGTACAATCAATGGTTTGTCAGTCTCAAAGCTTCGAGTAATATTTTGACCCATCTTTTTTTTTCATACTGTCTTGTTCTACGAAGTGTGGAGTTGCATACGTTGTAATCTTCAGGATGTTTCTCCACATTTGATATAGCTGGAATAAGAATCAGAGAAGCAGATCGACCACTGACTTTAGACACATCTAATGCAGATAGTAGATTTTCATTAATAATAATTTTCTTCTTTCTTGGTGGCGCTTCTTTAGATGTTGAAGTTTTCTTTAAGATTTATACTTCTGCACTTGATATTGCGTCACTGCTGGAAGAACTAGTGATGACAATGCTGTTTTCTAGAATAAAGTTTCATCTATAGAATTTATTGACGAATACGCAACTTTTCTAAAGATGTTTGCTTCTTTGCTGCTAATTAGCGGCGCTTTTCATCTTCCTTATCTACTCACATTATCTTACCTTTACGACCTTCCCTCTGTAAATTTAGAAATTCTCTTCTTCTTTAATAGTTATTAGTTCATCAGCCTTGTCAGGCGCAATGTCAAATAATTGACATAAACTTTCCCTCCATTTATTGACTTTTGCTATTGAAAACTTGGATTTCTTTTCTTTGCTCTCTTTCAACATTTGCCTCTCATCATGCAATTTGCTTAGTGTCTTTACAGCATTATATTTCCTTGTTATTGATATTGCTGCCTTCTGTCAAGCGCTCATCACATCATAAACAGTGGAAGTTAAAGCTTTTCTAACAGTTTCGGTTTTAGAATTTCTGTAATTCATCAATGAGGAAAGTACTTATTTATTTGATAGCGACACACTTTGATTTAATGTATCTATTTGTTGGCCAGTCAGCCATGCATCAGTTGTTCTTCATGTCTTGCTTATAACAAGACAACAAAGTAATTGATAGAAACACACAGTAATATCTCAATCTGACAATGCTTAACACTCACTGAGCTGAGTCCCCTCAGTGACAGTGTCCTACTGCTCAATTCATACTTACTCCAAGGTTTAGGACTCACTATTAGTATAAAACAGGTCTATGTTCTTCATGCAATTAACCGATTATTTTATTTTAGTTTAAATTTATGCTAACACCTGATATATATTTTAACCTGTAAATAGAAAGAAAATTACAAACTTAGGTTTCGCAGTCAATTTTCATTTTCTTAAATATTTTTTAAAGACTGGGTGCGACCTCTAAATATTATTTATTTTGTCTAAAATTTTGCAGAGAGTGTTTTTATAACATAAAAAATCATATAAGAGAGTATCCCCTAAATCCATGATTGTCCACTATTTTGCATCACCCTAATATATATATATATATATATATATATATATATATATATATATATATATATATATATATATATATATATATATATATATATATATATATATATATATATATATATATATATATATATATATATATATATATATATATATATATATATATATATTTAGATATATATATATATCCCAAAAATTACAGTAGCGAACGTGTAACTATAGGGATAAAACCACAGTAATAGGACTAATTTTATAAGCGAAACCAGGTTTCGACAGAAACATCCGTCATTGTCAGTCGCTTATGGACAAGTGAAATACAGAAGTTGCTTAACGTAGAAACACACAAATCAGTGGCGTTTATGTGGAAAATGCGGGAATGTAGCGGCATTTTTGAGAAACAGAAGTATGAATCTTTTTTTTATTAAGGTATTAGTAAAGACTTGACTGTCGGAAGTATTAAAGGTGGCAATTTCTTAAATAAGTACCGATTGAATTAAGTACTTATCAACGCTTAATTGATTTGGCACTTATATATGAATATATATAAATAAAAAAGAAATCACAATAACACATGACACCCAAGATGATCATTGGCCGATAGGAGATAAGGTAATCTGATATACAAGTGATTTCGTATTATTATAAATCCAAAGAAGGATACTTTAATTGAACTAATAAGCAGAGCAGTGTTGAAGACGAAAGCGGTTGTAGGAGAAATAAATGGCTTTCGTAATTGAAAGGGAATTTACATTAACTCGTTACGGTAGATGTTTATTAAGCCCTAGGAATAAAAAGAAGATGCTAATAACACGATTTCATTTTAAAAGAACAAAGAAGCATCATACATCGATGAGCTTTGATTAATTAGTTTCTCTTCATTTCTTTTTACTCTTTTGTCCTTTGTAAGTTTGGTTATAGATTATCGTTTTGATAATTAATATTTATTTAGCTGAGGTTTCTGTCTTTACAACAATCTTTGGAGATATTATATCTTCACAATTATGAAATCTAACAAAAGTATTTTATTTTTACTGAAATAAAGTAAAGAGTTAGAATTTTTGTTGGTATATAATCTTTCAAATCCTAAAGGTAATGGATACATTTAAAGTTTAAAGAAAATAATGGTTGGTTGTTATAATGTGAAGTGAGGTTTCGGTGGAGTAAGATAATTTCCTATTTTTCTTCCTACATTCCTAATCCCTTAATATTTTTCTTTAGTTTCTTTTTCGTAACCGTCTTTTAGGTGTTAATCCTTGATTTAGAAACTTGCCTTAGTAGAGATTCCATGATGGATACGATGATGCAGTGCGATTTTTCTTTAATTTTCGTATTTTTCCATAAATATTTCCCTTTTTAGTTAAATGTTATGTTGCATTTCTACGTGTCATTTCGGCCACCACTGTACAAAATATGTTTGGGTAAGGAAAAGGGTTAGAAATGTTGCTATCATGCCAAAGTGTTTTGAGGGAACAGGAAACAGTCGTTATGGGGCTTTATAATCGTAAATTAGTTTACCAGACTTTATTGCACTGGTCTTTTTGGTGTTATTGGTTTCAAATAAATTACTGATTTTATTTTAGAGTATATTATTAATTAAAGTTTTTATTTTTTTGTTCTCCACGTATTCTAGTGTAAAATATTATTAATTAATCTTTCATTGGTTTTGTGTGAATCCCTCTGCACATGCTAAGTTGATTAATAGTTTCAGTACCCTGGAAGAGGTGACTGGAAGTGATTGAATGGGAGTTTGAATGAGGATCTGGCTGGTAGTTTAAATAAAAATAAGAGCAGAGAGAAAGATATGTCTTAGGGATTTAGACTGAAGTGGTTGTCGTGGGAGATTCTCCACTTACCTATGAAGTTATGAAGTTGTTTGCACTAAATGAAAAGATTTAATTATATGCCTGCCGCGTAATGGAGTAACTGACATGTCTGAGAGGTAAAAGAGGTGACATAATATTTTAAAAATCAATTCAAAGCATACCGGAGTCCTTATTGCTACGCTTTATCTTTTAAACTAAATCGGCTCTGCACTTGTTTTGCTCACTTATTGACATTTCAACGGCACCATAGGATTTTATCTTTCGTAAAAACAATTGACTTAAAACGGTATTAAGCCGCCCAAAACTTACAAAAAAACCTGAGCTAACCCATTTTTACCAACCTGTAAGCATACCACCATGCAATATATTAGGGTGGCTAACCTTCATGAGATCCATTAAGGAAAATCATAAAAACTGGTCTGCCAATTTATACCTGTAAAAATGCCAATGAATTATATCATTCTACTTCCAAGTTCAACTTAATAATAGTGAATTAAGATCATTTACATCTAAATTATTATTAACTACTGCATCAATCACTTAACGCTACCCTTAGAACCAATTTTAAGGAAAATTCAATGTACACAGTGGTTCTATGCAGTTAATATATAAATGAGAAGTCTTCTGCACATGGCATCAAACACATCTGGCGCACCCTGGATACAGTCCCATGCATGTCGTGGATGAAGAACGTTACCATCACAGGAATGCCTGAGGTAGTATGCAAGTGAAAACTCATTGCTATACTAACTGCAAAGCTTATCAAAGAATTGGTTAAAATATATCAGGCTAAAGAACAAATGGATAATCATAATTTTCAGGGAAAATAACCGTTAAAACTTAAAAGTTTTTATAAGCAGAGATGAAACGGATTAACAAATAACATTCCACAAAATAGACTTGATGAATGAGTCAAAATTGTATGTGGAACATAAAATTGCACAGGAGAGTTGGGTGTTCTTCCTTTCCTTATCGTAGCAAGTAATCTATTAATGCTCTGTATCTTTTATCCATTTTCACTTCATTTAACCATTATTCTCTATCTCATCTCTTTTTTTAAATAACAGCGTTCTTAAAAATGTATAGATTTCATTCATATTTACCTATTACAACATAGTGAAATATTATGAGACCAAACTTTAGATTAATTGCTAAAATTCTCGTAGAAAACTCTTTTAGGAGCACACGTTAATAAGCAGTTAACTACTTTTTAAACTCTTCGCCCATAAAATCTGAAAAAGTTAAGACCAACTTAGGTAAATCGAAAAAATCTTAGAGTATACAAATTTATTTATTACAGCATTGTGAACTTAAGAAAAACAAGCAGACCTATACAAATTTACTTTTTCCAGTTAGGTGAACGATTATGGCATTCTAAATTACATAATACGAGTATATCAGAAGCATTGCACAAACATCTATCTTTGAAGTTACGTAGCCATTTATGCTTTTGAAAGTATGACGCTAGTAATGAGACTTCAGGCCTGACTTCCCTTTGCTCAATATTTAATCGTTAGCATCATATATATTAATGGCATTATCCACTTACTTACCTGCCTTATTTCTTGTAGCTTTGTTTTTGAAGATGGGTATGAGGCTGAAGATTACCAAAATCATATTCTGCTACATCGTAAAAGGCAACTAACTGGCATAATTGGTGCTCGCATAGCTAGCCGTTCCCCCGAATTGTATGTACTAGTAAATAAGCTGGGTTGTTTCTGGATTTGTCCAGTTAACCTGGTTAATCTGTAACGTTTTCTCAATAGAGTTAGTGCATATTTTGAAAAAGGAAAAAAAACGTAGTTAGTTGATATGTTAAAAGGAGATAAATTGCATTATGTGGGATGACCATGAAATGGAAGAAAATTTTGTGTGCAATGAAATAAATGAAATGGATGTTCTTTTGGCGAATGACGAAAGATTATTCATTCTTCTCTTTTTTAGGTCCAGCTAAAAGAAGTTAGCCTGTTTAACAATTTGTACTAATTTTAGATATCAAGCTTTAAGGGTATATTTATATTCATTCCACGTGAGGTCTTTTTCCATACATTTGTCTGAGGTCAATGTAAAGAACTTTAAATAAATGTAAAGATCTTTTAACTTATACAAATAGAACAATTCTTCCATCCCTTCTAAAGTGTCATACTTCTATCCAGTTACTTGCTCGTATACGTCCAAATATCACAGGTGCTTGAGGATTCTGAACGAATCAAATTAATTTATATCATTCTTACAGCCATTTTTGCCTTTTGAATCAGTGTCTTTTACACTAACATTTTCTTTATTGCCTCATTCTCTTTTCTATGGATCTTATCAACACTGGTTATTCTTCAAACATTCAAGATACCGGTTGTTTTGGTTAGTCCATATGGAAGTTTTTAAAACATTTCTAACATCAGGATTTACTCATTCTTAAAAGTGAAACGAAGAGCGCTTGTGTCTGAGCTTCATATAAGAGAGTGATACTTCCTCCAAAGTTCGGCATATCTCTGAGTACGATAAATTCGCTACCATTGTCTGAATGAAAAGAACAAAGTGTCCCAAAGGCATTGATAATATTAAAGAGAACCAAATCAACTTCATCTGCTCGTTTTGTTTAGGGCAACAAGAATTATATTTGGTTAGGTGTTCTTAATTTTTTTACTCTTCTCATGTTTGGTTTAGATAGCAATAAAATATATTTAACACCGTTAACTTGTTCTTTAATGAACCCCTCCTGACACAACTTCAAATACTTTATTATTAAAAAAATTATAATAATACTTTACAGGTTAATTTTGTGGCAAGGAGAATAATTCGCAAATGTATACATTTTATTCATATAAAATCATAAACCCAACGCATAAAATATAATTAATATCTATTTACACTAATGCTTTGAGTAAAAACCAAATATTTCCAAATTTTACTTTCTCGGTGTTTCAAAGAGTAATAGAGATCACTTTCATGACTAAGGAAGTAGATAGAATCTCCTATAATATTCCAAACATCTTCATTAGTATTTTTATTTGAACTGCAGATAGATTCTGAACTTCACTTGCAGCGGAAGATTAAGAAGAACATCTTTTGGAATCACTCAGCCTACTGCCTTGATTTTGAAATTTTCAAAGTACTTGCCAAGGATATTAAATTGGAAGGTCCATCTGCAAGCATAATTTTTCATAGTTTTTCAACATAGTCTAGACCAGCTCTAAATAATTATGGGTCTTGTGGTTGCACATCCAACCTTAAATCATTGAAAGTATGCTGTGTTTGGCTACCTTTTCTCATTCAGTGAGAATTACATATATGCCAGAACCTTCCTTATATGTTATTCGACGAAGACATCGCCTTTGAGTTTTAGCTCTAAGAAATAGGAAAACCAGGTTTGTGGTTACATAAAGGATGGAAAATTAGTTATCTGAAGCCCTCACAAATTGTTCTATAATGTTATCTGTAGTGGCGGTACATGCATACACTCATCTATCTAGGTATACAGATCATGAAACACCAGCCAAGTGGTACAGAACTAGATTTGGTTTGGATAACGAAAGACTTAGATCATCAAGGCGAGCATCACCAAGAGATTTGGTAAGGTTTTCTCTACCATATTTTCTCACTAAATATACTAATCACGCAAAAATCTCCTTTTGCACTAATGAAATTGATATGCATCTTTCTCGTGTACTCTAGCTAGCTAGTACACTCTATATAAAGTGACTCATCTCTTCGCGTGCATAACAAACCTCATCATACATCTTTCACATTAACCACTCTAATCCCCCAGAGCAGAAATATAACAGACATTCGTAGCAAGAGACTTTTCAAACGATTAGTGCAAGGCTTAGATCTACTCTACAGAGTTAAAAAAAACATGGACGTAGTCATTGACATCCACCAAATGCCTAACAGCTCTGGTATTTGCACCTAAAGGAATCCAGGACTAATGGATAACCTCCATGTCCAAGAATGTGAAGTAGTTCCCATCACCATTACTGCGCAAAATAGTCGCCCAGAAGAAGCTGTATCCCCATAAGACCACGATGTCCCTACATGAACACCTAGGCATGATGTGTTAAAAGCTAAGCTCAGAGCACCTTTGGTGGAGTCCATAATATCCAGGAAGGTAGAAGAGTTCCAAGCGACAGATTAAAATTCTTCAACAGCATGATTAAATCTTTGCCATTTTGTTCTAATGTAATATCTTCAGGAGTATTTGCCAGTCTGAACCATGAAACCATCTTCAGGACCAAACACCCGGCCCAATTCAATGTCGTTAATGGCACTAACGTGAAACTTATAAGAAAAGAAAAGAAGGAGACTTCAAAAGACCATTCATGGCCTACACTTTTAATGCCCCGTGAAAAGGTGGAAGCGGATGCATAGCCAAAGTTTTTGACATACCGTATTTCTCTGTAGCTTAGGTCCAAAACGTGGAAGGAAATTATGTATGGAAACAGGGTGGCGACACTACCTACTCGACCAAGAAGATCTAGACATTCTGCAGTGGAAAAATGTGCAACACTTGTCTTCATCCAGTTTCGAAATTTCCTGAATGATGTACACCCTGTGAAGCATATTAGAGCATGAGACAAAGTAGGTTTGTTTCCCGCACACACTGTTATTTTTCTATCCTATATCCAATACCCTCCTGCTTTTCCCTTATAAAGCCCGTCACCCAAACCAATTCAAGGAAGCCACGAGATATTTCATCCAAATTCTGGCTGCGCTTTTCATACGCAGAAAGACGCCAAGAGGCTTTATACCATTGAGTTGTTTTAAAGCTGATTAGGATTTGTGGCCCACCGTCAATGATCTAAGGTGATCGCAAGCATGCATGAGATTATTTTACACAAAACGCATTTTAAATCTGTGTTAAATCGCCTCTATTTGTTTTCCACTGTGTTGAGTTATAATCGATTTTTTAATTGGTTTCATTTAATTCACCTGCATTCATTATCTTCAGTGAAATTCCATGTATCAAAGAGCATTTTAACAATGTTAACAATAAAGTTACATAGCATTTTAACAATTTTAACAATAAAGTTACATAGCTGCTGCAATAAACTTACTTTATAGTGCATGCATGTTTGCCTACATGTGTGTGTCTGCATTATGTCATTTTAGGAGTCCCTGAAATGCCACAAATATATAGTCAACTCGGGTTCGAAGCATCTGTCATTTCTTTTTTATTCTTCGTATCAATCTCTATCCAGGACTAGAAATTGGATGCCTGGCGTTTTTCTCTCGTTTCGTCTAGAAAGAAACGAAGATAAATTAATTTTATGTACAAACTTATAAATTCGAAACAACTGAAGAATGCCCAACTCAATGCCCCCAAAAGAGCGTATTCTTTAATTTGGTTAAATCAAAATGGACATTCTTCAGTTGTTATAGTTTGGAGAGAAAAGAGTTTACATATAGTTTTCAACAAAATTTAAATGACTTCTTTCTTACTCATCTCCTTTAGGAGAAAAACTAGTTTCAATATATATTTGAAAACAATGAGGAGTGATAGAAATATTATTTGGCCTCTTGGGGGCAATAACTCAGCTACAAATGACGACTCGTCATCTTGAAGTACTGAAACCTACTCAGATCTTGGGCCCTGAAGGACAAAGACAAGCGTTTTGCATTGTTCATGAGACCAAATACGAATAGGGGTTCAGGACTAGTTTTGGAAGTGTCCTACTTCTATAATCAAGCTAAAAAACAAGACAAGAACATAAGAATAATGCTTTAATACTGAAATTTTTTTAAATATGAAATAACGCATTTTGAACACTAAAAACAAGATGATAACTCTTGAACGAAATCCTCGACTTGATTTGAGAAAGATGCTTCTTAACCAAAGAAAATGGCAGAAAGTATACAAGAAATAGCAGAAATGCTAAAATTTTAATAAAAGGAAGAATATCTGAATATAAAAATAGGATTTTTCCGCCTAGCAATACATACGAGTATATAGAAAATAAAAGGTTAATTAGACGAAATTTCTTCAAGATATCAGGGTGTCTTTTAAGAACGCTGGTTACTTCTTGTTGGAAGAAAGAGATTTTAAATTTGAGATGATTATCTTGAGGCTTTTCGTGGGTATTGAGGTCATTAAGCAAGTTTATTAAATTTCTTTTCATATGGTTGTATAACCATGATATAAGATGTTCTAAGAGATTTAACCTCTTTACGCTTGATTTGAAAGTAAAGTTAATAGTCGGTTTGAAAGAGAAAATTGCGTCACTTAGTCTGAAATTATGTATTTTTTAAAAGGGGATTCTTATGAAACATTTTGCGTTTTATATATGAGAGATGGTGGGCAAACCTTTCTTAGCTCCCGAAAGAAATGGTTTCCAGAGGTTTCCTTAATCGTCCCTTAACCCAATGTACCTAAGTGGGACAAGACTTGAAACATTTGTATTCCTTAGCTTTTATGGCTATTTCTCAGATCACATGCCAGAAAGAAGTATGGTAGTTCAAGCTTCCATTCACACCCACGTATTGTTATGATTACTCGATGTAAAGTAAATTTTAATCTTGAAAACTATTTCCATTTTACTGCACTTTTCTGACGATTTAAAGAGATTTTGATTCTCCTTTCAAAACTGCTTCCAAAAAGAGGGCATTAGTTTTACTGCCATAACGAAGTAAGGGTCTATGAAGAAAAGCGGTACAAAAGTGGGTGCAAAATTCTTATGAGATTTATGACTATATTTACTCTTTTGTGTACGGTATACATTAAAACATAACGTAACTTAAAAACAACAAAAAAGATTTATGTCGTGTTAAATGTCAGACTTTAGGAGCATCCAATATTATATTTCGAACTAAAGTTCAAATACTTTAATTATAATAACCAAAGCATTTTCTATTTCTTCTACGTCACAATCCATGTCTCCCTGATACTGTTATTATTTTCAAACTTGAAGATTAAATTTAGGGATAGATTTATTTTCGGAGACATCAATGTTTGCTAAGTAAACGAGAATTCGTCTGTAATTTTTATTTTCTTTCTAGATACGATTTTAAACGGCCAATCTAGTAAAAACGAAAATAGCTTTTGACGGTAAGGAAAAACAAGAGTCGACACAATTGATAAGTTTGAATAAATGAAAATAACATGAAGAATAAATAAGGCTAAGAAGGACAAAGCCTATATTAACAAATCCCATCAACGTAAAAATACTGGGACCGAGTAGAAACGAGTTTTGAGAAAACTTGTCAAAAGATTGAAAGAAAATCTGCTCTTTAAAGGAATATTTTAAATCAAGTGCTCTTTATAACCTTTGCTATTTTCTGTTTGTTAAGCATCATTGGTTTATTTCTTAGAAACTCAGCCGATCCATGGGAGTAAGCACTCTTTCTTTTTCATAACGAAAATAGAGGGAAAGGGGACGCCCCCTTGTCGCGGGAAGAGAGCTTGTGTGAACCTTGGACTTTTCGAGCTATGTCGGCGGGGGTACATCTTCTGGGTACCCCTGGTAGGGCTTCCCTTGTCGATTTGGTCGGAAACGAGGTTCCAGACTAAGTGCGTCATTCCTTCCTTTTTCTACTCTATCCCTCTCCTTTTTTACTTTTATCCTATCTCCCACTCATACAAAAAGAAAAAAAAAAAAAAGCCTACTCCTATCGTGTCACTCTTTCCCTCTCTTCCTCTATCTACCTATAAGGACCTGGCAGCTACCTCATGCGTCAGAAGAGAGGCTTTGGAACCTCTATAAACAACGCCAATCGACGCTCACTGGTTGCGAGAGACTAACACTAGAGGTGTCCTAGGCGTTGGGGCACGATGAATGGGATAAGGGGAGTGCCCGGTTAACCCCTTCCCTGCCGCGTAATTATTGACCGTTCCCAGTGCTCGTTGACGGGTGCTTATGGTAGCATTGGTCCGAGGTGACGGCCCTTTGTTCCCATGTTGGTTGCCAGGCCAATAAAAAGCCTTGGGTCGAGTTCCTTGGTGAATGTGGGATATCCATTGAACGCTACTCCGAGATCCTGACCGTTGTGAAGGGAACTAGTAGGAGTTGAGTAAGGGGCGTGCTTCGTTGTTGTTCACCTGGTGAGAAATCGATGGCCCTTTCGGGGACCGTCAGTGCTGCTTGGTTGGGAACCACGGCACGCCGAGGTTTGACGACTCGGTCAGACGAACAGCAGCACATGGAGCGTGCCTTCTGAAAGATCCAAAACCTCTCCGATCGATAGGCGGGAGCGACTCACGCTAGGAGAACTCTCCAACCCCCCTTTTTTATCATTGATTGGTCACAAGTTTTCAGAGAGAGAGAAAGCGTTCAAAATGACAGGCAAAAAAAGGCCCGTTCGTCTCAAACACAACTGTGCAATATGCCAGTTAGAAAAGTGGTGCATTAACTTTCCGGAGGGCTGCTACTCAAAATGCAACCCTGAAAGTATCTGCACTACTTACATATTGATGCGAGAGGTGGAAAAATTAAAAGACCTCTATAAAGCCTCAGAGAAAAAGAGCTAAGGTCCGTGAGGGAAAGTTGGAGAAGCTCGAAGCCCTTAACGTAGCTCAGGTTTGATGCCTAGAAGAGGCGCCGCCCACTGACGTGTCAGAATCCCCTGGTAATGAAGTGGACATTCTGGCATCATCTGAGGCTAAGCTAGCTGAGGAGAGAGGAAAGGAGGAAAAGAAGAAAAAAGAAACAAAGAAAAAAAAGAAAAAGAAGATAGTTAAAACAAAAGTAGAACCAAAAATAGAAGAAAAACAGATAAAGAAGAAGAAAAAGAAAGATGAGAATGTGGAGAGTAAAGAGGAAAAGGGGAGGCCTCTTCCACAAGGGAAGACCCCGTCTTCAGAGACCAAGTGTCCGATAGTCACCCTCATTGGTGACTCGCAAACACGGAATCTGCAGCCGCTGCTAGCGGCCCGCCTTCGCACTAGCGTGAAGGCAAGCTGCCTGTCAGGACAGGGTAACCACAACATCAGAGTAGAGGCAGAGAAAGCTCAGATTCCTGAGAATTCAGATGTTGCTCTGATGGTGAGCGGCAACAACCTTTACCTCAGAGGAAGTAAGGTTGGCCTCAGTGGTAAGACCATCCAAACAGTGATGGGAGCCGTGGATGACATAGGGCTTGAAACCCGCAAACGTGTGGTGGTTGGGATGCTTCCGAGAAGAGGTCCATCCCGAACCGCTCACGAAAGAAACGTCGCAGTGAACTCCTCTTTAGTGTTTACTGAAGAGTGTGGTCCCATTTCCCAGCCGACGGATTCCTACTCGGGGGAAAAGCTGGAGGCAATAGACTTTACCGAAGGAGAAATAAAGAAAAAGATCGCTGACCTAAAGACGAATACGTCCCCTGGACCGGACGGGTTTCTACCTAAAGTGTTAAAGAAAGTGTGCGATGAAGTATCACGACATCTGTGCGCTATCTTTAACATGTCAATCCGGACCAAATGCGTTCCTAGAGACTGGCATGAGGCTGAGAAGACTCCTATCTTCAAAAAAGGAGACCGTAACCAACCGTCGAACTACCGACCTAGCAGTCTGACTTTGATAGTCGGTAAACTCATGGAAAGCATCATGGTGGACAAAGTGACGTCGTATTCAGAGTCAAACCTGCTACTGAGGAGTTCCAAGCACGGCTTCCGAAGGCAACGGTCATGCCTGACGAACGTGGTGAAATTTTTCCACTTCGTTTTCAGTGAGCACGATCGGGACAAGGCGGTAAATGTGGTCTACCTAGACTTTCAGAAAGCCTTTGATAAGGTACCACACCGCCGCCTTCTCCGGAAAGTGCGAGCGCTTGATATAGACGAAAAGGTAGCCGGCTGGATCGAGAACTGGCTAAGTGGCAAACGGCAACGGGTGGTAAGGAATGGACAGTCTTCTGAGTGGGTGCCCGTTACTTGCGGGGTGCCTCAAGGTTCTGTCCTGGGACCACTACTATTCATCATCTACGTCAACGACATGGATGGTGACATGGTTGCCAAGATTTCCAAATTTGCCGACGATACCAAGCTTGGTATGAACGTTGCAAAGGATGGAAATACTGCCCGCCTGCAGAAATATCTTGGGAAGATTGGGGAGTGGTCGGACACGTGGCAAATGCCTTTTAAAGTGGGGAAATGCAAAGTGATGCATATCGGCCACAGAAACCCCCAAACTCAGTATATCCTTAAGGGCACTGCTCTTGAATCGAGTGATACTGAGAAGGAGTGAGAAGGGTGTAACAATCACTAGTGACCTCAAGTTCTCGAAAGAGTGCATTGAGGCGGAGAAAAAGGCCCAAAGGATGCTAGGCTATATTAAGCGCCAGTTTGGTTATCGGAACCAGGAGATTGTACTGTGCCTGTAGAAATCACTTGTCCGACCACACCTGGAGTATGCCGTACAATTTTAGAGTCCTTCATTGCGAAAGGACATCGTGAGATTGAAACGCGTACAAGCCAGGGCAACCAAGCTGATTCCCTCTATCCGACATAAAATTTATGAGGATAGACTAAGGGAATTAGATCTGTTCTCGCTGGAAACCCGTAGACTGCGTGGTCAGCTCATCGAAGTCTTCAAAATACTTCGAGGGTTCGACAATGTTGAATACCGGGATATGTTCACACTGAGTGAGAACAGAACGCGCAATCACGGCTTCAAACTTGAACTGAAGCGTTACAACCGCAATCTGTGTGGAAATTTTTTTACTTACAGTATCTGCGGTATGTGGAACGCACTTCCAGTGGAAGTTGTCAACAGTGAATCTGTTGACCAGTTCAAGTCAAGACTAGACAAGGTCTTGAAAAGTGGCCGTTTAGGGACGCAAAACAATTGAGCAGCCATGTGCCCGCTCGATTGCTAGTCCAAAGGTACCCTCCTTGAATGGACCGTAAGGATCTCCTAGGGTACCTTCTTTCCTTGTTGTTACTCCTTGTTGTTATCTTGTCGGAATTCAGTTTTCTTAGTTCGCAGGTGTGCCCAAACTTTTAGCAAACAAACACTTTGAAATAAAAAATGCTTATCAACATTTTGAAGTACGTTCATTCTAAAAAATATTGTTTGTCTAATACAAATAAATAATAATACGTAGGTTTTTATAAAATTGTATATTCATTAATAAAATGTAGACATTGAACATATTTGGTTAAACTCTTGCCCATGTTGAAAGTAGTTGCATAACATTTGGTGCATTTATCATATTACCTTCTTAATCTTTTTGAGGGGCATGGATATAAGGACAATTATTTAAATAGTCCTTCTTTCTCTGAAAATTTTCCGATTAAGATTTACCTGAATGATTTGTCTCAAATTGAAATAAAATTATTTTCTCATAGCCTATGTTAAGGAAATGTTTTTTATTTGCTGTAAAACTTGAGCAAAACCAATATATAACTCAAAACAAGACCAAAGAATGCGTTACAAACTGTAATATTGGTATACATGATCAAGTAACTGAGTCGACCTGAGCAAGAATAAGGCAAAGATTGCAATTTTTAAGTGATTAACAGATTAATTACTATAAACATAAAAATAGTTGAGTGAAGAAGCAAGTTAAAACCAATAGAGAAAAAGGTTTAATTTTATTTAGAAAGGCGTAAAAAATAGGACAGTGATAAGGAAAACGTTACAAATACTCTTAAGAACGAAATAAAGCGTAGTTATTAACATTAGCGCCCAAATCTTCTGACCTTGTAGGATTGAGAGAGGAATGGAAGCGAGTCAGTTGAAGGTAAGACAAAATTCAATGACAGAGAAAGTAAAACTGAATAGATCGGAGGATAAGTAAAATATTTATATCTAACTACGAGAAAACGAGTAACTGAAAAATATGCTATGTAAGTTGTCAAAGTGAATGTTTTCTGAATCAATTTATTTATTACAAAGATCCTCTAGTGTAGTCCTAACAAACCCACTATTTTCTTCAAAGGCAAAGAGAAATTTTGCACATGAATTTCTTTCATCAATAATTTCACAAAAATGATAGTGAGTTATGATACTGAAGAGGTGGATATGGTGGACAACTTCATATAGCAAGAATAAAATAAATCCACACCTCAATCAAGATTTCTGCCTCAACTACGGAAATGGGCACAAAAGCAAAGTATTGGATGAAGGACTTTCCAAAGTCTTTAAAAGAAAAACAACATACCACCAAATATATGGTCTGTAAACAGTATACATATGACCCTCATAGAAACTCTATTGGCATTTCTAATGTTAAAAGTGGATAAACAGTTTAATAATTATAAATTAACTTATAGAAGTAATAATTAGTGTATGATATATAAATACCGGCTGACAGAGATCATGTGCAACTCAATTCGATGAAAAACCGCATTTCTTCTTTAATATAAATTAATAGCCGGTCTTTTAAAATATAAGTACAGATATATTTTTTATTAAATTTTAATACGCATAAACGATTGTATAAAAGATTATATCGATAAATAATATTTAATAAATAACCAAGATTTTATTTAATTTAGGAAAGTTTCTCAAATAATCGTCTTTATTTACAATCCTTTTCCGTGGTTTAGTGGTAATACAGGAATCTAAAACAGCGTGAATTGCTCCCACCGATGAGAATCGCCTACCAGTAACCGAAGATTCAAGTAAGAACGAAAGGTCTTGTGAATTTGAAAGGATTAGGAATAACTGTAAAACCAATATCTCGCTCAGATTTAGTAAAGATTGAATAGATGCATGAAGCCTTGCATTATCATGGAGGTAAAGAATTTGGTAGTATCACCATTTAACTAGTCACCGACGTTTTCGCTGAATTGATACTTTTAAGAGATCTAATTGATGCCACTAAATTTCAGGAGTCATTGTTTGTTCAAGTGGCAAAAGCTCTAAGAGGTTAACACACTGAAGCAATCCCAATATACCAATAGTAGATGTTTACGAATGATCTACGTCTACTGGACTTCCATTGTCTTCCATGAAGATAATGTTGCAAAAAATCCCAACTTCTTTCCTTGTAATGAATTATACCAAAAATGTATTTGACCGTATTTATGTAATAAATTGAATCATATTCATCCAGGGTTTGTCATTTGTTCAACATTTAAATCAAATAATAAGTTCTTTATTCAAAGGCGAAAAGCCCGTATCTATTTTTGTACTTAATTATTGCCTAAAAACATTTAAATTATTTATGTCTCAGTTTGCTGACTATTGGACTCGTTATTACGGTTGGGTGAAGTAATACAATAGAACGCTTCTTGTTGAATGGAACTTTTATGTTTAATGTATAATTTAGTTTATTATTGACTAATGATGCAGCCTGCAACCGCTGGCAACCCCATGATGGTGATACCTGGAAATCTCACGACATTCGTGCCTACTTATTCGGATAAAGCGAAGAGGTGGATCAATTTTCATTCAAACAACGCTTGGCTGCAACCATAGCTCGAGGGTGAAAACTTGAATGCAGCCTCCAAGAATACTCTCCATCCACACGAACTGCGTGTACCGTGAATTGAGGCAACCAAGACGAATTCTATCTCTTGAACTACTCTCTCTCTCTCTCTCTCTCTCTCTCTCTCTCTCTCTCTCTCTATATATATATATATATATATATATATATATATATATATATATATATAAATTGGAGAGTGTTTACTTAACAGGCCATTCCATTGTCCACCGTGAACCCGCTCCACTCACATGTTTTCGACACTTGTAGTTAACTTTCAAAACCGGCCTGAAGCGACAACGTAAAGATTAAGATGGTTGATGAACGTTCATTTCGCAAGCTTTCGGTTCAGTGTCTAAGGAGTTATGTAGATTAATATATTTTATGAAGGCTGGAAAAATAGTTTTATGCAGTACTATATTACAAATTCCTTTAAGAGATTATACCATTAATATAATTTTTAGTCGCACGCGACTTTGCATCTCACTATGTCGTTGGTCGGTTGGTCCCCGTCTTCGTTTTTTTTCGTTTTGGTAATAACATTGTAAATATTCAGCGGATTCTAACAAAATTTAAAAACCTTATGTTGTTTTACATTTACTTTCGAATGATTTAATTGTCAAGGTCCTCCCAAGGATAGCCTGAAAATTATTATGTTTTGTCTATAACATCAAAACTATTCGGCCAATCTAACGAAATTCGAAAGCCTTATGTTGTTATACATCCTCTTTGAATAATATAAATGCCAAAGTCCTCTCAAGGTTAGTCGGGGAATTATTTTGCAATAACATTCTAATTATTCGGCTGATTCTAACGAACTTTAGAATCCTTATGTTGTTTCACATTCTCTTTCGAATGATATACTTGCCAAGGTCATCCCCAGGATAGTCTGGGAATTATTGAAAGTTTTACAGGTCGTGAAGTCATGGATAAAAATAAGTGAGAGCACGCGACATTTGGTCAGAAGACCTTGTTTTAATATAGTGCGGTCTCTGATAAACTCATAAAATGATCTGATAGAGTAGACTGATATTGGTGAGAAAACATTTGGTTGATTTTTAATTCATTATATAGAAAAGTGCTGACAAATTCTATTCCCAATAATTTAAAATGCTCACATTGTCAGCCGCTACTTTAATTACACTGTACAGCAATGAACAAGATCTGCTGACGAAATTCGCGTGCCCTCACTTACTCTGATTTATGACCTTACGAACAACAAAACTTTTAATAATTCCTGGAATACCCTCGGCGGACCTTGACAATTATATCATTCGAAAGAGAATGTAAAATAGCCTAAAAGTTTCAAATTCCGTTAGAATCGATCGAATAGTTATTATGTCATTGCCAAATAATTCCCATGCTAATATTGCAAGGACTTTAGTCATTATATCATTAGAAAGACTATAAAATAAGACAACATAAGCTATTTAAATGTACTAAGAATCAGCTGAATAGTTATTAGGTTATTGCCAAATTATTCGAGGGCTATCCTTGGGAAGACCTTGGCAATTGTACCATTCGGAAGAGAATGTAAAATAACATAAATATTTCAAACTTCGTTAGAATCGGCCAAAAACTTCCCATGTAATTACTGAAACAATAATTAGGCAAAACAGGGACCGCCGGAACGATCGACCGAAAAAGTCAGATATAGAGTCGCAAGCACATTACAAGCACGCCACTAAAAAACGGAAATGTGAATAACCTTTTCTAGGGGTACGTTTTTGCCTAAATCCTGAATATAACATCCGTCTTTTTCTGCGACCCTTCAATTTCGTGTAAATTACCATATTACGTTAAATACACTGATGGTTCCGTAGGGATTAAATGCAAACTGGATTGGGCCGTAACAGGCAACTCTAAAAGTTTTTAACGGATTTTGTCAACCTAACCTATGAAATTTACGAAAGTATACTCAATATCTTTTTAGGTATATTGGTCCAAATTCGTAGTTACTCTTACGAGTACGTAACGTTTGTTAATTTTGTAACTTACTATAAATGCTTCAAATTGTTAATTTTTTATTTAATATTTATTGTTGTTACTATTTATATTATTCCTCACATACATACAAGAGACAGATCTAAAATGCCTAGAGAATGCCAAAATTCTCTAGACACCTTCTGTTATATATGTGAATAAGTAACATCACTACAATACAAGAGACAGTTGACTAAACATGTGAGTGAAAGGCAAAGAGCCTCCTTGACCTTATCTTTACCCTACCAATGGCCTCGACTGAGCCAAGTTACATACAAGGGATTGTTACTTCGGCTTAACAGATATTAAAGGTGGGTATTCAATCTGTTTTCTCTCCTAATTCTTAATATATTTCAAGAGATGTAGCAATTAAACAGATCAAAATAAATACTATGTTGTACTTCAACTATTTATACAAGTGATAACAGCCAGTAATATCCATTTTTTGTCTGATTTTATTTTATTGCACTGTAGGTCACAAAAGAAAAGTAAGAAATCTAGAGGGTTTCCAGATCTCTATTCTACTCCTCGTCTAGTTTGATATTCAATTGCTATTCCTGCACCAGAGGCGCCCTCTGAACTACCAAGCGATGACACAACTAACTAAGAAGATTTCAGAATTACAAAATACACCATATGTGGCTCAGGTTGAATTTGACGTGAGACCCCATCACATCACCCATCTGCAACTCAATGATCTAGTTCCTGATCTCACACTTACTAAGCAACAGAGTAAACTTTACGACTCACGTCTGCAACAATGGAACCTATTCGATGAACATGATCGAATTATAGTGTTTAGTAAGCGATCTGAAGGTCTAGAGCAATTCTTCCCGTTTGAAAACAACTTGACTTGTTATTATAAAACCTGCGAGAGTAAACTCACCAATGAACCAAATGAGTGAAGGTTATTCATAGCTGCATCCCTTTACACCATAAAAGAGGTTCGTGGAATAACTAACCACTATATACCATACACTACTTATTTATTATCTGAGTGGGGGAGTTAATCACATACTGCAACGCAAATCGTTTAAGGACTGTTCGCATAGATTATTGACCGACTAGTAGGTCACAATTGAGGCGTTTGGTTTCAAATCCTTAGTAATAAAACAGAGTGCATAAATTGATGGCGAAATTTACTTTAATAGGCCGAGAGTATCATTCAAGGTTATTTAAAGATGAAACAACAAAAATATAATTTTATTTACAAAGATTAAAATAAGATTAATAATAGACAAAAGGGAATTATTCAAATTAAGATAGTCTCTTGATAATTATTATGAGGAGGGATTCTCAAATGGAATTAATTGATTATTGTAACTAGGCTCAGATCAAAAATAAAAATATGACAATGCTAATAATGGAGGGAGGTTCAGTCTTACGGGTCGATGACTTCGAGGAAGATCCTTCTTGCGATGAGGCTAGTGGAGAACGATCCGAAGAGGCAAGTGGTGCACGATCCGAAAGAGGCAGGTGGGGCACGATCCGAAACAACTTTTCGATGAAGATAGTTAAACTTCAACATGACGTTCGATGGGGAATATGGGAATTTTCATAATTCCAAAGAAAGAGGAAACTTCTTTTTCCTCAAAGGTAATCGATGGATATTTTCTTTGGTTCGATTAAACGAATTTAAAGGATTGCCATTCTCAGAAGCTACCAATTAACTTGGGTAGAATTACGGCTGAAGAAGGCTGCTGTCGGACGAACTCTCACAGGACGAGACGATAAGAACATCCTTGAGGTGCGGGCTGGACTCCTCGAACTACAGAATAACTCAAATATTTATATGCTCGATTCTGGAGGCGAAATGGGAGTTTGGAGAAAGGAGACACAAGCTTCAGACATCCTAATCGTGAGCCGGGGTGGATTCATCATTCAGCAGCAAGGGGCGAGATAGTGCAGCTCTTTCACACCTCGTCATTTGGGGATGGGGAGGCTTGAGACGAGTTTGCAGGATGTGAAAATATTTTCCAAACTTGCTCAGGTTTCGAAAATTCGAGAATGTTGAACAAGAAATTACGTCGTCCATGGCGTGATACCATATCACGTGGTCTCCAATAAATTGGTGTGGGATCAGAGGTTATTCTTTTACAAAAAGTTATGTTTCGCATTGGGACACCATGCTTTCAGTTCCAGTTGGTCACTCAGTCATTTTAGGAGAGACATATGCAAAACATGCTTTTATGATATGCCACCTAAGTTACAAGGAGTATGAGTAGCTCATTGGCGCGGATTTGAATGTATTTACCATAATTAATAGGCTACAAACTGGATACATCAAGTTTTTGTGCTTCTTTTACAAATAGGATGAAAAGGCTGGATCAGAACATTATGTACGGTCATAGTGGTGTCCTCTGAAAATTATGACGCCTGGATGGCAGAATGTAATTTATGAGGCACTAGTTAAGATTAGAAATCATTTTGCATTTGACACCACAGCATATAAAACTAGGCCTAAGGAAGCAATTACCAAAGCACTGCAACAAAACAAGCGATGTTTCCAGTACTTTAAAGCGATCTTTCCTAAAATGATTGATACCAAGATTAAAGAATGCATATTCGTAGGCACTCAGATTCCTCAACTTATAGCTGATGAGGGTTCGAGGCGACACTGGATAAAACTGAACTAGCGGTGATCAAGTGGTAACAAGTTCTCAGATGCAATATGTCACTCAATATACACTTTTTTCTTTCTTATCTGTCTTTTTTTCAGAGGATCAAGGAGATGTGAGTAAAGAACATGAAGAGAGGTTCCATCAAATTATAGCGTCAATGGAAAATAGGTATAAGGAAAAATGGAATCCTGATATACTGGCTGACTTCTGCTGGAACCAGAAGCGCCACAAGCCTTAAACGTTTTACAAAAAAAAAGAAAATACTTAACTGTAGGGTAATACATTGTATAATGCTAACAAACATGTTACTTGATTATATATTCATGGATTAATTACAATGGAAACATTTAATCTGACTTGAGATAAATACATTTATGGTATCGTGAAATTCGGTATCATTTGCATAATTATTAAATCGGCAATTTACAAGAAAATTTTACGTGATGGGGAATTTTTAAAGTCAAAGTTGAATTTAACACACTCAGCTTCATAATAAAATACACTAGATCTATGATTCTTTTCTTGACACTAAAATTTGGTGCAGTGTTATGAATAGCATTTTAATTTCTTTCTACTGTTATAATTAATTTGACATGTTGTCTAACTGTCTCTTTATCCACTTTTTCTTATTAATTTGATGGTTTCTATATATTATATTTATTTCTTAAATAAAGTGTCAACATCATTTACCTTAATTTTCTCCCTGATATCAAGGTCGGAATATTTCCTCTATTTCTCAAGGTAAGTCTTTTTTTACTTTGTCTTTTTCCAGTTTCAACTCATCTAACTTTGCTCTTACACCGTCTACAGCTTTGCTATATACTTTGTATGATTCCAATTGTGTTTTCGTTCTTCTTTACCCAAAAAAGGTGAACTGATAAAACAATCTCCTTTAGAGGTAAGTTTTAATTCACAATATTACGCCATCTTGTCATCATTTCTAATATATGTCAAATTTGTGAAAATCTTTATTTAGCGAAACTGACTTTTAATTAATACGTTACATATAATTGAGTCGATCAATATGCTACTTGGTAATTTACATTACGTAGGCAATTATTTTCAAACGGACGTGTAATAGGCCCAGTACACAATATGAATTCACTATCTGTATCTAAATAGATCATTTAAAGTAAATATTGTTTATCACTTCCTAGCCATTATATTCGTTGAATGCTTTCATTAAGCCATTAACCATTATATGATATCATATAATTCAATAGGTCTTGGTATTTAACAATATATTCAGCAATATTAATAAAATAGCGATACAGTCACTTTGATCAACTCTCTTACGACCAATAATGGAGCGTTGTCACGATTGGTGAATCATTTTGTGCTGCGTTTCCAGCCTACAAAAATGTCTGCCAAACGCTCTCCTTCAAATTCTTGGAAGTTTGATAGCAATTTCACAATCAAACTCATAATGAAGTGAAATATCTGAAGAGAGTGATGATAGCGAAAATACTTATGTTCCTCACGCAGAAATTGATAGCAATTTCACAATCAAACTCAGAATGAAGTGAAATATCTGTAGACAGTGATGATAGCGAAAAGAATTGTTCACCATGCAGAAATTTCCGCTAATAAAGAGTTCATATTACGGGTGACTACAATAATTATTTACATTTTTTTACACTATTTTGTTAAATATTGTAGGCCCATTATTTTATTTTGTGATCTAATACTTTATAATATGTATTATCATACTACAATGGACAAAAGGTTTGTCTACCTGTTTGTTTGTTTGTCTGTCTGATGTGAGACTCTTGAACCATCCACAGTGGCCCTCCTTAGATAAATGGATAGAGAACTAGATTGCAGTGAAAGAAACTAAGCCATAGAAGGATATGAACGCAATATTATCAAAACTTAGCCGGCATGTTAAAACACCCCTTCCTGCGTTGAGTGGAGTTTGCAGGAAGTAAAACTGTTAAGGAAATAATAGCTGAAGATCCGGCGTTCAGAATCTTTTGATCTGCGGAAAGCACTCGCTCCTGATGTTAAACTACTAATAAGCTGGAATGTTTTGATTTTCTCTGATGAGCAAAACCTTGACCCGAAATAAAAGATACCAAATTTCCAGGAAATGTGATTCTTCTGGGAGTAGGTAGCTGTAAGGGAAATGCCTAGCCCCTATCTTTCCTTATAATTATTAATAATTAATGCTGCTGCCTAGTCAGGGGTTTTGGAGAAGATTGTGATGCCCAGGATAGAGAGAGTAAGCAACGGAAGACAACGTCTTTCAACAAGACTGCACCATATCATGATGCTTGAACAACCAAACCGTGGATACATGCCAATTTCAACGACCACAACTTTCCAGACACATGTTCTCAAAGCAGCAGACCTCATGAACTGGACTAGGACATATGGAGAGTAAATGAGAGAGAGGTTAATCAACAACTCCCTAACACCTTTCAATCTCTCAAGAACGCTATTTCAAAGACTATGTCCAAAATTGATAAGATCGTCTGAATCTGGGATAGCATAGCTTCAGACCCCAAAGTGACGCATTTATTGAAGCTTATGGTGAATTCATTGAGAAGGTGCATTCTAAAGATTATCTAGATTAATGTACCGATTTTAATTTAAATTAACTTTTCTTTAAAGCTCTTTTTCGTCTTTTTCTACATTTCTATAAATCACCGCAAAATGTTAACGTGCCCTGTATATCTTCCATTCGCTCTCACTCCATACTTTATCACATTGAAAACTTAACGTACAAACTCTAGCGGCTAGTTTTTCCTCGGTTTCAAATTAACCTTAAATAAATTAAATATATACAACACTGCATAAGTCCTGATAAAGTTCTCTTCAGTGTGAATGGCTCTTGTCTTTAAAGTTAAACGAAGAAATACGACGGTGCAGTTTCTTAGCAGAGTTTAATTCTAACTTTTATAATGAAATTGGAATGTTTTCCTCATCTTAGAAACCGAGAATAGGCTAAATCTGCTTTCGGATAAAATAGGCTGGCAGCAGCGATGTATATAAATAGGAAATTTTTGTGGTCTTATCTGAGTAAGATTTATACACTGCATCGTAGCATTTGCGTTCACGGTAAAAGTTCTCAAGAAATTTCTTCAGAATGGATTTCGGAGGAGTATTTAGAAGAAAATTGGATATACTTTAGATTCTATGGTTTGAATACTTCATGAAGTAATTTTTCACGTAATGGTTTTTTTTATCATGTAAATAAGGTCTTTGCATTTTAATTCGAAGTTTTAAGTTTCTGTAATCTATGGCCAGTTCTTGTTTTCGTATACTGCTTCTTCGCTGCATACTCATATCTATGTTGCAAAATATTCTCCTATGCGTTTTTTTTATCTGCAATGAAGCACATAATTTTAGTTTTATAAGATTTTAAAACTTCGTTTGAACTATCCCATACAAAAGACATTCATTAAGGCTTTGTTATTATACTAAAACTACCCTACCAACTAATTCGTAAACAAAGCCTAAAATTTAAAAGCCCCATGCACAGAACCTACAAACCTCTCTTCATTCCACACGAAGCACATGAACCCCTTTAAAGCTCTTGCATCATACTGTTTTAAATGCCAGGAAAACACTTTCATAAAAAGTTGTCGTGGAAAACAACACTATACAATACACTACTCCTATATTATGTGTGGGTAACTTAATCACCTACTGCAACGCAAACCGTTGAAGGACTGTTTGCAGAGATTAACAACCGACTTGGAGGTCACATTTGAGGCGTTGGGTTTCAAATCCTTAATAATCAGAAAGATTGCCTAAATGGTTAGCGAGATTTACTTAAATAGGCCGAGAGTATCTTTCAAGGTTAGCTAAAGATGGAACAACAAAAATAAAATTTTATTTACAAAGATTAAACTAAGAATAATAAAAGACAAAACGAGATTATTTAAATTGAGATATTCTCTCGGTAATTATTATAGGGAGGGATTCTCAAATGGAATTAATTGATTAATGTAAATAGGCTCAGATCAGAAGAGAGAACTTGAAAAAAAATAGTAATGGAGGGGTGTAGGGGAATCGTCACTTTCCCTTCCCCTCCACCCGTTCACTATTGGTGCAGTCACAAGGCGATTACCGCAAAGACATCCGTCGAAGGCATTAGGGAGTTCAGTGCGTAACCGCAGTGTCGCGCTGCTTGGCGAGCTGAAAGACCTAAAGGGGTAAATGTAAGATCTCCCCCAGGAGAGTGAGATTCAGTTTCACGTCAAATAAGAAATTGGAGACGTGTTTCTCCCAATCTCGAAGGATAACGAGGAGCCGATGTTTGAATTCGTGTGAAAAACCGTTGGACAAAAGAACTCTCCTGGGGCCGTCCTCAAGCCCCTCTCCCCCTTACCACTTCCCCAGTGGGGTGACGAGGTATAAATGAGGAACTCTGAGAAAAATCGAGGTAGTATACGTCAGTCTCTAGGTCACGAAGTCTTCGGATCAAACCGAACTACCGAGACTGGAGAGGTAGTGTACTTGGCTCGCCAGACCAAGAAGTACCTTGCAAGAGAGGCAGGGCTACCTACCTTAAGGGGCTAAGAAGAAGCTCATCCTCGAGCTAAGTCCCTGGTTATCAAAGCAAACGATAAGTTAACTTTGGTAAGTTCAACTTACTCTCGCCAGAGAGACTCCTCATATCCTGGTGCACTTTAAACACCAGAAGTATTCCTCTTCCTTGAGGAATTAGGAAAAGAAGAAAGAAAAGGCTCGCCCCTCTAGCCCGTTATTCGGTGGCTAAGCTGAACTCTTAAGTTAACTTGGTGAGAAACCAAGTTTAAACCTATTCTCGTCAGAGAAATCCCTCTCTGTTATACTCGCCCTTAAAGAAGACTGGAACTAAGAAGAAGCTCATCTTCGAGCTAGTTCCTTGGTTACCAAACCGAACTTTAAGTAACTTATTCTCGCCAGAGAAATCCCCCTCTGTTATCCTTGCCCTTGAAGAAGACCCTCCCCGAGTTCAGTCCTCGTCCATGAGGAAATAAGTAACGAAGGAGGAAAGCTCCTCCTCGAGCTCGTTACTCGGTGGTCACACCGCACTCCAAGTTAACTTGATTTAAGAACCAAGTTCAACTGACTCTCGCCAGAGAGCCTACAACTGCCTAGGTGTTGCATGAAGCACCATATTTGTTCTCGGCCTTGAAGAACGCCTCCCCCCCTCCATCCTCGGAAGAACGTATGAGCCCCTCAGCTGCTACCCTCGCCAAAACGACCCTTTAAACTCCAGATGAGTCCGTAAGCCTAATTCTTATATTATTGTTGTGTGTAAAGAAATTAATTAATTTTTGTGGGTCAAGCTAATTTAATTAATTCTGGTTTATGATAATATTATTGCTGTAGTAATGTTTAGATGTTGTGTATTCTATAGTTAAAGATAAAATATAAGTTTATTTTGGTATTATTTTGCGTTTCTCTCGATATCCTTACGTGTTGCGGAAAGGTTCTGTTCGTTAAGATATTCAGATATCAATATATATTAGACACTCTTAGCACTCTTAGAAAACAACAAAAAGAGGGAGAATTCTACGACATAAATAAAAGTGGTGTCAGGTTTTTAGGGTGTAAATAGAAAGAACCCAACAGTGTCTAATTAAAAAAGAGCTAACATGTAGGGGAATATCAGGAATAAGAGAATAATTGACGAGAGGAAAATTGGTAGAGTTAGGGGTGGTAACAATCTGAAGGTAATTGGTAGATCAAGTGGTAAATTTGTTGTCGGGAGTGGTATTTCAATCAACATAGTAGTGGGATTAAGGGTAAGTTATGCTGAGCACTACCTGGTGAGTGGTGGCATAATTACCTCAGAGTACAGTAAGGAAAATTCAACGGACCAACGCAAAATGGATCCGGTCAAAAGATTCAACCTACAAGCCCAAATTCTGGGATTGGAAGGCACGGATATGGATGCCTACATCCGTGAAGAATTGAGAATACAAAGAGAAAAAGAAGAAGAAATAATAGAGTTTGATAGAAAGATGGGAAATATAAAAAGAGAGGATAAAAGAAAACGGGAAGCAATGGAAATATGGATGAACCGAAAAAGGGAAGAAGCCCGAACACAGCGGAAAATAGAAATAGAGGAAAGAAGATTCTCAAGAGGAAGTAAGACAAACGAAAGAATAAGACAGTTGAAAAGAGAAGCACAAGAATTCGGAATAAGGATAGAAAGAAAATATGAGGAAACGAGAATAAAGATAAAACGAGAAGATTGTGAAAGAAAAATAAAGATAAACCTGGAAGATGAAGAAAGAAGAACACGATGGGAAAATGAAATAGCGAAAGCAGAACAAGAGGCTGAGGAAAGGAGAACGAAGAGGGAAAAAGAACGTGCTCAAGCTGAAATAGAAGAAAGAGAAGAAAAGGAAAGATTGCTGGCACTCGAAAGAGCACCTATCGAGAATCTCATAGAGGCCGAGGAAGTTGCAGCCTGGCCTGGACCTAAGAAAGGACCATCGAGGGAAACCCACCCAAATGGGGTAACGATAGAAGAAGTAGGAAGTAGGGATGAGGTACCAGCATGTGTACCTAAGGAAGAACATACGAGGAGAACCCAGCCAAATGGGGTTATCAGGGAAGAAGAAGAAGGTAGAGTAGAGGTACGAGCAAGTGTACCTGAGGAACTACCTACTAAGATAAGTGAGTCAAATGAGTTGACAAGGAAGAAGGAAAGAGGTGCTATTGCGATACACCCAGGTAAGACTAATCAAATGGTAGACGCGAATGAGTATCCCCTACCCCTAGTAGTCTCCTCCCCGAACGGAACTTTCACAGAGTTACCGCTAAATCGCCAAGTCGTAGTGAGCGCCACGCCCATTAACGACCTCGCAGGGAAAAGTTTTCTCGATCCTCAAAGATCGAACCCAGACACGATCTTCCCGTGTACCTGGTTAAAGGAGAGCTATGGAACCCACACTCCCATCAATTATGCCGCGCTGCAACAGGCCGCTCTAGCCATAATGTTCAATTTAAAGGTAGTCAAGTACCATAATATGGGTAAGTTGAGTAGGTTGAAATACCGCTACCATTTAGTAACATACTGAAGTAGACTCAATAATCCAAACGCCCGACTCAGCGCGGTAAAGTACATATTGGTCTTAGAGAACCATTTTAGTATTAGCTACATCAAATGGGCCCATAAAGTACAGCTGCTCTATAGACGGAGAGGAAATACCATTGCGGGTTATTTCAGAACCTAATGAGCGTGAAACCATGTTTCATTTGTTGTTCGTGTTAATATTTTTTAGTAGGATTTAAGTTGTCGAAAACTTAGAAATGTAAGGAAGTAGCTTGTTTTTTTGTTTTTTTCGGGGATTCGACGAATTAAGGTTTTTTTAATTTTTATGTAAAATTGTATTGCGAGTAGGTCTAGTTCGACACATTGCCTCTGTAAACGCGCGCGAGGGCGCTCATGTGTAAGGAAACTTAATGTAAGAGAGAGCTCAAAGAAATACAACATGGCTAATCTCGAATAGGTTGAGTAAGTTGTTTTGAGTTCTCGGAAGTCCCCTTCGTGTTAAGTTCTTCGATGGGAGGTGTTGTAGAAGAATCGTCACTTTTGATTTCCTTCCCCCGTTCACTCTTGGTGAAGTCACAAGGCGGTTACCGGAAAGACATCCGTCAAAGGCATCGGCGGGTTCAGTGATTAACCGCAGTGTCGTGCCGCTCGGCGAGCTAAAAGACCTAAAAGTCAAAATGTAAGATCTCCCCCAGGAGAGTGAGATTCAGTTTCACGTCAAATAAGAAATTGGAGACGTGTTTCTCTCAATCTCGAAGGCTAACGAGGAGCCAATATTTGACTTCGTGTGAAAAACCGTTGGCAAAAAGAACTCTCCTGGGGCCGTCCTCAAGCCTCTCCCCTTACCAATTCCTCAGTAGGGTGAGGAGATATAAATGAGGAACTCTTGGTGAAGTCACAAGGCGGTTACCGGAAAGACATCCGTCAAAGGCATCGGCGGGTTCAGTGATTAACCGCAGTGTCGTGCCGCTCGGCGAGCTAAAAGACCTAAAAGTCAAAATGTAAGATCTCCCCCAGGAGAGTGAGATTCAGTTTCACGTCAAATAAGAAATTGGAGACGTGTTTCTCTCAATCTCGAAGGCTAACGAGGAGCCAATATTTGACTTCGTGTGAAAAACCGTTGGCAAAAAGAACTCTCCTGGGGCCGTCCTCAAGCCTCTCCCCTTACCAATTCCTCAGTAGGGTGAGGAGATATAAATGAGGAACTCTGAGGAAAATCGATGTAGTATAGTCAGTCTCTAGGTTACGAAGTCTTCGGATCAAACCAAACTACCGAGACTGGAGAGGTAGTGTACTTGGCTCGACAGACCAAGAAGTACCCTGCAAGAAAGGCAGGGCTACCTAACTTAAGGGGCTAAGAAGAAGCTCATCCTCGAGCTAAGTTCCTGGTTATCAAACCAAACGATAAGTTAAATATGGTAAGTTCAACTTACTCTCGCCAGAGAGACTCCTCATATCCTGGTGCACCTTAAACACCAGGGGTATTCCTCGTCCTTGAGCAATTAGAAAAAGAAGAAGGAAAAGGCTCTCCAATCGAGCCCGTTATTCGGTGGCCACACCGAACTCTTAAGTTAACTTGGTGATGAACCAAGTTCAACCTATTCTCGTCAGAGAAATCCCCCACTGTTATACTTGCCCTTGAAGAAGACTGAAACTAAGAAGAAGCTGATCCTCAAGCTAGTTCCTTGGTTACCAAACCGAACTTTAAGTAACTTATTCTCGCCAGAGAAATCCCCCTCCGTTATCCTCGCCCTTCAAGAAGACCCTCCCCTAGTTCAGTCCTCGTCCATGGGGAAATAAGTAACGAAGGAGAAAAGCTCCTCCTCAAGCTCTTTACTCGGTGGTCACACCGCACTCCAAGTTAACTTGATTTAAGAACCAAGTTCGACTCACTTTTGCCAGAGAGACAACGCCTGCCTAAGTGTTGCACAAAGCAGCATATTTGTTCTCGTCCTTGAACCCCTCCCCTCCCCCGGAAGAACGTGTTGACCGCCCAGCTGCTACCCTCGCCAAAACGACCGTGTAATTTCGCCCATCTACATCTGGACAGACGGCACGCGTCGTGAGTCAATAACATTTGCCGAGACCCTTTAAACTCCAGATGAGTCCGTAAGCCTAATTCTTATATTATTGTTGTGTGCAGAGAAATTAAATAATTTTTGTGGTTCAAACTAATTTAATTAATTCTGGTTTATGATAATATTATTGCTATAGTAATGTTTAGATGTTGTGTATCAATGGTTAAAGATAAAATATAAGTTTATTTTGGGATTATTTTGCGTTTCTCTTGATATCCTTACGTGTTTCGAAAAGGCTCAGTTCGTTAAGATATTCAGATATTAATATATTTTAGACACTCTTAGCACTCTTAGAAAAGAACAAAAAGGGGGGGAATTCTACGACAAGGGGGTTTCAGTCTTACGGATCGATGACTTTGAGAAAGGTCCTTTCTGCGAAGATGCGAGTGGGGCACGATCTGAATAAGGCAGGTGGGGCACAATCCGAACCAACCCTCCGATAGGGATAGCCTTAATTTAAAGATGATGTTCGACGGGAAAGGTGTGATTACTCGTAATTCCACTGGAAACGGAAACTTCTTCTTCCTCAAAGGTAATCGATTTGGATTTTCTTCGGTTCGATTAAACGAAGGGAGGCTGTTGCGCAAATTCAAAGGCTTGCGCAAAAGTCTTTTTTGACCTTGGTAGAATTAGGGCTCAAGAAGGTTGCTGTCTGACGAACGCTTATGGGACGAGATAATAAGGACAGCCGTGAGGCGCGGGCTGGACTCGTCGAACTACTGAATACCCCAAGTATCGGTTTGCTCGATTCTGAAAGGAAGGGAGAGTTTGGAGAAATGACTCACATGTTCCAGATATCTTAATCCGGCGGCGGAGTCCATTAATCATTTAGCAGCAAGGGCACGACAGAGCGGCTCTTTCACACCTAGTCACCGCGTGGAGGGGGAAGGCTTGGGACGAATTCGCAGGATTGAGAAATATTTTCTCCCAAGGTGCTTAGGAGTCAAAAATTCGAGAATGTTCGAACAGGAAATGACGTCGTCCATCGTGTGATACCACGGGTTTCCGATAAATGGAGGGGGGGGAGCGTGAAAGGTTGTTCTTTCCCCAAAGAATAATAAATTTTTTAAGACTTTTTGCTCTTGATTAAGAATTTAGTAATGTCTGGCAGTCACTATCTGAGCATTTCATTACTGTAATCACTCAACGTATATCACATATTGATTCAAATGAAAGTGAGGTGAAATGTAAAGGAACGTATGTATATTGTGAAACAGCTAGAGATAATACGCCAGTAACAACCTTTATTTAAAGTTTTTTAATCAGCATTATGTAGGGAAAGAGTAAAAATTGATTGAAGTCAAGAATTTCAACAATGATCAGCTGAGCAAGAAAATGGAGTCATAAAATATGGTTTCTCATTATGGCTACAAAGTCATATTCTCGGGCACACAAACAGATTTATAAATCAAATATCTAAATGGTCAGTCAAGTATATTAGAACACATTGGTTTCGTACAAAGCGTATTTGATTCCTTCTACATCTTAAACGAACTATTCTTCTCGTTTAAAATGATAACAGATTTTTAAGTAGATATGTCTTCGTACCTCGTACCTCTTTCAAACAATGCACGCCATTGGCATGTATATCGTGCAGGAATAATAAGAATTAAGTCCGATGGAGCGATCCTTGAAAGACAACTAACCCCAGGTAAGATCTGCTGGCCTAGGAAGTGACGCATCCGGAAGCTTTGGTTCCTGAGAGGACAATATGCAATGATGATAGGGGACGTGATGTCGCACTACATTATTGAATCATGCCGGTTAATAAAGCCTCAAATGGGAAACTACTTGTGTGTGTAGTATGTGAGTGTATTTTCTAAAGCAGAAAAGAAGATAGTATTGAATTGAATTGAATACAAATAGGTTCACCATCCACTGGGTGGATGTGAATGTGTGAGCTCGAAAAAATATGTAGGTAAATCTGAGATTTTCAAGTCTCAAAGAGTACCTGGTTGTAGACTTTTAACCCAACAGTAAGCAGAGTCAAGCTGAGAAAGAGAGGTGTGGGGGACATAGATAGTTGTTTTTCCACGTACACGGGCCATCCATTTCGACTAAAGAAATTTTAAGGCCACGATTTCCCCTGCAACTGTAAGGAGAACTCCTATTTCCATATTCTTTCCGTCGGCTCCAAATCTACCATTTAAAAATATTCTTCTCCAAATAGGAGACTTTCCAAACTCCCCCACATTCGAAAATAAAAAAAAACCCGACTTGTCAAGAAGCACACCAAATCTGTCCAATCGTTTCGAGTTCCAGTATACTCGGAAAAGACTACAACAAACGACTGCCATTTATTAACTAGTATTCATGGTAATGGCCATCTGCTAAACGATCCTCACTGGAATTCACGGTTATTCCTCATCGTCAATTGACTTAACATCGAAACCTACTTTCGCAATTGTTGGAAAGTTCCAATTACGTTTCCATTAAATTTACAAACTTTAACATACGGAGAAAAGCATATAGGTATATTCAGTGCAATTAAAGCTATTTAATCATTGTAGGAATCCTCACTGAAGTGAATTATTACATAGTTTATATTATTAAATATTTCGCATACTTAATTAATATAGCTCAATTAGTTATTTTCTGTAATAAAGCAAAAAATCCAATATATTTCCTTGCAACGATCGAGAGTAAAATTTATACATTAAACGTCCTTCAAAATTCACCGCGAGCAACCATTACCCTGGTTGGTCTCAGAGGAGAATCAAAGCAAAAGCAAGTAGTTGTTACAACAATTAATGTCACTGAATAAATACACATTTTATGTTACTAAAATATTTCCAATATTTAATTAATATGGATAAATTAGTTATTTTCTTTTTTAAAACACCTGGATGTCTGCCTAGCAGACACCAAATCCATTTTCAGGCACCAGTAGTAGTGAGCCAGAAAGTTGAAATCCCAACGCCCTTGGTAGCGTTCCTCCATCATCTAGATATCTTGTTAAAAGCCCTCACCCTGTTTTTCACTGAAGTCTACACAATTTTCGGGGAAATAGTCCAGGTGGAAACGAAAGAAGAGCATTTTCACTGCCACCGCGCACCAAGTTTGCGGAATTTTCCATTAACTCATCAACCGCTTTCTCATACTGAGAAGAACTTTTGTGGTTGCCAAAGAAGTTTAAAATGACTGACCTAAGGGACAACCAGGCAGATATTTCAGCAGGATTTAGTGCTTCATCAAAAGTTGTGTTCTTGATGAGCTCCATAAAATACACCTGCTTCAGTTTTTCCATGCTGACTCGTGGAAACTTCAGACGGAGAAAACCAAATCCTCTTCTTTCCCTGTCTATGGCCCTGACAAAGTTCTTCATCAAACCGAGTTTGATGTTCTAGGGTGGAAACAATATTTTACTCGGATAAACCAGAGGGTGGAACAGAATGTTGTGTGAACCAGGTGCCAATCATTGTCTTGACGGTCAGTCTTGTCTGGAATAATGCTTGTCATCAGCACTACTGTCTCAGAACGACATAAAGCATGCGTATTTTTTTGTGTACCACCCTTGAAGGCTTATGATGTGTCGAACAACTTTAAGATCTGGTAGTTTTGAGCAGACAACAGATTATCTATGTTTTTTGCGGGTTTCTTCTATTGCCGCTGAGTTTTCGGCAGGGCTAGATGAAAACTTATTTCCGTTAGTAAGAAGAACTGCCTCGAGACTTCTGTTAGATGAGTCAATAATAAGTGTATATTTTAGCAGGTCAGCAATGGTATTACAGTAGACCATTAAAGAGGCTTCAATAAACGTAAAAAATTTCTTAAATTCGTTCTCGTGGTCCCGATACCAATAGAATGTGATTCTTGGTGCCAGCATACATTTCTCTCGAAGACGAGAACCCAAAGGCTGACAAAATTCTTTGGAAGAGTTCCGATTTGTTTTCAGGTCGTTGAGTTTGGCTTGCATAGATTGCGGAAGTTGGTCGTCTTCTTCTGGCGGATATGCATCAAATTTAGCTGTAATGGTAATTGCACTAGCCTCAGTATAATAGCAAGGACTCATGGTAAAATTAGGCTTAAGAATAGGAAGATCAGGGCCATGTGGGACTGGTTTTATAGCAGAAACAACATTGGAGTATTGCACATGGTGATTGTTTCTTGCGATTAAGGCTTTTCAAATTTATCAGTAAGAAATAGCAGTCGATGATATGATCCATAACTTCCCTCCACTCCATTAGGCCCCTAAATGGCATACTCTTCCATTTTTTTTTACTCCAATTTAGTAAATTTTCCACATATCTTTACACCAAATATGTTAAGCAAATAGCTTATCCTGGTCCCCTATTTTGACTAAAATGAAAGCTTGATATGCCTTTTTCACAAAGTCCTTCATTTATGCTTGGCGGTCCTGAAAAAACGACATGTCCGCACATGTAACAAAATCTATTCCGATGATTCTTAAACGTGCAATCCATTTTAATGCAAACTTAGACCTGAAAAGATGAATATAATAGGTTATGTATAGTTACTCATCACTAGATCTGTAAAAACATAGGGCTATTTATGAATATACTCGTACATTTTGATATAGATCATGTATATCTTAAAAACCAGACCTGACCAAAGAAAACTAATTATATTCATAAATTCATGTTGAAATATTAATTCTAAATCAACTAGAAAACTTATGATCTTTAAAAAATATTTTTAAACGCAGGCCAGTTTAATTAACCTGTGATTTATCTCTGCCTAATTCGAAAAAAAATGTTGAGGAATGTATGAAGTCCCAACATATCTTTGAAGTGGTTAGAAAGAGGGAACAGAATGGAGAATAAAATTAGAAAATTTATTGTTGAGATTGCTTGATAGTAATGGAGAAGAAGTAGTTATGAAGCTGAGGTTATTGGAATTATTGTGGAAGTTTAAAGAAGCGATACTGTGCAGTACAGCTGCACGGTGGAGGCGTGCTATAATTGTGAAATAGAAACCAAGACGCTAAATAGAAGAAATACGATGGAGTAACATGTAGTAGAAAGAAAAAAGAAGGCGCATCTTATCACAGCTGAGAATGTCAGAGAAATCAAGCTAAAAGTACATGTACAATAAGGGGAAAATATAATGTAAAAGCGATTGATTAACCTGAGGGGATAAGGAGGAAATGAGAATTTCTTCAGAATATGAATAAGAATCCGTATGAACCATGCAATTATTTTTGAATAAAGGGGAAACGGTGAGAAACCAATAGAGAATAACTATGGAAAGAACGAAGAAGGCGTGAGTAATAAAGAAGAGTTGCAAGATAAAATGTACTTAAAAAAAGGATGTGAGGGTGAAAATGAATAGCTTGGTAGATGTAAAATTGACGTTGTTTCCGTATATGGAGGTGATGCGCACACAAAAGATCGCTAGTGCTGAGAGGTTTGAAAAGTAGAGGGGCATTATAATGGATGAGATATCCGCTGAAATGGTGATTAATGGTGGTGGTGTGTATTTTATGAGATGGATCGGGTGAATATGTTGTATGAAAATGGTATAGAAGTTGAGTGAGGCCTGAAAAAATATTGTGATATTACCCTTGTATAATGTTAAAAGAGGAAACAGCGAAAATGTTTTTTTGTGCTGGTAAAGGGGTGTAGCAAGTATTTGCACTGAGAGAGCCAACTGAGTAAATAGAAAATAAAGATCTTGGATGTATGCTGAGATCATATATGTATATGGAGAATTTATATGTTCCTGTAGAGATGGAAACAGTAGGGTAGATATTAAGAAGGTATAAATTTACTGTTAAACTATGGAGGGGGTTAAGATTATTGAAATAGTAAGATTTTAAAATAATTTGGTCTCTTAAAACGGCCACCGGAAAGGGAAAAACAGCCAAACAAGGAACAATCTTAAGGCTGAGTTAATCAGAAACTAACTAAAAACAAAATCAAAAATACAACAAAAGAACAACACCAAAATATTATCTACAAGGTACTTTTAGGTGTCAGAGGAAAGCCCATTTTCCTCAAGGAACCTATCGTGTAGCTCAAAATATAAATTATAATTAAACGTAAATTGCAACGTAGTCCAGTTTTAAAGGAGCCCCTTTTGAACCCACGAGAGAGGGCGTAGTGACCACTACCTTTTACAATACTGCAATGAGTACAGCTTATGAAGCTCACCAGACGAAGACATTAGCAAAAAACAGTCTTATAGTAGGGAGACCAATTAATCTTTAGAGTTAGGTTCAAGAGATGCCTCAATCAGCTGTTGGTGCCTCCCACTAATGTGTATCATTGAGAAGTGAAGTGAAATAACGTCAAGTGATTGGAGAATAGGCCTACGGCAACTGATGCAGACCATTGGCACGCAGCTTCCTGTTTCCAAGCACGTCTTCAATCTTCATTGCAAGCAAGGTTTTAAGATGACACGATGTAGAATCAAAGGAATATAAACGCAGTATTCCCGATGCTGTAGTGGGGAAAGTGGGGTGGCTTCCTGGCCAGTACCATAGGTGCTATCACCACATAAACACTTGTAAGGACTCAAAATGGTGCCTAAATCTATTTCATTAGTGTCTTTTCCAAACACTTAGCATTAATATGGAAATGATAACTATAAATTTTATCATAATGGAGCACCTTGTCCCGAAGGAAAGGCAATAAACAAGGACTTCGCTGAAAATAACATGGAATTTGGGGGACATTGCGCCGAGAATTCGCCAGTTTTTAACCCATGAAGGATTAAGTGTGTAATAATCAAACTCGCAGGTAATAAACAGAAGCCTCATATTGTGAGCAGATGCAGGTCTTATTGAACAAAATGGAGCAATATCAGTCAAAGATATCCTCACATATTCGGTCTCCAGGTTACCAAAACGAATTAAGCGCCTTTGTATGTTTTCTGAAGATAATACATAATATGATACCAACATTACAGTTCGGGTTTCGTAAGGGGCATGGAACTTGTGATGCAATCTTGTTAATCTCTACAGCTTTGTAAAGTGCTCTTGATGAAAGTGCAGAGGCAAGCATGGTAGATGTAGATTTCAGTGCAGTATTTGATCGTATTAATGATTGATTTCTCATCTACAAGTTAAGATTAGCAAGGATTGGTGGCTCTTTTTTTAATATTTTAATTGAATTCTTGCTTGGCGAAATCAGAAGGTCAGTGTTGATATCCAGTATAATAGTGTTAGAAATGTAATCTCAGGTGTCTCTCAGGGTAGAGCTCTTGGTCCCTTGCTATTTATTAATTATACAAGGGACATGTGTCATGGTTTGGAAAACAAACTGATTGCATATGCTGGTGTACCACAAGGCAGTGTTCTTGGTCCTCTACTGTTTATATTATATACCCATGATATGTGGTTTGGACTGGAAAATAGACTTATAGCCTATGCTGATGATGCTACTCTAATAGCCCCAGTCCCATCTCCTGAGTTGAGAGCATCGGTTGCAGAGTCTTTAAATAGAGATCTGGCTAAGATAAATGTTTGGTGCACTTCATGGGGCATGAAGTTAAATGCAAAGAAAACCCAGAGTATGATTGTTAGCAGATCCAGAACACTAGATCCTCCCCATCCAGATCTTTTAATTAATAACATTCCCATCTCCATATGTGATTCTTTTAAGTTGCTTGGAGTTATGCTTGACTCTAGGTTTACTTTTGAGAATCACATTCGATCTATTTCCTCCTCTATTGCTCAAAAAATTGGCATTTTGAGGAAATCTTACAAAGTATTTGGAGAGCAGACTGTTCTTAAAAATTGTTTTAATGCTTTTATTCTTCCGTGTTTTGAATATTGCGCCCCTGTTTGGAGTTCGGCAGCCAACTCTTATCTTAATTTATTAGATAAAAATTTGAGAGCAATAAAATTTTTAATTCCTGACCTCAAAGTTGATCTGTGGCACAGGCGAGCAATAAGCTCCTTATGCATCTTATATAAAATTTTTAACAATGCAGATCATCCACTGCATCACGATCTGCCCAATTTATATGCCCCTCAACGAGTTACCAGAGGTGTACTAAATGCCAATAGTAGGGCCTTTACGCCTATGAGATTCAACACAACACAGTTTTCAAGAAGTTTCATTCCTAACACAACTAAACTGTGGAATGAACTTCCTAGTGTTGTTGTTGAGTCCTTGGAACTTCAGAAATTTAAAGTGGGTGCTAATACATTTTTAATTAACAGAAACTTATAACTTTAATATTTTATTCATTATCCACACATATATAATATTATAATATTTTTAACATTATAGCATTTAATTTTTTTTTTTTTTTTTTTTAATTTTCTATTTATTTATTATGTTTTTCTTAATCTTTGTTTCGTTTTTTCCATACCAGGTTTCTTTCCCCGCTGGGGCCCTTGGGCTTATAGCTATTTGCTCTTCCAGTTGGGGTTGTGGCTTGGAACTTTAATAATAATAATAATAATGATGCGACTTTTTTGGCTTTTGTTCCTTCTCCCTGCCTGAGGAATGCATTAGCAGATTACATGAATAGAGACCTAGCACGTATCTATGAGTGGTGGAAGCTCTATAACATGTAGCTTAACCCTTCTAAAACTCAAAATATGATAGGTAACTCCAGAATACTTTTGCCTATGCATCCTGATCTACATATTGATGGAGCAGTATTAAATAACAGTGACTATTTTCAAGTTTTTGGCATTACTTTTGATAAGAAATTGACTTTAGAGAGGCACAATACGTAATATTGTCTCCTCTGTTTAACAAAAAGTTTGTATCTTGCGGAGATGCATAGCAATGTTTGGAGACGAAGCTATTATAACTAAGGGTTTTAATTCCTCCCTTTTTTCCCACTTGGACTACTGCCTGAGGGGCAGATTCTCTTCTTAAGCTGTTGGAAAGAGTTATGTCATCGGTAAGTATATTTTACCAAGTATTAATGTTAATTTGCGGCATAGACATAAAATGAGTTCTTCATGCTTTTGCATAAAATGTACTACAGTGATAAGCATCCTTTGCATTTATCCTTACCTGATCTAGCTGTTTTTGCTCTTACTGCAAGGCAGTTAAGTATAGCTAATAGTCTGACATTTTTTAGTATCAAGAATAGTACTTACCAGTTTACGAGGATTTTATTGTGGCTGCAACCTTTATGTCGAATGGTTTGCCTAGTGCTGTTTTGGATTCTATTGATTTCCATACATTTAATAGGGGAGCTAATTAATCTTTATTATCTGCTGACCTCACCTGATTTCTGGTGTTTTTTTCCTCATATTTATTCTTTACTCTTCTTTTGTCTTTATCGTATTTTTATTTGTAGGCTGATCTTCCACTGGAACCCCTTTAACTTTTTCCATTGGAGTGGTCAGCTCAAGATTTACAGAGAAAAAAAAAAAGAAAGTTGGCTGAAGGTCAAATATAAAGAAATAATTACTATCCTGGTTTATCTTTAATATTACTGCCTAAGGTGGGTATAGAGATACAAAGAGAGAAGTGATACAACATTGGGTATAAATTTCTTATTGAGTTGAACGCGCTCAAACCGTGAAATGGTAAAATGTGAAACCTTTATACCACAAAAGGTTGAGGGTGTTGAACGATTCAAACAGGGTCTCCTGGCGATAGTCCTTTAAGAGAGAGCAGTAAGAAACACGTTCTTTATCTTCTTCGCTGAAAAGACCCACACTTGTTTGGCTTTATGACTCTCGTAGACAGACCTCCTAGGGCTGTTTATGGTGGAATGCACCAATGGCACTGTGACCCTTTAGGAATTAGAAAAGTCCCGGGATGGCACGCAAGCTTACTTCTTACCCGAATAATTCTGATAATTAGGAGTTCTCGGGGTCTCGGTTCCACCATCTTATGAGGGGAGGCGAACACTGGTGACTGACCAAAAAGCTTCTCGTTTAGGTTATGTAGCTGCTGTTTCAATAGTTCTGTCCGTCTTATAGCTGCCATTATTCGAAGTATCCACCGTAAGGACACAGCCATCTTTTTGATCATTCCTTGGTTCCATTTAAGCAACACGATGGAGAAGTATGTTCGTCTTGTATGGATCAAAGCAGTCAGGCAGAGGTGGAGTTGACCCTACCCTTGGCTCGTGAAGAGTTTACACCATTAACTTTGCCTAAAACCCAAGTTAGATACCTAAAGAGTTGAAACCCACCGATTATTTTTTGGGGGGGACGCGGAAGTTAGTGTGCTCGTAGGCCTGGAATGGCATTGGCAAAACAGTGCTTTTGTAACTTGAGTGACATAAATTGCCTTCATGTACATTCTTCGAGTGGTCAAAGTTCTTAGGCACTTTGAAGCAATTCTATCGTTGTCTGGAACGCCATAACCAAATTTTCGAACAAATAGTTATTCACTGCTGAAAGGAAACGGTGAAATTCGTCATATTTTATGCAGTTGGCCTTACACAAAAATCTTGGTCCTGTAGGCCATAGGTATTTAACACGGATTTGGAGATAACCCAACTGATCATATTATTCCACCATTTATCCGTGTGGCACAAGTAGTGACAATCAAATCGGCTTCCTAGTATCATCACAAATGTCTTGGCGCGGCACCACGCAAAGGTGAAATCGTTTTTGGAACGCGCAGATGAAACTAAAGGTTTTAAGCGCGGTGACGTTACAGTCTTGGCAATGAGGATAGGGAGAAGGAGAGATGGATGTTACCTCTGGATGAAAAATTCTTCCAAGGAACTGCGTCTTAAAGAACTTGATGGAGTTGGAAAATAAATTTTGTGCAGGATTTTTAGTGTTCTTGAATCTAAGTTTTAGGAACCATTCTATATCCTCCTTACTCACAATTAATTTTCTTTTGCCCAAGTTGGGGGAATTTTCCGCTTGCCTTAGCTTGGAGGAATTGGTCACATAAAGTCATAAAATACGCCGGAGGCAAAGGATATTATTGTAATCCTATTCACCCACACCAAATTTCCGTGGTTTAACAGCGAAACAGCGCTAAGAAGAAATCGAAACGCATGCAAAATGACAACCAACGAGGGAATTACTTTTTGCTTTTCTCGTTAAGCAAACGTATATCTATCCCGGAAACGTCTTCTCGGTCGGTCTTTGCGTGGGTGTATATATTTGCAAGTCGGCGGGGCGCAATTAAACTGCGCCACCAGACTTGGATGGACACCCCTGGTATTCATGGCATATGTCACTCACTCTCAATTCAAACTGACTCAAAACTCCCATATGCTAATTAATCAGATTCAAGTTGCTTTCAATTTTGCAAAAGTGAGAAACTATGTTTTAACTTTGCAAAGCTGTAACCAAGAAATGATAAGATAAAAGAACAAGTAAAATACAAGGAAAAGTTCGAAGGAACCTGTCATTGTTTCTAAGATTTTCATCAGTCTAATAGAAAACAAAGATTAAAACAAAGAATTAATTTCCGATTTTCCAAAATTTTATTTTCTTATCTGATGAGGTGCCATATGTGTTCACGTCCATTTTAAACATATGTTTGTGCACAACATTGACTATCATATTCGATACCAGTTATCCCTTTATGGTCCTACATGCACACGGCCCCTTTCCTCAAATTTTGAATACATTATATGGGCTCCTCATTCAATGAATATTCAAACCAGCGCTGACGTGTGGTACGAGAAAACGAGATGGTTATATGAAAAAGTTCAGTATTATTAAGGCTTTAATTCCTTCGCAAATACATCTGAAATTAAAAATGAAACACTTCAATTAATTCTCTGCGATTTTAAAAAATAGTTGGCTTATTTCCATGTTCTGATTTGCAATTTAAATGCAAATTTCTCATAGAGAACAATGGTATATTTAGCTCAATCCTTATATCTTAAAATCACACCCATACCTTTATAGAGCAATGTTGTGAAACTTGTCATATATTTATTCCATGCGCAGTGCAAGTTAGAGATGAATGGGTTGAAAATTTTTAAATTTTATTCATATATTTCTAACTAAAGTAACATCGATTGGAAAGTGAGGACAAGTTTTGGATAATTGTTGAAAACTGATCCGGCATTTCTATCAGAAGGTAATTGAAAGGACGTAGGCAACTAAATTACTAAATGGATAGATAAACGGATGTTGAGCAAGGCTCCTAAATTTGTCAAGTCCTATAACAAGGGGCTGTCTAACTTAAAGAAGTAGAAACTGTAATTTGTGAAAATTAGTAAAAATATTTTAAAAAATAAAAAACTGAGGATTTATCAAAACCAATTTTTTCACCGATGTTTCCATGAATATTATAAATTTTTTATTCGTTAATTGCCTCTTCTTTCTGTTGTGTGACATACAGTTGCGCACATATTTATTGGTAACACATCTCTATTTTTGTAATTTACGAATTTTTATACTTCACTAGTTCAAAATGTACATATTTATATTATATTTAATTATATTAGCCTAAGAGCAACATATTATAATGTATAAATGATATAAAACAAATTATTAACATCGTACATGGTTTTTATTAGAAGAACACAAGAATCAAAAGTATTGGCAACATTCATAAATATTACATATATATTATTGGCAACTATAAATTAATACTTCGTGTGATAGAACAGTCTGAGGCTGCTTAAATTCAGCCGCTATCACATGTTAGAAACAAACACATGCTACCACGTGCATCTGCGGGAGGAAGCAGGGCTTGTTAATCGCCACCTGAGTCAATATTTAACCAAGGAGGTTATTCCCCCGTTTCGCCTCCATATAGCGATCTCGCCAGATTAAGTTAGGCTTACGGGCAGATAAGGTATTTTCCCAGGCGTGACCGGAGCATTTCATCAAGCTTCCCACTCAATTGTCCCCTACGCCAAGGAGATAACTCCGGGTACTTATACAAGAGCATTTCCCAATAAGATCAGATCAGATCCAGATTATCTTCTCGAGGCATCACGCCGATCCGGTCTCACCTTGTGCACCTCGAGATCCACCATTATTGTCCAGAAGAGGACTTTATCCCTTGAGTGCCAAGGTTCGTGCATTCGAGACGCCAAGTCAATAAGGCCCCCCCCCCTGTTGTTCAGAAAGAGCACAACGTTAGAATAGCCCTTATTCTTTGAGCTTGTTTACAAGAAACGGTTGTCACCCTCCCCCCCCCCCTGTTGTTCAGAAAGAAAACAACGTTAGAACAGCCATTGTTCTTTGAACCCGTTGACAAGAGACGGTTCTCCCCCCTTTGTTGTTCAGAAGAGAACAAGGTTAGAACAGCCATTGTTCTTCAAGTCCGTTCGTCAAGAAACGGTTCTTATTCCCAAGACATCACGTCAGGATAATTTAATTCCCCCTTTTTTAACGTTCTTCAAGAGGACGATTGGTTTCAACGATAACCTCTATTGTTCATCTAGAACATCCCCGATTTGCTGTCACAAAGATTGCTCGCATCGCCGAGTCCCACTTCGCTCTCACTCTTTGAAGACAGTCCTTTTCCTTCGCTAAGGACAACCCCCCGAAAAACCCTTCTGCTGGAAATCACCAGTGGACCGAAGATTCCTTCGAACCGTCTTCCTATGCACAACAACTTTGTAAACACGTATGCTGAGCATTACCTTTAATCATCTAACCTTTTGTCAACGCTACCCTGTGCTTTAAATGGTTTAGCAAACCATCCCCCCCCTCTTTAATTTTTATTTGTTTACCTTTTTAAATCTCTCCAAATCTTAATCCTCGGATTAGTCAGATATTCCCACGACCCTTTCCATTTTCCGTTTATGTAAACATTTTCTTTTTGTGTGTTGTTGATAGTTTACTTAATAAAACTCTATTTTATTCATGATAGCCATATTATTATCCTTGAGCTCAGTTCCACTTCTTAAGCATATAGAAGATAAATAACCTTGGTCAATCAGATTACCACGCACTCGAAATATTAGGATAATTTCCTCAACTAATAGTTATATATGGTATATCATCGAGAGTCTATTCTACGACACTTCGTATAACCTCATTTATCAGCAATCACAGCAATCAGACGCTTCTTTTAGGTATGAACAAGGTTTTTGCAAGTTTTAGAAGGCAATTTAGTCCAATATTCCACTGCAAATGATTTCAACTATGCAATCGTGCCTGGGGACCTTTTATATACACGTGACTTCAATTCGTTCCATAAATTTTCAATTAAATTTAAATCTGGACTTTGAGAAGGCCAATTCATCACTTTTAAGCTGAGATTGCCAAAATATTTCTGCTTTGGTTTGCCGGTGCGCTTGGAATTATTATCCTGTTGGAAGACGAACTCTCTGCCAAGACTAAGCTTGCTCGCCGATTATTTCACATGTTTATCCAAAATTTGCTGATATCCTTCGGAATTCATAGTGCCTTCTATCACAAAAATTGAGCCAGTACCTGCAGCATCAAAGTACCGCGACAACATGATATAACCACCTCTGTGTTTTACAGTTGGTATGATGTTCTTTTCTAGCAGAAATTCTCCAGATTTTCTCTAAATGTAATGGTGGTCGTTTAGGCCAAACAGCTTGAGCTTTTCTCTCGTCTCACCACAATATTTTACTAAGTTCTGCTTCAGTGTCATTAAAATGTTTTCTGGCAAACTCTTAACGTTTCTTTTTGTGAACCGTCTTCAACAATGATTTCCTCTTTGGTACACGACCATCGAGACCATCATGGTTTAGGTAACGTCGAACTGTTGACACTTCCATGATTGTTCCACTGCTAGCCAGATTTGTTTTCAATTTCTCGGAAGTGACCTTTCGATTCTTATTAAAAATTCGATCACAGTAACTCACATCTCTTTTAGTTAATTTTATTGATTACCCTTCCGCAAACGATTAACAGCCCTAAATTTTATAATAATATTCCTTACAGTTAAAATTTGGATATTCAAACTTGCCGAAATTCTTCTATATCCATTTCCTTGGTTGTGCAGCTCAGTAATTCGCTTCTTATATGCTTCTGAGTGTGTGCATGTCTTCAAGATGTATGTGATATAACTGTCTGAGGCCACTTTAATTCAGCCTCTATCACATGTTAACCATGCTTACCCACATGCTTACCCACATGCATCCTGCCTGCGAGAGGAAGCAGAAGCGCGTTATCTCCCATCATAGCCAATGTTTAATCAAGGAGATTTACTTCCCCGTTTAGCATCCATACGTCGATCCCGCCAGATTAAATTAGGCTTATGGGCAGATAAGGTATTTTCCCAGGCACCACCTGGACATTTTCTTGAAGTCCCCGACTCAATTATCCCCTATGCCACGGAGATGGCTCCGGGTATTTATACAATAGCTTTTCCCAATTAAAGGAGATCCAGATTATCTGTGCAAGGCATCAAGCTGATCCGGTCTCCCTTGTGCACCTAGGAACTCTGCCGAGAAACCCCTTATTGTCCAGAAGAGGACATTATCCTTTGAGTGCCAAGGTTTGTGCCTTCGAGACACCAAGTCAACAAGGCCCCCCTGTTGTTCAGAAAGAGAACAACGTTTGAACAGCCATTGTTCTTTGAGCCCCTTATGTCAAGAGACGGTTCTCTCCCCCCACCCTTTGTAGTTCAAAAAGAGAACAACGTTAGAACAGCCATTGTTCTTCAAGCCCGTTCGTCAAGAAACGGTTCTCGTTCCCGAGACATCACGCCAGAATTATTTAATTTCCCCCTTTTAACTTTCTTCAAGAGAACGCTTGGTTTCAACAATAACCTCCATTGTTCATCTAGAACAACTCCGATTTGCTGTCACAAAGATCGCTCGTACTTCAGAGCCCCACTTTCCTCTCACTCCTCGAAAACAGTCATTTCCCCTTGTTAAGGACAACCCCACGAAAAACCTTTCTGCTGGAAATCGCTAGTGGACCAAAGATTCCTTCGCATCGTCTTCCTCTGCACAACAACTTTGTAATTACGTAAGTTAAGCATTACCTATAATCATTTAGCCTTTCCTCCATGCAAGCCTTTGCTTTAAATGGCTTAGCGAACCATTTTCCCCTTTATTTTTTGTTTGTTTACCCTCATAAATCTCCCTAAATCTTAATCCTCAGATTATTCAAATATTCCCACGACCCTTTTTCATTTTTCGTTTATGTAAACATTTTCTTTGTGTGTTGTTCCACTTCTTAAGCATATTAAAGATAAATAAACCTTTCCAGCATCCTTTCCTTCTTTTGGGCTAACCTCGGTCAATCAGATTACCACGCACTCGAAATATTAGAATAATTCCCTTAACGAATAGTTATATATGGTATATCGAGAGCCTATTCTACGACAATGTACCTATTTCCAAATTATTGTAGAAATGATTCTTCAACCGTGTCTAATACCATAATGATCACCCATATAAGTTAACCGTGCAAGTAATCTGCTGTCTTGGATTAGTCTAGCATAGTCTATCAGTCCTTTACGAACATTCACTACTACTAATTTTAATAATTTGATTTGTTTAATCAATATTATTTAAGCGTTACCAATACCTTTGTTTCTTGTGTTCTTCAAATAAACATTATGTGAGAAATAGAACATTAATGAACGAGAGAGATATATACCGACTGAGTTAAGGACTGACAGACAGAGTGTGTGTGTATTGAAGTTGAAGGCAATAGAACTAATAATATTAAAGAACTTTAGAGTATGCTTTTCTTGAATGGCTTTACTGAGATCATATCATTTTGATGTGTCTTTTTCTATCTTGAAGTGATCTTAGCTTTTCATTTTTAATAAATTATTATTTGGAATGTCATTCATTGTGAAGAGGTATCTTGCTAAACTCCAGATTTTGAGTACCAGGATTGGTTATCGTTGGTTTTGACCCTAAAGTTCCCTTTACCCTTATCTTATATTTAGTTTAGCGGTGTGGAGATTTGTATCATTTACCTTAATTACCTAAATTTACATTAATGACTAGAAAGTTTACTTTTTCATTTTTCTGTGATTCTACCTGTCGGAAGCTCTGTTTTACTTCATTTACAAACAACTAAGCTACGCAAATTTATTCAAAGGAATTTGAATATTTAAAAGAGGGAAATCCCATGTATTAAAACAATGCCCTCAAAGTTTAGAGGTGTAGGCTTCGTCCCTCCTCATGTATGGGATAAGTGCTCATAAATTTAATATTTAAGACAAAGAGCAGGTTTCTTGTGAGTTTCTCGGCGACTAGATAAGATTTCTGTTTTATGACTCATCTTTAACTGCCCAAACGAAGAGTCATCAGCCTAAACTTGGAAGTTGTGTGAGTTTTATAGGCAGAAAGAAATGAAAATTTGTATAATGGGGTCGGACGTAATTTTTATTACATTGCAAAAGCTTTATTAGGGAGGAAGAAAGGAAGGGGGAATTTGTTTAAGAAAAAAGGCTAATGTGTCAAATACTCGAGCAATAGGTCTTAAGCTCCTGCCCAACATTGGGTCTTATAATTGTGGCAATTTTAAACTAGATGGTTAAAAAATTGCTAAAATGGAAAGGAAGGAATTCTGGACTTATTAGCGATAGAAATTGGTGTTTAGGTGTAGTACTTACCACGAGGGAACCTAGAGATGCGTATAGAAATTGTTCTCTTCGCAGCTAACAGCTAGAAATTCGTGCACACACAACGAGACGGAAATTAATAATCTTGCATGATTTTATCGACTGATCAGGTTTCAGCGAGTTGTGCGCCATCCTCGTCGGTATGCCCAAAGAAGTTTCCTACTTAGACAACTCAGGCCTTTTCACTTTCCTATCAAACCTCTTTCACAAACCTTATGCTGGTGATGGCAACGATGGTTTTAAGGACACTTTTCTGCATTTACTTCTTTCGCTCATAAGCATTGGCTTTAACAAATCAAAATGCGTCATGGAAGTGAACGGAGGCTTACCATCCAATTCTTTGTGCCGATGGAACGAATATAGGCTACTGATTATTACATAGATTAAGATATGCCGTGTCGAGACAACAGGAGTGTATGATACTGCAAATAGAGGCATTAATTATTAATTTTGTGTCTGCAAGTTGTTAGGACCTTGGCCTGTTATGATGGCGTATAGAAGTATGGATAAGGTGACCAAAACAATTTAGATCATACCATGAATATCCGACAAGTTCCTTTTATCTGAATAAGATTAATCATCTTATTCATAATTAAAACTTTAAACTCGTTTCGTTTCTATAGTTTTCAATATTATTCTTTTCCAAGAAGAAACATTATTGTCATTTAAAACACATTGGAATAAGATATAATCGAAACCACTGTATTTTAATCCTTTTTATCATTGTCTTCACCGGATTAAAATATTTACAGTATTTCATTTAAACTTTTAGTTTCGTTCTCGGGTTCGGATATTGGCTAAACCATAAATCGATATTTTCTCATTTCTAAACCGTCCCCGTTCCTAAAAGCTCAAGTAATCTTCTTCTAATTTGGTCCCTCAGATATATAAGTACCTTCCTGCACTGGCATGATAACTTTTTTTCGAGCCCTGGTATCAAAGAAGCACAAATTTGTTTCCAAACTAAAGAAATAAAATAACTTTGTACTCTAAAACGGGTTGATAAATCAATGTGTGTAAACCTATTCAGTGACGCTCCAAAATTTCTTAACATTTAAATATGCAACCTAAGGCCATTTGAGGACGTTAAATGTGATCTACCAAGCAAGACTCCGTTTAGCGACTGACACTTACAGGACGTCTCTTTTAGAGAGCTTTATTTAGTTGCAGCCGATGTAGAATTCGATTTATATCTTGCATGAGCAGGTTTAGCTTCTTACCCATTCGACAACTGTTCGCAGTTCTTTGACACCTAAACGCGATGACGCCTTATGTCCCCCAGGTGGGCATTCATTGCCCCTACAACCTCCATCTCAAGTGCTAGGAAATTAATGTAAAAGTTTGTGTAACTAAAATCCCAGTCAAACCGAACTTTTTTTTAAACCGCCCCCCTTCAAATGACCATTTTTGGACGTTAGTTACTACTCATCTGCACACAGATCTTCTAAAACACACAGTGTATTGCTCTCAAATTTCTCCAAACACGCAGTTTGTCACACGGGAGCAAGGCCAGACAATAAAGAAAGCTCCACATTTAAATGGGTGTAGATGCCATGCTATTCTACCCCCTACTCCCCTTGTTTGAAGCTTATGTGTTTAACAAAATGCTCCGCCTGTCTTTGGGGCCTAACTGTTGTGCTTAAACCACAGGCCACGAGAGATTGTGCATCGTAACCGGTCGTAGACCCTTTTATAATCCATAAGGATACACAGATTGGGCTAATATGCTTTAGGACTTAGAATCCATGCATCACATGTTTCACAGAATCATAGATTTCATGGATGTTGCGAGTTAAAGTAGGTCGAAATTTACTCATGCTATGTTCCTGGCTATGTAACTGGTTCTAGAAGCGAGCCGCAATAATGATAGAACCAGGCTATCAAAACAGCTTGTAAAACCGGGCTGACAATTAGTTCTTCCCCACTCTTACTGGCAAAGAAGATGGAATCCGGCACTCGGAATTAAAAAGTTCCCCGCCATTTAACTCCGACTCTTCCGGTAGATCTATTTCCATATCTCTCGATGCTATTGAGCATTTTCTGTCCTATCCAAACCAGATGGACTATCAGAATCCATAGAAATAAGATGGAACAGTACCCAAAAACTTTTTGCGAAGACTGATTACTGTAAACTATGTTTTGAATGTCGTATTCTGTAGGAGCTTTCATGCTTTACCTGTTCTGTTACCATTTAGAACATGCTCGCTAGCGCTTGCCTCAGGCTCTGGAATTCCTCTAAACCTTTGTGTTATTTAATTCTTGTTTAACCGCTTGGTTTCCTGATGTAAGGAGGCCTCCCAAAGGATATCTGTACTAAACTCTTAATTGTAAATTTGTAGTTATTTTGTTATTTTTTATATACGATTATATCTTATTTTTTAATTATTTGGGCGATTTTTTTATTCTTTGTTTTTTTGGCCGCCGTTAACTCTTCGGGGACGGTTAGAAGGGTAAATAGGCGTTTTAAAAAATACATCGCTTTATCACAACCAGAATCTCCTTGAGGTAATATTCATTATTTTGCCTTTTCTTCGCTCCTATAATTATTAGGTCGAATATTATTTTATTACCTAACTTTTTACCTAACTAAGCCAGAATAAACATTTAGTCGGAATCTGACCTTCTCTGAGGGTGGGGGAGAGGCTGACAATGTATGAATAAGAGAGACGATAGAGGAAGAATTTAAGCTACGAATTTGTATTAAAAAACACAGAGACAGAGACGATAGAGGAAGAAATTTAAGCTAAACATATGTATAAAAAAAATACATTGGGAGAAACAAACTATGGACTGAATTTATTGATGTAATTTCCTCTTAAAATCCAAAACACACGAGGTGGAAAGTTCATGGGAGCACAAAAATAATAAAAACTAAACTTGAAAACCAAAAATAAAAATTCCCAAACAATCGATGTTTTTTCGACGACTCTTTTCGAAAGATATAAAACCTACACAGGAAAATGCACCTGAATACTTCAAGTACACACACGCACAGGTTTACATAAGAGACCAACCATTAATAGATTTTACTAAATACCGCTGGTTAGCAATTTTCATTGCATAAATTAACCTATTGAATAGCTAAAATGGTTAATAATAATCCCTTTATTGCTATTTGCTGCTTCCCTTAAGAAAATTACTCTTAATTACCTATTTATTAGGCCGTCAATTTAGGGAAAAGAAGGTTGGGAAAATGTTTAAAAAATGGGAAGCTATTTTAGGCAATGAGATCTACTTCTATAATTAATTACATGATTCTTACAAAAAAAAGACTCAAAAGCCTTACAAAAAGGTTACAGAAAGTAGCGAAAGTGGCTGCTACCACACTTTTGATAAACAAAGGAAAAATCTGTATGGCCACCTTTTTTAATATTTACTATTTTTATTCGCATCGCTTTTTGTTTACGTTGCCCCATTATTTGCCAAGATTCTTTCATTGGATTATAGAGGTTTCATTTTCTTATTCACTGCAAGAGGAACACTCCGGTAATAACAAGTAAATATATATTTTAAGTCCCCATTTTCTCTCGTAGTCGCCTAAATATCAAAAGAATATTTTTTCACAGCAAATGTTAGCGATCAAAAAGGACTATGCTCGGATTTGTTAAGCAATTCCTGATATTTATTGCATCGGTTCTGTACAGTTGGATGGATTGACAACAATTCTTTCGTTCTGAAGCAATCTGCTCTTTTAAATATTACTTCTGTATATTCTAAAGAAGCGATGGCCAAACGGTAGCATGACTGCCATATGTGGTTTAAGGTTTGACTACCTCTCTTCTATGACGATTCCGAGCAGCTATAGCCTTCTACCTATTGATTTTTATGTCAACGTATATGTAAGAGAGAAGTGGATGACACATAAAACTCAGTTATTCGTCACTAATATGAATGAAAAAGCAACAAGAGTGTCGAGGGGAGTGATTATTTTATTTTTCCACTTAATCATATTTATTGTTCCTTGCTGAGCCAGGGAAACAAACCACTCAGTGCGTCAATATGTAATCCCCTTTTTAAGAAACTGACTGATTAGATGTCTTAGTTTTTGTTTCCTAAGTGTATTACCTAAGCCTTTGTATGAAAAAGGTTTATTCTAATTCATTGACGAATGTAATTTAAGTAATTTAAGTTTCGTTAACTTAGAATTTCTGATTGGAAACACTGAGTAAATTATCTTGTGTGGAGAACTTCAAGGAGAACATTATTGTTCATTTATTTGGGATTATCAAGTCCGTAAAAATCGAGTTGGGAGTTATTTCCTGTTCTGTGGTCCCGAAGTTAATAAGGAAACAATATAGTGCAAGGCTTTGTAATGGAAGGAATGACCACGTTGCGTTCGCGTCATAGTGCTGATGAATTCGATAACCTCCAAGTTGATATCATTAACGCATATCCTATGGCTATTACAAGAGATTAATTCACCATCAACAACATTAGAAGATAATCAAGTTCATAAACCATTCATTGATGATTTTTGCGGCAAGTTCCCTTGTCTTCGGCTAATGGATATTAATTTAATTTAAACATTTCCCTTAAAATTTTCAGGAGTATCACCTCTTTACTTTCTTCTAAGTTAGTGGAGTCGATTTAATTTTTTCCTTTTCTGCAGCCATTCTTTGTCAGTTATGAAAGTTTCAACAACCCGAGAAAGTTAATTCGACTAGAGAGGACTCTATTTATGCCTGCACAAACAAGTTATCTAGGCATGTTTGTCGTCATATGTGATTTTGTGTTCAAAGAAATTTCTAGTCAGTAACGTGATGCTCATTTCTTTGCTTTAGGATTACATAATTAGATTTAGGTTGACTATCTACTGTGTTCATGTAAACGAGAACGACATTATTTTTTGCAGAATTTATGGATATGTTGTAAACAGAAATTTGGTATACAGAGAATTAATAATACATGTATGCCCCCCTCTTGAGTGGTTATCGCTTACCTCTGGCTTTATTTAAAGGAAGGTTGCTTCAATAAATTAGATATTTCTTCAATTAAGAAAGCCTTTTGATTCATTTGAGGAAACCACTTATATGATTTGAGGTAGTCTCTCTCTTTTTTCGAAGAAGGCTCTTGATTTATTTGAGGAAGGATAAGATTAGTTAGAGGATGCCTCTTGATACGTGTGTGGAGGCCTCTTGCTTCATTTGAGAATCCTCTTGTTAGAATTAAAATAGCCTCTTAGTTACATTGAGGAAGCCTCTTACTTTATTTGAGGAATACTTAGAATTATTTGCAAATGGAATTAATTTATTTGAAGAAGCCTCATCTTTATAAAATGAAGCATGTTGATTCATGTAAAGAAGCAACTTACTTTAGTTTCTGCAAGTCGTAAGCTTCAGTTAAAGAAGCCTCTTACCATTTTGAGGAAGCTCAGACTTTTCTCCTTGCTTAATGTGAAGATGTTTGTTTTGGCTTAAATTTAGTTTAGCCTCTCTATATCCTAGCTTTATTTAATGAGGTTGTTTTGTCCTAGCTTTATTTGAGGAGGCTTATTTTATCCTTACTTTATTTGAGAAGGCTTCTTTCGTCCTTGCTTTATTTAAGAGTTTTGTTTTATCCTTCATTTATTTTTTATATAGTTTCTTTATTTTAAAAGCTTTGTTTTGCTACGGCTTTATTTGATAAGGGTTGTTATTTCCTTGCTATATTGGGGCAAACTTGATTTGTTCCTCCTTTATTTGATAAGGCTTATTAAGTCCTAAGATTCTGTAAAGGCTTATTTTGTCTTGGCTCTATATAGGGATGTCTGTTCAGGAGGTTTATTTTTTTAGAAATGTATTTGAGAATGCGCTTCATTACCTTGCTTTATTTGAAAAGGCTTGTTATATCTTTGTATGATTTAAATAGGCTTATTATGTCCTCGATTTATTTGTGGCACTTGTTTTTCCCATAATTTATTTTATAACTCTTGTTTTATTTTAGTTATGTAGAGGCTTGTTTTCTCTTTGTTTTATTTGAGAATGCTTGTTGGCTCCTTGTTGTATTTGAGTTGTCTTTTATCCTTGATGTATTTGAACAGTCTGGTTTTGCTCGCTTTATTTAAGAAGGCTTTCTTGCTTAGACCAATTTTATTTAAGGAGGCTTGATTGGTATTGGTATATTTAAAGATATTTGTTTTGGCTTGCCTATTTTAGGGAGAAGGCTATGTCCTTCCTTTTTAGAGGAGAATTGGTTGTCCACAATTTATTTGAGAGGGCATTTTATATATTCGCTTTATACGTAAAGGATCTTTTTTGTCCTTGCTCTATTTGATAAGTCTTGTTATGGCCTTGATTTATCTTTGGGCCTTGATTTTCCTAGCTACAATTTTTATAGCTCATCTTGTTCTTTTTAGTGAAGACTTGTTTTGGCTTTTCTTTATTTTAGGAGGCCTTTTGTCCTAAATTCATTTGAACAGGCTTATTTTGGGAGGCATTGTTTAGAAGATTTGTTTTCCTACTTTATTCAAGGACCTTTGTTTTGGCTTAATTTTAATTAGTCAGATATGGAATCGGAGCTTAATTGGAACTTAAGGCTTAAATTTCTTTCTCATTGGTCACTTAAGCTAAAAGTGTGATTGAAATCATGCTTAGCTAAGGCATATAGCAGTCGCCTCGCTTTCTAGCTAATAATGACTCCATCCAGAGAATAAACACACCAGCAGATTTGATTTAAATTCACTCGAGAACGATGGTCCAATCCTCTGAGCTTTATCAAAGGAAGGAAAATCTGAGGCATTAGACCTGAGGGAAATATTGGAGATAGAGTAAAAGAAAGACGAATAAAATGGTCGGAAATTTAAAAAGAACAGCAGAAGTGAAAGGTTCAGGATTTCAGAAATCGACTTTTAAAAACTCATCAATCCTAAGCCTTTAGGCGATAGGAGTTATTATATCTCCTCTAGGATAAAGCTTTTATCTAAAAGATCATTCAAAAGGACGAGGTTGACCTAACTTTGATAGAAATTACCTTCTATTTGTGAGCGAGGGCAAGACTGCAAACTGTCCGTAATCGCTGCCGCATTAGGTTGGATAATGAGAGAATTGTGAGAGATGTGAACTCTCGAATGCTGAGCAAGAAAAGTACTTTCCTCTTTGTAATCCTCCGATTACGTGGATTCTAGACAATTATTCTTATCACAATTTCACTGTATCCTTTGTAATACTATCTTTATGAACGTTCTGACTGGGATCCCATATTGGATTTCTCTTCTATTTTAACAAATAGTTACAAGTAATGATTAAAATTAAGGTCAACCATAGAATCTGCATTGTATAGAAGCATTAAGCAAACTGGAATGTGCAACTCAACCATATTTTGGTTAAAGAAGTTTCACTCCCTGCAAACAGCACCTTTTGCTGAGAGACATCATGCATGCAACCTATAAATATTGACCCATAATTAAAGCTCGGAGATGAATGCCATGAATAATTCTAGATAAAAACAAAGAAAAACAATGTATCCTATGTGTGAGCAAAATGTCGGCCAAAAGTAGATGGCACCAGTACATTGACAAGTTGGATGAGGTATGTAGAGAAGATAAAGCGAAAGTGAATATTATTGGCTTCTGGGAAGTCAACTGAGCCCTGCAAGAGATCATCTCTAAATGGGCAGGCAGCTGGATTATATGGTATGTATATTAGCTGAAATAGGCAGACTGCAAGTGGCTGTTCTATAGTATTGGTAGAGTTGTTGTACTGTATGCTATTTTAGAGTGGAATTTGGTTGCATAATCGATTAATGCTATGATAGAACATTTGTATAAGGGTAAAAGGGAGAAATATGAATGCAAGTACTACGGCGGATAAATCTATTTAGTGATGGTAGCATGTGGTATGTAGAAATTAGCATTATGCATATAAGAAGGAGAACTGATGTGATAATAGGGGGTGGATTTAGAGATGATATGGGATCTATATTTATCAAGTATTTGCACTGAAGTAAATAGCTGAAAAAATCAAGTAATATGAAATGCAAAATGTGTGATAAATTCCTATTTCTGGAGGAAGCATACGAGGGGCGGTCAATAAGTTTTGCAATTGGGATATAAGGAAACGAGATATGAGAAAAGATATTTTATTATTTTTAAATATAACTATCCTCGAATTAAATGGACTTGCGTGACTTGTCTCTGAGGCTTTGAATTCCAGACAATCAGAAAGCTACCGACTGCTGTTTAATCCACTCCTGGACGGCGAGCTGGACATCTTCATCGTCCCCAAACCATCCTCCACGCAGTGCAGCATTGAGCTGGCGGAATAAAAAGAAGACGCTAGGGGCCAGATCTGGACTGTAAGGGGAATGGTTGAGCTCCTCGAATCCGCACTCACGCAGAGGAACTTGTGCAGCTCTGGCCTTGTGGACTTTGACGACGTTCAAGGCGATCATAAGGCGTGAGATTTCATGATGTTTCTAAGACCCAACGGGCAGAGACCTTTGTCATGGACAAATTGTCGTGAATGATATTGATAACACTTCCATGTGATATTCTAAGTTCTCGCTTGATTTCTTTGACCTTCACCCGTCGATTTTCGAGGATCATCCTCTCCACACGGGACATATTGTCCTCGTTGGTCACGTCTGACGGGCGTCCTGCACTGGGGTAATCTTCTAGGGACTCACAAGCATGGCAAAACTCCCTACTCCAGCAAGCAATGGTTGCATAGAAAGAGGCTGTGTCGGTGTACACTGCAACCATGCGTTCATGGATCTCTTTTGCATTCTTGCCTTCCTTGGTAAGAAAATTTATCACTGCGCAGTGCTCAACCTTCTCCATTGTTGAAAAATTGGTGAATGACGATCTGCGATCAGCTACTGCTTCTTAAATAGACGAGGCCGGAGCGTGCGGCTGCGGGTCCTGACTTGTCAGAAATTGTCCTAACAGGTTCTATGAGGTTATGGAGTGACTAGTAACCAATTTGATTGTGTAAAAGTATTTAAGTTCTAAGTGGTGTGTTTGGGTAAATTATGGCCTAAGTGAGTGGTTTAATATTCTTGGGTGATAGGAGAGTAAAACAAAAGTGGCTGTTTTATATATTTATTAATATTACACTGAGATAAACAGAAGTGGAAAAGAGACAAAGTATGTGAGATTGATAAGAAATGGTGAGAGATGAGTTAAATCTTTGATGGTATGAGCTGATGATGGTCTGAGTAGTTGTGCATGAAGAAGGTGTGAAAGCTTGAGCCAATTATTTGTCAGCTTATGTGTGGGGGAGAGCTGAATGGGAATGAAAATATAGTAAAGTAATTGTGTTTGGCTGTGCAGTGGAGTGTGATATTAAACACTGTGGTGTCTCCTTTGAACAATTGCGATGTTTCAAGTGGTGTTGATGAAATATATTGCCACAACAAATTTTGAATGGTAAGAAAGTCATGCGGGTGATCAAAGCTTAAGTGAATACTAAAGGTTTGAGTAATGAATATGCTTGGAAGTTGCATGAGGGTAAATTCGGCCCAAACTTGGTATTTGGGATGAGACTAGGGCAGGGAAGTAAAAGGGAAATATATTGAGTAGTCGGAGTGTAAGTGGACAAAGTAAGTGGAATTGGTTTGTGTCTGACGGTTAGATAGAGTAAGGAACGAGTGTTTGATAGGTATTAATGATGAGAATAATGTTTTGAACGATTTGAGTGAATGTGTTCTCAAATGTTATTTCACAAATATTCAATTATCAGAGTATACAAAGGATTAGAAGAATTTGTAAAAGGTGCGTCTATTGTGGGAAATAGTGTTCTGAGACAGAAATGATCGACTAAGAAGATAGTTTGATCATGTATATTTAAGTCAAAAAAGTACATTTTGTAATTTATTTATTCATACACAAAACTTCTATGTAACATTTGTGTGTCCTTTTCTTACCCGAATGTGGGGATAGAGAATCCCTAAACCGTCTTTCGTCCACGTTATAAGAGGAAACCTAATCCAGAGATGGGTGCGAGTTCAGAAAATTCGTTTCGTATATCCTTTGGTCCTGTTATGGCAATATGAAATTGCAACAATAGAAGATAAAGTAACTGATCTTTTAATCCAATGATTCAGCATCAACGTATAAATCGTAAAAATGTTGGAAGGCGAGGATGAAAGGTTAGTGGGGAAAGGGATTAGAGGTAGCGAACTTCTATGGAATAGAAAGAATAGATGTATTCGTCATATAAGCGTGCGTACACAAAGAAAGTAGATTTACTCGCGTGATCTAATCGCACCAACCAGTGCAAACAAGTAAAAATATAAACAAGTGTACTGATGCAAGGAAGAAGCGAGTTCGAGGGTGTGGAAGCAGGCAGTTTCTTCTGTTCAGGTCGAAATTTGTTTATATGTTTTTATTCTTCGTGCCAGTAGCGCTTACGAGTAACAATTTTAGAATGAAAGGGTAGTGTGAGATAAGGTGGATAGGGTATAATTGGGTAGGACTCGATTTGTCAATGGTAGAGAGGTGTTACTGTGTTATTGAGTAAGCAGTACCAGGGTATTTGAATATGAAAGCTGTAATATACCTGAGTATGGGACTATCAGATCACATTATTGTTAAGTGTAAATTTAACTGCTACCCATGGGAAACCGTGATGATGATAGAGGCAAAGGAGGGAGACTTAGAAACGAATGCTGTTCAATCAGCGAGAGAAGGAAGATGCCTTTATCTCAAATGCTATATTAATAAATACAGACAAAATATGAACAGACCACAAACAATAACTATTCAAAAATATTTAAAACAACAAAAGGGTGGTAAGCTCGGACGCTCTATTACAATAAGGGGGGCCGATCCCTACTGTGTATAACGTCGCCTACTCCAGAAACCGTATCATAGCTCAGAGAGGAATGACCGACTCCGTAACGAAGACAAGGAGGTAAGTTAGCCACCACGTTAGTCTCAGTAACGGGACAGCAAGCTTGAGCGAAATATCCCCAGGCTGGGGCATTGAATAAGAAAGTGGCGAACAACCTAGGAGAACAATCAGCCCTGGAAGAAGGCCTTGAGGCTCAACTAACGACAAATGTATGAAAATGTGAATATGTGTAAATGGAGGTGGTTTGTGGAAGGGCGTTTCTAGGGATGCAGCCTTACTGGACAAGAGGCTCCACCACTGTGCACTAACGCTATAAAAGTGAAATGAGGGCAGAATTATTAGTATACGCTAACTGCCATAGTTAAAGCATTATAGTTGAAGTTGTACTTTTTATGATTTTATTTATTTTCTAAATTTAAATTCTACATATATCAGTATTTTAGAGGAACTAGCGTGAGAGGCCAAGGAGTGAGGAAAGGTTGTTTTTTTTATGGATACTTTGTAAGAAAGAAGATAAGTATGTGGATGCGGGAAAGCTTCTACAGGTCATAACTTTTTTCAAGATGCTCCAATTTCTTTAGTTCGTCGAGGTTTATTTTATCTTTTCTAATGTATATAATAATTTAAATATTTACGGTTGAAATTGTTACAACCTTATCATGGGTTATTTATTATCTTCCTCTTGAATACATAAAGTATTGAATTGGCTCCCTAAGCATATTTAGTTGATGCGGTATCAATTTTGGGGGTGACATGCCTACTTCTTTTGCTATTACCCGTTCTTTTCGCTTCTAACTTACTCCAACTTGGATACTCCCCCGTGAATGCAATGTCCCATTGGGTACGAGCCAGTTTACTTTAGCTTCTCAATAAATGTCAGCTTAGCTCTTTATTTTTTTCTTTTTATCTTCAAAATGTTGCATTATGCTACAATAATTAACTTATTATCCAAGCCGTTTGATGTCTACTATTTGTTCTTCATCTTGCTCACGCAAACTCGCATTCTTACTCTTTGTATATACATCAAACTTTGTTTTCTTAAACAAAGTAACAAAATTATTAAAAAGTCGCTGCTCATTTTTCTTGCAATTTTGAAGAAATAAGCGAAAATGAAACATACGATGGTTTATTTCTTATATCGAGTTTTAATAGAAATGAGTAACTTGGTAAGGATTTTACCAACGAAAAGCATTCATTTCGACGCCTTTAAATTCTCAGTTGGAATCAAGAGTTTAAATTGAGACGTGAAACTTAGATGTGCACAGAATAAGGCTATCTCTGGTAAAACGACTTAGAACAATCAAAGTAAATCACCTTAGTTGTAATTGGAAGCACTATTTTTACTAGGTCGTAACTCAAAGTCTGGATAAGTTGTTGATTGGGGAAAATCGTGAGTTGGCAATAACGAGATTATCAGAAAATTATTATATGAAATTTTTTTTTTAAAGTATTGGAGTTCTTCTAAATTTCATGTGTTTAATGACAACGTATTAATGCTTATGAAATTTAACTCTAGCAGTAGATAGGCCTTTTATTAAGCTAATATCCTAGGGAAGAATATAAAAACTGGCGTTAGGGTGCCGCATCAGCCAAGTAAATGACAACTTATGCAACCGGTTGTGTTTTACTTTAACTACACCTAATCAAAATGTCCCTAAGGCATTTCTGGTCAAAACTTTATGGGAAAGGAAACTTTGGAAATAAAACCCCATTCTTCCTATAAGACTTGGTCTTCAAAGGCTATTCTTTAGATTGGGTGGGCTATGAAAGACGTTATATTTTAACAGCTTTTAAATAACTAGCAAACTACTGTATACACACACGAACCATAACTGCAACGTTTAAATGAAATTTGTCAACAAAAACGCCTTTCATTGAATCCCAAGGATGACCCTCCTCCTTCAAGACAATACATGCCGATACGGGCAAAGTTTGACCAAACGAAAAAAGGAATGCGGAAGTATAGAGTAGAAAAAAATATTAAATTATATATTTCATAAAATCCGAAATAATTCTTTAAAGAAGGTAGCTACTGCTTAGTTAATCGATAAAACTACTTCGCTGAAAAGATGTAATGTATTTTAAGGACAATAAAAATATTTGATTCCATTTTAAAAGAGTATTAAGTTCCTAAGAACTTAATATCAACGTTTTATACAATATTTTGTTTTTTATAGTGATGCTGTTGTTGTGAAATTTTTTGACTCGTGGTTTGATTTAGGAAATGTGTGAAAATTCAATTCATAATCCCATCATACAAAGAGTTTGGCCTTCGTTCCAATAAGGGCAAGGTTCTTCAGAGTTTGTTTTCCTTTTAGTTTCAGGTCACAAGAGTTATTCGACTTTGGTTAATCAAACTATCTTTATCCAATTTAAATTTCCACTAAATTTAAATATTAGAGAGCTATTAACTTTTTTCAAAACATTCTCACTCTAAAATTCTCTCGGTTTCCGGATTAAAAATAAAATTTTTATGGTAAGGAGATTAAATGTTACCATTAATTAGATTCAGCTTTCACTCTCGTTTTTATAAATATAGTCAAGTTTAAAAAGATCTTAAATGATATATAGAAAGTTGCCAAAAAAGAGCTTAAAATAGGGGTTTGTCTGTGGGTAAAACAAATATGCAAAGTTACTCGATCATGCATTTCTTCTTGGCTCTTAGGTGTGGCTCACCTCGCCCAGAGTCCCAGGAGTGTAATCAACAATTTAAATAACTATATTAGTTGGGGAAATCCACGTGGAATTTTTTTCTAGCACGAAAGGGAAGTCCATGTGCTGGAAAAGATTATACAATTGAGTTAGGCTTAAATTGGTAAGCTTCTCCCCCCCCCCATCCACAAGCGGTAGCCTCGAACCGCATTCACCACGGACCACCTTTACGAGGGTTAGAATCGCCTCGGCGTGAAGATTCGAGGCTATTCGAGAGTAGAACTGTTTCCCCCTCCCCGCGGGGGAAGCCTCGGATATATATATGGCTCGTTTTCCATGTGGGAGACACAGAGTTCAGGAGTCTCGCCCGGGCCAAAGAAGATTCCCCTAGTTCCAAGACAGATGCTAACAACAAAGCAAAGTCTGAACTTTTTGTGTGTTGGAATTAGCCTCAGCAAGTGAGGTAATTCCATTTGACGATCGACACAGAGCGATTTTTCCGACTCCACTCATCAACTCGTGTCGAAGCCCTCCACGTTCGCCCCTTGTTTTCGGGTGGCAAAAATACTCTCCCCTGGGCCGGACGTTACCGCCCCCCCCCCCTCCCGTTTGGAGAACCGTCATCACGTAAACTTCCCGCTCTGAAGCTCTAAGCGCCTCGCCTCACGTTTATTGCTTGCAGAAGACATCCGTGAAGCCTTATCCTGACGTCTCACCCAGAATCCTCCGTAAGCCAACCCCTCTCCCCCTTCAGCAACCCAATTGAGTTAATCCTTCCCATTTGAAAAGTCTCCTTCTGTAATACATTAATTTTTAACGTTAGAGTCGGATGCATAACTCTGCAATCCCCCCCCCCTCATTTACCGATGTAATTTTGCCCATTAATTCTCGTATTTTTAGGTAAATAAAATTATATTTTTGTACATGCCTCTTTAAATAACCTTAAGCTTTGCCATTGCGAAAATTTTACCTGACCTCGTTGCACTCTTTCCCGCTGTTCCGCGCGTCAAAAATTTGGGCGTTTCGTCTCTGGTCGGTTCGCTTTTAAGTTATTGGTCCCTCCCCCATAGATATAATATGGTATTGATATAATGTAATGTGATACCACCACATATATACATAGTTTTTAGAAGTCAGTCCACCTCCCCAAAAATATATTATTCCAAAACCCGACGTGCTGGAACTGGGTGTTGGCACTAAAATCAACGGAAGAATAACCTTGCTAATCTCGATAGGAAAATAGTTACTGGGTCTTAATTGTCCCATGACTTTGGCATTTAACCAAAATATGGCGCACAGTTATGGTACCAACGAGTTCTCGGAGAATGGTTCACGCAAATGTTCAATCCAATGGCGGTGTGTTTCGTGAGTCTGGCCGATTCCGTAGCAACAGAAAATTACTTTATACCAGATGCGGGTCCATGGGTGAAGCCAGCTCAAATTTAAGATCGGTTTATCTTTATATTTCTTTTTTAATCCATACTTGTATTCTCCTATTCAGAGTTATGTAATAATACCGAATATATATTAAAAAATTTTCTTAAACTGTTGCATTCAAATATACCTTTATGATACATGTCTAAAATATGTACAGGTGAGTCTCAAAAAATAATTATTAAATTCAGTATTATAACTTAGCTGACGTCCATAAACTACACTTCCTTATTTTCTGATGTGTAGGCAAAATTAGAATTCGATAGAATTAGCGCTCACTCAGGTGTAATATACAGTTGTTTTTTAACATTGCTGTGTAAGATAGGTATTATTAATTCTAAATATCCTTTCCTCAGACTCTTCAGAGTGGAGAATTACGGTCAGTCGCTCTCCAAATTTTTACCCTGGATCCACCATTGCTTGATACTACATATTGAGGCATTTGGGAATAGGTACACGAAAAAGTTGATTTTTCACCACTCTTGCTTCTTTATTCTTATGCAGCTAGCTGTGATATCTTGACTTTTGTATTGTACTGAGATAGGAAAGAATCAAAGCTCTGCTCCAAGTCTGCTCCTCTTGTACTACTTGCATGCTTAGAGCCTTATCACTCTACGCGGAAGCAACAATCTCATAAAAACTCAAACAAATGAAATTGTGAAGCATCTCATGGGCTCCATAGAGTGTAGGGACTCCAAGATACCGTATTGCCCTGTAAAATCATTGTTCTTATTAAAATTAAAAAATAAATACTTCGGGGAATGCTGGCTGAGAAGAAAACCTCCCCATATAGAACTCTGCAGCCAAAACAGAGCATTTTGTGTTAAGTCAAACTTAAGGAAGCCGCATTGTGCACGAATTAAGTGACATCAACTTGCAGAAAATAAGTTAACCTAACATTTACTACTTTTTCATTAACTTGAACACGCAAAAAGTTCGATAAATTAACTTAATAAGAACTGAGAGGGTTGTTACTACACCTGATTGTGAATCAAAGAGTAACAACTAAACTAGCTTACCTCAGTCACACCACGGACATACTTTTGCTTAGCGAAAATATGTGACGATTTGGAGGACATAAAAAATCGTTTTGAAGCGCTGATACTTAAAAACAAGCCATGACACTGGAAATGATGTAAACCAACATTACCAGCATGATAATGGCAGATATTGTTCAAGAAATGAGTCCAGAATTGATATAAAAGATAATGATATGAAAGACAGGAAAAATTGCCTCAAAGTTAAAATATACGGTTAAAAGATTTCATTTCGAACTTTCTGCATCTAATTATTGGGGCACGGATCTTTGATCTTTAAGAGAAATAATCCAAACAAATTGCATCAAAAGCAAACTATAAAAAACGAGAACCTCATGCTATTTTTGAGTGATAGTCCGTGTTTAGATTACACGACTCTTCAAAATTATCAAAACGAGGCCCAACAATAACGCAATTGATTTTTAAATTGGGCTCAATTTATCCTGCAAAGTATCTTGTTTTTTTCATAGTTTATGTATGTATTAGGCATCAGGTCTCATTTAAGAGCAATGGAGATTACACTGGGAAACAATGTATTTGGTGAATTGACAAAAGTGCATTTTCCTACCTAATTCGAGCATACTGAATTCAAATCGGAAATCAGATTCTCTCTAAATGCTACAGATTTTTGGTAATATCAATAACTATTATTATACAATAATTTTCATTTTATCACGCCTATCATTATGTCCTGAAGTAATTTTAAATCATCCTTTCGAGTTATTTATAGAAAAGTAGGTTTTTTTGCACAAACATTTTATTGCATATGAGAAGAAACTTAAAATACAGATTAGGATTACAAATACTGAAGTCAAATAGATGCTAATTTATTAATGATCGTACATCTGGATGGAGTACCTTTTCTTGAATTCAATTGGCCAAAAATTTGCGTTTGTAACTCTTTCTCTTGTATGGAAGCGTTCCCCTTGTTTGTCGTTCACGGCTCCCAGATTCCTGTCGGTCGAGGTGACTATTTAGGAAATGCAGCTTCACACTCACGTTGCATCCCAGATCACGATATGCTAAAAGCATATTAGTAAACAGAACCTCGTAGTTATGTTGTTTTTTGTTTCACAAGAAGTTACGAACAACGGCAGAAAATGAAAACCAGGCTGCCTTCTCTTTTTCTTTCATGGTGTTTACGAATCTAGAATCACTCAGAAGTCTTCGGATTTGGAGACCATAAAATACTTTAGCTTTTATTTTTTCATATGACAAAGCAGAAAACGCCTATACTAGGTACTGAAAACAATCATTGTCAGTGCTCAACGCGTTGACATACTGCTTCATCAACCCCAGTTCTTTTTGGGACTAGTATTTGTCACGGGCTTGACTGTCACACCTACAGATAAAGCATGAAAATTTTTTATAACCCTACTTTTCGCCAAGGAGGAAGTTTACCATCTAAGTCTACACATATAATCCAAATGTGTTCATGGTACTTAAGTAAATCCATGACCAATCTTTTGTCATCGTGAGTTTCTCGCAGATGGACAGAGTGCCTAAGAGGACCTGCACCAATTTCATTGCTATGATGCAAAAAGACAAACAGTCTCTACTGAGCAGGAATAGAGGTGCCAAGTCCCAACTAGGTAAACAGACCAGGAACATCGAGGCAGCCTACAAATTGTTTGTCCTCAGAGAAATACTTAACAAATGTACACTCCCTTGTTCGGCAATATGATACCTGTACCAACCTGTCAAGCATATGTCTTTCACTCAACCTGAAGGCTAAATATTCGGCAGCTTTCTTGGAGAGCATCAAATCACGAATCGTGTCATTCAAATCCTCTTGATGATGAATCTGCAAACTCTTAATCCATTCCGTGGACGTCCATATCAGGTAAATAATTTTTATCATAGAAGCTTACATATCCAATTGTAGGGAAATCGTCACTCCCCCCACCCTCCCCCGTTCACTCGTGATGCAGTCCCAAGGCGGTTACCGCAAAGACATCAGGCCCAGGCATCGGCAAGTCAAAAGCGTAACCGCAGCGTGGCACAACTCAGTGCCATGAAAGACCCTAAAGGTCAAAATGTAAGATCTCCCCCAGGAGAGTGAGATCCAGTTTCACGTCAAATAAGAAATTGGAGACGTGTTTCTCCTAATCTCTAAGGCTAACAAGGAGCCGATGTTTGACTTCGTGTAAAAAACTGTTGGCCAAAAGAGCTCTCCTAGGGCCGTCCTCAAGCCTCTCCCCGCCTTTAACACTCCCACAGTGACGTGTGAGGAATAAATGAGGAACTCTGAGGAAAATCGTGGTAGTATACGTCAGTCTCTAGGTTACGAAGTCTTCGGATCAAACTGAACTACAGAGACTAGAGAGGTAGTGTACTTGGCTTGCCAGACCAAGAAGTACCCTGCAAGAGAGGCAGGGTTACCTACCTTAAGGGGCTAAGAAGAAGCTCATCCTCGAGCTAAGTCCCTGGTTATCAAATCAAACGATAAGTTAACTTTGGTAAGTTCAACTTACTAGCGCCAGAGAGACTCCTCATATCCTGGTGCACCTTAAACACCAGAGGTATTCCTCGTCCTTGAGGAATTAAGAAAAGAAGAAGGAAAAGGCTCCCCCCTCGAGCCCGTTACTCGGTGGCCACACCGAACTCTTAGTTATCTTGGTGAAGAACCAAGTTCAACTTGTTCTCGTCAGAGAATTCCCCCTCCGTTATACTCGCCCTTGAAGAAGACTAAACTAAGAAGAAGCTCATCCTCGAGCTAGTTCCTTGGTTACCAAACCGAACTTTAAGTAACTTATTCTCGTCAGAGAAACCCCGTCTCATCGATCTTCGCCCTTGAAGAAGACCCTCCCCGAGTTTAGTCCTCGTCCATAAGGAAATAAGTAACAAAGGAGAAAAGCTCCTCCTCGAGCTCGTTACTCGGTGGTCAAACTGCACTCCAAGTTAACTTGATTCAAGAAAGAAGTTTGACTCACTTTCGCCAGAGATCTCATGACTGCCTAGGTGTTGCATAAAGCACCGTATCTGTTCTCGTCGTTAAAGAACCCCCCCACCCCCTCGGATGAACGTGTGGACCCCCCGACTCCACCCGCGCTAAAACAACCGTGTGGTGCCGCCCAGCTACATCTGGCAAGTCGGCACGCGTCGTGAGTCAATAACATTTCTGAGGCCCTTTAAACTCCAGATGAGTCCGTAAGCCTAATTCTTATATTATTGTTGTGTGTGGAGAAATTAACCAATTTTTGTAGGTAAACTAATTTAATTAATTCTTGTTTATGATAATATTGAGAGTATGGCTGTAGTAAATGTTTAGACGTTGTGTAGTCAATTAATGAAGTTAAAATATAAGTTTATTTTGGGAGTATTCTGCCTTTTTCTTATATATCCTTACGTGTTTTGGAACGGTTCTGTTCGTTAAGATATTCAGATATCTATATATATATTAGACACTCTTAGCACTCTTAGAATAGAACAAAAAGGGGAGGAATTCTACGACATAAATAAAAGTGGTGTCAGTTGTAGGGTTGTTTTTAAAAAGAACCCAGCAGTGTCTAATTAAGGAAAGAGCCAAGACGTAAAGGAATATCAGGAATGAGAGAATAATTAACGAGAGGAAAATCAATAGAGTTAAGGGTGGTAACAATCTGAAGGGTAATTGGTAGTTCAAGTGGTAAATTTGTTGTCCGGAGTGGTATTTCAATCAGCATAGTAGTGGGATTAAGGGTAAGTTATGCTGAACGCAACCTGGTGAGTGGTAGCATAATTACCTGAGAGTACAGTAAGGAAAATTCGACGGACCAACACAAAATGGATCCTGTCAAAAGATTTTACCTACAAGCCCAAATTATGGGATTTAAAGGCAAGGATATGGATGCCTACATCCTTGAAGAATTGAGAATACAAAGAGAAGAAGAAGAAGAAATAACAGAGTTTGATAAAAAGAGGAAAAATATAAAAAGAGAGGATAAAAGAAAACAGGAATCAATGGAAATATGGATGAACCGGAAAAGTGAAGAATCCCAAATACAGCGGAAAATAGAAATTTAGGAAAGAAGATTCTCAAGCGGTAGTACGACAAACGAACGGATACGACAGTTGAAAAGAGAAGCAAAAGAATTTCGGAATAAGGATAGAAAGGGAATATAAGGAAATAAGAATAAAGATAAAACGAGAAGATGATGAAAGAAAAATAAAGATAAACCTGGAAGATGTTGAAAGAAGAACCCGACGGGAAAATGAAATAGCGAAAGCAGAAATAGAGGCGGAGGAAATGAGAATGAAGAGGGAAAAAGAACGTGCTTAAGCTGAAAGAGAAGAGAGAGAAGAGAAGGATAGATTGCTCGCACTCAAAAGAGCACCTATCGAGAATCTCATAGAGGTCGAGGAAGTTGTAGCCCGGCCTGGACCTAAGAAAGGACCAACGAGGAGAACCCAGCCAAATAAGGTTATCAGGGAAGAAGTAGAAGGTAGAGTAGAGGTACGAGTAGGTGTACCTGAGGAACTACCTACTAAGAGAAGTAAGTCAAATGAGTTGACAAGGAAGGAGGGAAGAGATGCTATTGCGATACACCAAGGTAAGACATATCTATTGGTAGAAGCGTATGAGTATCCCCTACCCATAGTAGTATCCTTCCTGAACGGAACGTCCACGGAATTACCACTGATCCGCCAAGTCGTAGTGAGCGCCACGCCCATTAACGACCTCGCAGGGAAAAGTTTTCTCGATCCTCAAAGATCGAACCCAGACACGATCTTCCAGTGTACCTGGTTAAAGGAGAGGGATGGAACCCACGCTCCCATCAATTATGCCCCGCTGCAACAGGCCGCTCTAGCCATAATGTTCAATTCAAGGGTAGTCAAGTACCATAAGAAGGGTAATTCGAAAAGTTTGAAATACCGCTACCATTTAGTAACATACTGGGGTAGACCCAACTACCCGAACGGCACACTCAGGCGCGGTAAAGTATTGGTATTAGAGCACCAATTTAGGATAAGCTACATCGAAGGAGCCGATAAAGTACAGCTGCTCTATAGGCGGAGACGAAATACCATTGAGGGTTATTTCAGTACCTAATGAGCGTGAAACCGTGTTTTCATTTGTTGTTCGTGTTAATATTTATCGGTAGGATTTAAGTTCTCAAAAACTTAGAAATGTAAGGAAGTAGCTTGTTTTGCTGTCTTTTTGCGGGTAATCGACGAATTAAGGTTTTTCAATTATTATGTAAAATTGTATTGCGAATAGGTCTAGTTCAAATCATTTCCCGTGTAAAGGTGCGCAAGGGCGCTCATGTGTAAGGAAACTTAATATAAGAGAGGGCTTAAAGAAATAAAACTTTGCTAATCTCAACCAGGTTGAGTAAGTTGTTTTGAGTTCCTGGGAGTCCCCCCCCAAATAAGTTTTTTGATGGGAGGTGTTGTAGGGGAATCGTCACCCTCCCCTCCTCCGTTCACTCGTAATGCAGTTTCAAGGCGGTTACCGCAAAGACATCTGGCCAAGGCATCGGCAAGTCAGAAGCGTAACCGCAGCGTGGCACAACTCAGTGCCATGAAAGACCCTAAAAGGTCAAAATGTAAGATCTCCCCCAGGAGAGTAAGATACAGTTTCACGTCAAATAAGAAATTGGAGACGTGTTTCTCCCAATCTCGAAGGATAACGAGGAGCCGATGTTTGACTTCGTGGGAAAAACCATTTGGAAAAAGAACTCTCCTGGGGCCGTCCTCAAGCCTCTCCCCCCCCCCTCCCTTACCACTTCCTCAGTGGGGTGCGAGGTATGAATGAGGAACTCTGAGGAAAATCGTGGTAGTATACGTCAGTCTCTAGGTTACGAAGTCTTCGGATCAAACCGAACTACCGAGACTAGAGAGGTAGTGTACTTGGCTTGCCAGACCAAGAAGTACCCTGCAAGAGAGGCAGGGCTACCTACCTCAAGGGGCTAAGAAGAAGCTCATCTTTGAGCTAAGTTTCTGGTTATCAACCAAAACAAAAAGTTAACTTTGGTAAGTGTAACTTACTCTCGCTAGAAAGACTCCTCATATCCTGGTGCACCTTAAACACCAGGGGTATTCCTTTTCCTTGAAGAATTAAGAAAAGAAGAAGGAAAAGGCTCCCCCCTCGAGCCCGTTACTCGGTGGCCATACCGAACTCTTAAGTTAATTTGGTGAGGAACCAAGTTCAACTTGTTCTCGTCAGAGAAATCCCCCTCCGTTATACTCGCCCTTGAAGAAGACTGGAACTAAGAAGAAGCTCATCCTCGAGCTAGTTCCTTGGTTACCAAACCGAACTTTAAGTAACTTATTCTCGTCAGAAAAACCCCGTCTTATCGATCCTCACCCTTGAAGAAGACCCTCCCCGAGTTCAGTCCTCGTCCATAAGGAAATACGTAACGAAGGAGAAAAGCTCCTCCTTGAGCTTGTTACTCGGTGGTCACACCGCACTCCAAGTTAACTTGATTTAAGAACCAAGTTCGACTTACTCTCGCCAGAAAGACCACGACTGCCTAGGTGTTGCATAAAGCACCGTATTTGTTCTTGTCCTTAAAGACCCCCCCCCCCTCGGAAGAACGTGTGGAGCCCCCAGCTGCCACCCACGCCAAAAACAACCGTGTGATTTTGCAAGCTACATCTGGCAAGTCAGCACGCATCGTGAGTCAATAACATTTCTGAGGCCCTTTAACCTCCAAATGAGTCCGTAAGCCTAATTCTTATATTATTGTTTTGTGTGGTGAAATTAACCAATTTTTGTGGGTAAACTAATTTAATTAATTCTTGTTTATGATAATATTGGGAGTATTGCTGTAGTAATTGTTTAGACGTTGTGTAGTCAATTAATAAAGTTAAAATATAAGTTTATTTTGGGAGTATTTTGCGTTTTTCTTATATATCCTTACGTGTTTCGGAACGGCTCTGTTCTTTAAGATATTCAGATATCTATAAATATTAGACACTCTTGGCACTCTTAGAATAGAACAAAAAAAGGGGGGGGGAATTCTACGAAACCACTGAAAATCGGAACTGGTAAAGACTTAGAATGAGGTACTGGCCGGATCGCCGAGGGAATTTTGGGGTAGTCGATCTTGTGCCAATTTTTCTTGCCAATCCATTTAGTATTCTCCAAACAGAAATAACAGTCCGATAAAAGGACCTTTGGCTCTCGCCAAACCATGGGGATTCCAAAAGGAAGACCATTTCTCTTTCTTTTCATCCATTTACGAAGATGTTCCACAAAACTATAGCAAACAGCATGTGGGGCCCACTTGTTATCTTGATCGCTAAGAGGAAAATCAATATATGCCCCATAAGTTTCGATCGCCAAGTTAGATATTTTGCTCCTTTGACGAACTAGCATGTAACAGCCACATATGTAGCAGAAAGTGTCTGGATCATTAACGCATTCCCTCTTGATGAAGAAATCATTCTAACATAGACCTGAAAATAGAAACAAAAATATCAATCTTTTGCACAATAACACTTATTACTATCTTACTACTATGAACTGTAAAGGATTAGCTTTCTACAAGCACCCTCTCTATCCGCTCTGAGGGCATTTTTCGGGGAAACGAGAAAATAGAAATTATAGAATATCTAGAGAATTTAGGTAAAAATCGATTATATATTTGAAATCAGCATGAAAAAACGAATAGAAATTGGCAGAGAAATCTATGTGAGCAGAAAATGTGATTAAAATTGTTCCGCTGTGTGATCCAACCCTTCATCCTGTGTTTCGATATAGGAAAATTTATCAGAATGATTGAGGAACCAACTAATTTTGTAAAGGTTCAGGAAAATCGAACGTTTTCTTGGTCCATAATGCTACAATTTGCGCGAACTTTACGCTCAGATAATTCCTCTAGCCTCTTAGTTAAACTACTCGAGCTATCTACAGTGGATGGCCTAATAAATGGAAACCCTATTTTAATTACTAATTATTTATTTTAATTTGAGTTGCCACATATTTAGTATTAAAAACAGCTCTATTACGTGAAAAATTGATATATAGAACTTTCGGACTGTTTATAGAGAAATTTTTACCTAATTCTAGGGAAAGATTTGCTCCAGCTCCATCAGAGATTCTGATGGAGAAAATCAGTTTTTTTGTTGGTGCTCAAAATGACACCCAATATCTCGATTAGATTTAAATAATTGATTTGGGGGAAATCTAAATGTTGAGTGTAATTTAATGCATTTCTCACAAGTTTTTAACTTTACAGTTTGAATGGTTCTTTATAATCCTGAAAGATGGTGCCGCCAGTGAGAAAGATTCTTTTGGCTGCAAATGTTGATCGCAAATTGACATTCTTAGGAGTTCATTGTAAAATGGATTACTATTACTCAACGAAGGTAATCAATGATCTCCCTTCAGTCCTAACCTTCGAAATGAGAAAATCGTGGGATCATGGGCTTATTTAGGCGTTTTCCAGTTGTAAATTCAGGGTCGATTCGTATGAATATATCACGTTCTTCTATTTGTGCATTGTTTATTATTACGGTGTCTACATCATTTTTACAACGTTTTATGTTAACATGCGAAAACAACTGTCTCACATTTCCTACCCTTGCATTTCACTTGGGTTTCTATATCCTTCGAGGAATAGTCTTGGTTCCAGAATGAATTGTTAGATGTTAATTAATCTCCTTAGTCGCCTTTGAAGCCTGAGTACAATGATTTTTCTACAAGATGTGCTTTAAAATTCTCGTTATCGATGGCTGAATTTTATATTTCATCAAATATTCCTTTTGTGACGTGGGCCTTTCTCCGACTGTTATAAACAATATTGATCTAAGAAACAGTTCCTGTGTAAACATTAGATATATGAGCGGGTTTTTATCGAAGACTACAGTTATATTCGAGTTCTAACAATCTGCCTGCCATCTTTGAAAATCTGAAAGTTATTTTATTTTATCATAAACACAATTAACGAAATTCTTTTAATAGCAGTTATATTAGTCTATTGGATACAATCATTTGCTTGGCGTGGATGAAGATCGTCCCTAGGCGTGCCCGAGGCATTGTGAAGTGGCTACTCATTGCTACCTAACTGCATACCATCACTGCGTGAAGTGCAGTTTTTTCTATTATTTTAGCATGATGCATGATTATATTCTCAATATAGAATAACATGAGGCCTCCTGCATTAAAACAATATATATAATAATCGCCATCGCCAAATCGAAAGATGTCTACTCAACACAATTATATTCATTCTCAATTATTATTCATTGCACAATGACAGATACTCTTTTAAGTTCAACGTAACTTAGGTTGTCTTTACTCATCTTCAATAGATTCAGGAACGAGTGAGGTGGCAAAGGGATCTTTTTTGCTTTTCCTTTCATCTACCTGAGTGTGGAGGGGGGGATTTTTCTGTCTCCTTTCATGTGAAGTCAAAGAAAATGTATATTTTAATCTAATTTTCTTCTCATGAAACCTCTCCTCTCCTTTATCCCGATCGTTTATCTCTTATGTTCTTAAAGAGCGACGCTGAAATAAAGGATGGTCAAGGAAATGTGGACCCCGCTAATGAAAACTGTACCTCTTAAAGTATGTATGAATATTTCTATCCTGCGCATCATAAAAAGAAGATAGATTAAAATTAATAGATGAGCCTATAAAAGAAATAAAAGCATTAAAGAAATTCATACGTTCTATGAAAGAAATAAAATATGTTGAATATATGGCTTTTTCTTATGATTCATGTATTCCTTCAGCCCCCAGTGTTATATCAGAAAAGAGGTAAATTAATTCGATTTCCTATTATCCTCCGCAATGATGCCTGGTTCGTTACAAGAGCAAAGTATATTCCGAAGCGCTGCCTATTTAATTACCTTGTACACTACTACAGCTATAATGCAGTCACCTTTACGCTGCATCGGGTACGCTTGTAAGAAGCCATTCATCCACATCAATTAAGTGACTGTGACAAATATACGAATCTTACGGCCATAAAAATTCCATCGATTGTATATTCTAACCTTGACCCTTTGGGGCACGTTATATCTTAAAATAATAAAGAAAACTGTATTTGATGTAATTATGGCATGCACGGAGTATAGCATTAAGTAGAAACTGGTGGGTGAAAACGAACTCTTGTACTGCGACGCCAATTGTGAAGGTCAAAATAGTCAATTGATACAGATCTTTTTAGGGCTGTTAGATACATTTATTGGATTCAGTCACTTGTTTGTTTAGTTTAAAAGCGCCCCTTAGGCGTGGTCGAGACAGGGTGAAGGCGGCTAGTCATTGATTTACTCACATCATACCATCACTAAGTACAATGGTGTTTTCCTTTCTACCTAGTACACATAATAATTCTCCATAACTTCACCATTTTTAATAGGAAACTTTCTTTACTAAAAGTGGTGGAGACGCCCTTGGCTATTTTTATTTTACAAAGAAATAAGTAATGAATATTAGGATTAGCAATAACTCGGACAATATTCTATGGTAGTTAATGAAAGAAGGAATTAAATTAGCTAATTGAACTCCCGTCCTTCATATTATATTGGCTTCTGAGAAGCACAAGAGATATTATGGAAATAAACGTACTATAATTATTTATAATAAAAACGGCTAAATTCAAGGGTGCAAATGGCAGAACATTTAAGAAATGAAGCTCCATAAGAATTTGGGGAGGTAAGCCAAGGTGACAGGCTCTAAGAATAACTACTCGGTGCAATAGCTACCTGGAAAGGAAGAGGGGCTCTGTCAGGAACTTGCATTTTTATTGAATAGTTTGTGGATGATGTATATCTAATAACTGGCTATTAGGAGACCAATTGGAAAATTTAGATTTAAAATGAGGGATATACGATTATTTACTCATAGTACTCAAATGATTTTTTTTTTTCATTTTTTTAATTTATTTCATAAACTCATAATTTAGAGGCTGAAATTAAATTATTAGACTCACCAAAAGCCATCGCCACGCAGTTTTTGAATTTGATTTAAATATCATTTAGGGGTTTCTTTTTTTCTAACACTTGCAAAACTTGTTTCAAAGTGACTGTAATATAACCAAAATAATACAAGGCTAACATGTGAATGAAGGAAATAATGAGTAAATAAAATAATGTGTATAGAGAGATCCTATAAGGAGAGAAAAAAACTATAAAAAGAGAAAACGAAAAATAAGAATTCAAGTAAGGGAAAAGATAATTCAGTTCTCTGGAACCTACTACACATTTATAACTATCCTTCTCACCCCCTTAAACATATTCCGATTTTCATCACTATCTTATATTATCTATAATAATGTGTACAGAGAGATCATATAAGAAGATAAAAAAATTATTAAAAGAGAAAAAAAAATGAGAATTCAAGTAAGGGAAAAGATAATTCAGTTCTCTGGAAACTACTACACATTTATCACTATCCTTTCCCCCTCCAGTAAACATATTCCGATTTTCATCACAATCTTATATTATCTACAACTGTTTTCGTCATTATTACCCCTTAAGAACATTAAATTTTTGAAGGGTATTATATTTTAGTTAATGTTTCTAGATATTCTTTGTCTTCTAATTTACGCTTTGATATATTCTCAATAAATTGATCTTGAATTAATGTTTTTATTATTTTTTGATGCTACTTAGAGTTGTCTACTTTGTCAGTGGACGAATCTTTTTATTCATATAAAAACTCATGTGATATTTGAAAGTCTACCTTAATTAATATACAGTAGCGGCCATGACATAAGGGTCACTAAGAACAAGTGTATTTAAATATTTATTATAGAAGTTTAAAGACTTTTAGACTATATACTTTACACATATTTAGATATATCTAATATTTATCTTTCGTGAAAAGCTCTAGTGAATCGATTAAATATTTCATAAGTTATGAGGAAATAAACAAACTATCATCCAAATTGCAGCGGCCAAAAGTTAAGGGTAACTTAGAAGAACAATGTAAAATGGAACAAGAACTAACAAGAAACCCCTTACTATTAATATTTTGTGAATATCCATTTACTAGCAAATGACCTCCCAACATCTGTTACCACAGACTGAATTAATTTCTTTGAGAATGATGGAGTAATCTTGATTGATTCGTTTTTACAAAATAATTCCGAGAGTTCATCTTGGTTCTTTGGATTTCTCCTTCGCGCCCCATCTCCAATAATCTTCTAAACGTTTTCTATAGCATTGAGATCGGGAATTTGAGGTGGCCATCCCATGAGATAATCTTCTAAATGTTTTCTATAGGGTTGAAATCCGGAATTTGAGGTTGCCAGTCCAAGAGATCTACACCCTTATAGGTTCAAAAATCTTTGACCTCTTCACAGTGCGGCCGGGAGCGTTGTCCTGCACGAAGATAGGAGGTTGAACTGACGAGGATCGGAAATGTGAAAGGGCATGCTGTCTAAGAATCTGCCTGTAGATTTTAGGATTGAGAGTCCGTGGAAGATGAATAAGTGGACCAGGACCAGCAGAAGAGATCACTTCCCATACCATTACACATCCTCGTAAATATTTCGCTCTCTTCTTCACACGTACCCTAGATAACCTTTCGCCACATCTTCGTCAGACGTACATCCCGCCATCGGAACCAATCACATTAAAATTTAATTTATCGCTAAAATGAACCTGCGCCCACTGTTTTTCTGTCCAACCGGCATGTTCCTGAGTGTAACGAAGGCGAGCTGTTTGATTCTTCTTGGATATTTTAGGTTTATTTGCCTTGCCCGAACAAGTATCCCAGAACCTCGTACACTACAGGAAACTGTCTTGCGCGATACGTTGACATTATGGTGGAGCTGAAATCGTGGCATTTCTCAGCAGCACTCTTAAATCGCTTCTTAGGTGATATTCTAATCATATACGATTCTGTATTGGTGACGTTTTACGAAGTCTACTGGTTTCGGGTTGATGACTTAAAATGAGCTAAATTTGTTGCACAACACTTCTAGAATTTCCTACAGTAGTTGCAATCACCGAATTCTACTTTCCCTCTTGCAGAAGGCACATAATCATTTCCTTTTCATCAGAAGACACTAGTTTTCTCTCACAAGCAGCCATGTTGTGAGCCCATCTACAGTCTCCTAAATACAACTACCTCGGTTGGTAGCTCATTGATTGGAAGTGACAATTACCTTTTAGCCGCTGCAATTTGAAAGATAGTTTGTTTATTTCCTAATATCTGAAATATTCATTCCATTCACTTGAAATTTTCACGGAAGTTAGATATTATATATATATATATATATATATATATCTAAATATGTGTATAATTTATCGCCTTAATGTTTTTTCAAGTTTCTATAATAAATATTTGAAGAGATATGTTCTTAGTGATCCTTATATTATGGCCCCAATTGTATATGATATTCGGATTTGTTTAAGCAATTTAAGATGCTATTTTCTGGTGAACAAAGAAACTACACCTTTGTTATATGTCCTTTCTTTCCTTGTAGAAAACATTTTTTTAATTATTAATTTGTAATCGCCCTTTTTATGATTCACTGCAACCAATTATATTATTTTGGTGCTTGAGATTTCTTCTATTTTGTGATCTAGAGCCTTAAAGAGCGTCGACGTTTCAGTATCTAAAGACGCATAGATCTAGGAGCCAGATTTTGAGATTTACACAGCTTTACCATGAGGACTTGGGCGCGGTTCACCTCTAAGAAACGAATAACTTGGTCTTTCTGATATCCAATTTTAGGTTTATTAGGTGGGAGTAATTTGCACAGGTCAAACGGCGTCTGTCGTATGTGACAAAGATATTTCGAATATTTCTTCCTCTGTCTAACACCTACCAAGTTGCCGAATGCTGGTTAGTATGATTTTAACCCCCGACCCCACCTCTAACTGCCTTTGAATCCATCACTTTTACCAAAAAGTTTCCTTAGTTTCTAATAATCGTGTTAAATATATTCCATTTTCTTCATCTCTACCTTGGTGAGTCAATTGCAACTATGTAAGATGTCTTTTGAATTTTCACTTACCACATCTTGCTTGAAACCCTAGTTTTATTGCACTGTCTATCTTTTCTATTTCACAGTTACACTGAAATTCTTTAAACGGTATTTTTATTAATAGTTTTTAGAATTTTTTCTGTATTTTGCTTCATTAAATAATATAACGGGAAAGCCAACAAATACATGTCTACGAAAGGTACATACAGAGCGATGTTCAGAGAAAGTGGTGATTATAGAGGAAGTGATACTATATCGATATATTACCGCAGATCGTCTGTTAGTAGTGGGACTAGGAGAGCACACAATCGACTAGATGTCAGCTGCAGCATGCTACACTTCGCATTTCCTTGTAGAGATCCCACCCCATCCAGGAGCAGATGACGCTCCTCTAGGGAACAAAGGTAGCTAGTGCTTTGCTCCTGTTAAGCATTCAGAACCCTTTTAAGGCTGTTATGGCGTTAGTCGACATCCTGTCGCGAGGACGGGACTAAATTATTTAGCCTAGAAATAGCACTAAAAAGCGATGATGCACTGAACCTGTAAAGGCCAGAGGGTGCCAAATTGTAGGCTGCATCCGGAAACCTTTCTTCGAAATGCAGGTGATTCACGATACTCTACCGAATTCCGAGTCTTGAATTGTTGCTAGGCAAGTATAATTGTTTGGATGGGGGACTTCCACTTCCATTTGGTATTGGTATGTCCAAACGATGACCAGAACCCGAATATGCAACCAACCTATTATGAAGTGAATATTTCCGTTCAATGTTTCATATGCTGGTTCGCTTCTGCATTGATTAGACAATCTAAAAAGCATGTGGATTCTATTATACAGAAGGTTTGAAGTAGATTTGATGGTTTGCATAAAGCTCCTCCCCCCCCACTCCCTATCGCAATATATTAGTTCAAAGTAAATATATTGTAAAAATTAGAAAAAAAGAAGCCGACCTCTGCTTTCAGCATTGCCTCAAGTCGGCTCTGGAATCTGGCGCATGCGTTATTCACTGTGCCCTGGGAAGATCTTCGAATAATTCTTTGATCTTGGCCTCCAGCTCGGCCTGGGGCTGGCGGCAGGTTCAGTTGGTGTCGTTCTCAATTGCACTATAAACATAGTAATCCATGGTATTCCAGTCAGTAAATTTAAAATACCTCAATGTGGGACTGGTGTACTCGTCCAAATTCTACGAAAACCATATCTGTCTCCGTATGGATGTATGGCTCTTAGGCAGCAAGCATTTTCAGCCATGATTTGAAGACAATCTCCCTTAACTCTAAATTACCTTCCTACTTGATGCAAATCCTTAATGCCTAAACGCATAAATATGTTTTTCAATTGTAATATTAGTCAATTTGTCCGCCATCGGTGGCGAGCAGGTTCTCCTAGCGAGACATGAAGGCCACTCACACGTTGCGGACGAAGTCCTTCCTCATGCTCGCCCAAACGCAATTAACAGATGACTTTAGCTCATTGACTTTGCTGTGGCAGACGTTGCAAGCATTAGCTTTGATGTGGACTCACACACTGTAGTCAAGGTCATTGAGCTCGGCGACTGCGGTGGCCAAAGTTCCTTCTACTAGAGGTACATGTTTAACCATAACCACATTTGGACGGTCTTGGACGTGTAGGCAGTAACACCTTCCTCTTGAAAGATGTACTTCGCTTTCTTCGTGATCTTTCACACCCAGGAAGAGGAATCTTTTCGCTGAGATGTCTCTTTAATCGGAACAGTAAGCCTTTAATCGTACGGAAACCAGACTGCAGGCATCTGATCACCATTCTAGGCCACCACGCAAAGCATTATCATTGATACCGGATGTTTGGTCTTAAAGAGGGAGCGTATATCGGAGATGTCTTGGACAAGTTTCCCAGGTGATCCTCCTGCCTTTCACTGATCGGATTTTCCGTGAAGGATGTATTTATAAACAAAATGAGAATTCGTTTGCAATGACAAATCAAGTGGTCGAGGAGGCGATGCCAGCGCTCCCAATGTTGTTTTCGCATACACTGGCTAAACAGAGGCCTGCCACGCAAATCAAACTCTTGCTGCCATCCGTTTCGAATGCCATAGACACCGTGGCTATCCAGATGTTCTTCTACTTCACAAGCGATTTAATTTTGAACTTTGGAGTATTTTTGAAGGTCTTTTTTCACAGCCAAAACATTGACAACTTGAACTCCCCCTGAAGAAGGTCGATCTTTGAGGTATTGCCATTTCTTAATTCTCTCCGCTACAATTTGACGGTCATCCATCTCATAATTAGGCGCGCAACGATGTCTGACTTCTTGTTGTCCGCGCGCATGAGAGCAGAGATCCTGATTCTTGTCACTTCCATCTCGACACATTGGTGTCGAAATGTACACATAGAAGATTCCTTCTTTTCTGTTTGGTTGTTGTGTACCTATACCAAAGATCTCTTGTCTTCGTTCTTTCTGGTGGTTACAGTTACCTGGCCTCCACCATTCTTGGCTATTTTTTTTAACCCCTTTGATTGATCGATATGACAGTTCTAATAAAAGCAAAGGCCTAACTCGTAGTTATTTATTGTATTTGAACTATTTAATTAAATCTGACCGTGTAATAGGGCGCCTAAATTGAACCAACCCCATTTCAATTAAGCTGAAATTTGAGAAATGAATAAAACTCACCTAATGCATGCATACCAGCTTGAACAGAAGAGAGCAGAAAGTCATTTAAAATAAAATGCTGCCAACCTTCTGTGCTATAAAGACCTATACCTAATAAAGGAGAAAAAGAAAATCGTTTGAATTTCTTATGTGTAAGCGGGAATATCCGTTGAGACTGAAAAATAAAAACATTGAGAACACAAGTTGAGGACACGGACGAATAAGTTTAAATATTTTTAAATTCTAAAAAAAAAATCCAATTGAATAACCAAAGGCCAGCATCTTCGTTTAGTGAAGAAAATAGATGAGTACGACTAATGAAGATTGAAAAATGTTTAAGACGATCGCAAAGTAGTGACTTGGAATCAAGATATAGTGTACATTTATTCAAATATGTATATCTTACATCATTTAGGAAGAAACTAAAAGGAACGCGAGATTCTCTAGACACCCGAAAATTTCTGAAGAGAGGTTCGTAAAGAAAGTCAAAATGGGGTGAGAAAAAATGGGCGGAAGACATGCACTACTGGTAATAAATACTGCCCCTCTTCCCAAAGTTTAAGATAAGATACATAGTAACGCACAAAAAGGAAATTAAATTAATTAATCTTGTTATTATAAGTAACTTTAATCTAATGAAGAATGTAACGAAAATATGCAGGTTAAGAGAAAAAATGAGGGAATTTTGAACTCATCAAATTATTTGCTTTTTGCTATGATAGCTGCTGAGCAAATCCTTTTGACTTATTAACCAAAGAAACCAAAGATTTTGTATAATTTCATTCTACCTTTCTAGCAAACATTCCCATACAACTATGAATTTTTTGGTTGGATGCTTCAATATAAGCAAAATGTCAAATTTGAACTCATTGTTGTTTATTTTTTTTTACTTCAAAATTTCAAACTTGAATTCATTGTTGGTTACTTCTTTTTCAGTCAAAATTTCAAACATGAACTTAATGTTCTCCAAAAACTTTATTACTCCTCGATCGCCTAATTTTCATGCTTTTACTTTCGCCCAAGCTGACCTCTTTGCTCTATTGAAATGACTAAACGGAGGTTTCTTTGATGTCATTCGAACATAAAAGAATACTTCTCTAAGCATTCTATTCAACAGAGTGGCAGGAACATTAACTTCATTGGCGCTGTTTAATTACTGCGGTATCTCTGGAGTGGTAAAGTGGTGTTTTCGGAGAAATGTCACCATGTTGTAATTAACATGTCACCTTCACGGTATTCTAGACCATCCCCTTAGTTGTAACTTATCTATGATAGTATAGTTTTGTCTTCCAAGGTATTGATAGGATCTATCACTGTACTGAGAAGTATTTTAAGTTTGAGGAATATTTTAAGGATATTTAATCATAGTAAAAAGTTTTGATGCTTTGTCCTCTCAAAAAGTTTTGATAATAAAACGATAATTAATTAAAATGGGAAAACCAACGTTAATAAAATTTGTTTAAAAAATTATTTTACATCACTATTTAGGATATTAAAGATAAAATGATATATATAGTAAAAGAGAAATAGAAATTCAACGCAAATAAGCAATGTGACAAGAAACTGGAGTTTTTTAGAGGCAAAAGAAAGGGACATTAGAAGAAGACTATAATCAAAGAGAGCAGAGGGTGGCAAAATGAAAGCAATCCTTTACCGAGGAGACAGAAATAACGACAGGGAAAAAAAGTTTTTGAAAATTTCTAGCCGGGACTCGAAACCGGGTCTGCTAATTGCCGGTCAGATGCTCTAATGATAGGCTACCAGGCACAGTAACTATATTTCGCCCAAAAAGTTACCCAATCCAACCCAATATCTCCCTAAGCTAAGAACTTCCAAGGAATTCTTATACCAAATCCTCTTACCCGTTCACAATTTAAAGGCTCATAAGAAGACAAAAATAACGTCAGGGTAAAAAGGTTTCTTGTCTCATTGCTCATTCGAGGCCAATTTTCTCTTCCTATTGTACTATTTTAACCACTATCACATGTTATATAAAACCACGATACTACCCACGTGCATCTTCGCTTTGAAGACTGGGGCCTTATCGCAGCCACCTGCCCCAACCTCGCCAGATTAAGTTAGGCTTATGGAAAATAAAACAGTGTTCTCAGGCTTGGCTGTGCATTTCCTCGAAGCTCCGACTCCATTGTCCCCCACGCCAAGGAGATGTCTCGACTATTTAGATAGGAACTTTACCACTAAGATCAGATTAGAGATCCAGATTTTCTTCGCGAGACATCACTATGGTCCAGTCTCACCTTGTGCACCAAAGGGCTCTCAACCTCGAGATCCACCATCACTTGTCCAGAAGCAGGAGAATATCCCTTGAGTGCCAAGGTTCGAGCCTTCGTGACGCCAAGTCCACACGGCTTCCCCTGTTGTTCAGAAAAAGAACAACGTTAGAACAGCCATTGTTCGTTCGAGCCCGTTGACAAGAAACGGTTCTCACGCCCCCTCCCTGTTTGTTGTTCAAAAGAGAACAACGTAGAACAGCCATTGTTCTTTTGAGCCAGTTCGCCAAGAAACGGTTCTTACCCTATCCCCTTGTTGGTTAGAAGAGAACAACATTAGAACAGCCATTGTTCTCGAGCCCGTAGACAAGAGACGGTTCTCACCCCCCCCCTTGTTATTCAGAAGAGAACAACGTAGAACAGCAATTGTTCTTCAAGCCCGTTCGTCAAGAAACGGTTCTCATTCCCCAGACGCCACGTCAGGATCATTTAATCCCCCCCCCCTCCTTTGGCGGGAACTCGCCAGCGGACCGAAATTTCCTTCACGTCGCCTTTCTCTGCACAACAAGTATAACTACGTAAGCCGAACGTTACCTTTGAGTATTTATCCCTTTTGCCAACTCTATCCTGTGCTTTAAATGGTTTAGCGAACCATCTCATCCCTTTAATTTATATTTGTTTTACTTTTTTAAATCTCTTAATCTTCGGATTAGCTCGATTGCCCACGACCCTTTCCAATTCTTTGTTTATGTCAATATTTTCCGTTTTGTGAGTTGTTGATAGTTTTTATTAATAAAACTCTATTTTATTAATGATAGCAATATTATTATCCTTGAGCTCAGTTCCACTTCTTAAGCATATCGAAGATACATAATATCGGCCAGCCTAGACATCCACGCACTCTAAAGATAATTAAATAAGTTCCCTCAACGAAGAGTTATATATGGTATATCGTCGAGAGTCCATTCTACGACAATCTCCCTAAGCTAAGAACCTCCAAGGAACTCCCTTACCACATCCTCTTACCCGTTTACAATTTAAAGGCTCATAAAAAGACAAAAATAACGTCAGGGTAAAAAGGTTTCTTGTTTCTTTTCTCATTCGAGGCCAATTTCCTCTTCCTATTGTACTATTTTTATATATAGTCTGCTATATAATGTTTTTGCATCTTTCTTTCTATCTTCAAAATTGTTTTGCTTTAATTCTAGTTTTATTACAAACTTTGAGTGGTGTTCATATTTATTACCGGTTGTGTATATTGTGAGGTAGTTACCTGCACTGTGGCACTTGTAGGGCATAAAACGCGCATATTGTTTACAATTCAGATCTATCTATCTCTTTTGATGGCCTCAGGGTCGAAAGGGAGCTTTTTCGCTAGATGTTATGATCATCATAATTCCTGCTGAGTGTTTGTAAAAAAAAGATGGAATGACCATAAGATCACTACAAGGACAATATTCATTAGGGAGTTAAATGCATCTCGAATTGAAAGAATAGGATTTGAGGATTAAATTTAGATGGCAATGAGGAACGCACAATCGGATATTTCATGCAAGATTTCGACGAAGCTAATTTTTTCGCATATTCCAAAGAAACTGGTTTTAGCAAGATTTTGTCAAGTATTTGTTTTAGTACATTTGGCTACACACAACTAAATTAACAAGATTAATTGAGATATAAATAAGAACATAAGAACATAAGAAAAGAAGGAGACTGCAAAAGACCATTCATGGCCTACACTTGGCAGCTCCTGTAATCAAGGACATACCATTTTTGTACTTTACTTATAGATTTACATCATTATGTGCCTAATAAATAAGTAGTCCTAAAACAATGATAAAAAAGGAACGAAAGAAAATTTTACATGATAAAGATGAGGGACGTGGAGAAAGAAAAACATTGAAAAATGAAAGCTCTAAAGAGGTTTAATCATATAACAAGAAAAAATAGCAGTAAAAATGATTAAGAGATAAATAACATTTCAATAGATATTTATATTTTAATCTTTTTTGCCAAGAAAAATAAGGATATTGGGACACCAGTTAATTGCTTCGCCACTCCACCCGTAGTGGGGAGCTTGCGCTTCGTTACTAAGATTAAAGTATAAAATCTAAAAAAAAAGCAGCCATGGTTACATTTGTTAAAATTTTATGAACTTCGCCAATTATAATAATTTTAAAAAGGAATCTAAACTAAATTTCCTCCCCTTTCAAAATATCACGTTGCTAAAATATAGTTATAGAAGATATATAAAAATTAATTTCTGTACCTTACCATTTGTAATTCTTTGGGTTTTAAAAAATTCACCAAATTCCGATACTTATATTTATTTCTGAACTTCACCATTTGATTTTTGGATATTATAAAAAATTCTTAGAAATAACTTTGATAAAATACATAAGTCATAACCAAACTAAGATGAAATTATTATTCAAATACTCAAAAAATCCCCTTCTTAAATTATAGACTTAGTTATGATGATACACAATATCTTCCACAGATATCCTGGTATCAGTATTTATAAATTAGAATGTCTTATACATCAACTTTCCTAACTCTGGAATCCCTAGATTTTTGTGGCGTTTTCCCTTTCCCAAACTTGTTTCCCTCTGTTTCAAAATATTTATCGAGAATGCTGTAATATCCTTTCCTCCCATCTCTTCTTGCTGCCACCTAAGTCTTATTAAATAAATCTAAATCCTCGGCTTTTCTGTGCAAAGTGGACAACCGGCTAGCCGCGCCATTGTGTTTCAGTTGGGCAAAAGAGAAAAGCTCATTGCTGCATGTGAATTTATCTTGTGCATTAAATCCTTTTTCAGTTGGCAAAGTATTAGAATATTTGCATATCCATACAAAGAACCCAACAGAATCACTCTTCTTTTAATCCTTCCGTTTGAAGTGAAGTAAAAAGACATAAAAATATTGAGGAAATGCATGTATATTTAAAGGGGTAGGCGTATTCTTTGGTTTGTATTCTAAAAGATTTTTGCACTTTCTATTTTATTTACCCTCGTTGCTCTAGCTTTTTTTCAGTGTATTATAATTTGCATCTTAGTCTGAACTACTGTAGGGGTGAGAAATTATTCTCGCACTGTTTCAAGAGATTTTTTTTAAGCCCTTGATTAACTAATTACTTTTCCTAGTATTCCTTTCTGCCATTGTGTTTTCTGCTCCGCTTAACCTTTGTCTTGGTACAATCACTCTATACAATACATAATTTCTATATTATGTGAGGGGGGAGGCATAATCACCTACTGCAACGCGAACCGTTGAAGGACTGTTTGCAGGGATTAATGACCGACTAGGAGGTCACATTTGAGGCGTTGGGTTTCAAATCCTTAATAATCAAACAGAGTGTATAAATGGTTAGCGAGATTTACTTGAATAGGCTGAGAGTGTCGTTCAAGGTTAGATAAAGATGAAACAACAAAAATATGATTTTATTTACAAAGATTAAAGTAATAATAAAAATTGACAAAGGGGAATTATTAAAATAGAAAGACTCTATCGATAATTATTATGAGAAGGGATTCTCAAAAGGAATTAAGTGATTAATATACCTAGCCTCAGATAATAAGGGAAAACTTGACAATACAAATAATGGAGGGGGTTTCACTCTTAAGGTTCGATGACTTAGAGGAAGTACCTTCTTGCGACGAGGCTAGTGCAGCACGATTCGATGAGGCAAGTAGGGCACGATCCGAACCAACTTTCCGATGAAGATAGCCAATCTTTAAAAATGACGTTCGAAGGGGAATGTGGGAATTATCATCATTTAACGGAAAGAGCAATCTTCTTTTTCTTAAACCTAATTGATCGACATTTTCTTCGGTTCGATTAAACGAAGCTGACAATTAACTTGAGTAGAATCACGGCTGAAGAAGGCTGCTTTCTGACGAACGCTCAAGGGACAAGATGATAACGACGGCCTTGAGGTGCAGACTGGAGTCGTCAAACTACAGAGTAACCCAAGTATTTGTATGCCCGATTCTGAAGGGTAAGGGGGAATTTGGAGAAAGGAGTCACAGGCTCCAGACATCTTAATCCGGAGGCGGATTCGGTTCGTCGTTTAGCATCATGGGGCGAGACAGGAGTTTTTTTCCCCCTCGTCACCGGATGCGGGGGGAGGCTTGGAAAGACTTCGCAAAATTGGGAAATATTTTCCCAACTTGACCAGGAGCCGAAAATTTGGAGAATGTTCGTATAGGAAATGACATCGTCAATAGCGCGATACCATAGCACGTGGTCTCCCATAAATGGGGGGTGGGGGCAGAGGTTTTTCTTTTTCAACCTTTTTTGCTTTATCTCTCTCATTCCGACCTCTGAAGGAGCTGTTCCTCCCGTTTAATGTTGTAGTAAGTTCAGGAGAATTTTGCCCTCTCCTGGTCCTAAACTCCCTATCTAGCCTTGTCTTCGCGCAAAATTGTTTGTGATTTTTATAAACACTTACACCTATCCTAGTTTCATCATATAAATGATTATTATTTCAAAAATATATCATGTAATTTTGCTTGTTTTTACGTAATTACGAGAGGCGGACAATAAGTTTTGCAATTCGGATATAAGGAAACGAGATATGAGAAAACCTATTTTATTATTTTTCAATATAACTACCCTCGACTTAAATGTTCTTGTGCCACTTGTCCCTGAGGCTTCGAATTCCAGATAACCAGAAATCTCCTGACTGCTTTTCAATCCACTCCTGGACGGCGAGCTGGACATCTTCATCGTCCCCAAACCGGCGTCCATGCAGTGCAGCCTTGAGCTGGCGGAATAAAATGTAGTCGCTAGGGGCCAGATCTGGACTGTTAGGGGATGGTTAAGCTCCTCGAATCCGCACTTGCGCATGGAAGCTTGTGCAACTCTGGCCTTGTAGACTTTGACGACGTTGAAGTCGATCAGGGGCGTGAGGTTTCTAAGGACCCAGTGGGCAGAGACCTTGGCGGTGGCCAAATTGTGGTGAATGATGTTGATAACACTTTCATGTGATATTCCAAGTTCTCGCTCAATTTCTTCGACCTTCACACGTCGATTTCCGAGGATCATTCTCTCCTGGCCCACATTGTCCTCGTTTGTCACGACTGTCGGGCACCCTTGACGGGGGTCATCTTCAAGGGATTCACGACCATTGCGGAACTCCCTATTCCAGCAATCAATGATTCAATATGAAGAGGCGGTGTCGGTGTACACTGCAACCATGCGTTCATGGATGTCTTTTGCATTCCTGCCTTTCTTGGTCAAATATTTGATCGCTGTGCGGTGCTTAACCTTCTCCATTGTTGAAAGATTTGTTCATTCTCTCCTGGCCCACATTGTCCTCGTTTGTCACGACTGTCGGGCACCCTTGACGGGGGTCATCTTCAAGGGATTCACGACCATTGCGGAACTCCCTATTCCAGCAATCAATGATTCAATATGAAGAGGCGGTGTCGGTGTACACTGCAACCATGCGTTCATGGATGTCTTTTGCATTCCTGCCTTTCTTGGTCAAATATTTGATCGCTGTGCGGTGCTTAACCTTCTCCATTGTTGAAAGATTTGTGTCTGTCGATCTGCGATCAGCTACTGCTTCTTAAATATACGAGGCAGGAGCGTGCGGATGCAGGCCATGACTTGTCCTAACTTGTCCTAACTCCCCCATAAACAGCCAACCCCCTACCTCTGTTTTGCCTTACCGATTGGCAAAACTTATTGACTGCCCCTCGTACTTCTTTTTTTAACTAAATTTTCCCTGGATCTTCCTTGCCAAGGTATGCTCAAATTTGTGGCATCTATGATGGTTTTATAAAGAACCTATCGTTTTCCAAAATGGTAGGGAGAAGGATTTGCGTGACAGTTTAATATCTATTAGATTATAAGAAACCTTCCATGGTGAGACGTTTCACAAAAGTTCTTTTCAAATGGTAATCCTTAAAATCTATCTAAGAGTCTGGAGTGTCTTTAAATTTGGGTAGAACTTTATGGAGCCTTAGATTTACTCGTAGTTACAGTTAATAATAATCATATAGGTCTAATTTTAACTTCAAAAGTTCTTGGATTCAAGAAATTTTTTTTTTTTTATATGATATTTTATTACTAAGGTTTCGTCATGCACTTATGGTAACTTCAGAGCGTAAACTTTCTGAAGGCCCATGTGCGAAAGTATAACTCCAGTTGGAGAACTGGCTTATGGATAAAGATTGCTCATGAGAACAAACGTTGGAGTTATTTGTCACTTCATATTCTTTGAGAATTAGCTAAAATATTATCTCTTAGAAGTGATCGCAATTGAATAAATTTCGGTACTTCTATAACTTTTCCTTTTACTGACATACTTCTCTATTTGCACAAATTCTTCTTGAATTATTAAGATTTGATTCAATTCCATAGAACAACGGTCTTGTTTGAAGTTTTCAATTCCCCCAGTTTGGAGGTTGCCGATAGACCACGGTAATGACAGGTACTTTTCACCTATTGATTTGACTACGATCAACAGAAAGAACCAGTGCAGCCTCAGGACTCCAGACCTCCAATCAACGCGTCGTCCAGTAGCTTATTGTAATGAAATTCCAGTACCTATCTTTAGGGAATTTCTTGATTTTAGTGACGAAGACTCCACTAATATTAAATAAAAAGAAGAAAAAGTGGCTTTTGACGATGATGTTCGACATCCTCTTTTTAAAAAGAGCTATGTAGGAAAATAGGAGTTAAACAAAAACAGTTAAGAAATTGCGAGTGTACATATATATCGAGGCCTTCCCCATGGCGAGGAGAAATAATGAAGTAATAACAAAGACCACTTAGGTTTCTCTGAGCACCTCTAACCGGTCTCCAGTAACACCCAGAAGGGACAAAATGGTAAATTTAGGAGACAGATTCTTAACCTCACCCCCAAAAGACAGACTCTTCGGAAGTGTACTTATAAACAATCGATTCAAAAATGCAAACTACCGATCTCCTATTACCATCTCTCAGACATACAAGACGCTAAGCTGGCTGAATTTATACCCACTTCTGTCGACTCAACAGGAGATCTATTTTTTCTAATTTCAAAAGGTCGGGGAAGAGAAAGAATTGAGGCCGAAAAGGAAGACCACCATTGGGTCTCACCTTGCGAGTCCCCTCCACCTCCCCATTACCCCGCGGGAGTAATTCACGTATAAAACGGTTCGACAGGAGAAAATGTGGCTTTTTCATTTTCGGCGAGGGATAGAAAAGTCACCGGTAGAGAGTTTCTCTGCAAGTTAAGAAAGACTAGCAGTTTCTTGGACAATATCAGAATGTTCCAAGTGGCCTCGGCACAGTTCGAGCACATGGATCGTCAAAGGATCCAAACTAGAAGTACTCTTGGCACAGTTCGATCCCAAGGATCCTCAAAGGATCTAATCTAAAAAAAATCTCTTCACAGCTCGAGTACGCAAAGTTCGTTAATTATCCTTACGATATCTGAGTTTGACAACCCCAAACTAGATAGAAGAAACATCAAACCTATTTCACCTCGGCATCCGCCGAAACCAAGGAATCATTGGTTTTGTTTTGAATTGAATTCGCATATTCGAATTTCCGCGTCACGTCACTCGCCAACTCCTCATCCAACAACGACATCTATTGAGAATTCAACAAACTTCGCTCACGGCACCTTCCTGGGCTATATTTGATGAAAGTATTTCCGTTGGATGCTTTGGGTAATAACCACCACCTAATGTAAGTAATCAATTTTATTTTTATGTCCCCGTGCGTTAAAGTAGTTTATTTGGTATATTTTAATTACGAAGTGGATTAGAGTAAATTATTCTCCAGAAAAATCCTCCCAGAACTAAGGATTGAGAGCGGGACATTATATACCATTTTTTTTATCTGTATCTTGTAAGTGTAGATAGTAATTTTATTTTCTGTATTAATGTTCATTTAAAGCCTATTTTTTGTAAAAGTTCTTTTTTTACAATTATCCTTGAACGAGTTGAATTGGCAATAGTTCTTATATTCTAGAAAGAAATCCCCTTTTATTCATTCATTAGAATAAAGATTTAAGTAAAGCACTCTTAGAGACCGATCCTGAAGCGAGCATTGAAGTACCAACGTACTACGACTCATTTTTATAATCTCGGCCGACTCACGACAAGTAAATAGGCAAGTTCTCAATCTTATCTTGTCAACCTCCTCTGCCAAAACAACGCCTTTCTGACAGTGCTTGCATCACCATCTACCGCAACAAACACCATCGGAGAACATCGGAGAACATTGGATGGGCAAAGCTAAACCCCCATGTCTTTTGTTATTATTTCCTTGGCCTCGATACAGATATATACTGAACTCTTATTATACCTCTACACTACTCATTTACTTCTCTTATATACAAACGCACGCCTTTCCTGAATAATTATCCCTCAATTCATCAGTATACCACTCATTTGGTGCATTGTTTCAAAATGCCATAAATTTTCCCGAGCTACATAATCATAAGCGTTTTCCAGATTGGTCAAGCAAGTAAACAAATTATAATTCACATCACTGGTCTTCACAGTTTGCTCTCTGCATATAATTATTTTCTGCATAAAAATCTGTCCACTTTAAAACAACCTTGCCCATTCCATCTCAATCCATTAGTCATCCTCCATCTACGCACAATCAACGTGCACATGCAGCTTACTAAAATCAACTTTGCAATGAAAGCCGTCGCCAAGTCTTCTGGCACAATTGCATTTTAAACTAGCTCCCAACACAGTAACTAGACTCATTGTACAACACAATTGCACCCAAAGTTTTTGCAAACCGCTAGTCTATCATCTAATCCAGCTGCTTTCCTATTTACAGGCATCTCTATTGCTAACAACTCCTCGTGTGCATATCCCTTCCATACATTAATACAACAGTGGGTGTATAACCCACGAAGCAGCTTATATTCACATTTGTTTCATCTTCCATATGCACAATATAGAAGTCACCAAACTCTTATAATTTTAACCTTTTATCGATCACACTACCCAGCCATTCCTACTCTTGATTTTACACAACTATTTTTTGCTTGGTTTCCTTGTCTTTTACTTCCTTACAGGTTACCTTCCAGTTATCATAAGGAAACCCATTAATCTTAACTATAAATGCGTCCTTGGTTGATTCCTTACTCTAGGTTAATATTTACCGTCCCTTTTCTTTAAGCCTCTTTCTATACATTCACCGGCATCTCCCTAGCATTTTCACCTCCACTGTTAAGCATTTGAAGTACGTCTCTCGTTTGAACTCCCCTACGTTTGACGTCGTTATGCCATAATACATCACTTAGGTTTCTCTTCCATTTTTAGTCTTTTAATTGATTAAATAACTTTTATTTGGTTTTATATCGTTGTTTTAATGTTGATATAAAATCAACATTTCTTCTAAAAAGATTTTGAATTTTTTTCGATTATTTAATTGAGAATTACTAATAAATTAAAAGCTTCATATTTACACAGGAACTAAAAGTGAATTGAGTTGAGCTAATACACGTGGAGAGCAAGATTAAAACTTTATTGAAGTAAATTTAAAACTTACGATATTCCTTATTTTCCAAGCTATATTTCCCTCTATCCAGAAGTATAAAATTCTAGATTTATAAATCTAGAAAAAGAGAGGTGAAAGAATTCTGCAACTAAAAATATATTATAATTAACAAAAACTGAGTTTTTCGTGTCTTCCATAGCACCCGCGACAGACTAGTTTGTAAGGAGGAAATTATATATTTCCAACTGGGAAATTTAGTTACAGACGCATTATTTCAATCACCCCTTGCTCTATGAAAAGTTTCCAGTTTATAAGGATTGCCGGGTCTTAAAATGTATTGAATATATAGGATAGGTTTTAAAATATATAATAATTTGGCATTTTTTATGGCGCTTGTTAATGCCCCTGGCCTTAAAGAGGGCCTGCTTACCACACAAAAATACTTTGGAGAATAGGTCAGTCTGGAAAGTCACGTTTTGAGGTTTCAAAGTATGCAGACCAGCTTATATCAAAGTAGTTCATTCCACATTCTCGGGAAAATTTTCAAGAATACACAGTCAAACGTACCGCTCAGAAGACGAGGATTAAAGAGTAGTGGATGAAGAGCAGGAGTCTGGGTTATTACGAGCTTAGATAGGGTCTTGATGAAGCAAGGAGAAGAGTGTTTCAATAAAATGATTTTAGATATAAGAATGAGGAATTTGAACGTGACTGTGGAGAGGAAGCCATTGCATTTGAGAGCGCAAGTAGACAGTGCGAGAGAAACGTTCCCGCCAGAAAAAAATCTGGCTGAAAATTTCTGAAGAGGGTGGAAAGGTCAAATTGGGAAAGCTGATGGTTTAAAGAGATAAGAAATATAGTAATCAAAGAGGCATGGGGAACGAAAGCGTAGATGGAGATATTGAAACAACTATGGTTAAGATTACGGTATAATAGCCTTTACATTTATTGGTAACATGGGCTCTGAAAGTTCTGAAATGGTCGACTCTTACAGCTGAAGCTAAGAATTTTAAGTCAATTGGAGCCACCTAGGTTAAAACAGGAGCAATAGTTTCACAGTAAACCCTAGCTGATAGAGAACCAACCCATATCACTTCACGTTTTTACGATTTGAATGCAGAAAATTGTCACATGAACCTTCTATAATTAGGTCCTGTGCAGGCTTAATAATTCTTATTCTCAGCCAAAAATATTAGGGCGAGATTTAGATATGAGTGGCATCTGCAGAGAAATTGAATGAGAGACGACGGCGGCGCATAAAAATTTAAAATAAATGAATAAAGGCACGGAAGAGGAGTAGACAAAGCAACGAGCCTTACGGTATATCAAACAAAACTCCGTTGGCATAGATATATCACTTAGGTCAAAATGATTAATATGAGCAAAATCAGTCAAAGGTTGTTCAAGACATATGAAGGAATTCACGAAAGCGATGGAGAAGGCCAATATGATCGACGCTATAAAATCCTCCGATAGATCTAAAATTACCGTAAAGGAAAAGAGACCATCATTCTCTGATCTATGAAGGCGGCAAGTTACAAGTAGGACAGCTGAGTTAGTGTTGTCTTGTAGCTTTGAACCAGTATAGAATATATCATCAATGTTGAAAGGTGTGATTCGATGTTCAGAGATATAACAACGTTCCAAGGCGTTAGGAAGGAGAAGGAATCGTGAGATTAAAGTGGTAGGTTGGGATTCTAACTAGATTTATTAATTGTTGGGCTATTCGCATCTTATTTGAAATCAGATGGTTCAAACCAAATGGGCGGGAAGTTTTAAATATACCAACGAGGGAGAACAGAAAGGAGCTGATGATAGAGAAATAGACAAGATGAGAACTGGCTTTTTTGAGATAGTTGCGAGAGATGTTAGTCCTCAGGGCATACATAACCAAAAGAAAAGAGTTCGGTCTGAGAGAGGCTGGGAATTACAAAGTAGAGATAAACATATGTATGGAGATGGAATTGCAGATAGTATATTATCTATTTTTTCAGGGAAGTCCCTGAATTTCGTACGGGTGATGGTAAAAAAATATTTGTATCAGATAGGAAGTGAGACAAGCAAGAAGCTAGAAAAGTGTATTGTTTTTGTAATCATCGAGGATATAGATGGTGAAGGCTTCAAGCTCAGAATTCAGAAGTGCGATTTAGGAATGAGTAGTAAACGAGTATGTTTGGCAAGCTGTTGCCATCCTTTAACCACAATTGCAAACAGTATTATTTTACCCGACACTTTTCTACGCTTCAGTATTTGCACTGATACCTCATTTATTTTGGAAGAATAGTAAATAATGGAATTTAATAAAGATGTCAATTTCGACTAAATTTAAAAGAAAGTTAGAGAATATATGCTCCTTTATTAATCCAATGTTACATCCTTTCTAGTAATGATAAAATTCAAAACTATAAGTAATAGTAATGAACCTTTGATAAACTAACTTAAGACTTTATTAGGTAAGGTATGTACTGTACATTTTTATGTTTAATTTCTATAATTTTCGTTAGAAAGGGAAAATTCAAATGATAAACTAATGGGAGTGATTTTATCACGATATTTCGAGTGCCGGAAGAAAAGTGTAAGGAATCTTAGGATAAAGTATGCTAGTAGAAATTACAGTGGTTTTAAGTGTATTATTCCAAAGCTCTATTTTCTTAATGGCCACTAAAAGTTCCCGTCTGTCACGAACATTCAATGGGTTTGAGGTTTCTGAAATAATTACATTCCATATCTATTTTACTTTGTATACTATATTATAAATATTCCTTATTTCAATTAAGTTTAAGGAGACACTCAGAGGTGAGGATAACCAGCGGCTTAATCATCAGAGATCACTAGTTATGTGAAGAACGCTCTCAAGTAGAGAATGGCTATAGAAGTTGGTTTCAATTCAGATTTCTCACTATGCTTCTTCACTCATATAAATTCGTTACAGTTGAATAGCATTGCCTCTTTCTAGTTCCATGATAGATGAACCTTATGGGCCTTACCAGGTTCGTGCAAATGACGCAGCAACAAATAGCTAAACTAAAAGAGGCAAACATGATAGAACTCCTCACATGACTCTTGTTAGTCCAAACTCCCTCCTCTCCCAATCCTTGGTCTGACTTAGCAAACCATTAATATTAGCATTTTGGATCTCACTTCTGTTTTCCATTTCTATTTCGGTCTCGTATTCAATACATATTCATTTGGTTCTCCTGATTTTCTACTTCATAACCAAGTTTGAGAGTCACTTCAATTAATATGTCGCATATGAGTAGCTTTGAAAAAACTCATTGCTCTCTCTCTCTCTCTTATATAGTTCCCTCAATGTACCATCACCCACAAACTACAGCTCCCCTTTACACTTACGATCTTATCTCTGCTACGTTTTCTTTTCACTTGATTTATTCTTCAGTCTGTTTTCCAAATCATAAAACTCCCGCACCTGATTAGATCTAAATATAATTCTCAACTTCTCTAGATATACTACGAAAATCTTGTCAATATGTAATTTTGGTTGCTATTTCGTCATCGGTAACAATCGTGCTAATATTGATCAAAAGCCTCTTCATCAGTCTAAGCTTTCTCTTCTTTCCTTCGATTGGATATCGCATCCTCGGTTTTCTGATCTAAATTTAAAATTCAGGACATAATCTTTAAATTATTAAAAAACGAATGACGTTTTATTTGCCTTCCATAAAAAATAATTCCAAGATGAAATTTGGCTAAAAATTATTTTCGACAAAAAATAAAGGAGAGGAAAAGTATGAGGAAAAAGCCAACGTTAGCGTAATCGAAAATAAAAGAAAATAGTTTCTTTATAAAATATCTCTTCGACGGAACGGTTTTTGAGTCACAGAATTAGGACTTCAAATATTACATGATGATTTTATGCAATTTAAATATAATTTTCTCACATCAAGTCTCTATTCTTGTTATTTGTGTCTCATTTTATTACATCTCTTGAGATTTCATGCTTGTGTATGTCCAAAACTGGCAATCAGTCTCCTTGACAAAAGAAAAAATCTGATATAACCGAATAGGGAATTTTGACGAAGAGTAGGAAAGATCAGCAAATGAATTGAAACAATGCATAAATAAAAACATGAATCCCCTCAAAATATTAATAACAGAGAGTGCAAGATCAAAACTTGTTAACAAAGATATGACCAATTCTCTGTAGTCTCTGTAAATATTTAAATCAAAGAAACTGGGTCTATGTTTTCCAATCACTGTATTATTCCGTGTGGCCGAAAAAATTCCAACAAATGATGGAAATCAAATGACCAATTTAGAAATTCAGGGTGAAATCTTTGATCTTGGTCACATTTCCCCAAATTCTATGAATATTAAAAAGGACAATTTGGGGGATTTTATTTTGTTTAGATTAAACGAGTAGGTATCTAAAAAGAGTAAGAATCTGATGCATATTCGGAAGTTTGAATCATACTTTCGAAAGAGACTTGTTTCATTAGATCTTGCGTCCTCTTTTTAACATATATGGGGAGCTAATTTAAAACAAAATGAAATTTCTGAAGGTGAGTTTATTATTGACCTTATAAGTGTCCTTTTCATTCCTTAAAAATCATAAATTGTTATGATCACATATTTGAGAATAGAGTAATAATATTTTTATTGGAATTCAACGTTCATTCCATCATATTGATTACGAATAAAGACTCAATTTCTTCAAAGATAGACTGAGAAAATACATTTACTTTCGTTAACTATAGGAAGGAATATGCTTCGAAAATTTTACGATGAACAACTTATTGCATTTTAAGATTATCAGCAGAGGAGGCTAATGGATAATTGTGCTTTCCGTCAACCACTGACTTATTTTGAAGAACTGAACTACGAAGATATTTCAACATTTTTTATCATTTTCTTCAATGTTCTGTATTTTCATAGGCTATTTATCCCCAGTTTCATAATTATTTTATCTTTATGCCTAAATAAATTGCTAATAAACCGCTTCTTTATGACTTGAGTTACCATGAATAAATATTTTAGCATAACTTTTCGTTCTGAGATAAACTAAAAACTGAGTTACTCGTATATTAAGTTAGATAAAAGTGAATGATAGACAAGGAATTATAAAAATTAAAAATGCAATTCTCACAATTTTGGTCGATAATTCTCTTTGGCTTTGAATAAAATGACAATATAAATCTAAAAAACATTCAAATATTTGCAATCGATTTGATACCTATGTCGTATTTTACTGATCGATGTTTGTCATTCATGGTCTAATTTTCAACATCAGTCAGAATTCACGAAAGTGATTTGTTGTCTGTAATTTGTCTTTATTCTGAACTTGTAAAAGTTTTCTTTATTCCTTTAATAGTGAAGAAATTATATCCGATAGAAAATAACCGTAAAAGTAAAAAAAAGTTAGTATGGAATGCAGTCGAAATAAGGGGTCATTTCGTGAGGGGCGAAGTGATAAATATAGTAGCACTAAGAAAAATAAAAAAAGCTTTTTGCTCTCTTTGCAAGGAGTCAAATATTACTCGTTCATATAATATTTGGTGACATTTTGAAAAATATTATAAAACTTTTACTCATTGAGGGATGATGAAAGGAATTAAATTATTCCGATAAAATAGAGCAACTAGCACAAAAATGTATTACTTTTTAAGAATATTTATAGCAAACAACAATATTTAAACAGCTTGTTTTCAGCGAAATTTACTAGTGCTCAACAAGGAAAGACATTTTATGATGGGTTATTTTAAAAGTTTTAGAAACTTCTAAGGTTTTTTATTGATGACATTTGGAATGAGAATCAGATCTACAGTTATCAGAAATACAGTATAGATAGAATAATTGTCATGGTAAAAGATGTACTAGATAAATTCTTAATAATTTTTAAACATGCAGGAATGTTTCCAATAGGTTTAAATGAGAATACAGGGGTTATATATATATCCGTTTACCGATATTGATATGTTTTTTTCAGTGAACAATTGAAGGATTCATTAAATTAACGGTTTCTGAGACAACTATAGGACAAGAAATTCCAAATGAATTAAAGACGGAATTTATTTAACATTTCAGAAATATTGTATTAGTGACCACTGATGGATCTCCAATTATGACTGGAATTTTAAGAGTGATTTGATCAATTACAAGGTCATTATATAAGTAATAGGGTATTACTTTATGTTTACTATCATTGTTTGGATATAAATCAAACAACTCTTTTAAGTTTTTTATTTAAATAAGTATTTATCTATTTAAAAAAAAATTAATATCATTCACAGGAGTTTCTGCTACTCGAATCACCGTTCTACCATGTAACTTACGGATTCTACCACGTTTTTAGCCAAGTGTTTGTTATTTATACCTCGTCATCCCACTGGGATAGGGGGAGGAGGGGGGGAGGGTCTGGTGAACGGGCCGCAGGAAAGTTCTTATTGCAACGGTTTTTCTCAGCAAGTCCTACCTCAGCTCCCGCTGGCATTCGAGCTTGAGAGAAACGCGTCTCCAATTTCTTACTCGAGGTGAAATTGAATATACTCTTGTAGGGAAGATCTTGCAGTTTAAAAGCTTTAAGCTTTTAATAGAGACAATTGGCGAGGGGCTGTGGTTACGAGATTGACCCAAGGTGCCTGGCCGGATGTATTTGTGGTCACCGTCCCGTGTCTAAATTGGGAGAGACGGGAGAGGGTCGATTACCCTACATACTATCTTTTGAATATGTTTGTAAAAATCGATTGACCTTGAAATAAATTCAATATTTTACGTTCTATACAACCGATTGAGTCTTGCTGAAAACTAATACCCATTCAAAACATGGACCTCTTTCACGTAGAAATTTCTTATTCTGTTGGTAAAATATGAATAGATAATCCACTTTTAATTTCTTACTCAAAAATCAGACTATAATCAGAGAGGTTATTTTGCTCATTTGGACTATTTATGCGCGATCTAATTTTTCATTCTCTACCCTTACTTGAGCTAGATTCATTTGATTAGTAGTTTTATAGGAGTTTAGCAAATTAAATCAAGAGAATGAAGATGTCTTTAACATATGAGGGCAAAACACCTTTAAAAATTTTTTTAAATCAAATAAAACGATTTTTTAACTAGGGATAGTGAAATGTTAGTTAAGATGGACATTATTGCTAGGACCTGATGGATTTATATTAAACTATTAAAAAAACTCCTTTTTTAAATATAAATAACTTCAAAGAATTGTAGATTTATATCCACAACATAATGATAAAATGAGAAAAATGACGTATTACTTATGTGAAGAAGTAATGATTAAAACTGGATATAAATGTAAATTATGTTGAATTTCATTGTGACATTTGATAGTGAACAATTTGTCCAAAAACGATATGTTACCTTTGATCGACAATTTATTCTAAATAGATGAGATGTCCCTTTTGATCGTCAATTATTTCTAAAAAATAAGGGTATCACCTTTGTTATTAAATTATTTCCCCAAATAGGATGTTCCCTTTGATAGTCAATTAATTCTAAAAGATTGGCACGTCACCTTTGCTAGTCAATCATTTCTCAAAAAATAGCATGTAATCTTTGTTAATATCGACGTCGTCTTTGTAGATAAAATCAGGATGTCACATTTGTTAGTCATTTATTTCTCAAATATTTGGATGTCACCTATTTAGGTCTTTTATTTATCGAAAAACTGAATGTCATGTTTCAGAGTCAATTTTGCTAAAAAACTGGGTATTACCTTTGATAGACAATTCTTTCTCAAATTTCATGTAGGTCATGAGGCACATATCTTTCCTCTCCTTTCTCTGTAAACTTAGCCGTGTTCGTTGACTCTGGTCACAATAGTTTAGATTAGTGAGGATTATTAGGCAGAGATTGAAGAATCAAAAGCTAAGAAATAATGGATATAAGATCGCAATCGTGAAAAAATTATTATTCATCCTTTTATATTCAATATTTTACGACTCAAATTCTCAATAATTCTTTTTTATACATCAATCGGACTAAAATCCGTTTTATTCTACAAATTCCTTATTCGTCGACCTTATTCAGAAAAAAAAATGAGGAAATGAACTCGGCTAAGATGAACATGAATTAGGCATCTCTAAGTGGAGTAAAAAGCGAGAGCCTCTAATTGGTTGAAGATGTCCGTCACCACCTGTTGCATTCTGGGAAGAAGGACAGCTGGTCGCAAAAATGAAGGACTTTAAAATGATATCAAAAGATTGATATTAAGAGGAAAGTTAGATCTAATGACATTTAAAAGCTTGAATTTCTTCTAACAAACGAAAGGGGGAAAATTACATTCTACAGCTAGATATATATATATATATATATATATATATATATATATATATATATATATATATACATATATATATATATATTTTTATATAAATATATATATATATATATATATATATATATATATATATATATATATATATATATATATATTAAAATCTCACGCACAGGGATTCATATATATATACCTTTTCATATCCTTCACAATAAATCAAAAGTGGAGTTATCTCTGGTTTGATATTTAGAGCACTGTGTAGTTGTGATTCTCAATATCTTGACGAGGATGTTAGACACATTCAACAAGGTTATTCCAAATAGCGCTCTAAAGAGCATTTAATTTTATTCACGGATAAACAAAGCATGAAGAGCTTTAATAGTGACATAAATAGAGATGAGAATAAACGTATAATCTTGAACTGATTTGAAGGTCTCTTTCGCTCTTGCATGACAGGATCCAAGCTTAATCCCCGATAACATACAGATTGTTACCTCAATTCCTAATTCTAATCTTAAATTAAATAGATTTAAAATTAATTCTTCGCAATAGCGTGGCGCTATATATATGCTTTGTATTACATTGTGAGATATTAAACATAAAGAAGAAATTCTAAATCTAAAACGCACTATTTACCAGCATAAATATGATGTTAGGATGTATAGAGAAGGTAGTTATGTTTCTAAGCATAAATATATTCGGAAATGATCATCCAAATGAATTTAATGGGTTAAAATTATTTAAAAAGTTCGAGAGACAGACATTCGTTAACTATTTGAAACATTTTATTTGCTTTCAATAATTCTTTGACAAAATGAATGTCTTTGTCCCTTTTTTCTTTCCCATATACTTGATTTATCGTTCACTCTCGTGATTTTTGAATGTTGAGTTTAGGGTGTGTTTATTTTTTTCATTAGTTATATCTCTTACTAATTTAATTCAGTTATGTTCTGCTTTGTTTAAAGAAGAGATGTTCATTTGTGTCTCATAAGCTCGATTCTTGTTTTATTTCCATTGTGGGTTGTTGAAATATATATATATATATATATATATATATATATATATATATATATATATATATAAAATATATATATATATATATATATATATATATATATATATATATATATATTTATATTCACAATGATTTCTTCTACAAAGTTTGAGTTTAATGTTTAATAACAAGAACAAAACTAAGAAGGCGGGTCATATCTTTAATTTATATATATATGTATATATATATATAGAGAGAGAGAGAGAATATCACGAAAGTTAGCGCGTGATAACTATATATATGAATATGTAGCACGAAAGGAAACTGAATAAAAGGCGGATGGAGTTAGTACTTTCGTCTATTCGACATTTTAGTTATACTAAGCACGTTTCCCTGGGATGAGGTCAACATTTTAATGCCATCAGATAAGTCGGATTTTAGAAAAACTAATGAAATTAGATATAGCGAAAACAGCCCTGGGCTAATTTTGAGATTACTCTTCTTTGTGTGGGAGATTAAAAATGATTCGAGGATATTTCTCTTTATAAAATCATTACTATGGATTATAGAATGATTTTTTACCAGTTACTTCCGTGTCCTATATATATATATATATATATATATATATATATATATATATATATATATATCCTTCAGGGTTGCCCTCGTATATGTAAACAGATTTTCAGTTAGGGATATTGGCAAATATAGTAAAAGCAGGATTACTCGTTTTATGTGACACCACATCTTTCGAGCCATATAGCCCAGTTACGGGTACTATAAAACAAAACGCAATTCTAAACAACGGATTTTAAATAAAAGTTAAGAACTAAAGTTGAGGTTATAATGTAGAACTAAAGAGACAAAGAATAAAATAATGCACGATTAACTAAACATAATAAATAAGTGATATTTCTTTAAGCTCACCCTGCGGAATGAAGACTAAGTAGCTGAAGAGAAACTGCAAATTAGTAAGGTTGGTTTATGGTGTAGGGCAAATATTTAGTTGGTTGAAATTATATGGTTGACTATGGAAAGGAGGATAATTAAAAATTAAGAATAGGATTATATTGCTTAATATATAGCGATTGCAAAATCCTAAAGACACAGGCTCTTTAGTAGATCCGAAGATTTTGAAATTATTAGTAGATATCTGTTTTAACATTAGTGGAATTTTGGCGGATTGCCGAAATTTCATTTTCGCAAAAGACATTTCTTGTTCTTAGTCTAATGCTGAGTCGTAAACAAGCTCTAGCCTTCATGGAGCGCACGCTGCTTCCTACATACTTCATTTTGTTATAAGCCGGACAAAGGAATTTATATACGACCATGCTCCTTTCGTGTGTGAACTTATCTTTACTATTAGAATTTATTCTCAGTTTAAATTCTTAATAAAAACAATTGTAAAATAAGTATTAAAATAAAACTTTCTTAATAATTTTGAGAATTTGGCTCAAGCCTTGTTATTTAATGGTCCACTTTATGGGTAGAAGAAATATCGGTTGTTTTTAGGCACATTTTTAGTGATATATCGAAAAATATTTGTTGTCCGAATGCGAGATAAGATGTGTATATAAAGGAAGAAAGATATAGGTTTAATTTATATCGAGTTAAAAATTCAAATTCTATGTGCATCAAATAAACCTTCTAAAATAATCAATAAGAACGAATTAATAAGGTAATTATTATGCTTAATTTGTAAGACAGCTCAAAACTATAGAAGTAGGTTGGCGATAAACCGAAGTAAGGAAACTGAATATATGACTGTAGCTGGTCTAACTATGTAAGACAGTTCAGGGTTTTTGAGGTCTGAGATAAAATTATAAAAGTATCATCAACATATTTTCCTTAAAATAAAATAGGTTTAAAAGAGGCTGGACACCTATTAAAAAAATCTTTTAAAATTTCGACATAAAGATGTCAGCTAAAAATGGAGCTATATGAGAATCCATGCCAACCACATCTATCCAGCAAGAAGTTTTTATATGAAAGGTATTGTAATTATCATGATCAATCAATTCTATTAATGAGGGCAAATGATAGAGTGACAACACTTGGATGGTTATAAACTTAATATCATTCGCCCAAATTTCAAACTTGTGTCGATGTTAAATCCCAATTTACTTCCTTACTAATAGTAATACGCAAAGCTTTCTATTTTCCCAAATCAGATTAGTTCTTTTTTATAATACTCGATGATAGACGTGTATAGCCCTAAACGTAGAACGTCATAACTCATGAATCCTATTTAACTGCTATTAGCTTTGTGCCTAATATATATATATATATATATATATATATATATATATATATATATATATATATATATATATATATATATATATATGCGGTTAAGATAATGGCATAATTAGACAACTGCTCTGCTTCCGGACCAGCAGGTGATCTTATTCTCCTTGAACTGGAAGACAACACTTAAGGATGGCACAGTTCAAGGAGGATAGAATCATCTGCTGGACCTGAAGCAGAGCAGTTGTCTAATTATGCTATTATCTTAACCGCACCAATTTGTCTCGGATATTTTACCATATGTGTATATATATATATTTGTTTTTCGTTCGTTTTAAAATTTCCATGATAGGAAAAATTATTCCCTGGTAATTTAAATGGCAGCATTTCAAAAATAATAAGAAAAACTACATTTCTTTGCTGAATCCGATATCACACTCTGGTTCTGTTCCTGAAGGAGTCCCTGGAGCTTTTTTTTTGTATTAAGAGGATCATTAATGTATTTTTGGGGACTTCTGAAAGGTCCTTTATTAGTAGGAGAAAGGGGAGCACTTTCTCAAGTCCTGTTTCGTGGCCAAGGTGAAGCATCTGGACACTCTAAGTTGGGGGCTTCCATTCATCTAGCAGAATGGAGCATTGACCAATTTTCCCAAGCATATTGACATAAACTCAAAGTGGTACAAAAACTTACTCAATATGAAACTTAGCCCGACACTTCAGGACCAATTTAGGGATGATACGTGCATTTCTCAGGATGATGCTGGCACCTCTTCTCAAATCAAAAAGAATACCAAAGTTCTTGACTAAAAATAACCTAGAAAATTTGTGAAAGATAATCTCATCATTCTGACAGTTGATAAAAAGAAGAAATCCAATTGTTTGCAGTTCCAAATATTTATTGTTAAAATATGGAACAATATCAAACATGATATCTTCACAGATCTGGTCTCCAACATGCAAATACGTGTATAACAAGGGGCTTCATTATAACTATTAAATTTGGGCATCAATTGACTCTATTTATTAATAAATTAGGTTTGTGTTGTAAATTTATATATATTTCACCTTCAAATTATGATAAAACATATTAAAACCGAATGCAAGGTTTGATTAATTATATTAATTCTCTTAAATGAAAAAATATAATAGTCTTTAAACCTTTGTCTATACCACTCTCTCTCTGTATATATATATATATATATATATATATATATATACAAGTTGAAAATTGTTGGACAATAGAAAACTTACTAAAACTAAACGCCACCGAAAACAATGACCATTCTCTTTACACCAGACTCTGCAGAATACAACAGTACCCTAAATCTAAACATAGAAAACATGCCACTACTGACCACAAAAGAACGGAAAATCTTTAGGCCTCACTTTTGTCCCCAAACTCACATACTCAAAACACATACCAAACTTAATATTCAAGGCCACGAAAACACTTAAAGTCATCAAGGCACTCACAACTACACACTGGGGGAAAACTAAGGAAATGCTCATAAACATATCCAAGACAATCACAAGACCAGCACTAGAATACGCCAACATAATCTGGTCTCCAATCATTTCAGAAACCAACATCAACAAACTACAGAGAATACAAAACACTACCCGCTGCATTGCCACAGAATAAACTCTTGACACAAACACCCAACATCTACACGACAAGACGAACATGATACCAATCAAAAACATGTAAATCTACATGCATCATAACTCAGCCAGAAAACACAACACCCAACTCATCCCCTCCAGCAATCGCCAGACAACCTTTCAATAATAACAACAATTACACTACCAACTTAGACACAGACCCTAACACAACAACAAAAGACACAATCAAGCAAAACAAGAAAACCATCTACTCACAGATCATACAATAATACTTGACAAACATAACAGACAACAAAATATTAAGTGGATTACCTCCAACCATACACAATTTAGAAAAAACACTCAAGAAAGAGATCAGAAGAACACTAATACAGAAACGAACTAAAAAAACACCCCTTCTGCCATCTTACATGCACAAACTATCTTCCATCACCCATACAACACCAAACTGCCCCAAATGCTTAACACAGATACACGCCACCACACATCACTTCAACTGCCCAAAGTTTCACACAGAATTGGGCCCGGTGAATCTCTAGGAAATACCCCGGTAGACGACGGGTCTTCTCCTGCGTGATTGTCAGGGGAGCTGGAGTAGGGCATGGAATAGGTGCAAGGGTCCCTAACCCACTGTCAAGCCGCAATGGGGTCGCCACCACAAGTAGTTATAGTACACTTTGGGTCTTCTCTTTGAGCGTAAGTTGGTAGTTTTAATCACTATAATTATTCGATGCTATTTGAATATCTCTAACAATAGTTACTTGACTCTATTGGTCTTTACTACTTATATACTTGGCTATTGCCTTTTGTTAAGAATATAAACCCCTTTATCAAGGTAATTATCACTTATTTACACTGTTTAATATGACTTATATTAGAACTTCAAATACTGATTTGCAAAGTGGTTTTTATCCATTTAGACTATAATTTATACATGTTTGCTAATGTATTTACTGTTATTTGTACTTTTATGTTCTTCATTTGATGTCTGCGGTCCTCTGCCCATTGCAATTATCTTAAATGCTTCGATCTTTATGGTGTTCCGGCTGCTCTCTAAAACGAAGAGCATCTCATATACAAGGGTTATAATCTTTATCTTGGGGATATTTACCTTCCTTTCTAAATTTTTATTTACCTTTACACAGTCCATGTATTATTTTTTCGTTCCTTTCTGCTTGTAGCTTGACACTGGAGGAGTCAAGAGTGTGAGGTCCATATCTTCTCATTTGAACATTTAATCCTGCCTTAAGATGTCCCTTTGCTGTGCTTCTTGGTGTTGTTTCTGGGGCCGTTTATTGAATGTTGTGTCGGTGTTTGTGTATTATTCTTCACTTGACGTCCATGGTTATTCTTTTCTTCAGTAGATTATATCTGAGACGGCTTTGATCTCTTAAATTATTTTATTCTTATTCCTCTTCTTTAGTCCCTTCTTCTTACTGTTAATACTTATTCATCCGCTGCCTCTTCTATCAGGGAAATTTTCGTTATTTGCTCTGATTGTGTATTTGGGGAGAACCAAATGTTATTTTTTAACTCAAATTTTTGTTGTAGCTTCCATATGATTTCTTTGAAAGTTGCCAGATATGTGAGGTCGCCATGTCCGCGTATAAGATGGTTTTCATTAAGTCTTTGAATTTCTGTGTAATTTTTAGTTTGGACTTGTAAATTATCGGTGATTGTTAGGCTACCTTAACTTCTGCTTCCGCATAAGTGTTCTTGTTTCATTAGTTCAAAGTATGTTCTATCTTCCGATGAGGCACTCCATGGCCAAGGTCTTCTGGGCTCTTAAAACAGTTAACACACATTCGATTTCTGCTCTCGCAACTTTTCCATTGGTAACTGAGGACGGTGCAGTTCAATCACACTAATGTTCCTCGCGATTTCTTTGTGGTTTCTTAATGAATCAAACCACCTGAGCTCAAAAAGGGAATATATTTACTTCAATCAGGTCAGATTTTCTCAGTACATCATATCATAGAAACAGTAATAAACGAATGTAAACTATAATCCTGTTAATAAAACCGAAAATTAAAGAATCAACATAATAAAAAAAATAATTCTAATTTTCAAGAAAAGACGCCTTTGACGATTTTTATTTGTGCCTCCCATCTGGTGCATCACGCTTCAAACACAAACAGTAGTCAGCAAGCATGTTTACGTCCCATTTACCATGGTACCTAGATTCCTTCGTTTTTATAACCTGGTGGAATCTTTCCCAAATGTTTAAGACATGTTAGGAGCTGATTTACCAGGGTAACGTATTCTGGGTTTATTTTATTGCCTAGAAAATTGTTAACTAGACCTTTGAAAGCTTTACGGGCATCTTTTCTATGTCCGTCATTGATGCTTCAAACTTCTGATCTCTCATCAAGTTCCTGATCTAAGGTCTATCAAAAATTCGCAAATAGAGCTTAGCGTCGGAAAATTTTGAAAAAGAGATTTAAAAGCTTAGCCTTCTTTATTAAACGTTTTGACATAATTCTTCATTATGCCAAGCTTTATATGCAGTGAAAGATGCAGTATTTTGTGAGAAGGCACTAAACTTTCAGCTATCACATTGTTTGATTAAATTCTAAATGGTTTCGTGGAAGCCAACCTTCTTCTCATAGTGCATAATATTTGCATGAGTGTCCCCTAAACATAGGAAACAGGGATTATTCGTTTAAGCTGTTTGCATTCTAAGTATAAGAGAGATTACCTGAAACGAAATTTAGCAAGGTATGAAAATTTTAAGTGTAATATTTCTAAAAACAAATTAAAAGTAATATTCCTTAAAACAATAAGAATAGGAATATGTACTGAAAAATCCTGTATGCCGATGCATTAAATCATTGTATTGGAACTAATTGGATATATGTACATCTTATTTTAAGTTTATTGTGTTATGTTGTATACCTTCTCAATTAGGATAAGTTCCTCATTAACCTAAAAGGATTCATTAACATACAGGGAGACACTTCAACATAAATATATAACAAAAAAAACACATGATTTCCAGATTTGCATTCTTGTAAAATGTAAGTTGACCAAAAGGTGTATACAAGTAATAAAAATTAACAATTAAAATGTCAATATCAAAGAGCTTATAAATGTCAAGTGGAAAATGATCTTACCTTTAAGTCACCACATATGCGCCAATTGTGGGTAGAGTTTATTGCATGCAACAATTTTTTCATATTTTTATAACTTTCAGTGAGTTGGATTGAATGGCCAATAGGAACGGAAGTTACCTTGTTACTAATATTTAGTAACACAGCTTTTAAACTTCTACTGGAGGAATCTATGAAAAGTATCCATTCTAATTGGTTCTAGGGAAATCCAAGGGCCTCAACAAGTCATTTGATATTGGCGCAGTATACTAAAGAGCTGGAAGATTGCTGTAAAAATAGCTTCGAAACTCTTTTTCTCTATTTCTGTACCAAAAGAATGTTGTTTTTTTAGCGAGAAGATTACATTCAAAAAGTCGAAAGCCAAGAAGTTGTGCATTTTCCTTTGAAAGCCCCAGATCCCTGGTCAGGTCATTTAACTGAACTTGACTGAATGGTCTTGCGACCATCTCATGTAAGGAAACCCGGTAAGACTCACATGTGTCATAATTTAATCAACTTCCATATTAATCTCTTCATGGACCTCTATATGTTCATGGAGAGAAGGTATAAGGAATTCTTGGACCATGGAGCAGGGGTTTAATGGTAGAAGGAACATCCGGATCTGCCACTGTCGTAGAATGACCCTCTGTTATTTATCACTATACACTTTGACACTATTTTAGTAGCGGTATGCTTTAAGGGGCGTGAGTTACTTCTATGATGAAGTAGGCTATGTTCTAAAAGTGCTAATTTAGTAGTCTTGTTCTTAAGGAAGAGCTATTTTAAACACATAAGGATAAGAGGAAACACCAGATATCTACCAAAATAAACATGTATTTTAAATGAAACACTTAACTATAACAAACCAACAGTTAACACATTTCTATCTTTGACATCTAAACCCTTCGCACGGATACAACTGACAAAAATAAACAAATAGGCTTCCCGTAAACATACCAATTGCCGATTAGTATTTTAATCGCGACTCTATTTGATTAACATTAAACATTAAATTAACGTACTCTCGTCTACAAACACATATGATCTAGGTTCAAGAACAATGGTTTCTACTCCCCTTTAAAACGTGGGGCGTACTAAACTTTTACTATCGCAATATGAATATAAATGATCTTTCTAACTCACATGACAGAAGGTATTAGGGATTGCCGGATGTCGCTGGAGGACTTATCTCTCGCTTTGGAGTGTTGTGGCCGATGGTTGAATTTTCGTCGAGGAGGGATAGCTTGTCGCTGGTGACGGGGGCTGATTCTTTAACGTAATTAAAGAACGGGAGCTCGTTGGGGCTGGGTTCTTCTCCTCTCACTATTACGGACTTGAGATGTGAGAGTTACTCGCGAGTGAGTGGCTTTACTTTTCTTCAGTCAGCCTTCTTTGCCGTCTGTAAAGAATTCTTCGGTATGGCACCGATATAAAGCTTGAATATTTAGGTTAATACGGCCCGAAAAGGGGTGGATCGATTTTCTCAATCAGATTCTATTGTTTCTCACGCAAATAGTCTTGTATGGTGGAAGGATCGATCTTTACGAACAAACCCTTCTTCTGGCATATCGACTTCTAATCTTCGTGTCTGGTTGAAAGATCGATCTTCACGAACTAATCTTTCTTCTGGAGCATCGACTTCTAATAATCTTCTTGTCTGACCGAAGGATAAATCTTAACGAACTAATCCTACTCTGGCGTATCGACTTCTGATAATAATCTTCTTGTCTGGCCGAAGGATCGATCTTCACGAACTAATCCTACTCTGTCGTATCGACTTCTGATAATAATCCTCTCTCTTTCTTTGCGGGGCTTATTTATAGGCGGATTGCCGCCCCATCTAGAGGGGGAAGTGACTAGGCCACAGAGGCAAGGGATGGGGGACGCGAATGGTGAGTTAGCATCTGGGGAGAGCAAGAATTGCTGAGGTGGCACTGGGGTGCCCAAGTCAGCTCGCTAATTAGAGGCTCGCGACCGCACCGCTCCTTGGCGTTCCTTTTGACTTGCACCGCTTTTTTTTCCATAACCACGGGTTTATGGGTCTCGTAGGTAATTGGATCGTTAGAGCGTCGTTTAAGGACCTTAGGTGGTCGTCTTAAACAGATGTTTGCTCCAACTGCCCACAGCGGCGGGGAGATCAAACAGGGTAAGCAGTTATGGTTATTCGCCGGCTACCTTTCCCACGCTTCTCCTCATGAGGGGGAGGGGCTTTAATGTACCTATACTCCTCTAAGATGCCTAATGTAGCCATTTCTCTACAGCCACACCATGTTTATTCTTCTTATTTATACCCGTATATAATTGCATATTACATAAAGGAATTGAATTGGAGTTGCAGATAGTACATAAATGTTAAGTAAATGATATGTTCATGCTGAAGTGAACTATGTTAGTTTTTAATTCTATCCTAAATCTATGCATAATAATGACAATTTCAGGAGCCAGTATAATACAAAAAGCTTAAATACTTGATACAATGCATAACTTTAAGATTTGTCATGCAAAAACTGCAGTCTGGTTCTGGTCCTTACCCTCTCTCCACACCAAAGGATCACCAAACGAAGGAGACTTCTCTTCTCCCTGACTGCAGCGTCTTAAACATTGTTTTGAGCATCCCTTGCAGCAGATATGGGGTGTAGAACTTTTATCTTGATCTCCTAGCCTTACTCAAAAATATGCATGATACAAAGATTTAATTACAGGAGAGATTGTACATTGCTGCTCGGAAAAAGTTACTTTGCCGCAAACATAGCAAAATCTTTCGGAGCTATTCTTACATTTTCCGTTCATTTTTAACTCAACCACTATTATTATTATTATTATTATTAAAATTCTGAGCAATTACTAACCTTCAAAAATATAAACTGATTAACATAATGAGTTAAAATGTACACAAATTTATGCAAATACAGTAGTGCAAAAACTATTGAAATATTGATGTAATATAGGACATGTATAAACTATAAAATTATTATCACCCCCTGTATCGCAAAAACCGGACCTGATAGAGAAAAATGGATGCCGAAATCAGAATTAGGAGGTCAATTTTATTAAAAAACACTACAAAAAACCTGAGGTACATTTTGGACGCAGACCAGTGTAATAATCCCTCCCCATCTTAATCCTGTGACCGTTATAGAGTCTCAAGAATTTGCATGTATATATTTTGTTTAGAGAAATCCCATTTCCTATGAATATGTTCGTATAAATTTTATTATAGTTTATTACATATATATAGCTTTGTATCTTATTCCCTAGCCAGAACTGTGTAGCCTTTAAAAATGATATGTGTATATATCAAAACGCGTCAGGCCAATAAAGAATTTCGTTTTGTTTAGTGAACCAGTTTTCTGATCTCCTGTTTCACGACTTTAAATGAATTTTGGTGAACTAATCTATAGGTTGAGCAAAGACCAAATGTAGAACATAAGACAAATCGAGAGATACGAAAATTAAACAATTAAAAATAAATTAGCAGTCGTCCTCAACAAAACTTGTAACGAATAATATATATATATATATATATATATATATATATATATATATATATATATATATATATAAAAATATATATATATATATATATATATATATATATATATAAATATATATATATATATATATATATATATTTATATATATATATGAATAACGTTACAGCCACGAGGAAAATGAAACAACGGAGAACTGCGAGGCCTTTCGACTAATGGTCCTTTACTAAGCAGACTTAGTAGAGGACCACTAGTCGAAAGGCCTCGCAGTTCTCCGTTGTTTCATTTTCCTCGTGGCTGTAACGTTATTCATAAATTCCTCACGTTCCTTATTTTCGTGATTTAGTTATACATTTGTATATATATATATGTATATATATATATATATATATATATATATATATATATATATATATATATATATATATATATGTGTGTGTTTTATCACCATTACTATATAATTATTGGATAGCGGCGTCATATAATATCACGATGATGCTATCCAATAATATTATGATAATGTGATAATTATCTGGTAATGTGTGTGACCACACATAGCTCTATTTTGTAGCATATTACACACCTGTTAAATACTATTAGTGTAGGATAGTGGGGTAGATGTTCTTTGATTTAGACTTAGTACCATAAACAACAGTATTCCTTCGTGGGGAAGAGTAGTATGAAGGCATTCTATGCATCAACTCTATTAACGGAGTATTATTCTCTTACGCTCCATATTTCCTTGATTGCCTGAGGCCCTAGCTAATTTCTGTCTCGGTCTTCGAAGCATTTTTTTATTTATCAGACGAATTTATGTACTTGTTTGTGTTATGAATATATAATTTCTGCTGTTGTAGTACTAGTATTTACACTATTTGTAAAAACTTCTCTGAGTAATCCTATTTCGAAATTTTATAATAACCTGGAGAGCACTCTTTTGATCACCAAACTTTAATCGGATGATTTGGGATTCATAGTGGATACAGCTCAGTACTATCTTCATCCCTACGAACGGATCTTCCTTTTCAGAGTTCATATACCCTACTTCTACCCATTTATCAAATGGGGTTGAAACATCTCTCCTTTATATAAAGTGTGCATAGAGATTACATATATGCGCATAGTGAAAATAACTAAAGCTCTCAACAAACACCTGACTGGGAGGAACCTTTTCTTCTACTAACACAATGTTGAGCTTAAATTAGAATGCGACGATTGGAATCTAAATTCAATATAGGAAGAAAATAATATAAATCATTTTTGGAATCACTATATTTCTGTTATGAGATAAATGCAAATCTATTATAATTATTAGAAATGAATAATAGAGCTTTCAACCAAAGTATGACATGGTTACACAACATATATAAAGTGAATATGAGTAATACAGAAAAGGGAACTTAGATGAAACATTATTTTAAATATGGAATGCTCTTGAGATACTAGAAAAAGAAACCCTTTCTGTAAATAACTTTCTAGTTTCTTTTCTATTGATGAAGTCAAATATTTTTTGAAAGTTTCAGAAACATTCAACGCAGCATCCTGAGAGCTTTATAAATGATGATATTTAATGTTGAATTGCCTAATATCTGCGTAAACATCTTTCTTCAGGATGCTCTAGAAGTTTTCTATATGATTTATTAGGTTAAGGAATAAGTTCTTGCATTTTTTTTAATGTTGTGTTGATTTAAGTTTTGTTGACGTGATTTGTGCACATATTAAGAAAGAATAAAAAACAATGAGAGCAAAGTTGGCAAAGGTTAGGCTACGTCTCTTAATAGCGTAGACTATTGCGCTTTTGCTTAGGCTACGTCTTAAGTTGAGTAATAAGTCATTGCGGTTTATTTAAAAGTTGTGTTAATTTAATTTTTGTTCGGTACCCTCTAAATAGAATGTCAAGTTAAAAGACACTTGTTGTTATTCATTTTCAATCGAGACGGGAACAATGTAAAGGCAGCCAAGTTCGTCGCGATATTTGTGTTGTGTACGGAGAAAATGCTTTATTAGGAAGGACAGCTCAATGGTGGTTTTCACGTTTAAAAAACGGTTATTTCAATCTTAATGACGAAGAACGTTCTGGTCACCACATTAAGTTGGATGAAGATCGATGAACGACCTTCTTCATAAAAATCCTCGTCAATCGACTAGAGAAATTGGCTGTACAATTGGCGTGTGATCAGAAAACTTAGGGGGAATCATCTTCATTCGATGGGGAAAGTTCATACACGGTGCATGGGTTCCGCAAGTTTTGAGCGAAAGCAACAAACTTCACCGCTCTACGATTGCCGCAGGTTTGCTTGCTCGTCACAAGGTTACTCGTGGATATAAGAACTGATTTCTTCACCGCATCATTACTGGCGACGAAAAGTGGTGTTTATGTCAACATGAACCATCGAAAACAATGGCTTAGCCCTAATAAAAAGCCACTTCGGCGATTAAAGCAAGGACTCCATCCACAAAAGACGATTTTTTTGTGTGTGGTGAGATTGTGAAAGCATCATTCTTTATGAGCTCCTTGCGAACAACGAGATTTTCAATGCCGAACTCTACGTTCAACAAATGTATCGACGCGCCGAAGCTATTCGTGAAAAGCGACCTCATCGACGTTATAGAGTCCTTCTGCAACATGACAATGCTCGTCCTCACATTGCCAATATTGCAAAAGACGCCATCCAATCGCTTAATTGGGAAATTCTGCCGCACCCTCCAGACTTGGCTCCATCGGATTTCCATCTGTTCCGATCGCTCTCCAACAATTTGCGTGGAGTTTCGTTTAACACTGATGTTGAATTAAGAACCTGGTTAGACGAATTCTTTGAGTCAAAATTCAGATTTTTTTATTGCAGAGGCAACGAAAAACTAGTTGAACGTTGGGAAGAAGTCGTAAATAACAACGGAGAATACATTACTGATTAAATTGCATATTGTTATCAATTAAAAATGATTTTTTTCTAAAATTGTTAATGGTAATGAGTAAATTTGATAAAACCGCAAGAACTTATTCCTCAACCCAATAGATAATATTATTTGGGACGCAAACTTATGATTTAGTCTCTTACATATCCTTTCCATTCAAAGCACCTCTTAAACAAAGGGTTAGAAGCTTTATCCTGAATGAATAATAGTGACTTACTCATCCTCACTGGCTATCCATTGAGCATATTAGGTAGTTTCTCTCGGAACTCGCACTATCACCCTCGATTTTTAAAAATCATAATAGCTTGTTTCCAACAATTGGAGCCCAAATCACAAATCATCCTCCTCTCTCGTAGAAGCTCTTTTAATTGATTTAACGTCCATTGAAAACTCAGCCTTTTTACCCAAATTAGGAACTTTCATAATGACATAACCTTGGTTCCTTTGTTAAGGAAAAAATTTCCTGATAGCCTTAACCTTGTTTCTCCTCAGATGGAAGGACACCCAGCAGCATAAAAAGGTAAAAATAGTTTGCACCACTTCTCATTTGATTTGAGAATGTTCTCTAGAGCTCGAACTTCTCTTTCTACTTTGCGTTGATTACACTTTAATGTTTTTTTTTAAATTTCAGAGATTTTACTTAATATACTTAAAAATATAACTCTTTAGATCTTTGGAATTTTCATTTTTCCTGCTCAATATATTAAAAAATGCTTTTGCAAAATATATCTGAATGGTCATTGATAGTGACTTGGTTTTTCTATCTTGAATATATTTTTTATTTATGTGATACCTCTGTTTGGTCTGGCATCATATTCTAGCAGAAAACGCTAAAATAGGGCAACATCGCTTCACGCACATCAATGACATTCCGGCTGGCTGGGAAAATAAGATCCAAAAGTTGAAAATGTAGTTTGAGTGTAATAGATTGGAACACTAGTTAACTTCCCCCACTTAACCAAAATGCTGGTCTTGATTCCTTTTTCCAATAAATCACCATCCAGCTCACAAATACACGCCAGGGTTAAAATCTGTTTTATCCATCATTCTTTGAATATCATTTTTAAATAGGTGCTTGCAAAGTTGAAGCCCGAAGAATATGCCTACAATGATCTAAGCTTTATGGTGACAGGCTGAGGCGACTACGGCGGACTCTTTATTTTTTATAGGGAATTCGCCAGTCTTCGACTTCTCCATTCTCCGAAAGGTCATCGGTTATGGATGTGTCTACCTCCTTGGGAGAGGATCGCCCCATAATCGGTGACGAGGCCTACTTCTTCAGGCCAACTCAATGTTTACGGAGACCGTCCTTGTGACGTCCTGGCTGTCTGATTGTCTTGGAGGGACACTGGGTCCCTCTGATAATAAATGTTGGTCTCAATCTTGTTACTGACTATTCTTCCTCTCTCTGACAGTGTTTTTGTGTTTTTTACCAGCACATTATTTCTAAAGAAATATTAGGGACGTGGAGCTCCATTTCTCGAATCCGACAGCTAGGTGGACCCTATTTGACTAGAAGGTATACGTGTGTATTTAGTTTAGGCACGTGTACATCAAGAGATTGTTCAAATTTGGAAGTCTGATTTATATCTATCAGACCAATATTTGTAGCAACATATGATTTCGTCTTTTGCAGGTCGATATCAAAACTAGAGGGTCAGATTCATTTCTTGTATGAACAGATGTTACAATTGTCTTCCTTATCCCCGCGGCCAAACTGTCGGCCTGAACTTTTTTAATAATATGTGTGCAAATGTTTGTGTGTTATTGTGAGTGCAGAGCGATTTCATTGTCTAGCGGTTTTGCATTATTTACGAGTATACATTTTGCGTGTCATTGATACTTTAATTAATGGCTAACGGTTTATCATTATTTATAAGTATACAATTTGATTTACATTAATTAATTATTAACAAATGGCATATTATTTTAGTGTTTCGATGTGTGTCTATTTCAAGATTTCATAGGGAAAACGGGGTGCTCAATTTGTGATGTTACTTTTTCACTCTACTCCATTTTGTATTTGAGGAAAACAGCTTCACTCAATTTGAGAAATTTGTCTTTGAGCTAGAGGAATGCTGGTTTATCCTACTTCTTTGATTTGGCAAACTATTTCCTTAAGCTATCTTATTTGAAGTAGCCGCGAAATGATCTTGAAGTTGGCACAAACAAGCCATTCATGATCATTGTTTCAAAACAATTAAGTCTAATTATGCAAATGAAATAGAAGGTATGCTATTTCCTATGTTTAGCAGAACAGGTTGACTGCTATCGAGATCCATCAATAAAACACTTCCATTGGTATGTTCATATCCCAGTCAAAGGGCCTAATATACCTGATATTATTGCAGACACAGAAATTGTTTTACAATAATAATTTTGTTTCATATCCAATGAACGGGGTTTTTTATTTCTAAATAGGAGCACTTTCAGGCAACATATTCCATTTGTGAAGACGAGACGCCAGTAGTTCCTTTTGATGTTAAAAGAGGAAAGATCACGAAACAGGTCATTTATTTAGTCTAGATTATGCTATGAGTGATGAGATTTCGTGACATTCATGTTGTAATTCGTACAACTGAACTCTTGTTCTGGTTGATCTGAGCTTTCATGTTATTGCCGGGTATTTCAGGCGGAGGTAGATGAACGACAATATCACTGCACAATATAAAAGGGAAACGAGTAGATCGAAGATCTGGGTACAAAATAACTTTTTTACACTACCGGTCAAGAACTGTAGAAGAGAGACATAATCATTAAAAACAAGGTCTGCTGACCAAAATGTCGCATGCTAACCTTGGAATCACCTTGGCAATTATAGCATTCGAGAGGAAATGTAAAACAACACAAGGATTTCAAATTTCGATAGAATTGGCCGAATAGTTATGATTTTATTGCCAAAACAATATATTTCCTGGGCTAACATTGAGACGACCTTGGCAATTATATCACTTGGAAGAGAAAGTAAAACAACATAAGGGCTTCAAATTTTGCCGAATAGTTACAAGGGTTATTACCAAATCCAAAAATTGCAAAACAGGGACCGAGAAACTGACCAACATAGTGAAATATAGAGTAACCCGCGACTCGGCGCATGTGACGAAAATTACGAGTATATTACATTATTTTGCATTATTTTCACATTATAATGTCGTCTCTAAGACTTGTAAATGATAGTGCAGTTAAAGAGAAAATTAGCCATCTGATGAATAATCCATCGGCTCCACCCATACAATGTGAGATCTAAATGTCATACCTAGACCAGTGCCTTTGATTCATGCTAAGAAAGTAAAAGTGCATCTGAACCAGCATGTATATGGATTCCAGCGCTTAACTTGATCATCATCTTTAAAGGCAAAATAGTATTTATACAGTTTCGTCACGCATGAATTCAGTCGCATTTTGAACTGCTTCCGGTTTAGTTGTAAATAAATCTATCTGCAAAAATTTTACATTTTCTCGGAATTGTTAATGAAACACAATTAATAACACCAACAAAGTGACTTATTTGAGTTAAGTTTGTATTTTTTTGTAAGTAAAAGACATAAAACGAAAGTAAAAGAATAACTTTTCCATAGAATCTAATCGAACCTGTGAAACTGAATTCAATTCACTGACTCATTTACATAAGAGGATCACACAGTAAATTAATGATAAATTTCATAATATAAACATGAAATTACTACCACAAATTCTCTTCTTCTATTTTTGATTAACTTTTCTGCAGAGGAATTTTTTAGGCAGTGTAGTAGAAGGAATTAAGTTGATTTTTATAATAGTTTATATGATTGGGCGGTGCTCTAAGTTGATATGGAACAGAACGATAGTTGTGCAGTAAAAACTGTGCTGTTAAATTTTTCAGTTATGAAGAGGTTATTAGCCAATATTTGTTTACTTCTCTCGATATATCTATTTAAGCCTTTTTATGTTAAACTGTGGCAAAAATGCCCCTGCTGTACGTATAGACGAGGTGATATTGTAAGTCTCAGGCCACTTTCCTTTAGTGACCAAACATCTCTATGTTTTTAGCCGCCCAGTGGACTTTTGTTAGATTTTTTTTCATTTTGGTGGTCAATATCGCCGTGCAGGAATGGGGTAATTTTATAAATTTACTTCATATGTAAAACGGAAAACAAATTATTTTTAATTTATCCCTATAATTATCGGTTATGAGCAGCATCTCAAGTTACTAGAAAGACGTCTCCAGTGTACTTACAATAAATAGGTTGATAATCTAATGTTGCCCTTCTTCCAAATATATTCATCAATTGTTTTCATATAGAAGATAGCTAAATTGTGGTGTACCTAAAATAGGTTGATAAGCTAATGTTTATATTTTCGAAAAGGTTTTCATGTAGTTTTCACATCCAGAAGATGGCAAATCTTTCCTATGGGCTTTGTTGCATATATATATATATATATATATATATATATATATATAATTAATTAAAAAACTCACAAGCTGCCTGTAAGAAAAGCAATAATGAGAAAATTAACCCAGAGAAAAGGGAAAAGATGAATCCAAACACTTTCGAACTATATTTGCAAGTTCATTTTCAACGAATGGCCTGAAAAGGGAGAAAACAACCTTATATAGGGTACAAAGATACGAAGGAAATGCCCATCACATAGTACAAACTAAAGGAAAAACACAAATAACAATAAAAAGAACAATGAGCAACTAATAACAGACATATGCATCTCTAAAACGATATAGAGACAACAACGCTGTGTATATAAATGGAATGTGGTGGGTGAAAAAAACAAAAATCATTTTAAAGAATTATCATTAGAGCGAAAACATTTAGGCCTAAGAATTAATTCACCATCATAGCAGATACGTGGTGAAGGAGGCAATACAAATGATATTACACTAATAAAGAGTGACAACAGGCTGCATAATCAAGTTATTTCATTTAGTACAATTTTTTTTAAAACAGGGTCGAGTTTAAATAAGCCTAGGGAAATATTTCTACTAGGTAAGATGCCAATTAATTAAGACTACAATATTTCTTTTTGTGAAATCAGCGGAATGATAAAGGAATTTTACAGATTTCCAGTCAATGGAGTGATTATTTTCAGATAAATTGAAAATTAAATCACCTTTTATTTCACCTCTTCTAATATTATACTTATGTTGGTAAATTCTGGTAGATAAAGCCTTACCAGGTTGCCGGAAGTTAGGTAAATTTCAAATAGAACATTCATAATGCAGCCTGTTTTCACTCTTTATTAATGTAATATCATTCGCATTGACTCCCCCACCACGTGGCACTGCTGTGATTGTGGATTAACTCTTAGCCCTAAATGTTTTCGTTCTAATGATAATCCTTCAAAATGTTTTTTTGATTTTTCACCAACCACATTCCATTTATATACAAGGCGTTGTTGTGCGTATATCGTTTCAGGGATGCATATGTCTGTTATTAGTTACCTATTGTTCTTTTTATTGGTATTTATGTTTTTACATTGGTTTGTACTATGTGATGGGCGTTACCTTCGTATCTTTCTACCCTATATAAGGTTGCCTTCTCCATTTTCAAGCTATTCCTTGAAAATAAACTTGCAAATATAGTTCGAAAGTGCTTGGATTCATCTTGTCATTTTCCTGTAGGTTAATTTTCACATATATATATATATATATATATATATATATATATATTTGTATATATATATATATATATATATATATATATATATATATATATTTGTATATATATATATATATATATATATACAGTAGGAATATGAAGACCCAGGTGATTACACTAATTATTTATTGGCCGGACGTTTCGGACCTTCACTAGGACCATCTTCAGCGATTGTGTCGATTAATGAGAATCGAAAGGAATATTAACGATGACAGTCAAAATAATTCATTAATTAATGGCTACAAAAGCGCATGAAGACAAGTTAGATTAATAAAATTGACAATTATTGAGATTAAAGTAAAACACAAATAAAAATATATAGAATTAATTAATACTATCTAGTGTATTTTTTAAAAAATAATAGAAAGAAGTGAAGTTATGACATAAACTGACTTGAATATGAAATATTAAAGGTAACTGGAGTAAACAATAAAATAACGTATTATATTAAATTATAAAAAACAACAAAAAACCCGAAAACAATTTAGAATGAATCAAACAGAGTGACTAACCTTTATCGTGAGAGTTGAGAAATCAACTAATTAAAGATATACAAAATACTAACGAGATTTGTTCGGTTGGTCGGTTGGCTAGTTAATCAATTGAAGTGTTGGTTGGTTATATACTGAATAGTTTAATTCAGGATGAGTAATTATTTAGGTTTGGATTTAATTTATTGATGTACAGTGACTCTAAGATTTTCAAATCGAGAAAAGTTAAGGCTCAAGATAAGATGGTAAATGAATCAGAATGGAAGAAATTTCAGGTTTAGAAATGGGAATAACAGTCTTATGAGACAAACCTAAGTGCTTTGTGATCATGCATTTGAGTTGTAAGCGACTTTGGCCTACATCACGACTGTGGCAGGTCGTACATGTATAATTGTAAATTATACAGGATCGCAAGCCACAAGGGGTTGGCTCCTTATAGAGATAAAGGAATTTACGATACAGGACTCAGAATTTATACAAATGAATTGACATTGAGGGAAATGGTTGTTGAGGCTAGAGAGAAGGAGTTTGTTAAACTCCCTCTCAATTAAACTATTCACTATATAACCAACCAACACTTCAATAGATTAACTAGCCAACGGACCAACCGAACAAATCTCGTTCGTAGTTTTCATATCTTTAGTTAGTTGATTTCTCAACTCCCACGATAAAGGTTAGTCACTCTGTTTAATTCATTCTAATTTGTTTTCGGGTCTTTTGTTGTTTTTTATAATTTAATATAATACATCATTTTATTGTTTACTCCAGTTACCTTTAATATTTCATATTCAAGTCAGTTTATGTCATAACTTCACTTCTTTCTATTATTTTTTTAAAAATTACACTAGATAGTATTAATTAATTCTATATATTTTTATTTGTGTTTTTACTTTAATCTCAATAATTGTCAATTTTATTATTCTAACTTGTCTTCATGCGCTTTTGTAGCCATTAATTAATGAATTATTTTGACTGTCATTGTTAATATTCCTTCTGATTCTCATTAATCGACACAATCAATGAAGATGGTCCTAGTGAAGGTCCGAAACGTTCGGCCAATAAATAATTAGTGTAATCACCTAGGTCTTCATATTCCTACTGCATATCAGATTCCCAAGGAACAAATCAATTACAAGTATTATATATATATATATATATATATATATATATATATATATATATATATATAAATATAAATATATATATATATATATAACGGGGTTAACCCAGCCAAAAAAGACGCATTTTTTTAAAAAATAATATCATAATAACCCCATGCTCATGCAAGATAATTTCAATCTTGCTTTTCGAATGCAAAAAATGAAATTTCGATACCTTCTATAGTTTTCTTGCATTTCATAAAATTAACAACATTGGTCCAAAAAAAACGAATATCAACATAAAATTTTATTTTATTGTGCAATATCATACAAGAATTTTCAAGTTTTTATTAAAGCCTACAGGAATGAACATGTCAGATTTTGGATATCTTTATTTACAGTTCCACAGTATCCATAATGATGTCGTCAGAAGTAGATCGCATTATCATTAAAGTTTGTGACTGTGAAAACGGGTGGAAGACTGGAAGAACTCCTGAAGACAATGTTGTTCCCTGAGTTTCATCGCCTGGATCAAGAGAATGTCATTATTTTCCAACAAGATTGAGCACCTTGGCATACATGCCACGCCTCACAGCCGTTTCTATTTACCAATACCAATAACGAAAAATAAATGGCCACCAGAAGGTCTATATTTTAAGACTATTGATTACTCAATTTGGGAGTTACTAAAAGAAAAGATTTATCGACGTCGGAGAGAAAAATTCACTGAACTAAAATTAAAAAGCAAAATCTTGGCAAAAGATTGTCATTAATGAAGTAAGAAAAGGTTTGTGTTTCATAGGTCAGGTTAGATTTCCTGACCTCCGCTTGCTTCCTTTCACCAATAATGTAACGTGGTATGCCCGCAGGACGCTCTGCGATTGGTCCTTGCTCTGAATGATGCACTTTAAACGTGGGTTGCAATAAATCGAGTGACTATTTTCCTTGGCCGAATTAAATCAACTAACTAAGAGGTTCTGGATATCAAACTGGATAAACAAAATAATATTTACCTCTGTACAAATAAAATAAAATAGTGGATACAACATAGAAATACAAAAGGACTAAATGGGCAAAAGGTTTACCAACGTCAGCTCCAGGCGAGAGGCGTGAGCACATACACAAAAACGTAGACGACCGAGAAATGGGAAACTACCATTCTAGGTGGATCTGCCACCGAAGATTTTTCTACCCAAGAGAAAGGCTTGGGAAAGAGGGTGGATTATGAGCTTTGAGCTCGAATGCTCTTCAACGGCATGGTTGGGTTTTCACTTAGCTGATTAGTACTCGGCCTGCTTAAAGTTATGAAGAAAAATACAAACTGTCTTCTAATAACCACTGCTATAATCGAAAGGAGGGGTCGAGGGAGTATTTCCCCGTGGAGAAGCTGAGTCAGATACAGCAGTATGGGAGTCTCCTCGTTCCTACTTATTATTTCTTCATATTTAATTTTCTTGCCTACGGGCTCTTGGAGTAAGGGAGGCCGAGAGAAAGAATACTTCTGTGTGGCGTCCTCTTTGGGGAAATACTAATCTTACACAGACCAACGCTTAACATTTTATACGGGTCTGCCGGAAGTGGATTATTCTTTATCTATACAGAGACGCCGGAACTGAATTTAGACCTTCACGCCATCTTGCGGAACCACTCCCTATTACAATTAGTCGTGCTATAGGGCGTCTTATAAAACGGAAGTTACCTTAAAAAGAAGCCGATAGCGGGTTCTTTCCGTCCGTCCCGTCTCTCTCTCTCTCGCTCTCTCTTTATCTCTGATCGCTATTTCTTTCATCTTTGAAAGTTTGTGTGGAAAAAAGACTCAGTTAGTGGTTCATCGAAGTGGTGGTCCAATCGATCATTTATTGTAGCTAAGTTAAATTTCTGATTATATATTACTTCACACTCGATATTCAATTTCTACCCCTTTCTTTATTATTTTGAAATGCAAGAAAACTATGAAAGGTATCTGTAGAGGTATAATAAGAGCTTAGTATATATATTTATATATATATATATATATATAAATATATATATATATATATATATATATATATATATATATATATATATATATATATATATATATATATATATATATATACAAATAAGGTTACAGCCACGAGGAAAATGAAACAACGGAGAACTGCGAGGCCTTTCGACTAATGGTCCTTTACTAAGCAGACTAAAAGACAGGGAAAAAAAGGAAGATATTTATTTACCTGATTAATGAAAATATGGGATATAAAGATTAACAGGGGGGGGATTAGCAGGTGCCTGGAAAAATCCTATTAACTAGATGAGCCATCAGGGTTAAAAAAAAATAAAAATTACGGGAGTAAATAACATACAACTCGAGCAACGCCTTGCCGGATCAAAAATCTCTGAGGATAGTCTAACTGGTCGCGAGTATTTAATCTCTATTACCTTATGTGACTAAAGAAAAATCCTGTTGTTTATGTCCCCCGTGCATAATAATTAGTTTATTGGATGTCTGGCCAAGGACAAATATATTAACTTAAAATGGTTTCATCCCGTAAAATTATATCTCGATCGAGGTCGAGAGCTCACCCAGTAATCCCACTTTCTTTTTTTCTAAGTGTATTAGATCTGTATTTTTTTATGTTATTTAGTGAGAGCGTTTATGTTCATTAAAGTCTATTTCTTTAGTAAAAGCACTGGTTTAATTATCCTTGAACGAGTTAAAGTGGCAGTGATTGAAAAAGTCAAAAAAGAAACCCCTTTTATTCATTCACTAGAATAAAAATAAAGATTAGCACTCTTAGACAACGATCCTTAAGCGATCACCGAGGGACGAAACTACGCCTTTAGTTAAAGTTATTTGGTTTATTAAAAATTAATAAAACAAATATATATATATATATATATATATATATATATATATATATATATATATATATATATATATATATATATATATATATATATATATATAAGCTCGGCTAACCTACTGCGGTATCTAAATCCCGAGTTTTACCTGTGGCGAAGCACCAGGTCAAGGAATCGACTTTTTTTCAAAAGGGGGAAAGTTCAATTTGGCGTTAGGTGGAGCCATCTAGTAGCAGAAGCCTAATATAGCCATTTGGCCATTCAAAGGCTCTTGTAAGTGATTTGAACCATGGAAAACCATCAATGCAATAACCGTATATCATCTTATCACAAAACACCGCAGGATATTGGAGGGACTCCTTCTCTTGTTATATCCGAAAAAGGAAGAATGAAAGTATCTTGCATATGGCAATTGTCATAAATAGGAAGGAAGTTAGTGAGATATTAACACGTTGCTGCCTGCGTCTTGGTCCACATTTTTGCCACTAAGTGGATTCTCTCAGTGCGTAGTGATACACATATGGTCCAAATATACAAAATTGCAATGGTTATAAAATTAATGAAAGCGATACAAATTTGGTTAAATCTTAAAATATTTTTATATATTATAATATAAAAAGTGAGAAAGGACGGAAATATGGCTTTCAATTTACAAAATTTAGTCGAACATAATGCCAAATTGCATCCAAAGTACAACCTAAAGTATACCTTCTACTTAATCATTTTAATTATTTATTGAATTCTTTTAATGCAATTCTTGTTTAATAAAACATACTACATAATATTTAAGGAAGCAAACTAAAATTACCACTTTTATATTTAAAGTTCAATCCTTTTTCCTTTTTTATATTGCATATTTATAAATCATCATGCTTTTCTGCAAAACAAAAAAAAGGGGGATGAGGCTTGCCATCACCCTGATGGCAGAACGTTAGAACCCTTCGTGCTTGATTTCTTGAAATTTTGTATCTTTAATTCAAGGAAATTTTTTATATACCCACGGCATCTTTTTCTCGTATTAGCTTTTGCCCCATCATTTTCTTCAAGTGAATGCTGATTTCCTTTTCCTTGAATGTTAGATGGTGAGTTTCCAGCCCTTAGTGTTTCTTCTTGGATTCCAGTCAGGGCGAACACCAGAGAGTCTCTAAAATGGCCTGTTTCATTGAGTGGTGTTTGAGAAATATTTATTGTATAGTACAAAAGCATTTATTACTGATATGCCAGCAATAATCTCAACTGACACTTTTTTGTACCACTTCAAGCTTTTAAGTAGTGGTGTATAATATGATCGCAACTGAGCTGACACATTCACACCCTTTTTCGTCTTGTTATTGGAAAGCACACATTCTGCTGCTTTCTAATCATTTCTATTTCTTTCTCCAGAGGATACCAGAAACCAACCATGCTCCGGAACAGTTGATATCATATACACATTTCTCTTATCTTTCCCGTCGTAAAGTTTCACTCCATGACTATTTTATGAACATTTCAATTTATTCTTTTTAGCTTTGCTTGGATAACTTCTTTGTTAAGATGTGTTTTGTCTTTGTTATAGTTCCGCAAAGGAAGGTTTTCTTGGTCAAGAAATATTCTGCTAATCGTGCTAAACAGTAATATTTGTCAGCATAAATGGTGCAGCCAAAGTCTATAAGATATGCCACCAGTTTTACAGTTAGTGATTCTCTTATATTGAGACCTTGAAGTTGAACAGTCTTTCCGGCATGAACTTCGAATTTCCTTGTATACGCTTCTGGTGTACAAAGCTTAAATAATTTTATCCCTTACTTATGTGCTTTTCCTAGAGATATTGTAAAATTTCCACTCTACTCTTGAATGGAATCATAATTTCATCATTGATGATATCAGGCCTTAGCTTTTAAACTGTTTTATATTGTGTATTGAGTATTACAACTAGTGGCCTGATTTTATGTAGCTTATCTAGTTGAGAGAGAGAGTCCCATATTATCACTGAAATGCAAAAACCTAAGAAGCAATTGAAATCTTTCTCTTGTCATTATTAACGGTAAAATGGATCTATATATATTTTAATTTACACAAGTAAAGTGAAATTTCTGGCTTTGAAACTATCTCCATTTATATTAGGATTATAATAAATTTCCTAATTTCATAGGTGTTACATCTTTCCATGCATGCAGTCGTTATCTTCGTGTAAGTTGAACACGATCCTTGATTATCAAATTCTAGGGGAATAGTCACTTCCCCCCCCTCCGTTCACTCTTAGTGCAGTCACAAGGCGTTACCGCAAAAGAAATCCGGCCAAGGCATCGGCGAGTCTAAAGCGTAACCGCAGCAGGGCAGAACTTGGTGCCATAAAAGACCCTAAAGGTCAAAATGTAAGATGTCCCCCAGGAGAGTGAGATCCAGTTTCACGTCGAATAAGAAATTGGAGACGGGTTTCTCCCAATCTCGAAGGGTAACTAGGAGCCGATGTTTGACTTCATGGGGAAAACCGTTGGCCAAAAGGACGCTCCTGGGGCCGTTCTCAAGCCCCCCCTCCTTACCACTCCCCCACTGGGGTGACGAGGTATAAATGAGGAACTCTGAGGAAAATCAAGGTAGTATACGTCAGTCTCTAGGTGACGAAGTCTTCGTATAAAACCGAACTACCGAGACTGGAGAGGTAGTGTACTTGGCTCGCCAGACCAAGAAGTACCCTGCAAGAGAGGCAGTGCTACCTACCTTAAGGGGCTAAAAAGGAACGCTCATCCTCGAGCTAAGTCCCTGGTTATCAAACCAAAAGATAAGTTAACTTTAGTAAGTTCAACTTACTCTCACCAGAGAGACTCCTCATATTCTGGTGCACCTTAAACCTCAGGGGTATTCCTTGTCCTTGAGGAATTAAGAAAAGAAGAAGAAAAAGGCTTCCCCTCAAGCCCGTTATTCGCTGGCCACACCGAACTCCTAAGTTAACTTGGTAAGGAAACAAGTTCAAATTATTCTCGCCAGAGAAATCCCCCTCCGTTATACTTGCCCTTGAAGAAGACCCTCCCCGAGTTCAGTCCTCGTCCATAAGGAAATAAGTAACGAAGGAGAAAAGCTCCTCCTCGAGCTCGTTACTCGGTGGTCACACCGGACTCCAAGTTAACTTGATTTAACAACCAAGTTCGACTCACTCTCACCAGAGAGACCACGACTGCCTAGGTGTTGCATAAAGCACAGTATTGGTTCTCGTCCTTGAAGACCATCCCCCCCAGAAGAACGTGTGGCCCCCTTAGCTGCCACCCTCGCTAAAACAACCATGTGATCTCGCTCATCTACATCTGGCCGGTGGCACGCGTCGAGAGTCAATAACATTCTTGAGGCCTTTCAAACTCTAGATGAGTCCGTAAGCCTAATTCTTATATTATTGTTGTGTGTAGAGAAAACGTTAACCAATTTTTGTGGGTAAACAAATTTAATTAATTTTTGTTTATAATACTATTTAAAGTATTGCTGTAGTTAATGTATAAATGTTATGTATTCAATTGATAAAGGTAAAATATAAGTTTATTTTGGGATTATTTTGCGTTTCTCTTATATATCCTTACGTGTTTCAGAACGACTCTGTTCTTTAAGATATTCTTATAATATCAATATATTAGACACTCTTAGCACTCTTAGAATAGAACTAAAAGGAGGGGAATTCTACGACATAATTCTAGTGCTTCCTGGGTTATAAACAAATTTTTATTTCTTCCTTTCCAATAAAACTAAATCTGCGTACTGCAGAATGTACTGGACCCCAATCCTACTTTGCCTGCATATTTTCATCATACACCTCTACATATATCGTCCTCAGCTGATGATCTACTTTCAGAAATAGAAGTGCTTCCATTCTCTTCGCTGCCATCATTTTGAGTGATATCGGGTACCAAATTCTCATCAGATGTCTCACTACTACTGCCAACCGCATTTTCTTGAATTCTCTTCCCACCGTAGTATATAGAACTGTTCAAGGCTGTAAATATAGAAAATTATTAATTATTTTGTATCTATTAAACTTGAAGGAGTTCTGTGTAGCCTGTGTAATGGGTACTCTAGGTATTGCTGGCTATTACATATGTTAAACTAATTATCACATCATTATTTTTATAAGTCAACAATAATCGCGTCTCTTCAGAGAAGCTATATGAACTATATATTGCTAAATCTGGCAACATTACTTTCTAGTAAGGTTGCCATTTGTATCTAAAGATTTAGAATTTTAGTGTCTTTTGAGACTTCTTGAAGTAGGTTCTGTGCTAAATGCGATGTAAACAATACATCATTAAGCGATATTTGATACAACATCTGATGTGATAAATACGCGACAACATGAACACAAATTGGTGTACCAGTGGCACAACACTGTGTGCCACGCCGATGGTGCAGAACGCAGAGAATTAAGCGAGCATTATTTTTTTTCAGGTTGGACATCATATGTCTAACCATTTTGATTAAAAAAATAGTATTTTTTGACAGACACGAAAACACTAACGTCTCATTTCTTCGCTGCCTCAGGCAGTACTAACGTAATCATTTCGAAGAGGTAAAAGCTTCTGGGTAAGTTTTGGTTGTTGCCAAACGCAAGCAACATGTTAATTGTTTAAAAGTGCGTTATTTTAGTGGGCTAACCGATATATATATATATATATATATATATATATATATATATATATATATATATATATATATATATATATATATATATATATATATATATATATATATATATATATAAGGAAATCGATACCCCACCCTCACAACTAAGTCACTATTCCTCAACCACAACGCCCTGGCATTGGAGGCGGCGTAGCATGACCACTTAACCTCCCCCTTTTCTCCCCTCATCGAGAGGAGAACCTGAAATGCCACGGTGTACAGAATGCAGTAATCCCCGCATGCCTGACCCCAGTGAGCCTAACATGGGTTAAAGCAGCATGACTTCCTCTAAGAGTTGATATCAATTTCACCGCATATGCGAATTTAGAGGAGCGTCGTATTAAATCCAGAAGGTCCCCGTGAGGGCTACCTGAAAGACGCCATGAGGAAAACCATTAGAGGAGGAGTCTTAATCCAGCATGTCCACGCATAACTCTTTACCCTACGTTAGTCATCAGTACGACTAAGACCGGTTAGAGGTCCGGCTAGCAATAAAAGTGACTTAGAAGAAGCTCATTTGGAGCCAGTTCCTGGTGGTCACACCAAATTTAAGAAGCCTGTCAGAGGTAGATTGTTAGAGAGATCTAGACAGCGAAGACCTGCATAAGTGCTTGGCAAACCAATGAGCGGAACTTAGAAGAAGCCCACCATCGAGGCAGTTCCTGGTGGTCACACTGAACTTTAAGTTCCCTTAATTTAAGAATCAAGTTTACCTGACTATCATCAGAGAAACCCCTATTCTGGTGTATCACAAAACACAGATAGTCCTCGCCCTTGAGGAATACCACAAAGTGAACTCCCCCAAACACTCCCCTGAGTCCAAGGATTCACGCATTGGCTCATCCCTTAACACTGCAAATTATTCGCAGAGATGTCCGAAGAGTAGGAGAAACATTCTTTTCCTCTTCTGGGGTGAAATCATTTCCTACATCTGCCACACGCTCCGAAGTCCTCTGTGGCTTCAAAGCACTTGTCCCTGGCGAACATATCCGTAAGTGCCGACCACGCATCGGTCGTAAACAACAATCTTGAGGTGACATAACAATTGAGTTTAAGGTGAGAATCAAACCCGATTCTCGGGGAATTTAGAAAGGTATTTAAACCCCTGGTATCTGTTTCGTGGAAGGTCAGTTTGCATTTAATATTAACTTGAACTGTGGGTCAACCATTACTGTAAATTCCATTAGGGAATTTAGTAAACCTCACTTAAATTTGTTTAATTCATTTCTGTGTAGTTTGTGTGTTAAATTTCAATCTTGTTTCGTGTTTTTAATTCAAATTCTAGTTTTCTTAGAACCATTTTTATCCATTCATCGATACGCTGAGCAAGGCACTAGAACCCTCAAAGATTAACGTAACCATAATCATAATAAAAAATATAGCAGTCTTAGAGCGAAAACGTAATCGCGTAGTTTTGAAGTACGTAACCAACACATACGTACGAACTCCATTACTTGGTTCTTCCCATACCACGCATATATATAAGGATAGAGATTGATGTGTAAAAGATTTGAGATTATTATATTTTTCTAAGTAAATTAATAAACCTAATCAAATGTTGCATTTTGTTTTTGTATATTTGTAGAATTATTTAAAGTTGAAATATACAAAAATTTAGAGCCCAATTCCAGGCAATTGATGCGGCAGGCAATTTTTCCAATGATCTTCATTGTTCTTCAGATTGGTTCAATTCGTTTTGCCATCCTAGATAACATATTTGGGAGGCTATTTTAGCTGATATTCATCCATTATTTAAAAATAACCAGTCGAAAATGCTTACAATTGAATTGCTTCACTTTATCAGCTGCCAGTTTGATTATCGCCCCAAAATTCTCTATTGGGTTAGAATGTGAGACATTTTCATGCCAAGGTCTCAGCTAAGAACCTTTTTTACTCTCCGACCTGCTTTCACACATAAACTCGCCCTGCAGTAGATGAAAAAGAAAACTGGACTGGTCATAGAATATTACTTACTTCCATTGGTCTGTCAAGCAGCCCTTGTGATCTCTACACCATTTCAGCCTTTACTGAATGTTTGGATGAAAAAGCAGAGGTTTCTTAATAGCGGCCTTTTCATGAGCTCAAGGCAACCGAAATTACTACTCATACTGGAGGTTTTGCCCTGTTTCTTGAATTTTGTCATGGTCCTTGATATGGTAGCTCTGAAAAAAACAAGAAATTTAGCTATTCTGGTGAAAGAAGCTCCTGCAATTTGAGCTCTAAACTTTGTCATTTTTCGAATTCAGTGAGGTCATGCATCTTAGCATCAGGGATTTTAGAAAAAGAAATACAAATAATCATTAAAGTTGATAAATAAAACTATGTATCTAGAATAAAAAACAAACACTCATAATGAAATTTGGATGGATATTCCTGCTGAAATATTGGTGGTGTTAAATTTATACTCTTCCAATTATTTTGTCCACGCCCTTTATGTATACATATATATACACATATATATATATATATATATATATATATATATATATATATATATATATATATAATTAGGTAAAAGGCAATGTTGTATGAAGGTACTATTGAATTCGACAGCTGTGGCAGCGTTATTAATTTTAACTTGTATTTTCTTAATATTTCTTACAAGTTTCTTAACGGGGTCTTCGAGGCGAGAAAAAACATGCGCGAATGACATTCTTTATTCCTAGATGTCTTTGAACGCGTTTTTTTATCTTTAGGGAATGATCAGCAATGTAATTAATATATAACTACTCTTATATCTACGCGAACATGAGTATTACAAAAATTAGCCAATCATAGGGCGGGAAAGTCTCCTAGCTTTCAGCATGAGGATCCCATCTAAAAACATTGAACAGATAAATTCCACAACATCCCAATGTGTTTTTCCTATAACAAATTGGAAAATCATATGAACTACTCTTGCACCAACCTGGACAAGAAGCTATTCTCTGAATGCAAGCAAGAGGGTCATAGGTTTAAAGACTATACCTCATGGCCAACATTTACCTAAATTTTAACGGTGAACACTGACCTTTGGCACTAAATTGACCCAGAAGAAATGAGATAATAAAGAAGGAAGAAGAAGCTCGAGCCCGTAGTTCTCAGAGCTATCCGGCCGCTGTGTCAAGACCCAACTAAACAACCATAAACCAATCTACGATTTAACTCAACTCCGAATTCAGCTTCAAGATTCTCACATGCGTCATCTACGCCCACATCGCTAACATGGGAAGCCCAGGAAGCTACGAGAGTAAATTTAAATTACTATTACAGGCAAACAACCTGCCTACAATTAAAGTACCTGAATCCCCGGACTCACTTAAAATACTTAATATAACCACAGCCTCATCCAAACGACCACGAAAAGAAGGAAAGCAGCTAACATCTGAGCAAGATTAAGATGATTTCAGAAAAGAGTCTTCAAGCGACACTCTACATGAAGTAGAAGAGGAAGGGATAAAACCAAGAACGAGATCTCAGAGGGCCTCCAGGAGTCAATCGAAGACTCCCAGCGTACCCAGAAAACAATTACCAAAGAGGAACAAGGGCATGGAAGTAATCCATGAAGAAACTAATAAAAGTCCATCCCCTGCTCCTCAAAAGGCCCCTAACAGAGAACCCAGACTGAAGAAATGGTAGATTAGTCTTCATAATGCAAAGAAACAGCTTAATATTCATAGGGACATAATCAAGATATAGAACTATGACGTGCTGACAGTAAACCATACTCAAGAACGATACAACAGAGCAGACATTGCGATTAAGAAAGGAATAAAATTTAAGCAACTCAGGAACTTAGAAGAATCGTACCTCGCCATAGAGATAGAAATAAGCCTGAGGAAGATGGTCATTGCCACGGGATACCAACCCTTAAGACGCGACTATTTGCCGAACAACACCATCGCGAGTATACTCGGGCGAAAGATCCCTAGGATATTTATGGAGGACCTGAATGAACAATGTTTCTCAGTCCGAAGCAACCGTATAGGCAGATGCTTTAATGCTCTCTTGGATATAAACATCGTCTAAACACTGGGTGCGACTTTCCGACCTTCATCACGGAAAGGAGCGCCACCAAGACGGACATCTGCTTGGCCAACTTCCTTTTACCTTTTGACTATCATATGAGCCCTAAAGTGATACCTTGTTGCGACCATATAGGGATTAATCTTTATAACAACGTTAACCCTATATTTATACCATCACATACAAGGGAGAATTACAGCAGGGCGAATTGGGATAATTACAAGCGAATACTGAGAAATTACATCCCAGCGAACCTCGACGTAGCGACGCTCGAGGAATAGACGAAGCAATGAAGCGGCTGGAGACCCAGATGATCGAGACTGACAGAGAGTCGATTGCCATAAGTACATACAGAACGATCTCAACATAAAAATAGACCGATCGTATCAAAGGTTTACACCGTAAACTGAAACGATTGTATCAGGTGAGCATCAACACGGGAACATCCCGTAATATAATGTACCGTATGAGAGAAATAAAGAAAGAACTAAAAATTATAATTTAGGAACAACAAGAAGAAAAAAGGAATGAAACTATCAAAGAACTAGATAGCCGAGCAACACCGAAAGAATTCTTGGCGAAAAGCAGGAGAATGAGAGTAAAGCTCCAGAAGAAAGAGATGCAATTAGATGACCAAGGTGAAATTAAATCAGATGAGAATGAAATAGAGGAGATTCTCAGGCAATACTTGAAACAGATTTTCAGAATAAGTGAAGAAGAAAATAAAGACTTCGACATAGATTTTCCAAATCATATTAGAGTCGAGCCGAACGAAATCATTAAGAGGACGCATCCTGAGCCTCAAGTGTAGAGGAAGGAAGGAGAAGAAGAAAGGGTGACGCTAGAAGACCTAGAAAGCCCGCTTCACTCTTTCAAGCAAAAAGCTTCATCAGGGTCAGGTTTGACAAAGTTAAACTTCGTCCACATTTTCAATGCCTGCTTAAATGTAGGCTACATTCGTGACGCATACAAAACGCCAAAAATGATCTTTATTGCTAAACCTGGAAATCAAACGACGAGAAAGGAGAGTTATCGCCCAATATCCCTTCTGGAAATTGCGGGTAAACTCTTAAAAAAAATACTGAATAGAAGACTCGTCGAGCACTTGTAGGAAAATTCACTCTACAACGAACAGCAATATGACTTCAGAAAGAAGAGAAGCACCGAGATGGCAATAAATGGACTCACGTAAAAGTTTGGTCAGGCAAAGAAAAACAGGAGCTATATTGAAATAGTATGCAGAGACGTGTCAAAGGCATTCGATAAATTATGACTGAGAAGGATGCAATACAAGATCCTCCAGCTAGGTTTGAGCGTAAAACTTGTAAAAATTATCTGTGATTATGTCATGTAGAGATCGGCCTGCATGAGTATAGTGCGCATGGACGGTTCCACCTTTAATCTACATGCAGGATTGCTTCAAGCTGGGTGATCAGTCTAAAATAACACTCGATATATACAGCCGACATCTCAGAGCCAACCCACCTGACTTGCCTGAACATCCAGTTGGTCGATGACATAAGTCAATTTATAGTTAGTGTATATGGAAACGAGCCTTGGCAAGCTAGAATGAGTGCCGAAGAAATAAGAAAAATCAACGTTAATTAATCAAAGTGGAAAATCCGAACTAAGTGCGACAAATTCAAGATCGTCCCATTACGAAGTAGAAAAACAGCAGATGTGAGAGTGGGGGATACGGGTTATCCCTTGACAAACGAGTGCAATGTACGCGGGATGAAAGTCACTTATAACGGGTACATAAAGCAACTAACCGAACGGATCCAAAAAGCATCTTCGGCAGTCAGAACCCTCTACAGTTCCAGATACCTCAGCCAAACGAATAGAAAGAAACTGTATCTGACGCTAGTCAGACACACCATCATCAATCCATCAGAATCCCTGTTTGGAGTATCTAAAACAGCAAAATAATAAATGCAGAAGATACAAAATATGTGTATGTATATCACATCACCATTACACGACAGAGGGATAGGAGGAAGAAAGTTAATCTGCACAGAACAGTGGACATCAAACTGCTCAATACGATCTTAAAGGAAAGAACGTCAGATATAAAAGAGAAAACTACAAAGTATAGCCACAAGGAAATTATAGCACTAATCACAGAAAACCAACAAGGTCCCAGTCGCTCAAGATTCCCAAGCAGCGTTAGCAAGCTTAGGGACGCAATTGTCCTATTTTTTGCATAGGAAAAAACTATCGACCAAATCCGACTATGAAAAGCAACCGATAACTATGAATCCAAACGATTTTACTTCAAACCCAAAGAAGCCCAAAACTACCTAGTGAAAACAATAAAGAATAAAAATGAAGAAAATAGGTAACTACGAATCACAGACACACAAAACACGAATACTAACAACCAGTGATGAATATAGCAAAAACATTTACAAAACCAAAGAAGACACACGTAAGAATTGATGAAGAAACAAAAAAAACACATAAAAGAACCTAAGCAACAAAACTACACGTAAAGTTAATATTATATAGATAAATTAGTACACGAATCCCAAGGTTTGAACGCCTTATAGTAATATATATATATATATATATATATATATATATATATATATATATATATATATGTATATATATATTTATATATATATACATACATAGTTGTTTACATATGAGTATATATACATATATAAAAAACAATAATAATAAAACAAACAAAACAAACAATGACAGAGATTAGCCTAATCTCTAGGCACCTTTGCAAATCTTGTAACCCTAAGATATCCTTATTCTCACTATTATTCTTAAACACAACTATTTTAATACACCACTATCTCTCATACTCACACACTCACACACTCACCACTTCCCTATAATAAGTCTAACTATTTGTCGCTCCTATCTAGTTCTCTGGCAAAGGAGGCAAAGTAAAATGACTGTTTGAAAACGTGCTTCTTTTAACGGCGGTGAACTCGGAGACGTCGAGTTTCAGGAGTACAGTTTCTGACTGAATTTGCACGTTAATTGCCGGTTTCTTCATTTGAATAATGATGGCCTCGGACATCCGCAATCTCCTGCGGTTTTGGAGTGTCAGTATAAAGGAGGTGTCCTTATTCAGCTTTTCACCGGTTAGAATAGGGCCATGAGAGTGGGCATGATTTTTAATGGCGCCATCTTGAAGGTGAACTGGCAGTCGCCTTGACAGGTTTGTGGAAGTTACAGAGGTGTACTTTAAATTCCGGTTTAGGCAGGCACCGGCTTTGCACGAATATTCGTACACGACCTTAGTCTTCTGGAGTTCGATCGTCGGAGTGAGATAGCTGTTCTTCATGATGCAACAACCTGTTTTATTGGTCTTGTAGTATATAATTAGATTAATATCCGTAGTAGGGTTCGTTGAATTCACATTACGATGGAAAATGGCTTTTAGAGCCTTTTCGTCATCACGCTAAGGCGCCATGATTGGCCATTTTTTTTAATACTTATGTTCGCGTAGAAATACTATATATATACTGTAGCAATTTATCAAAATTACATTTCTGTTCATTCCCTTAAGATGAACTAACATGGTCAAAAGACGTCTAGGAATAAAGAATGTTCTTCGCGGATGTTTTTTTCCGCCTCGAAGACCCCGTTAAAAAACTTGTAAAAATTATTAAGAAAATCCAAGTTAAAATTAATAACACCGCCACAGTTGTGGACATATACATATATATATATATATATATATATATATATATATATATATATATATATATATATTAGTTTATTATAAAACTAACTAAAAGTAAAACACTATTCATGTATTAGTACGATTTTTGAGGCTATACACGCCCATCCGCAGGTACTATAAAACAAAAAGTAACTTCGTATTTCCTCAATATTATTCTTATTTTACTAGTATACTTACGTCTTGAATTTGAAGATCTACCTCTAAAGGAGCAACCTTGCAAGATATATCACTCGATTCTCTTATATATATCACAGAGCTTAAGTCATCAAGTCCAATATTTTTGTTCATCTTCAACATCTCATCTATATTTATATATATTTCACTCCAAGAAACTATTGAGATTATTTAAACTATTTTTTTCACAGATAGAATAACCTTCTTAAATTGATTAGTTTTTTACAATCCTGGCAGGTATTGCAGTTAGTCATCAATGACAACTATTTCACTTTCAATAACTTAGTATTACTTTCAGGCTTGAACAAACGTTTTTATTACCTTGCCATTTCTAGATATTAAAGTCGCTTGTAGTCTTCCTGGTATTCAAACTAATGTATTTAGGAAAACAAGTTTCACGGGGCAGGTTTGAGATTCTTTAGTTTCAGTGATATAACATGTAACTTTAGTTGTATGTTATAATATCTCTTAATGGGTTTAAGCATGTTTTCCAACAAACTTATTATTTACTTTGAGTTTAATTGTTTAAAAGAATACTTGGTAAATAAATGACTAACATTTATCCATGGTCAAATGTTGTATTAGGAAAATTCTCTTCAGGCTGTATATCCTCTTTAATTGATAAGTTCATAAGCATTCAGTGAGATTGAAAAATACTTTATCTGTGTTTATCCTCCAGATTGATTGGATATTTGTTTAATCAAACGTTTAATAGGGCCAAGCATTGAAGGTGCACTAAATACACGACCTTGGAATTTTTATTTGTTTTTAATTTAATAGAAAATAAGCTAAAAATAAGTCATTATATTAAGTTATATCAGTCCTTTCATTATATTCACGTTCTTTGGAAAGTAATAAAATCATATTTGTCTTTAAAATTAAGAAAAAAAAACTAATCTTAGCTAATTATCAGCAATCTTTATACGGGGTTGATCCAGAAAATCTATTCTCGGCCTCATCCACTAGGTTAGAGAATTGCCGCTTGATGAGCATAAAGAAGAATGAAATTCACAAGGATGTTCGAAGGAAAATATTTTCGATTGAGTTTAAACTGCATTTTGATGACAGAACTTCTTTGCACAGATGTTCCCGGCAATAAAATTCAATTGAATTTATGTTTCTATCGTGTTTTAAGAATTAAATCATCCCAAAGCTAATGCAGTATTTTTCTCATTATTATCATTATTTCTTTGATAAAAATCCAACAACTTTTTCAGGTTCTTTATGTTTCGTTATGTATTTTTTATTAGTTTAATAACTAATATAATATCCAATCAGAGCTAAAAAGTAGTGTCTATCTTTCTTCTAATATTTCACTAACCTAATTGTAGAAATCGTTTTACTTTGTTAAATTCTTTCTTTAACGCTATTTCGACATCTTATGTTAAAGACATCTTCATTCTCTTCATTTGATTTGATAAACATTTAAAATGTTACTAATCTTAGGGCTCTAGTTCAGGTAGGCTGAGGATGTCTAATTAGATGGCAATTGAAATTGTTCATCTTTTTTATCGTATCTCTTACGATAAAGAGGTCGCTCGTTGCCTCGATGAAATAGCTCTTCTCTTATATTGATTAATTAATGTTCACTTGTTTTCCTCAATGACTGCATGTAATCGGTCCAACTGAATAGATTACACCTCTCTACTGATAGTCTGTTTTGGATTAAGAAGTTAAAACTATATTACTATTCATATCCTACTTACTTTAATTCATTCGTACTTTCTTGACCTAGTATTTTCTCAGAAACTGTCAATTTAATTAATCCTTCAATTAATCACAGAAGAAGATCTTGCAATACTTATTAAACGGATATTTGTATAAGATATCTACTCTCATCTAAACCTATTGAAAATATTCATGTATTTTTGAAAGTTATTAAAAATTAATTAATTCTATCTTTACTGTATTTTTAATTACTGAAAAACATTAAATCTTTTATTGTTTATATTATTATTCCAAATCACTTTGAATAAAAAAGCTTAGTAGTTTATAAAAACATCCACAAATAAACCAGCATATAATGGTTTTCTGTTAGGAGCAAGACTAGATTTCGATTGAAAACCACCTGCTTAACTATTCTTGTTTTCTTTGAATATTCTTTTAAAATTAATACATTGTTCTGTCAGTTGCTTTCAGGCATTGTGATAAAATAATTCTTTTTATCTTGTCTCAGTGAGTAAAAATTTTATAATATTTTTCGAAATATCACCTTATATTATGAGAGCGAGAAAAAATTGAATCCTTGCAAAGACAGCAAAAAGTTTCATTATTTTGCTTAATGCCGCCAAATTTATCATTTAACAATTCATGATATGACCCTCTTACTTGCATTACATTCCGAACTAAGTTTTTTGCCTCTTGTGGTAATTTTTAGCGGATGTAATTTCATTACTACTAAAGGAATAGAGAAAAGTTTTGCAAGTTAAGAAAAAAACAATTTTCCGATCAAAAAATAATGTTGTGAATGCAGACGATACTAAAAGTTAGACGATGCATGACGAAAAAATTTCGACGAATGTATTTAGGTTTATATTGTTACTTTATTCTTCTAAATTTGATATATATTATTTTACATATTTCTTCAAAACTACCCAAAGAAAATAATAATCTAAATCCAAAAACGGATTTATAAATAAACATTAAAATATAAAAATTGCATTCTCAAGTATGTTTCAATATTTCTTTTCAATAATTAATTTTTAAATAACTTAATATAATCATTTTTTAGTTTATCTCTAAACTCAAATTTATGAGAATAACTAAATTGTAATTATGCCAAAAATTTATTCATGGCAATTCTGGTCATAGAGACGCGCTATTTAGCTATTTATTTAGGTATAAAAATAAAATAAGTAACAAAACTGTTAATAAATAAATTAAGAAAATAAAAAACATTGATGAATATTTTGGTAGGTTAATCAATATTGCCGGGAGGGGTGGCAGTTCTTCAAAATATTTCAGTGGTTGAGTGAAAGAACAATTACTACTGCATTTTTTCTTTTCCAGTACTGTAAAACAATGTTTTCTTTAATATTTGTATAAGATTGAGATCTTTATGGCCTCTGTTGATAATCTTCAAACGCAATAAGTTGTTAATCGTAAAACTTTTAAAGCCTATTTATTCTCTTACTTAATGAAGGTAAATATATTCTTTCAGTCTACATTTGAAGAATTTGAGTCTCCATTTACTGTTTAATATGATGAATTAAGGTTGAATTCTGGAAAAAATTATAACACTTTTCTCATTTATGTGATCGGAACTATTTAACATTTTCAAGGCACCAAAAGGACACGTATAAGGTTAGTATTCAACTCATCCTCCAAAATTTAATTTTCTTTTCAATAAGCTCACGATATACTCGTATGCTAAAAAGGAGACGCATAATCTAACGGAACATGTTTCTTTGCCCCAAATTATTCAAACTTCCGAATTCTGAATAAGCATCAGATTTGCAGCTCTTTTAAGATCCCCTTTCGGTTAATTTAAACATAATAAAACAAAGTTCAATGATTTCATCATGAAGATTTTAATTGTTATCGGATTGTTGCTCCTTTATTTGTTTGAATTTATTTTGGCGACACGAATAATACTGTGATTGAAAAATATATACCGAGTTTCTTTGATTCAAATAAGTACAGACTATAAATGATTGTCCATATCTTTGAGTAAGCGTATTGTTCGTAGGGGTATACTTTGTGTACATTTCTGTGCCAATATACTGTTTATGAATTTGATTATTGCGCTTTAAATCATGCCTTACTGGCACTACCGATAATGGTGATATGGATTATCAGGTTTTGATCTGGCCTTCTTTGTGAGTCTTGTATTTAACAATTTCTGTTGTTTTTATTTATTCATTGTTTTAATAAATTTAAAAATCGTTTACTCGATATTCACTTCTCTGAGTGAAAATTCTCCCTTCACTTACATGAGATTTCTTTCTTTTCCCAAGGAGAATGATCGGCAGTTTTGGACCTATAGGCAAGAAAGAAATTTCAAGGGATGGAATAAAATGACACAAATAACAAGAATAAAGACATGATGAACGAAAATTATATTTTAATTACAATAATCATCATGAAAATATATTTACCAATATTTATCGAATATGGGAGAGGTTCAATGAATCCTCTTTCCTTATATCGCGCACCGGACGCAACTACCTTTCCGCAGAAAAAATATTTTACACTGCGACTATTTTCTTCTTTTTTTTTATTACGCTCACGATGGTTTTAATAGTGGAATTTTTTCTCGCCTTGTTTTGTTTCTAAAAGATTTTTACCCAAATTTCAGCTCTGAATTTACTTTTTATTAAAGGCAAATAAAAGGCCATTCGTTTCGAAATAAAAGAAAAATTTCGCATGAGCTAAAATTTAGATCAGAAAACCGAGTATGCGACATCCAATCGAAGGATAAAAGAAAATATTTGGAGTGATAAAGAGGCTTTTGATCAATATTTGCAATATTGTTATCCATAACAGGAGAGAAAGAAAATAAAAGACATTCAAAAGGATTTCCCAATTATATTTCGAGAATTTATTATGTAAACTTTAAACCCTAATTCGTATAAAGTTAGATCTAATCAGGTTCGGGAGATTTATGATTGGGAAAGGGAAGGAAGAATAAACGAAGGGACTCGAAAAACGGGGCATAAATAAGAATGGAACGGTAAAGGGGTGCTGTAGTTTGTAAATGATGGTACATTGAGAAATTAAAAAAAGAGAGAGAAAATAATTTATTTAAAGTCACTAATATGCGTCATGACCCTTAAATTTGGATATATGGGCTATAAAGTCAGAAGAAGCAAGTTAATTTGTGTTGAAAGCAAGACAGAAGTAGGAAGGAAAAGCAATAGCTAGATTCAGAAGGCTAATAGTAATGGTAGGTTTTGTCATACTTACGATTGAAAGAGGAAGGGTATGGTTTAAACAAGCTTTCCGTGAGGAGATCTATCAGGTGTGCCTCTCATGGGTTTGCTATTTTTTGCTAGATCCTTTGCAGGTAGCTGGTAAACATGTTGGATCACTCTAGCATGGAACCAGGAGTCAATGCCATCCAACCGTGGTAATTTTTATTAGAGAGGATGCATAGTCAAAATTTTAAAGTTAAACCTCCTTGTATGTCCATTGTTTACTTTAGAGCTTTCTTCACCAGACAAGGATCTCTGAAGAATAAGACACCGGTAATATTTCCCCACTCGTGATTACCTCATTAAACATAATTGAAGTAAATAATATTTTTAATATAATATAGCAACTAAAATAATATAGAATGTAATTATTCCAGAAAATCAAAACCTATTGAAGGTTCGTGAGAGACCCGAACTGTTAATTGCCATTTAGAACATAGAGCTCTGTTGGTCTTAATTAAAGGAGACCGCTAAAAGTGTTTCGTATATTGATCATTTATGGTGTTATTTGAAAAGTAGATCACAGACTATGAATAATTGTATGAAACTAAGAATCAAATGCAACACTGAGGCCCTGCAAGATATTTTCTGGAATATTTTAAAAAAAAAAGCTGAAGAGTGGCAAATGAAAATGTATGAAATGTATATACCACAGTTATTCTATGTAAAATGTACAAATGGGAATTTATAGGTGAAGGATGCATAAACTTTATTATTGGACATCTTAAAAAAGTACCATGACTGAAGGATTGTTAAAAAATTAATGAGGTATTAGTGTAATTACTGCACAGTGGAAATGTGTCAGGCGTTATATGGCTGATCGTGATCAAGGATGACAACTGTTTCTCGTAAATACTCCTTGGCTAATCTTTCCTACATCGCATTTCTGAATTTAGCACTTTAATCCCTCACGAGCCGTATACACAATGAAAACACAAACATTACACACGCATGTTGAAGCTTCTTGCTTGTCTCACTTCCATTCTGACACACAGTTTTTTTCACCATCAGCCCTACAGAATTCAGGCACTCATATCTAACTCTCAGCTAACATATTTTGCTGCTACTAAGAAATCGTACATCTGTAAATGAACTTGTTAGTGAATAGCTGGCTCGGATACAATTTTATGAAAGTCAAAAATGAGAAAATTAAAGTTTTACAAGTTTTTTTTCCATCACATATGGTTTGCTGTGCAAATGCTGTTCCTTTTAATCTCATGCGGCTCTCTTAGTTTCCTTCTCAAATATAAAATTCTTGGCATCATTTGTGATAGACAATTATGTCAGAGCCTATGTTACTAATAAATGTAAAGCCTCTTATACCCTAATCTTAACCGCATACGATCCAATTTTAACCATAGTAGTTTCAAGATTTCCATCCGCGCATTCGTCCCGCACTCCTTTTTGATTACTATAATTTCTATCTCGTTGTACCCACATGTTTTCCCAATGGCACCTCTACAAACTCTTCTAAATTTTGCAACACGTGTTTTTTCTGCCCCGATAAGTTTATGTCTTGCAATGTACTTTCTATAAGAATTGCAATGCCTGCCATTCAATAATCAGGTACATAGTCCTGCTTCTTACGTGTAAAATCCTTTCACAATGTCGTAGAATGCCCCCCCTTTTTGTTCTATGCTAAGAGTTCTAAGAGTGTCTAATATATATTGATATCTGAATATCTTAAAGAACAGAGCCGTTCCGGATCACGTAAGGATATATAAGAAAAATAAACTTATATTTTAACTTTAACCATTGAATACACACAAAACTTGGTTAATTTCTTCACACAAAACAATAATATAAGAATTAGGATATAGGACTCATGTGAAGTTTAAAGGCTTCAGAAATGTTATTGACTCACGACGCGTGCCGACTTGCCAGATGTAGCTGGGCAAAATCACACGGTCGTTTTGGCGAGGGTAGCAGCTAGGGGGTCCGCACGTTCTTCCGGAGGGAGGGGTTCTTGAAGGATGAGAACAAATACGGTGCTTTATGCAACACCTAGGCAGTCATGGGCTCTCTGGCGAGAGTGAGTCGAACTTGGTTCTTAAATCAAGTTAACTCGGAGTGCGGTGTGACCACCGAGTAACGAGCTCGAGGAGGAGCTTTTCTCCTTCGTTACTTATTTCCTTATGGACAAGGACTGAACTCGAGGAGGGTCTTCTTCAAGGGCCAGGATCGATGAGACGGGGTTTCTCGTACGAGAATAAGTTACTTAAAGTTCGGTTTGGTAACCAAGGAACTAGCTCGAGGATGAGCTTCTTCTTAGTTCCAGTCTTCTTTAAGGGCGAGTATAACGGGGGGGGATTTCCCTGACAAGAATAAGTTGAACTTGGTTCCTTACCAAGTTAACTTAGAAAGTACGGTGTGGCCACCGAGTAACAGGCTCGAGGGGGGAGCCTTTTACTTCTTCTTTTCTTAATTCCCCAAGGACGAGGAATACCCAGGTGCTTAAGGTGCACCAGGATATGAGGAGTCTCTCTTGCCAGAGTAAGTTGAACTTAACAAATTTAACTTATCGTTTGGTTTGATAACCAGGGACTTAGCTCGAGGATGAGCTTCTTCTTAGCCGCTCAAGGTAGGTAGCCCTGCCTCTATTGCAGGGTACTTCTTGGTCTGGCGAGCCAAGTACACTACCTCTTTAGTCTCGGTAGTTCGGTTTGATCCGAAGACTTCCTCACCTAGAGACTGACGTATACTACCAATCCAGTCTAGGTAGCTCGGTTTTAATCGAGGACTTCGTCACCTGGCCTGTCGTATACTACCAATCCAGTCTAGGTAGCTCGGTTTTAATCTAGGACTTCGTCACCTGGCCTGACGTATACTACCTTGATTTTCCTCAGAGTTTCTCATTTATAACTCGTCACCCCACTGGGGTAGTGGTAAGGGGGAGAGGGGCGTGAAGACGGCCCCAGGAGAGTTCTTTTTCTAAACGGTTTTTCATACGAAGTCAAACATCGGCTCCTCGTTAGCCTTCGAGATCGAGATTGGGAGAAACACGTCTCCAATTTCTTATTTGACGTTAAACTGGATCTCACTCTCCTGGGGGAGATCTTTCATTTTGACCTTTAAGTTCTTTCATGGCCCTAAAATAGGCGACGGTGCGGTTACGCAATGGACCCACCGATGCCTGGGGTGGAGGTCTTTGCGGTAACCGCTTTGTGACTGCCCCGCGAGTGAACTGGGGGGGCGGAGTGACTATTGCCCTACACACATAAACAATCTCCTACCTTTCTTGTAAAGACTCTATTTATGCCTTTGATAACCCCACATTCCGGTTGTTTACCTTTACTGCTCGGTCCTACTTGTTCTCTGTGTTGCAAGGGTGATCGTGCATCCTGGATAGTGGTCCCGAACGAATATGTAGAATAAAATGCCCATGCATATATGCTGATCTGCTTACCTTGAGACCTCCAAGCCGGATTTCCCGACTCACATCCTCTCCCAAACCGTTCCAGTTTTGGTAGACCCACGCTCTTTTAGGTCCGTGGCATTGATGAGCGCTAGCCCCAAAAGCCTTATTATTATATTTATTTAAACCTCTCTTATATTTATTTAGTATATTTATTAAGAACAAGAAGCCATTGTAAACCTTGAAACATAGTGAAAGTGGGAGGGGTTGAAATTAATGCGAAAGTGACTAAATTTCACTTTTGCAAACAATTTACTTTCCTATTTAGAAACTAGTGTGTCAAGAGCGCAAGGAAAACCCCGTTACATTCAGCTTTTACTAATTAATAATATATATTATACAAATTTCAAGCCTCTTTCATACACTTCAAAGAACGCGCCTTTTCATTTGTCATGTAAGTTTTACCTCTCACATATCCTAAAATGAATATTTTCGTTTGCAGGCTTCTTTCATTAATTTTTTTTTCGAATGAGGAATTTGTGAGTTTACAGGAAATATTATTTAATAAAACCCGCAAAATATGATAGGGAAATACTTTTTTCAGCTGGTTAAAAGAATTACATTATCCTTTTGGTTAGAAGGAAATATAACTTTGAAAATACTTAATATCGTAAGTTTTAGATTAAGTTCAATAAAATTCAATGTTTGCACTCACGATGAATTAGCTCAACTCAATTCATTCTTATTTCCTGTTTAAATATAGAACTTTTGTCAATTTTTGATTATATCCTCGAAAAGCAATTGGAATATTTGCTCTTTATTTTTAGAATAAATGTTGATTTTATATCATTAATAAAACAAAGATTGGAAACTAAATAACTAATTTATAATTAATTAAAGAATTTAGTTTATGCGGGATAAAAATGGAAAGATAACAGGAAGTTTATCTGTAAGGAAGTGAAAGACTTGAGAAACGATGAGAAGTATAGTTGTTTAAACTTAAGGGTAGGAATGGCAGGGTATTGTGAGTAATTATAGGTTAAAGTATAAGAGTTTGACCGGTTCTATGTTGCAGGTATGGAAGATAAAGTGAAAATGAATAAAATTAGCTTCAAGAGTGGATGTGATAGATAAGTCTGCAAAATGAGAAAGCAACTGAACAGACGTTATAGTAGATGGGAGACTGCAGTGATTATTGCGTTGTTTAAAGCAAGGAACATTAAAAAGTTAATCGGGGGTACAAGGGGGAGAAACTTCCTATTATCTTCCGGATCTTAATTTATCTTACCTTTTATTTATTCATTTCCTTGTTTATTACTCTGGTTAATAACTTACCTCACTTATCTTTTATCTTTCTTCTATACATTTATCCACATCTCTCAGAAATGTTCACTTCCAATATTACGCCTTTGACGTACTTTTGTCGTTCGCGCTCTTCTCTCAGTTTCACCTCGTCATTCCATAATTTACCATATGGGTTCCTCTTTCTACTTTTAGCCCACACAAACTAAAGTTTGTGTAAATGGATCAAATGATCTTTATTTGCTAATAAATCTTTGTTTAATATTGGTATAGAATAAACATTACTTTGAAAAAGATTTTGCGTATAATCCATTCGATGGTGAAGTGTTATGGAACACCATAAAATTGTGCTGTTGGATAGTGAGCAAACTTAATGTTGAAAATTAGGCCTGCCTTTAGGTAAATGATGGCTGCGGTAAGTCAGTTGTCATTGGTTTGGAGGTGAGGCAAGGTGTCGAATAGATAGGAATAGTTGCTACCTAAATCGATATAATGTTGATTACGTCATGTACTTCGCCAAAAGTGAAAAGAATATGTACTAATGATTGATGCAATTTGCATAGTATTTGTAGGGATGAGAATAACAGACTATGCAAACACGAGTAAGCGAATGATGTAGGTGACTTAGATTTATCTACCAATTTTAATTTTTTTTTTCATGCTGATTTCAAATATATAATCAATTATTAACTACATGGTATAGTTATTCTGTAATTTATATTTTCTCGTTTCCCCGTAAACTGCCTTCCGGACGGACAGAGAGGGTGCTTTTAGAAAGAAAATACTTCACAGTACATAGTAGTAAGATAGTAATAGGTGTTATTGTGCAAAATATTGAAATAAGTGTTTCTTTTTTCAGGTCTCATGTTAGAGTGATGGCTTCGTCAAGACGAAATTGCGTTAATGATCTAGACACCTTCTGCTACATATATTGCTGTTACATGCTAGTTCGCCCAAGGCGCAATATATCAAACTTTGTGATCCGCAATTATAAGGAATATTTTGATGTTCCTCTTGGCGATCAAGATAAGAGGTAGGCACTACATGCTGTTTGCCATAGTTGTGTGGAACAGCTTCGTGAGTGGACGAAAGGAAAGCGAAATGGTCTTGCTTTTGTAATTCCCATGGTGTGGCGAGAGCCAAAGGACCATGTATCGGATTGTTATTTCTGTCTGGTAAATACTAAAAGGATTGGCAAGAAAAATCGGCAAAAGATCGAATACCCCAACATTCCCTCGGCTATCCGGCCAGTAACTCATTCTGCGTCTTTACGAGTTCCAATTTTCAGTGGATATGCTTCCTCCGAGGAGGAAAATGTACCTGATATGGAAGTCCACAGAATGGATTCAGACTCTGCAGATTCATCATCAGATGCTGAACAGTCATTAACTCCTTACTCTTTTAATCACGAGGACTTGAATGACTTGATACGTGATTTGGCACTATCCAAGAAAGCTGCCGAAATTTTAGCCTCCAAGTTGAGTAAAAGACATATGCTTGACAGAGTAGTACTAGTATCATATTACCGAACAAGGTAGAGTACATTTGTTAAGTATTTCTGTGAGGACAACAGTTTGTATACTGCCACGATGTTCCTGGTCTGTATACCGAGTTGAGAGTTGGCAGCTATAGCTCTGCTGAGTGGAGACTGTTTTTGGATAGCTCCAAGCGTAGCCTTAAGTGTGTCCTTTTGCATAATGGCAATGAATTTGGTGCAGTTCCTCTCGGTCACTCTGTCCATCTGCGAGAAATCAACGATGACATAAGAATGGTCATGGATTTACCTAAGTACCATGAACACAATTGGATCATATGTGTAGACTTTAAGATGGTCAACTTCCTCCTTGGCCAGTAGAAGGGATATACAAAGTTTCCTTGCTATATCTGTATGTGGGACAGTCGAGCCCGTGCCTAACACTGGTCCCTAAAAGATCGCCAGTTTGGGAAACTTTGGAACCAGGAATGCCAAATATTGTTAATTAGCCAATCGTAAATCGAAAGAAGATCATTTTCCCTCCACTTGATCTCAAACTGTGGTTGCTGAAGTAGTACTTCAAGGCGTTGAGCACTGACAATGATTGTTTTCAGTACATAGTATCAGCGTTTCCTGCTTTACCATACGAAAAACTAAAAGGAAGAGTATTTGATGGTCCTAAATCCGAAGACTTCTGAGTGATTCTAGATTCGTGAACACCATGAATGAAAAAGATAAGGCAGCTTGACTCTCATTTTCTGCCGTTGTTCGTAACTTCTTGGGAAACAAAAAAGCGCATAACTACCAGAATCTGGTTAGTAATATGCTTTTACCATATCGTGAACTGGGATGTAACATGAGTATGAAGCTGCCTTTCACAAATAGTCACCTCGACGAATTCCCAGAGAATTTGAGAGCCATGAGTGACGAACAAGGGGAACGCTTCCTTCAGGATTTGCTGACCATGGAAGAGCGCTACCAAGGTCACTCGGATAGACACATGATGGCGAACTACTGCTGGACGATTAGAAGAGACAGCCAAAGAAGACTTACAAGAGAAAGAGTTACAAACGCAATTTTTTGCCAGATTCAAATCAAGCAGATGTCCTCCCGCAATTAGCATCTATTTTATTACAGTATTTGTAATCCTAATCTGAAATTCAAGTTTCTTCTCATATGCAATAAAATATTTGTGCAAAAAAACCTGCTTTACTATAAATAATGCAAAAGGATGATTTAAAATTAATTCAGGACATGATGATAGGCGTGATAAAATTAAAATTATTGTATAATTTTACTCATTGATATTAGTTAAAATCTGTATCATTTAGAGAGAATCAGATTTTAGATTTGAATTCAGTATGCTTTACTTAGGTAGGAAAATGTACTTTTGTCAATTCACCAAATACATTGTTCTCCAGTGTTATCGTTGCGTTGAAATTTCTCTGACCGAGGTTATGAATGGCAAGATATTCTCAAAAGCGTTCAAAGTGTAAGCGAAATCGAATGAATTTAGTGTAAAAGGTGCTAGAAGGTTGCTTGTAATTATGCTAGAATTGATATTATTTTATGAAAAGGTAGAGAAGAATGGAGCATGAGAACAGTAGCGACTGCCTACTCCTATCACGTGTTTTAAAATTAGATTGGCTATGATGTTTCTTATACCAGCCTTTTGCGATCCTTAGATGTGTTGACCCGTGACTTGGTTCCTGTTTCAACGAGGCCCAAGACCAGATATTTATCTGGTTTAACTCAAAAGCTATGAAGCCAATGTTAGGGAGTACATTCTCTGAGCGTTATTCGTGAGTCGTGTAGGCTGTTTGGATGGTATATAGTTCTTACTCAAACACATGGACATTTCCGTGCCACAAACTACCTTTATTGACTTGCTGAGATCGTGGTGATTATGTCCTGGAGCTCGCTTTCTATTTTGGCAAACTAGATGACTTTTAACTAGTATGAATGATTCTCCCCAGATCACAAAATTTCACTTCTTCTTGTTTCTGGGTTGAAAGCTTTATTTTTTAGTTGTTCGCAACTAAAGTAATTGAACAGTCTATTTATATTTTAAACCTTTGCTTTTGTAGATAGGCTACTGAATTTTAAATTTGCCTATTTGGAAAATAATGCTATGATATTATAAATTTCGGAAAAAATTGAAATATATCATACATTTATTTTTATAAAGCATGGTAGGAAACTATGAATCTTATTTTTAAAAGAGGATTGGAATGTTGTAAATAATGTTTGTTTTATGGAAACTTTCCAAAACTTTCTAATCTTAATGATTAATTTCTAGAAATAATTTTAATTTTATAAGAGTTCCCAAATGTTAAGAACTTGCCATAGCACACCACTAGAAACTTCTGGAATATTCTGGGATATTACTTCAGAAACATTTATACAAGGATTCTCATACCTACTATCATTTCGGCTCTATCTATCATAGTGAAAACATCTGAAATGCCATGAGGAGGCTGCAATCATTTATCTGATCCATTCTGTTATATCTGCGGACAAGTCTTCTAAAGAATAGCAAATATTTCAGTGTGATATCATCTAGGAGAACGCGTGAAGCTTATAAAGCATACTTTTGCATGCCAGTTGGGGACTAAGACAAACCCTGGGCACCTAAACTACTTGTGAACACTGCAAGATAATTTGAAAGGGAAGAAAACTTTTTGTTTTAAAGAGTAAAATATTAAATGTCACGAGTATTTAAGCTATAATGTTTGTTGTTGGCCAAACGAGTAATCAAGTATTTTTTTAAGATTTACAAGATGGTATGAGGGGAAGGAAGAGCCACTGAAATTTGCCATTCTCTTAATTTGACGGAAACCCAATGCCCACTCAAGTAACTAATACTTCTCTACTATAGGACCCCCCAAACGTCGATGTGGCAAAAATAACCTACTATTTCCTAACCCAATATTCCATCTTCTATTGCACCATTAACACACAGTTTTGATCTTCCTCTACCTAACCCCCCCCAGAAAGGAATAGGCCATTCTTAGAAGAAAATCAAAAAGTCGGAAGATGTAAAGATCAGTGAACAGGTAGCTAAAGAGGCAAAGATGTCGCTACAATCCATACAATCCAACCCAAGAGACCACGATTACGTTGTTAGAGATTTTGGCTTATCAAAGTCAAATGCTAAATGGGATGTGATGGATGAAAATGTGTCATTAAAAACCGAGGGGAAACATCATAATGTAAAGAGATTAACATTACAAACAGAAATCGAGAAAAACTGCTGACTTCTAACTTTTTCTACTTGTTTTTATATATTTTTTGTGGAAATTTCAATAAAATCGTATAAACTTAATTCTTTTTTAACTCTACAATGTATACACAAACAGAATTTGCCCTCTTTAGTAAATATATCATGATAAAAGCAAAAAATAACATTTTTAAACAAATAATCGCTAGATTTTATTTCTTTTAAAAAAAGGAGTGGGAAAAGAACACATACTAGCCAGGGACAAAAATTTTGATACATAGTGTTATTTCTCCTGCCTAAGGATAACATATTCAACTTGAAACATAAAATCTCTTATCAACAAGAACATGTAAAACCTGATCACGTACGATAAGGTGGCAGTCTCAAAATTTCCGTTGTTGTTGATAAAAGTGAGAAGGACGGAATGCCAATCAAATACGGTCGCAGATTACAAGCTGCCATTTTGTGGCTGAAATTGAGAGATAATAAAGCTTTGAGAATTTATGACTTGCAGAAGGCGCATTTATAAGTACCTGCCTCTGAAAAACATGTGCAATTGTTTCGGTCATCGGCGACTAAATTTTTGGTATCAAATACTTGACGCATCCTGTCGAGTGTGAGGAATGGTGTAAATTTGTTTCAGAGAATACTTTTATGTTATATGTATATATAAAAGCAATGTATGAAGATAAATAAACCTAAAAAAGTGAGAATATAATATTAAGTGCACCATTGTACGAATGATTAGAAAAAGTCGTTAAAGAAGGCTTGAATATTAGAGAAACAAATTAAGCGAGCGACTAGTTGACCATATTGTGCATGGTGGTTTCGCATGAAGGCTGTTTGTGAGAAGGAAATCTCTAGGTCTTCTACCACGGAATGAACCTTGAGTGAAAGAGATTCTATAGCACATCATAGCAAATGCCAATGTCCCTGGAAAAATGTTTGCGTAATTTTGATATCAATAGGGGATAAAATATTTTCAAAGGAAACACATTCTTTTGTGGCGCTCTTGCATGCCGAATCTAGAAGCGTTCAAAAATAAATTCCATAAGACCATTGGGTCCACTCTATATAAACCCTATAGTGAACGGTTATTTATATTATTTTTTTAGCGAGTTAAATTTCTTCTTGTGACATTACCTATTCTAAATATTTAGTTCATTCTTTTAAAAGTAATTTTCCTATTCATTTCAATTTGAGATACGTTATTTGGTTGGTGTCCGACTGAAATGAATCCTCTATTCTAGCATGGTAAAACGTATAGTTCATTTAATCACCCAATTATCGTTTTAATTAAACTATGAGAGGATATTACATCGCTTTTCAAATATGAGCCAATTATAGCTAAAGTAAACCTACTTTATTTTAAGTACTAGGAGTTTGATGTGTTCTAAATTTAGTGCAAAACCTCACGCACGGTAGAATCAGAATTATTTACACTACTAATTAATATTCGGGCATATTTGCTAGGAAAGTAAATATTGATATGGTTTTACGCAAGAATGCGCATATTTTTTTATTGTATCACTATAACACTCAAAGCGAAAAAGGTTGCGATTTTGTTAGGGCTTTAACCACCTTTTCTCAACATTGGTGTGCTACAAAATACGACGGGCTTCAAAGTCAACCAAACATTAACCAAATTACCTATCAACAGAAAAATGCAAATTCTCATAAATACCTATTTACGAACAACCTCATCATATGATTCATTAAGTAGTTTGCCCTTATTCCTGGAATAATATTTTATCATTTTATCTTGAAATTTCGAAATAATCTGGTGCTTTTTCATATATTTATCCAAGCCCTTTTCAAATCATGTAATCATAGTAGATTCAACCAGAGTCGAAAGCACCTAGTTGACCAATTTGCAAGCAAAACCTTACCAACTTCTCTCGGAAAGGATCAAATTTGGGTGTATTCCAATCGAATCATTTAAAATCTTTATTAGCTGCACATACAATATTGTTTCAAGACTAGAAATCTTCTTGGATGTTCTCTTCTCCACTATCTGAAGCATTTCAACGTCTTAAAATATGCTTGAAATACCAAAGTACACCGTATTTCAATAAACGGCACACTATGCACTTGTAATGAAGCAAAATATGTCTAAGATTGTGTGATCATAGCACCTGGATATGAAAAGCTAGCCTTCATTCATCGACGCACCGACGATAGCGCTTCTATTCAGGTATTAATATTACTCCTGTATTCTATGAAGTGATATTAGTAGCTGTTGTCAGATAAATATTTTATCCCAAGAGAAGCATCTTGCTTTTATCACAATTAAACCTTCTTTCACATATTATGGCTTACGTTGTCAATCCAAGCAACATACTTTATTCGTGTGAGACTAAGGATAAAATCTATGATTCTAAGTGTTTTATACTTTATTAATTATGGGCTCATTGAGAGAATAATCAAATTTAGGTGTGATATAATATAAATATATTTTTATTATTTCTGAAAACAAAATTATTACAAAGCATGTCTTTTAGCACTGTGTAAGCTTTGGGGAGAGATTAGTTAATTTCATTCCGGATAATTTGCTTATCTAAAAAGTAAAGGAACCTACGCGTGAGGAGCCATTGGTATAAAACTTTTATGGCTTTCACGTGGCGGAAGAATCTGGTGCAAGCCCTCTTGACGGTCCTCCATTTAAATTGTGTAAAAACTGTTGTAACCCTAGACCAATACTTTAATTTAGCGGTGCGATTTATTTGTCTCTCTCACAAACAAGCTGCAAACAAGAGGTGTAGACTGAAGTTTAAAGAGTGCATATTTTCTAAGTTATGCGATCAAATAACTTGTTTGATAGCCAAGACTAGGGCATCTTGCTTGTATGGCATAGTACTGAGTCAGGTTGCCACATGTACGATCTTCCAGGGCAGCCACCTCCTTAATCCATGGCAACAGCAACTCATCCATTCCCTAATATAGCCTTTCTAACTGAGTCTAAAGATTTCCGGGAAGATGAACTGGGGCACAACGTGTCCCTCGCAATTGAAAACCACACACCACCATGATGTTAAGCTGGTTTTTGGTCTTCCTGACTCTCGGGACATCCTTGGGGGACCCAATAATCCAGCGATTGTTTGGAGCCTACCACCTGGTCCTAGCATAAATTGCTTTACTTTGAGAAGAAACAAAGTATGTAGGGCTTGAAGGGAGGATGTTGTTACCAAGCTTTGCAACACCTTTTTTCCGCTTGCCCTGCTTCTTTGGTAACAAAACCTGGCTATTTATTATTGTGGATAAGTACTAGCGGATGAGCTCATACACAAACTGACTAGCGAAAATTTTACATATACTTCTCTTCGGCTCTGGGTCATTGACTTTCCGGGAACGTTATCAATAATGATCTGGATCTAAGCGACGAATTCACGGATCTTTTCGTATGAGATCGCTTATATTGAGGGTTCCGAGTAGCCATACAATCGTAATCTTGGTGTGGTTGAGCCAACGCTTTTTTAAATATCCGGGTATCTTTCAATTGGAGATCTCCCCATGAATACTAAGTAACACACCTTTACTTCTGCAAAACTGATTCTACTACTATAGAATGATGTTAGAACCGACGCCAGACAAAAGAATTACCAGAGCACTCTAAATATCTATATAGTACAAAAGAAAGAGAAATTGGACGCGAATGAGCAATGAGACAAGAAACAAGATTCTTTTAGAGTTAAGTGAAAGCAACATTAGAAGAACACTAGAATCAAAGAGAGCAGATGGTGGCACAATAAAGGCAATCCTTTACTGAGAGGACAGAAATAACTCCAAGGGAAAAAAGTTTGAAATTCCTGGCCGGGACTCGAACCTGGGTCTGCTGATTACCAGTCAGATTTTCTACCGTTAAGGCACAGTGACTCTACCACGCCCAAAGCGTTACCCATCAAACTAATTATCTACCTGAGCTAGGAACCTACATGGAATTTTTATACCATATCTTCTTACCCGTTCACAATTTATATGCTCATTATCTGTCACATATAAAGAAAGAACAACTACAAGTTCTGCGGGTGATAGCAACCACCACAGGGCTTTCGTCATATTTATTTTCTGCCTTTGAAAACAATTTTGAAGACAGAAAGGAAGATGCAGAAACCTTGTTTTGCAGACTATATTTCAATATAGCACAAGAGAAAGAGAAATTGGACGTGAATAATCAATGAGACAAGAAACAGGAAACGAATAAACGAACAGAAATGGAAAATTGGATTATGGATATTAAGAAATTAAAAATACTACGAATTAACACATGCGGATGGAAAGACAAGGAAATTATGTTCGGAAAGTTAAGCTTGATCCAGATTTTATACTAATATCAGAACAGGGACGAATAACCGAAAACAAGAAATTAAAGATATAGAACTACAATGTTATTAACACAAATCCTTCATGAGAAATACACGACGAAGCGGCAATAGCTGTCAATCAAGAATTACAGTACAAGACAATACAAAGATTCGAGGATGCATATTTAGCCATAGAAATTAAAATGGAATTAAGCTACATCGTTGTCGCAACTGCATACCAGCCACTCAGGCGTCCCAAATTACCGGTACAAAACTTTACAAAACTGTTCAAACTATAAAATACCGGTCATTTTAATAGGCGATTTAAACGCCCATTGCGGGTCTTCTGGGTATAGAAATACAAACAGACTCTGAAGACAAATTAACGCGCTTATCAATAGACGGATACTGCAAAAACTTGGACCCAATTTCCCTACCTACTTACGAAGAGAACACGCAACAAACCGGATATCTGCCTGGCTAACTTCAATCTGCTCTTTAACTATTTTATGGAAGCAGATGTTCCTTGCAGTGACCACACTGCGACTCTAATGCACATAAACAAGAATCCTATATAAATTCCTTCGAAGAAATGGAGGGCATAGCATAAAGTGGATTGGGATAAGTACAAAGAATTCCTTCAGACGTATGTGCCCAGCCCGCTTAGAGAAGCCTTTCTAGAGGAAATCGACTAGGAGTGGATAGGATCAGAGAATAAATTAAACGGGCTGAGAAGGGGGCCGTCCCTACTAACTCGTTCTAAACCATTAAATAATTTAGATGTAAACCAGTAATGGTGGCTTTAAGCGAAGAGATCGACCTGGCAGCAGAAAATATAAAAAGATTCGGACAGAAAAGAGAACTAATAGCACTAATTTATGAAAAACAGAAACAGATATGGGATCATCACATCGAGAAAATAGATGTAGAAATATCTCCAAGGGAATTTTGGAAACATATCAACAGGTTAAAGACACGGATAACAAATGATAAAATGAAAAATAAGGATGCAGGGAACAACATTTTAGTAGATGAGGAAGAAATAGAAGCCTTATTTAGAGAGCACTGGAGAAATGTATTCATAATTAGCGAAGAAGAGGTCCAGGGCTATGACAAGTTTCCCAAGGATATTAGAAAGAGGAGAAGAGGACAAAAAGAAATCTACACCTCGAGAAAGAGAATAATACTCGGCGATGACTAAGAGTGATTAAATAACCGAAGCATCACCAGAGAATATCATATAGTCAATTATAACTAGGATAGGAATACGAAATAATAGATAGAGAAATAGAAACCTACACCAGTTTTTTGTAAGAATAATTACTAATCCCTAATAACTGTTTAAAAATAGATACATATACAAAAAAAACAACCAAAAATCCTGCAATGCGGGACACTCACGGAAATACAAATTATCTAACTTTATCACGCTAGCTATAACTACCTATAATGGACAGAGATAAACGTGACCTCTGTCAACTAGCATCCCTTTTCAAACCTCTAACTTCCTTCAATCTTCTATATCTATTCTTTTCTACTATGACATTCGCACACGGAACTCACAGTAGATACGTGTTTCAGGGGTCAAGAAAAACTGCAAAGTTATAGTTAGAGACAAGTGACACATCGTGGTTCGGATTTCACGTTAAGCTGTAGGTCCCATAACTAACTAAGTCCACGTTTGTCTCTTACTAATTTCTTCTCTGTCTTATTCTAAAACTTTCTTCTTCCTCTCCCTCTCACTCTGATCCGTCGTACCTACAGTGCTCGGAGCCTACTTTGGCTCTAGACAGTGTGACTATGAGGTCCTCAAAGGAGTACGGGGCCTCCCCCCACATCCCTCCTTGGCCACTCCATGACAGCTTAAAGGGGTGGGAGAGGGTTGGAAGAACTGTTCTTTGTCTTCAACTTTTCTTTTCATTTCATAATTCCATTTTTCTTCATTACCTGAAGATGACCTAACATGGTCGAAAACCCTCTAGGAATAAAGAATGTCATTCAAGTATGTTATTTCTCGCCTCAAAGACCCCGTTAATAAACTTGTAATAAATATTAAGAAAATACAAGTTAAAATTAATTTCGCTGCCACAGCTGTGGACTTTAATAGTACCTGCATACAACATATATATATATATATATATATTCTAAAATTGAGTCAGAACATAACCTGAATTTGCAGTCTGATATCATAGGCGAGAATGTTCCATTTGTGATATGATGATACTAAGAGGGATAGCAGAATCGCCCGCCGGCCCACCACTCTCAAGGTCATGCAACCCCAAATGTACGTCGAGTAGTTTCTTTTTTTCCAAAATATTATGGTATCGTTTTCTTACCATACGTTCATGGCTAGCGTTTGAGGTTTAGTGAAACTAAACGACTCATATCGGATATCCTCGTGTAGTCAGAATATTAGTCGTTTGATGCTTTAGATGAAGTTCATTACGTATTCCAGCCATTAGGTAGATGTCAGGGACAATGGTATCACATTGTGAGCCAGTTAGTATGAGAATCTTTAAATGGCATGAAAAATTCTATGTGGTTGTCCATCTTATGGATGCTCGAAAGCTCATAAAAACGTTGGATAAGTGGGCGATGTTGTCTATTCTTCAGAAACGGTGTATCTGCGAGTAACACGACCCGGAGGAAGCTATTGATGTGCATAAAAACTCTACTTTCTTTTGGAGTGTTTGGTTTAGACTCCTAATGCTGGTGATCTAAATCTACACTATTCATTGTACGCAATATTTATCGATCCGTCAGCAAAAGAACCTGCTGAGAATCAAAGAGTTCACATTGTTTGAAGAAAACAGGCAAGCCAAAGAAATAAAAATTTTCACTTAAGGAGCCTATACTGATAAAGAACTAAAGCCCGAAGGCAAACGAATCTCCCTGATATAGAGAAGTTATGTCAAATAAAAACAATCCCACCGATTTACAGAAAAGATAGAGTCTAAGAAAATAAATACCTGTGTAAATCAGGGGGCTGGTCAATATGCATAGGTCTATAAGTTCTTGGTTAATTTATAAAGCACTTGGGTTTTAGCACAGGATGATGCAACTAATTGGGGAAATACGAATGGGATCCTCATCTGAGGGTGCCTGCTTTAAAATTTAATTAGTTGTATTCATGGCTGCTTGTGGTCAATCAGCAGGAACAATGCATTGGCTAAGGAGCGTCTAAGAAATTTATTGGGATAAAAAAGAATGTTTTTCAGGTTGTATTATTACTTTGCTAAACTAATTTAAAAAATTTAGCTCTTTCGAAAGGTCTGATATCAGGAAATTTAAACTAGTATGGGAGACATCTATAAGTCTTGTGAAACAGAATTTCCGTAACCACGTTGCTTTTCCTTTACACATGGCGAAATTTACTGAAATTCATGGTGAGAATGGCGATCCTGATTGGTCTAAATTTCTGATAAAAGTGCTGAGCCTTGACAAAATTCGCCTAGTTTTGGGTAATAGGCTAGTCTAGTTCTAGTTTATAGCATAAATAAGATAGCTTAGTCTCATTGTGTTGCCTAACTAGGATTGCCTACTATTCGTTTGTTTCTAATAATACAATTGATTATATTTACGAAAAATTATTCCTGATTAAAAATTTGCCGAAACGCCGCAAACATTTCATTTGACCAAATATAATAATCCTAAACAATTCATGGCATTTTATAAATATAATAATTTTATAGCCCTTGAGTTTCCTCCACATGGGTACTGCGTCCAGTTTCGTATTTTTAGATACTGTGGAATCATTTAGTCACCAAATTTAGATTAGGAGTGGATTTTTTTATTTTGACAAAGATACTTCTCTCTGCGCAAGAAAGGAAGTTTTTCTCTGCTCGCCTTCGCTAATTCTCATACTAAATAACTTGGTCTTCGTGTAATATGTTTTACCATCTGCATTTTAAGATCCCTTTTTTCGTGGGACTTGGCTAAGAGTTGCTACATCAAATGCCAGTGATTGCAATGTTGTGAAAATCAGATTCGCAACAGGCAAATAGCAACAAATACTCTGGCTTATCTTCTCTCATGTGACAACTGATATTCCAATTCAGTGAAGTCTTAGCGTTAAACCTTAAGATTATATTTCTAGTATTTCTAAAGGTTAATTTCACTTCTCTTTTTCGTATAAGAATCTTCTTGATAGCTGTGTGTTCTTTATACATCTTCGATGATAAATCCTCCCCACTTTTAGCCCTTTTTGACAAACATAACCAGATCATCACTGGACCAATCTCCAATCTTTAATAGTCCACATTCTTAGAATATATCCGCCTTTGAATCAAAGAATATTGCAAACATGCTGTCACGATCTTTTTTTTCGCAGAGTAACGCATCTTAATTGAGAAAAACCTTCGATCGTGACACACTGTTGAGGTATGCCTGTGAAGACTCGCTCAGAGCAAGGGTGCATACATAAGCACTGGCAAATAGCTGACCTAAGGCCGTCTGCGATATGCTTTGGAACAATTAAAAAAGTAGAAGGCCTTCTCTTTGATTTCTACAGAGTGCGTTTATGATTTACCGGAATTTATCTAATGACTTGACAAGTTGCAGTTCAAAGGATATATAAAGATCAAGACCCCTAAAATATAATTTTAATATATTTAACAAACTGAGCAATATATATATATATACATATATATATATATATATATATATATATATATATATATACAAAAAGGAGAACAAATTGCTCCATAAGGATAGTTAATTGGATCGTGACAATTTACAATTTGACAGAGCCAAGCGGGAAGTAAAAAATTATCGGTAATTCAAAGAATGGATATTATTTAAGTCTGAGTGCGAAGTCAAATTAAAATTGGATGCGGGAGAAAATTGACTGGGGTGTAATTGGGTGATTGCAACACAAAATTGCTTTACCTTGAATCTAAGTGGTGTTTGGAGGGGAGAAGACCAACGGCACAGGTCTTCGAGGAGATACTTCTGTGAATCCTGACGAGGAGGACTCAGGGATGAAGGTTTTGAGTACTTCTTTATGAAGGAAGAGATTTATCTGCTCCATAGAGATGAATTCTGAAACACGAGACGGTTCTGCGGCTCGGCAGGGATTCTTAGACACAGGAACGGGAGTCTTGAAGTGGGATGAGAGATGAGGGAACAACACAGTTCTCCGAGAATAAGGTGTCTCGATAAGCTTTCCTATAAACATGAGCTAAAGCCTTACGAAATCTTAAAGACGAGATACGACTCGAACAGGGATTGCAAGCCTTCGCGGAAGAAACTGTCTGAACGGAGGGATGGCAGACTATCAATCTCCTCGATGAATGGTGGACGCAGGGTTAAATAGCCAGGTGGCCGTCCCCTGAGGATTCTCGACGTCAGTCTATACAAACTTACTTTGAGATAACGAGTTGGATCTGACAGCGAAGATTGGCTCAGAATATGAGGTTTATTTGTACGGCCACACTCGCGGGGGAAGCAAATATCTGTGAGACATAGGGGCGAGAATTTGACGTGATCGCAGGGGAGGAAGAGCGGGGTGCTTCCCGAATAAGCAAGTACAGCTGGGACGAGAGACACAGAGCGGGACTGTTTCCTTCTCAATGATTCTAAATTTCCACGACAAGAAGCATGTGGTTTGAAGTGAAGGAGCTGAAAGGGTTATTCTGGGGGCCTTCCTCTTACGTTGGTGTTTTGATGGGCATCCCCTCATACACACCAAGCTTCTTGCCGCTTTTTTATTAATGGAATCTCTTCTGTGAGGACAAAATGTTGCCTCTCAACACATTTTCCCTATAGGGTATGTCCATGAAAACCGTTAGACATAGCATATGGACGAAAATCTTGCTCTGCCGGCCCTAGCTACCGCATTCTCAAAGTTGATTTAAACCTCATAGGATTTAAGCCTTTAGATTTAGTTTTATTTCCTTTCGCCACTTTCTTTACAATCCTTTTTTCACCTACTTTCTTGTATATCTGCTAACATTGTAGATTATTTATCAACTGATCCCCCAAATCGCAGTTGATATTGCCAGCAGCAATGACTTCAAGGGGATCTCCGGCTATATATCTTCCAAGCATTTCTATTTATGTGTGAAACGCCTACTTTCTATTGAACTTGAAATTCAATAACGAAATTTATCTTACCACATTTACCTACACAGATCCTCCGCATCCAAATAACATTCTTTCTACTTCTTTGCTCACTTAATTTCTCCTTGGACAAAGCAAATATTTAACGCAATCCTGGTTGTAAGTCAAAAGCAAGCACTATTTCTGTGGTTGCGTTCCCTCCTGGATATTTCTTCTTACACATACGAGGAGCGGTCAGTAAGTTTTGCGAATCAGTAGGGCAAAACTGAGGAAGTGGGATGGCTGTTTGTGGGGGTCTTAGAACAAGTTATGACAAGTGAGGACCTGCAGCCGCACGCTCCTGCCTCATCTATTTAAGAAGCAGTAGCTGATCACAAATCGTCAGTCACAAATTTTTCAACAATGGAGAAGGTTGAGCACCGCGCAGTGATGAAAGTTTTGACCAAGGAAGGCAAGAATGCTAAGGAGACCCATGAACGCATGGTTGCAGTGTACACCGACACCACTCCTTCCTATGCAACCATTGCTCGCTGGCATAGGGAGTTCCGCCATGGTCGTGAGTCTCTTGAAGATGACCACCGTCCAGGACGCTCGTCAGACGTGACCAACGAGAACAATGTGGCCCGTGTGGAGAGGATGACCCGCGAAAATCGACGCGTGAAGATCGAAGAAATCGAGCGAGAACTTGAAAAAACACATGGAAGTGTTATCAACATCATCCACGACAATTTGGCCATGACCAAGGTCTGTTCCCGTTGGGTCCCTAGAAACTTCACGCCCCATGATCGAATTCAACGTCGTCAAAGTCCACAAGGACAGAGTTGCACAAGCTGCCCTGCGCGAGTGCAGATTCGAGGAGCTCAACCATCCCCCCTACAGTCCAGATCTGGCCCCTAGCAACTACTTTTTATTCCGCTAGCGCAAGGTTGCACTGCGTGGACACTGATTTGGGGACGATGAAGATGTCCAGCTCACCGTCTAGGAGTGAATTGGACAGCAGTCGCAGATTTCTGGTTGTCGGGAATTCAAAGCCTCAGGGACAAGTGGCGCAAGTGCATTGAAGTCGAGGGTAGTTATATTGAAAAATAATAAAACACTTTTCCTTATATCTCGTTTCTTTATATCCGAATTGAAAAACTTATTGCCCGCCCCTCGTATCTTGATCTACAATGTAGAGCATAGAAAAAAATTAAGTTCATCCTGTCATTTCGCCCTTTCTCCTCACAATGGACACGTAGCTTACTTTCGAAGTGCTACTCGCCTCCTTGCTTCTGAATTCCATACTCCAAATCGTAATTAACTAACACTGACATATTCCCCAACCGATAGCTATTTTATTGAATTAAGTGAATATATAAAAAAATGTGGTGATTCTATTTTATTTACTATGGTTCTTAATCTTGGTTTTTCAAAATATCCATTCATACTCCCTTGTATCTTCGAATTCTCGATATTGGTATACCTACCTCTCGCTCTAAAACTATCACATACCTCTCATCAACTCATAAAAAGGTAATTAGTTTTGTGTTTTTCCTCCTCTCCTTAGGTTTTATTTCCTGGATTATTTTATCTGGCCTTTATATCTCTGCTCACCCTGAATTTTTGGGCCTTGAATGCAAAGATAAACAGATCAGATTGTGAAAGACATTTTTGCGCTCACTGAATGCTATGTTAGTAGACTATAGAAGGATACCTCTTTTTCCACCTGCTTCGCGAAACTTATCACGTTGCAGGAAGCCACGTGGGTAGACAGACTACACGTGTCCGAAAGTCATATAACGAAGCAAGCTCAGATGCGCCCTCCCTTCGATCGTACGCTCCCCCCCACTAGTTCGGAAATTACAAAAGTTTTTCCCGCAGGGATAGAGAGAGTGGGTAAAAGAACGGTTTGTCGCCGACAGTTGGCCCCTCGGGCTGCCCCCTTGTAATTCCCCATCTTTCGCTTGAGGAGAATCCATATTTAAGCCTTTTTTACGCCTGTGAAGAGCAGTAAAGACCTAACCCGTTAGCAGAAGACATCCCTTTACCTGATTCGGTGTGTACCCAGTCGAAGTCTGGACACTCTCTCCCTGATAAGGCATCCTTGGTCAAACGGAAGCCTCTCGCCTCGCCCTCTTCTACTGCAGCTGCGTCGGATTACTCCTTAGAGTCCTCGAAGCACCCAGCCCCGTCAAATTTACTCTGAGGTAACCATACCTCTCCCGAGGATCATCAACTATTCCAACGCCCCCCTCAAGCACCAGCTAAGGTTATAACTTACGCCTTCACAGCCCTGGAAGTAAAGTGCCGACCATACCCTTCCTTTCCATTCTTCTCCTAACGAAGATCCCTCATTTGAAGACGCCGAATAGATCGTCTCGGCGAGCCCCTACTTTACCTTCAAGTCTCCTGGGAAGTTGCCGTTGCCCTCCGACCCGTAAGTCCCTTTTCCTATTTTTATCTAGTGAGCCTATTTGGTTCTGAACAGGTAGCTCTAAACAAATTAATTGAATTTAGATTTTCACACCGGTAACGCTAAATTTGGATTAATTTTAATTTGTAAATTAAATTTATATTTTCTTCTGTTTATTTTTAATTAACTTGAACTTCACTCTCGACCTCGTTAATCAAATCTTGCTAACCTCGAACTCGATCTAATTAGTTAAATGAATTGACCCCATGTCTCAACCCGACCTTTATAATCTGTGCATCAGCGTAGCATTCAGTTTTTGGATGGTTCGCTTTAATAGCCTGAGTTCTCCCCCTTAATACCTATAATAGATATTGTATTGGATAGTCGGCTATACCACAAAAGAGACAAATACTTCTTTCTTTGGCTTCTCAATTGCTTTTCACTCATTCGAGATGTTCCTGTGACGCACTCACCCACCATAACCCTGTTGACAACAAATATAATTCACATACGTTTTCCAGGCTTCCTGCTCGTCTCTCTTCCCACTGAGGGTAACACTACTTTTCTCACCATTATCCCTGCTATATCTTTTCCTTATTCTAGGAAAAAATATTGCATATTCGTTTAGAAACTCCAACTCGATTGATTCCTTGGCCATAAATTGTATACCAGCCTTATATTTATTTCCCAAAAATACATGTGACCTTGCTGTCTCTTCACATACCGGTGTCTAGTGTCAGTACCTTCTTGTTTAATCCCTTACCTGATTGATATCTAAAACTTCTCTCTCTCATTAGATGCGGTATTATTTGATTTCAATCACGGTATTGTGGTTCACCTAAACCTTAATATACCTAACATGAGTCTTAAACCATATGACAATTTACCATCAAATATTCTACTCTAGTTTCTTCCTCAAGTTCTACGAAATTAAGTGCCAGTCCGGATTCTAGATCAAATATCTTCCTCCAAACTTTATTTCCTCTTCTAGTTTGGCTTCTAGGGCAAGATTCAGTCTTTAATCAGTTTTCTGGCATCTAAATGAATGCCTTTGCTGAGCCTTCAATTCTGCGAGTGTTTGACGCTCCGGCAGCATTTCATACTGAAAATTAAATTAATGCTTATTTCTCGCCTTCGTGAATATTTGAGGATAAGTGGAACTGCATCTAACTGGTTTCCCTCGCATCTGTGTTCTTAAGCAACTTTCGAATACTCAATCAAGACAACCTGATGCATTACTGTTAGGTCTACCATCGGCTGAGGCTCGCTGAAAATATATTGGTATATTTCATAATATTGGTGACTCCTCGATTACCTTGTATGATGATATTATCTCTTAGAGCCATGTGAAAAATATCTATTATCTACTTTCACTTAGATCATAATGGTTTCGAGATAGCGAGGCATTCTTTGGCTATTATACGCTTCGACTACTGCAGGTCACTTCGCGTTTAAACAAAGGCTTCCACTCTTTTAATACAACATTTGTTAAACTTTGTGAGACATGTTATTTGCGACTGGGGATATTTTTCTAATGCAATCACGTTGATCTATACTCCTATTAGTGCACATTTGATTGATTCAGAATTGCTTCCAAGATCCGCATTTAGCATATAAGATCTTAATTCCACATCCCCCTCCCTAACTGTCTTCCGCATTCATATATTTTAACAACCACACGATCTTGATCTTTTCACTTACTTTTTGTTCACGTTAGTCGTCTGTGTGCAAAGTGAATAGTGCTTCCTCTACTTTTCCGGTTGAAATGTGACATATTCTTCCTACTCTTCCATTTTCTTCTCATCTGTACCTTACAGAATCACCTTTTCTCTCCAGCCATTCATTTGTTGGTAGACGAACGCTGTCCGAAAAGCTATGCACGGTCTTGAACAGAAGCAGAAACAAAACTATATTATATTCTTAAGGCTGTCCTCGAATACGAAGACGACTCAAGCTTCAATCGATGAAAATAGAGATAGATTATGGGTTAATGAAAGGATGAGTGTGTGAAAAGGATGATTGAATAAAAGTCAAAGTGAGATAGATGGTGGAAAAGTAAAATATGAAAGATGAGTGGAACTGTGCTTGCGCAGCGAGTGGATTAATGTGAAAAAGGGCTTGCGCTGGGCCTATCATGACAGCTTAGCCTCACTCCTAATTGATGGTGGCAAGAGTTAATCAGGAGCAACATCTACTGGGAGAGGTACAGAGGTCTGCTGGACATCCTGTTTGTCGAAAGCCACCGAATGTGGGACCCCACTCACGGCTTGTTAATCCTTTGAAACCTATCTAACAACAGCTGAATCAACCTTTGAATTTTATAGTCATTGGCAGTATTATCAGGATCATTGTTATCGCAAAAGTGCAACATTCGCCACAGCCTTTGAAAGCGGGCTCTTTTCATAGTTTCTGAAACCAATTTATTATAATAAAGAGGATTATTTGAACAGTGAAATTTCAGGTAAAGGAAGCAGCTCCATGTATCTTATAAGTCCAAAAGCTTTTTCATTTCTTCCTTTGTTGGGCAGTGACAATTATTTAGTCTCGATTTTTTAGTTAAAACCCAACTTCTGTCACTCCTTTGGCCTCTGATACAATAAGATCGAATACGTTATCAGTTAAAAACTGGGTATAAATATCAATTGGCCAATTTTTTGCAATCATTTGTTGATGCTGAAGCACTATTGGACAATTTTTCCACACCAACAAATGAAAAAGCACGCACCTTTTTACTCACCGGACCCCAGTCAACATCTATTGAGCTTATATCATTCCATACATTATCGATATCTCTGCTTTTGCTAAGGTTATTATTAGTGGTACTTTCTATTGATGCATCTCTTGAGGAAGTTCGTTCATATTCTGAATTAACGTAAATAATTTAGGATATATCTTCAATCTTCAGTGTCACTGGTATCAAATTCATCTTGCTGGGTAGATGGACCGGCTGTGTTGTAGGACTGTAAAAATATACAAAAAAATAAAATGTATATATATCTTAACACATATAAGATAATAAAGCGTTGTTAATACTAAAATGTTATTAGGCTCTTATAATCCAGTTATAATAATACACACCGAATTTACAAAAACTTTTAAAAGGAAACAGGGAATTTAAAAAAGCATGCCTCACCTGTGTGCTCCATCGCACTGAGGGTGCAAATTTTTACTTAGTCTGCGATATGTCCGAGCGGTGACCCATACTTTTTATTCGGCTGTTTGTATCACAATATATCTTGTTAATTTAGTTGTATTTAGCCCAAAATACAAAAAGACATACTTCACATAATCTCGCTAAAGACAGATTCTTTTCAAAATGCGGAACACAAAAATTCGTTTCGTCTAAATCTTTCAGAGAATATCCAATTATGGGTCGCCAAATGCCATTTGATTTGAATCCCCTAATCCTATTTTTTCAATTGGAGACGCATTTAACTCCAAAACGAAACTTGCCGTTGTAGCAAATCTAAGATCTATCCTTAGAGAATAGTTTTGATATTTTGGGTAAGCATTTTTCACTTATTTCCACTTGTTTATTCCTATTTTTCTTTAGGAATCACTCAAAAGCAAACACGATGATTATGGCATCTGGAGAAACAGCCCTATTTCCACCCTAAGGCCATCAGAAGAAATATATCTGAATTATTTTTACATTTTTATGTCAGTGAGCATTTTGTGCCCTTCAGTGCCAAAGCGCAGGGAGGTTTTGCAAAATAGTTACTACTGGTCTTAAATATGAGCACCCCTTCAAGTTTTGAACTCGAATTATAATAAAAATTCATATCAAATTTGCCACACTCAATTTATTATATATGATTATTAAAGAATTTAGAATCTGAAGGAAAAATAATATTTTAGATTTTTCTCCAATATTTACATTCTTTAAGATAGTTTTTTTAAAACGTGATCTGTAATTTAATTTCAGCCAAATAAATACTAAAAATTATGAATATAATATTATCGTTAATATTCCGAACAGGTGATGGAAAAATTTGTTTAACCAAATTTGATTAACGTATATTTTTCCATTTTCATTAATTACCATCCCAATTATTCAAAGCCTGTATTCGTCCATCCGCTTCCAAATTATATTCATCACTACAGAGATGGATGTTATTTAGAGGAGGTTCAAAGAGAGAGTTATACTATCATAGAAAATTGACAACTAACAAGTTGGTCAATAATTGCAACAGCGTGAGATCTCTCAGAAACCCCTACCTTACTGCTACAGAAATACCTCAGTAATAAAACAGTTCCGATAAGGCCAACGTTCCCACCACACAGTGGAAGAGGAGAGGTAAGGAAGTTCCTTTATATTCGTTGAGAGCAAATAAACCTCTTTTTAGGGTTTTAATAGATCAAATAGGTTAGCTTGAAATTTGGGGTAAACAAAAGCAACTAATGATGAGTTCAGGTTTGAAACTTTTTGTGATGTAGAAGCAAGCAACATAAAAATGCACAGTTGCTATGGGAATGTTTGCTTTAAAGTTGAAATGAAATTATATAAGAACTTTGATTTCTTTGGTAGATTGAACCCAAAGAATTTGCTAGGCAATAAGTAGGAGAGCAGCATTTTTGACCGGTAGTGCATATCTCATACACAATTTCAATTATCCTCATATTCAGCTCTTTAAGAACCTCTCTTTACAAATTGTCTGATCCCTGAAGTTTCCCATGCTGGTTTTCGAGTCTTCCAATATGTTGAATGATAAAGTGCATCTGTTGGTCGGTTGCTTTTACATCACCAAAACTTTCAAACTGCCATTAATTAGAAAATTATCCTTATAATGCCCTAGAGGACGCATAGATTCGCATATTATATTTGTACTTTCCGTAAAAGTTGTGAAAGTTCTCCATTTCCTTTAGACTAAGAATAGAAGGTGATAAACCAGAAGTACAACTATCTAATAATATATTTCCTCTGTTGTGAGTTTTTGGTAGCACTTTAGTAATATGCAATTAGTATGCGTGAATCTCTTGTCGTAACAAATGTATGTTCTTGTTTTATAGATATATATATATAAATGAAATAAAAATGAAAAAAGAAATGATGTTGTGTAACAGTATATGTTCTCAAAGTATCAGATTAGAGTGCAGGTTGTCAATATTAATATTAATGCATCCATGAAGGCTAGCCTTGTAGGAAGATTGAGGGTTATTGTTAGGCTCATATTATTTAGTTTGGAATTAGACCTTTGCATCTACTTTTCACTATGCCCTTCTTTATTTTCCTTTAGCTATGTTCATTTCAAGAGCATGTTTGCTTGCTCTCTATTAATAATTTCTTTATATCTATAAACTTCCTGGCAATTTCTTAAAAACGAGTTTCAAGGCGGTTTATAGCTAGTTTATAGCAAAGTGTAGTTTTTTGCAATTATAATCACTCGAATAGTTGAAATATCACCTTTAGAACCAACACAATTTAGCAATTCGTCTCTTTCCCCGTTTTTTTTACTTTTGGTGGGAAAGGTTTTCTCTCTTTCGAGATTGCCACAAAAGAATTTATGCTCCACTTAGTGCAACATCCACCAAATTCATTTTCACAAGTTTAGTTTAAAAAAAGCCTCAGCGAAGCTAGATACACCAAAGAGTTATCTCTAATGGGAAGTGGCGCCAAAAATTGTTGTATTTTATAATGAAATACCCGATGACAGATCGTAAGACTGAAATGCCGATCTCAAATTATAACAAGAGTAAAGGGCTAAACCAGGACCGATGCTTACTGCGAAACAATATAATGGGAACAACATGCGAGATCTAATGAAAACGCTCCAGGTGTCAAGTATAGACAAAGAAATCATGCTGCAAATGCCATTTAGAAAAATGTAGCTTCTTCCTTCTACTACCCTCACAATTGAATGCGTTCTCTGCTTTAACACCCCTCCTAAGGACGAGCTATGGCTATATATATCTTCCACCTAAGGACGATCTATGGTTATATATATCTTCCACATAAGTCACTTTCGTTAACTTGATCTCTACCTTATCTCTTTCTTTAAAGATTTCTACTTCAAAATTTTCTCTGAGAGAGGCAATCATTGCTGTTTCGCTTTTAACTTAAAGAAATCACCAGCGACCTTTACAAATATCCTTGTCAGTTCACAGCTGAGAGTTAGTTTTAGAATTAAATGATGATAAGTTTAGGAATGTGGCTGGGTATTTTTTTTAGTTAGGTTAGCTAATATCTCCCGAAACATAAACATCTAACACCTTCGAAACAACAACAAAATAATTATAAACACACCCCTTCATCGACAACTAAAATACAAAAACACCTACCACAAAACTACGAACAAAAATACATCTCTTTATTGTCCAATGAAACCAATGAACTATAAACACCAGCCCTATCGTACGAAATACATCAGCAGTCTTTTTATTTTATTAAAACCGATAAGCCCAAACAAACTCACCTAAGCTAGGAAGGAAAGGAAAAACACCACAGATGAAAGTTTTTTTTTCAGGGGTACATGATAATCATAAAATCCCAGGGCAAATACCTTATTATATGTCTGCTGTGCATCTTATATTTCTGTAGACATACAGTGTCCAAAAAGTTTATTTCCAATTTATAAAATGTATTACGTAGGCAATTTATGAGATACGTTAATCCGAGTTGTTCTATGTACTTAAGGGTTACGGTAAGTTACCAATGGGTTGCTGCCCAATCCAAGTGGATTCTATATGGCAGCTAGGGTAAAACGAGACAAATCATCTATAAAAGGTGGAGGAGACCACTTTGTGGCAAGAATTTAAAAAACGACTGGTTAAATGATTCCTCCGCCAATATGATTCGAAGACGGGTGTGTTGAGGAATAGTTAAAAGGTTCGGGGAACAGGACAACCGGAGAATGGCAAAATGGCTACAATCCCCCAAAAATATGGGCAACTGATTAGTCCCCACCGCAAAAACGACAGCAAGGGCTGATATAAGCATCACCCGAAACAAGGTGGCCGTGAGTAAGTATGGTGTGGCCAATGCGAACTCGGCAAAGAGCCCCTTTCAATGACCGCATTCTATGACAAGTCGAGGGCCAAGAGCGAATAGAATTTTTAATTTTGTATAGTTTGGATGATGAACAGTCATCATATTCATCGGCCACAGTTGAAAAATATATTTTGATTTAAAGGAAAGTAGTCCGTAAAAGGCAGAGCCGAGTTCTCAGGGGACACAAAATGTGCTGACTGGGCCAGCCGATCAGCTTTCTCGTTGCCAAGGACCCCACATGCCCAGGGACCCAGCAAAAAATAATTCTATATCGGGATGCATTTTGGATCAGCCAGTTGCAAATTTCTGTGACTAGGGGATGGGAGGCATTAAAAGATCTAATTTACTGTAAGACACTCCTTGAGTCTGAAACAAATGACAAAGTCACTAAAAGGTAAAATTTGGATGAGTCTAAAGGCTAAAAGGATTGCTAAAAGTTTAGCGGTAAAAATGGCTGCTGCTGGCGGCAAATATAAAGTTAGGAATTCTCCTCCTGGGTAGATGGCTGTGGCACCCACGCCACCATCCGACTTAGAGCCATCCGTGTATAGTGGGCAGCATTATTTGTGTGAGATCGAATGCTCTAAGAACAGGCTCTTGATGATGCGAGGGACATGGAGGATTTCTCCAGGCTCCACATGTTGGTACGTAATGTGGGGAGAGAAGCACGCTAACTAGAGGTTAGTAAGGATGGAAGGGTAAGGACCCTTGGAGCACCCAGGTTAGAGAGATTATCTCCTATGCAAAGATTCAAAGGGTACGGTAAAGATGGCAACTTATCATATGCTGGCGTTGATTCGGCAGCATACAGGCATCTGTAGACCTCTGATACAGTGGCTTGCTGTACTCGTCAGAGGTATCACATGCAGATTTGAAGTCTATGGTAAGGAAAGGGAAATACCCCACTCTCGCAGTAAAGGCTGTTGACAGGAGAAGTACGGAAAGCTCCACTAGAAGGTGAACTCCGCGGTTTCAAATGAGGTTTAGCATTTTAAAGGCTGAAGGAGAAGCTGATGAGTAAATTTGACAGCCATATTCCAATTTGGATTGGACGAGGGCTCTGTATAATGTCCACAATGTTTGTCGGTCAATGCCCCGCGAAGTGTAAGAGAGGACTTTCAAAAAGTCTAGAGGTCGCAGACAGCCTGTTCAAAGTCGGCGTAGGTGTGGTAACCAGGATAACTTTGAATCGAGAGTTACGCCAAGGAACCAAAACTCGGAGACAAACTCTATATCTTCGCCTTGTAGGGAGATATATGGCAGAACAAGAACCCCTGTGCCTCGGTGGAAATACATTGCTTTGGTTTTGTTCGTGGAAAAGCGAAATCCGTAAGTTCTGCTCTTTTGGATACAGCATCCACCGCCAGTTGTAGCCGATGCGCTTCTGATGGAAGGCGAGATAAGGAACAGTATAGTCCTAAATCATCGCCAAACAGAGTTGCGGATACACCCTCTGAGAGAGACGAAATAAGATGATTGATGGCAATTATAAAACCTGCCCTGAGGATTCCCTCCTCTTGGCGTTGCAGGTCAAAGTATGCATCTCCAACACGTACCTTGAAGGATCGAGATGCTAAAAAACTTTGAATAAGTAAAGTTAAAAGGCCTTTCATCCCCTAGACGTATAGCTGCTTCAAGATGCCGTAATCCATGTTGTGTCGTAGGCTTTCACAATATCGAAAAATATGGCTAGGACTCGCTGCTTTAGTGAGATAGCTTTCCGGACCGATCCCTCGAAACGTACTAGTAGGTCAAGGGGACTATGACCTTTGCGTAAGCCACATTAAAATGGAGATAGAAGGTGATTGTTTTTTTAGGAACCAGTTTAGGCGCTCCAATATGATTTTTTCCAGCAACTTACTCAAACAGCTGGTAAGAGCTATAGGGCGGTAGTGATCTGTATCCAATCCGTCCACGCCCGGTTTATCAAAGGGAAGGATGATCCTAATGCGCCATGATGACGGGTAAAAACCTTTTAACCATATAAGGTTGTACAAATCAAGTAAGAAAAAAGTAGAGTGTGGAGTTAGGTGCCGAATCATATCGAAATTGATCTCATCAAGGCCAGGGGAAGTAGATCTGCAAAGGGATAAAGCGCTATGTAGCTGATGGATGCTCAATAGAGCGTTATACGAAAGGTTAGATTCTGTTGTGAAGTTGAGAAAATGAGATTCTTCCTTTGATTTGTAGGATTGAAAAGTCTTATCGTAACGTCTGACACTGCTGATGGCGCAGAAATGGTCAGCAAAAGCATTGCTGACCACCAGGCCATCATTCTCCAAGGAACCGTCTAAGTTAAGTGTTGGGTTATGATAATTAGCATAACGGTTCCTGATCTCATTAATCCTTTTCCAGATCTTATCAGTATGTGTCATAGAGAAAATTGATAAAACGTAACGGCGCCATGAATTTCGTCAAGACTGAAGAAGGGTTCTTTGGCGAAGCACAAGAGCTCGGTTTCGGTCGACCATGTTTCAAAAAGTTTGGTTCTTTCGGAATTCGGCATGGGCTAACTTGTAATTCTTGATAGCTGTTGCACACGTCGAGGTCCACCAGAGCATGGTTGAGCGGCCCGTGGCAGGTCGCCTCTGTGGGATGGTCTGTGTTGCTGCATTGTAGATAGTCGATGTAAAGTATTCTACTGTCGCGTCCACTCCATTGAAGGTCCCCAAGAAGGCATTTGTGAAGGATGCCTCTTGGGAACCTTCCCAATATGCATGACCTAAGTTCCACTTAAGGGGCATGGTTATATGAGGGCTAACTTAAAGGCCCTACAAGACAATAGGAAAGTGGTCACTCCCATGGAGATCGTCGAGAATTGACCATCAAAATTCCGTGAAGCAATCAGGGAAACAAACTGACAGGTCAACACAGCTAAAAGAGTCCGTCTGGACATGATAATAGGTAAAATCGCCAGTATTTAAGACACAAAGTTAGTCAGATGATAAAAGAGACTCTAAAACACTGCCTTTGGCATTCCGTGTGATGACACCCCAGTATGGGTGACGGGCGTTAAAATATCCTAGTAATAAGAATAGGGGGGGGGGGGGCAACTGGTCTATAAGTTCTAAAACGTCGGGTTATGACAATGATAAACACGGGGGTAGGTAAATAGAGCAAACGGCAAAAAGCTTAGTAATGAAAACCCTAATGGCAACAGCTTAGGGGTAGTATGTAGGGAGATGGGAGAAACATGGTGGGATGAAGATACCATGATTAACACCCCCCTATGAGAAGGGCTTCCAGCACGAGCAATAGAGTTGAAAGTGAGAAAGCCGGGTACCAGCGGAAAGGGCCGTATACCCAGTTTATTTTCTTGAAGACAAATAACAGCGGGATGGAGTCGTCAAAAGAATTTTGAGTTCTTCCCACTTTGGAAGAACGCCTTTATAATTCCATTGTAAAATGGAAGATATTATGTGTGACGATTAGATACCACTGTGGATATCTTTTTGTCTTTTGAGGCCGATATTGTATTTGAGTTTCGTCCTAAAGAGCTTGGGAGACGTAGAGCTGATTTTGAGAAGCCTGCTTTTGCAGGGGGAGAGATCTTAGATGGAGCAGTAACTGAGTTTTTTTTCGTGGGTTTTGGAGAACCGATCAAGGCCCTTGATTGTAATTTGAGGTAAAAACCTGAGGAAAAGGAAGATCAAGAAGGGATTTTCGGCCGGTAGATCTGGATTCATGGTTAGAGGGTATTTTCGGTGTCTGGGGAGTTGGTCCAACCACCACGATTGGTGATGTTGGAGTATCAAGTGCTTCCATCGGACCTTGGGTTGGAGGTTGAGTAAAATGGACAGGTGATCTGAGCGAGGTGTGTGGAGCTGGGGGTATATCTGCCATCGTTTGGATCAGGATGGGGCTTAAGTCCTTGGAAGGGCGAGACGGACTTAAGGTTATAGAATGTTCAGCCATAGGGAAGGAATCCATTTAAGATTCTCGGGGTGGCCGAGTCAGCTCCAGAGGCTGCCCACTTATTGGTGGTCGATAACCCAGGTGAGGAATCCTTCCTCTTACAAGTAGGCTTTGGGTCTCGGGGCCGGGTGGATGAACCTTCACTGGTCGATGTTGAGGATTCTTTCAAATAGCATCTGATGTCTTCAAGTGTCTCATCCTGAGCGTCTCTCCCAGCTAGAGGTGCTAGAGAGAGGGGAGCTACATTGGTTATCTTGGTGTGAGAGCGATGCTTCGACTGCATATTCTGAATGTTTTAGATGCTGCGAGTAGTTCTATGGTTAAGTGCTTCAGGCTGGTCGGAACTCGCGCGTGATGGTCGGTTTCGTCCAGCGTCACGCAAAACGTCAGAGAAGAGCCGGCCGAGTGGCGAGGTTTGTCCTTGGGCACGCTGGTGGGCCTCTCTTATATCTAGATGTAGGGAGTCGTGCAAAGCGAGCACTTCATTTTCATATTTAAAATTTAGAGCAGAGTTTTGACGCAGCACTGTGGGTACCTCCGCAGTTAGCACAGCGGGGTGTTTTGGTGCATTAGGGGACATGGTAGTCAGAGCTACAATTCATGCACGAGCGAGGGCGCGCACAGGCACGGCCAATTGAAGCAGCGTCTTGATAGTTCGATGTAGGGACTTACCGGGACACGAAGGTAACCAACTTTAATATACTGTGGCAGTTCTTGTCGTTCAAATGTTAAAATAATTGTGGTGGTTGGGACTTTAGTGGAACCTAATGTTTTAGTTACCCTGTGTACGTGTGTAACACGTCGTGTACTAAGCTTACTTTGAAGGCGGGTGGGGACTTAGTCCTTTAGTTCGTTTGAACGGACGACATCTTTGACAAAATTCAGACGCAGATGGAGTGAGACAGTTATTGAAATTTCAGCTATCGAAGATAGATTTCGCACAAGGTTGTGTTGAGATTGGGATGACACCTCGACTACCACATCACCACTTCCTCTTGACCACATCTGGCGGGGTTCACTACAGCGAGACTCAAAAGATTCATTGACTTCAAACACATCGACTTTTGCCAGTGAGATATCGGATGATGAATTTATGACAAGAAAGCCAGGATAATCTAGATCTTGGTCTACTTCGTTGGAATAGGGGTCCAACAAGCGAGGGAAAGCTTAAAGTTGAGCTGAGGAACGTTTGGCACGAGAACCCTTACGAGAAGGGGAGGTTTTTGGTTTAGGGCTAGCCAATGCAAAAAGAAAAAACTTCGCATTCTCTCCCGGGGCTCCCCACCATGGAGGCCTACAAGGGCCCGGCACTACTGCAACTATACAATCAGTTACGTCAGGTATGTCCTCTTGGAGAATGGATACGGATCCACGACACCATCTTTTGAAACCTAAGAGGCTGCCCGAGTTCTCCTACCCAAGGAGAAAAGGGGCCAACGATGGGTTTCTCCTTGGGCATGCGGTAGACGAAGACGGTAAAGATGCCCAGCCTCTTTCACCTTCATGAAAGAACAATTCGGAATCAATCCTTTAAACGACCAGAGGTTGTGTATCGATAAGGACCACTAGATAGGTGAAGGAAGAGGGGGAAATAAAGGGCAGTGGAAGAGCGTAATAGAGGAGGAAAGAAAGAGGGGCATGTTAAAAGTCTTGTTGGCAGTACCATGAGTCCCCTAAGGGGCCCAGGGCTGACTCCCCTCGCTACGAGAAGGCCAGAGCCTCTCTGGGTACAACCCCTGAAGAAAAGATCCCAGAAAGGGAGGGAGTACTTATAGTTATTACCCGTTTTATCACTAGAAAATGGCTACTTCTCAAGAAAATGCCTAGTGTGTATTAAGGTTTATTGAAAAAGATCAGATACGCCAACGTATTAGGGACAGTGTTGGATAAAGGAAGTAGTGGACGACCAATAGTATCTAAAGAAAACATTGATCATATATACAAGCCATTGATCGTTCCTTACTCGAGTTTGTTTTAGTGATTAGGTAATCTTTAATGTTTCAGAGAAACTAAACACATATAATGTAAGAATCTTGAGATCAGAATTCCCCCATGAGTCTAAGAAATTTAACCTAGATAAACCAAAGATGAATGTGTGGAGTGGGACCATGTGCAATCAAAGCAAAGGTCCATTATTTATCGAGAGATCAATTACTGCAAATCTCTACATTGACCGTTTGAACAAATATATGGCACCCGAAATGGAAGACCTTGATCACCGATCATTTTCAGGCAAAATGATGCACCATCGGATAAGGAAGTGGTTATTCATGGGTTCCTATTTCAAAAATTTCCAGAAAGGTGCATTTAAAGATGTGGTCTAATTTCTTGACAACATAGTTTACCAGATATCACTCCCATGGCCTTCTTTGTATGGGGTTATGTTAAAGATATCGTGTATTGAACAAACAAACGGGACATCAATGATCTGAAGCAAAATATCAGGGATTCCATTGGTTCCATTGAACAGGCCTTGCTATAACGAACACGCCAAGAGTTCGAGTACCGTTTTGATATGCCTGGTGCAAATAATGCTGAACATATAGTGGCCTATTAAATGAATATTAAACACTTCAATATCTAGTTTTCATTTTTTAATATTTTACAAGATTTTCTCTATTCATTTGCCGTTATAATAAATTCTTTATAGTGAAAAGAGACTTCATGGACACCATTTTATAATAAAATATATTGCCGAGAGAATTGTGATCACACTGTAGGTTTCAGGGTGGTTTATCCTCATGTGATTCTAGATTTGGTTCTGTTCTGGACGCTCCTCGATAAACTCAAACTTGCACAGAGTTAAACCATTTGCTCCCATAAGAGCAAAACAACGATTTTTAGGGATGCTTTATTAATCCTAAACACACCTTATGACCGAGTCACATAAGAGGTTATGCGTGGTAAAGTTCATCCCTTATTGGAAAAAAGATAGAAATAGTTAAGATTAAATTGTATTAAATCGGAGAAAATTATATGGAAATACTTTTCTAATCTTAGTTCACCTACTTATTCAATGAACTTTACGAAAAATAAATACGTACTTTAGATGGAACCAACGAAATCACAAACCTCATATTCACTACATGACTATACAAACAATAATGTGGTATAGATAAGAGTCGAACGAATTCAATAGAGATGCACAAGAATCCAGGTTTTCAGAGCTCCAGCTAATACAACAATAAACTCTAAGCGACTTTAAGAAGTGTAGGGAAGAAAGCCCAAAACTGTTAGTGTTTAGGTGAAAAATGTAAATTTCCTGCAAAAGCTTATATGTTTTAATACTGTCTATGTCTATGAATATTAAATGATAACAGGGTTAACAGAAATAAGCCACTTCCTCTCAATTATTATTCCTTATGACCTTATGACCACATGATCTTACGAAATTCAAAACTATCAAAAACCCATTGAAAGTACGAGACTAAAACATGGTTAAAGTTGATTTCAGAGCCAAAATCAGTTTGAGCAAACTTTTCGTTATTTTATTTAGTAGCCACTGTAAATGAACTATAAAAGGCATATTATTGAAATTACAAAATGATACTGGGAGACTCATATTGAAAATAATTATTGTAATTAAAATAGTGGTTCCATTTTCGGAGACCCCTTGTAGATAGCCGAGAATACTAGGCGTATTATGTGACAAGATTTTGAACAAATTGTAGCTTTATGTAGCTAGAAAGCGCGCTATTTTCCTGAATCCTTAAGAAAGTAGTCGGTTGCTAAACATTCGGAAAATTTTCATACATCGAAAGGGAAGAAAAATGGTTGGTCAAACATTCCACATTCATCTTAAGGTAATGCTCCAAATGAGATCTGACGCTTAATGCCTGCATCAACTCTTCACAAAGCAAGATACGCTTCCACGTTAAATTGAGGCCAATAAAATAATGGCGTTTAATTTTTGCCTCTCTTTGAGAATTTTGAAAAGGCATGATATCTAGACATGGCATATCTCTCGAAAATTGCATAGGATTCCTTATTTGTATAGTGTGTTGTAGTGAAATTGGGTAGATTATTTCTCTTAAAGCTACAGAGATTCCTGTTCCCATAATCATATGCGGAAAGCTTAGAATGGAAAATTAGAGCCATTATTTTTAACTTTGAGGCAATTTCCCTGAATCCCTGATAATCTATTCTTATATGTCAGTTGGAGGCTCATTTTTTTTGTACAATACCTACCAGTCTTATACTGGTAATGCTGGTTTCCATTTTTTCGACTGGTATAATTTCCCTTAAAGAACATAACTTCAAAAGGAATTATTTTGCGCTAAAAATCGGTATATCATCTAAACTGAGCCTAAATAGTGGGAGATCAACTGTGCTGTTATTAAACATTTGATGTTATTAACCATTTGATGTAATAGCAGCGTTATTCACTTGAATATAGCCTCTATGCATATGAAACATAATGGCTATGAGAATGTGGCTTAGTATTCCAGCATGAAAGGATTTAGTTACACGTCAGTTGAGGTAATTTCGCCTCATTTTGCCTTCTCCGTTGGCTGTTTATTTTTGACTGAAAATAAAGGGGGATTATATTTGAATCTCTTCTCATTTTCTACTACATTTTTATTTCCCCTAAAGAAGAAGAGCAAAGCAAGGATTAACAATGGTAAAATTTTAACTTTAGAAAAAATATATAAATATTAAAATTTGAAGAGAGAAAAAGTATATTTTTAGTAACATAAGAGGATTCTTGGCATTTCTTCGAACACAGTTGATCTTTTGGATCTTTATGGAAAATCTCACCACTAATGCAGTTCTTAGTTACAAATATGCATTGATATTATTTTAAGATGTTACTAATTTTATAGGAAGGTAAAGGGAAGGTTAAGGCAGAGAATGTACGGGCCAAAAAACTAAATTATTTCCCATCGCTAGAGGGTAAAATTTTCCCTGCTTGGATTGTGGGTGAACCTTTGCAACAGGGTCACCATGTGTAATATGATTGAATAACCAGAGGCTGTCCAGCTGTTGCTCCTGGATCACAAGTTAAAGAACTAATGAAAAGAGGAGTTCGAAACAGCAGAGGTCTGGCTAGATGCAAGCCAATAGACTCCGAATTGATGATGTACTTTTGACAGGCGCTCAGACTGCTCGTCCACCCGTGATACATAAAGAAGTTATCGTTCAAGAAGAACATCTAAGCCGCTTAATAATATCAGTAATAATAATTAATAATTATAACATATATTTAAAAATCTCTTAAAATTTTAATTAAACAATTGATTAACGCTTAAACGCATAATTGAATGGAAAAATTCTCTTAAATATGTCGGTATTTACGTTCTTACTACGTTATTACTTTTGACATAAATACCAATCTAACACGTACTTAGCTACTCGTTTGAACACATTACCAAATAATTTACTAAAAAGTTGGAATTCAGGTTTGTGAATGAGTTGAGGATTGAAAGAGTGGGCTATTTAAACCACTCCACATACACACACATACACACACACAATTTAGCTCACCTTTCTTTGATCTGGATAGGATATTTCAGTTGGCGCATGCTTGCTGGGATCCTTATAATGTGATGACCTTTGTGTCGGAGGAGGTACCACCAACTCCTCCCATGTGGCTATAAGAGTTAACCATGGCGACGTTTAAAAAAGAAGGAGCAATTCCAAATTTGCTTAAATGGCTCCAAAGCTGTGCATGATAGATCCTTTTCGTGGGCAGATAATTTGCCTACCACACACTACTTTCTGTATGTATAGCTCTTCGTATATTTTTGAAAAAACTACTGAAATAAATGTTTGTATAGGGTACTTCGAGTATAATATAAATCGCTCTTTTATCCTGACCATACGAGGATTTCATGCACCGTAAATTCAGCTCCATTTCATAACCCTTCAGTAGGTTCTACCACTCTCAGTCGACAACCTGATACGAGTGGAAGCATAAACGGCTTTATGTCTGCTCAGGTCAATACCTGATCCTACGCTTCCATCCTGCACGACTGCTGTGCACAAAACGGGTTGGTCAAAATTCCATACCGCCTCGCTTGTTTTGGTGGTAGCAAAACCCAAAATGACGACACTGGGCATACCCCTATGCAATGCAAAGTATACCCTCCAGATGGAATGAAAAAATAATGAGAGTTTTTTCCAATTCTCTCTACCCCCAAAATAAAAAGGATGCATTGAGTAGTCCCTACCCTTCTCAAAGTACAAGAAAGCAACTACACCAATTGCGTTCCACTAAACAATGGATTCGAGGAAGGAGAAAATAATAGTTTGGTTGACGAGTCGAAGATTTTACAGTTGACACCTACAGCAGATTCAGGGAGCAATAAGCTTCGGAGCTCTCGTCATTCCAATGACGACTAATTCTTCAAAAAATGTCTTAAAATTCTAAGCTAAATCTGGAAGGCAACTGGCTTTAGAGGAACTTCCGGGGTTTCCAGTGATACTGGGAGAAGCAGCAGAACAAAGCATCTTCCCGTTCTCTTTAGCTGTCTGCTTTCAGGCACCATGTTGGGTACGTGCAGCTTGAATCACTACCTTCCCGTGGCATAGGTCTTTAGTGATCTCAACACTGTAAGAAGGAGCCAGTCTTTGAGATTGTGCCATTTTCATTCGATATACCTTTCGCCACCGGTCAGGTTAGCTTCCCTGAACTGGAATTACTTATATGTGTAAGGCAGTTGCATAAACCCTTTTTCATTTTCTGCGACCCGAACTGTAGCCAACCCATTTGCTAGAACATAAACACCTAGGTAGCGAAGCTTCTCCTTTTTGTTTGCTTTAACAATTTGGGAAGATATAAGTCCTTCTCGCTTCTTATCAGACCAATTGATCTAAGCTATTGCGTATGCAAGTCGATGAGGAAATTGTTGATTTTAGCTTAACGTATTTTCTGACAGTAGTTTACATGTTCTTTCTGTACAGTGCGGCTTCCATAAGTTCGACGTTACTCCAAATGAGGATGTCAAATAATTTCATTGGTTTAAGTTCTCACCTGATCGTCGATTCTGTGTAGGGTTGATACGGTTCTCGGCGTGCACGTATGTAAAGAGAAGAATGTCCCACTTGAGAAGGTTAATAGGGTAATTTTCTTGACAGTGAGCATCAAATATATTAATTATCATTTCACTGCAAGGTGTTACCGCCCCACTCTTCGTAGAAGAAATTTCCATCTTTTGCCCCTCGTCTCACGTTATACCAAAATTCACGCGTTTTAGTTTACTTAGGTCAAGAGCAAAGTAGCACACTTGTGCCCCCGGCGCAGGAATCAGTCTGATTCGGACGAGTTACTAAATGAGACTCTCCTAAACATGGTAGAGTAGCAAAGATTCATCAGTTTTATATTTAATCGACACCTTACCAATGAGCCGCACATTTTTATTATTATGGTCACTTGTATTTAGTTTCTCTTTTACTGCCTATTGCTTGAACCAAAACTATACGTTTGCGATATATATTTATCTGCTGCATAACACCTATTACTTGGCGAAAATTATATTTGGCATACTCGTCTCGACTCGCTGACTGTTATCTTTGCTCTTTTCCTATAGAGAGGCATATAACAGCTGTCATTTTGGTCAGCTACTAAACAAGTCACTATAATACTGTGGGGGAATTAATATAACGAAGATTAACAGACACTAGATTGTTTATACAGCGTCAACGGTTACGTTCAATATGATGCGATAGTTTACCTCCCCCCCTCCCCTTTGCCTCTTTGCCCAAAAGAACCTCGAGCATCGCTCGCAAAGAATGATTAAAATCAGCAGAATTCGTGGTCCGTTAATATAAACATAGGAGGGTGAGAGAGCCTTTAGAATATCGTCCAATAGTTTACCTCCCCCCCTCCCCTTTGCCTCTTTGCCCCAAAGAACCTCGAGTGTCGCTCGTAAAGAATGATTAAAATCAGCAGAATTCGTGGTCCGTTAATCTAAACATAGGAGGGTGAGAGAGCCTTTAGAAGAAAAATCTATCTACAGGCTCACTGTTCCATCCGATTGTTTATGTCTATTTACGGTAAATATGCGTAATCTCACTTTAACCTGCGGAAACCAGAAAGGAGAATTGTCAAAATTTATGCCCTAGTAGAGAGGCTTAAAGGTGTGCCTTCGTCTTCCCTCCCTTTTGCCTAGGGGATAGTTGACGTATATATAGTTCGATCTGGAGAAATGAAGAGAGAATCGGAGTAACAATCAGGAGAAGAAGAGCAAGCCCTGAGTAAAACAGGAAATCAGCAAAACAGTGGAACCGAGCGGGATTTTTCTTCCCGAGGCACTTTCTTTGATCACTTTGAAGAGTAGACCGGTGGTATCGAGACACTCTTATACCATTCTCGTTCAGAGAAATCCCCTATTTGAGTTTTTCTGAATAAAAACAGAAATAACCCTCACCATTGAGGAATACCAACGTGAATTCCATTATAAAATTGATTCACCTCTTGGTCAAGTCTCATAATGGAGAAGCCCGCAAGTGTAACACAGGGATTGGAATAACTTGTACATCCACAATCCCCTCGATTATATCCTCAATTCAACAAGCATCACCACACACTCCCAACCGACCTCGGGATAAGCATCAGCTGGTTTTCCCGAATCGACTCACCAAGCGTCTCCTTCACCCAGAGAGACGATCAACTGTTTTCCCAGCTATTCTCACGCTAGCGAGAAGGTTCTAGTACAATTCGTCTGTAATCATCGCATCGAAAATGTTTTCGTTCAAGGTCATCCAACTCCAAACTCCCTCTTAGTTAAATGTAAAAGGAATCCCAAACTTATTCATGTTCGTAAGTTACCATTCTGTGCGAAAGTAAATTTTGCGTCAAACATAGCGTATTACTCATTGGCAGTATTAATTTTCATTAGATCCTCTTATTATAGCATTAGTATATTTAAAGTTTTAATATTTCATTTTTTGTATGTAATTAAAAGTATATTTTTGACCTAGTTGTTTAATTAGATCCTCGAAACGCTGCAAATGGCAATAGATATATAATATTACGAATCCTCCCTGGTTAAAGAACCAAATTAAAATAAAGCAACTTAGAGAAAAGTGGAACGGAGCTATTCATGTACGAGCAAACGTACATACGTACTCGGCCGTATAGCAAGACAAATACCTTTCTCATTTTCCCTGTTTAAGAGCTTTCTCATTTCGCGTACCACAATCTTATACTCAAGTATGACATTCCAATAATGTCTACTCACAATGTATTATTACGGTTGTTCCCCATCAATCACAACCTTAGTCTAACGCAGCGTAAATTAATCATTCAGAGTCACGCTCCTTTTTGCCGTTGATCTCTTCCACACCAAAAGCCGCTCGTGTTTGCTTCATTGTCAGAGAGACCCTCATGTGTACATACCCAATTTTTATATACCCGTTCTTTATGTCTTGCAAACACCAACTCAAGGTCACGCATTTAATTGATTTAATACCCATCACAATCAATTTTTCAATTGTACCTATCAATATTTAGATTGCTAGCTTCAACTGTGTGTTTCAATCTTGCGCAATCAATTTAATTAAAACAACACACTCGCCTTTTTTTCAATTGTACCTATCAATATTTCGATTGCTACTGTCAACCATGTGTTTCTAACCTTCTCCTTTGCTCTTAACTAGATCCATCTACTCTTTACCTGCATGCAGTGGTAGCACATAATCTATTTATATACATTTTTATATGAACAAATGTCAAGTTAGCAATATATATATTCTTGTTTTTTTTAATTCCTACCAAAATTTGTCCGGTTTCCTTATTTTAATTATTCATTCGTGACTTTCAATCGTTTTTGTTTTTCCCAATGTCCACCTTTTAACAAACCTCGTTTTTGATGAACGCAATAACGACTAATCCTATTCCCTCATTTTAAATGACTAGAATGTTAATGATTCAGTAATAGACAATGATTTAGTTTATAATCAGTCCAGAAGATAAGGCGCTTTCTTTAATTAAGGCAAAATAAATAGTACACCTGTCTACGCTAATTAAACTTTTCTCTCGTTCGCTAAAGGGCCTCATTTTCTCCACTACAAATCTTTATGTTGGATATACCGACAAGATACACCAAATTTGTCCTCATCCTAACTGATTCATCCCAAAACGTCAATTTGTAAAATCTAACATTGAACGTTTGTCATCACGTCTATGCACTCTAAGCTACAACAGTACTAGAGCATTGCTTTAGTATTTCTTGACCAGATACATATCGGTTCAGATTAAAGCCATCCCGGTCTACATATATGGCTTAATAACCGAAGGGAAAGTTGGTTTCCAAACAATTCTTTATTGTTTTATGTGAGCAATGCTCTTATGTGTGCTGCGCTTCTCTCAACGACCAACTGGCTTCCTTTTACCTTCTCTACATGATATTTAATGCCATACAAATTATGATGACCATTTTGTATTCAATACCAATTTAAATAATACTATGTGCCTTTGACTCAATTAAATCCCCACATTTTCTTGCTCACAGTATCAGACAAACCACAGTTATGGGGAATTGAGGAAGGGATGCCGATATTATCTTCTGTTGGGTTCATGGAAATGTATTGGTTGCTGCAAATAATTAATTTGATGAGAGAAAAACAAGTAAACGCAGACTTAACAACTGGAGCGGAACTTGTTGTTTTTCCTTGCTGAGTACCCCGCGCGGTCCCTGTGCCTGTACTAGAACGAACGATGTCGCCCCCTAATGCCCCTTTGGCTCAGAAGGGTTCAGACATTCCTCTCTGTAGAATGGAGTATGTGAAACTCCTTCATGATATTTAAATTGTTGGTTGCGCCTTCAGACCTCGGAGGAATCGGGCCTCCTGATTTTTATTGAGTATCCTATTTAAGGTCCCATTTTTTTTTTTTTTTAAGTTTTTAACTAATGATTGTTTTTTATCTATTTTTGTTTTCAGTTTTTATTAGTATAGCATTAAAGATTACGGCCTTCTTCCTCTCTCACTGATTAAAAATCTTTTCATTCGAATCTTCCCTTCTCTGCTGCTTTCATCATCAGGGCTACTCATGCGTACACCAATCAGCTAAGTTCACACTGAACAATAATGTGATCATATGGTTCATAAATACCCTTAGGATATCATGATTTGCATTTACTCTCACTCCTAATTGTAACCTGTGTTTTTCTATGAACGTTTCCGTGATGAAGGAATATGATTCCTATTTATATATGTAATAACTTTAGCTTGCCAGTCTGACACGACTTAGGAAGAAAAATAATTCCTATATTGGCTGAGTGAACCTCGGATTCGTCTATAGGAGTCTAAAAACTGAATTAGGACAGTACCACAGCGTTTAATCAGTTTTAAGGAATGAGCCGTTCAACACTTAAGGATCCAGTAAAACCACCAAGAATTTACCAAAATATATCTTTTAATTTATAAATTAATTCAAATATCCCTATTTACACGAAATTCTCTAAGTTTAACATGGTTCGCACGATTCAAATATTGGCCTATTCCTGACGAGAGCTTTGATCAAAACAATATATGCTTCACGTAAACAAACCAATTGCCAGATAGCTAATTTTTAGAGGCTTCTAAGTTACAGAGTTAAACAACCATTTACTCTCCCTAATCTAACTAAAATATGACAGAAGTCATGAAATACTCTCTCTCTCTCTTAGTTAGCTTGGTACTGTTTTTAAAATTCTAATTAATCAAAACAGATATATATATATATATATATATATATATATATATATATATATATATATATATATATAGTCATTTGGACTTGCATGACCTTCATCGGAATAGGGGTTGACGGATGTCGCTATACTGGATTTTTCACGAGTCTTTGCGTTGCCGGGGAATGAGAGTGGTTGTCACGGTGACAGCAGAACCGATGTCCATCTCTTCTTATGATTTTATCGATCCGGTTATATGTCTAAAAGACGGAGAGAGTAGTTGTTCTCTCTGGCTCAAGGAGCACTCTTCTTTATAGCTCTTGAGTTCTTCTTGCATCCTCGTCTACTTCGTATGGTTACCAAGCTGGGATTTGGTAACCATGAGTCTTTGCTTTGTCGGGGAATGAGGGTGGTTGTCACGGTGACAGCAGAAACCGATGTCCATCTCTTCTTATGATTTTATCGATCCGGTTATATGTCTAAAAGATGGAGAGAGGAGTTGTTCTCTCTGGCTCAAGGAGTACTCTTTTTTGTAGCTCTTGAGTTCTTGTTGCATCCTCGTCTACTTCGAATGTTTACCAAGCTGGGTTTTTCTATATGGGGTGATCACAAAAGTAATTAAAGGGAACTTACTTGAGAATCACTTCTTCTTCTTTCAAATTACTGAGATTTCGATTTGAGATTTCATCAAGGGTGAGCGGATACCTTCTATTATGTTGCTCCTGAAATTCCGATTTGGCACTTAAGAATTTTGATTCAGCCAGTCCTCTTGTAAGTCTGCAAGGGATAAATCGGCATTTGCACAGATAAGAAAACGAGACGAACTTCTAAATCTTAGAAGTTGAGTCCGGAACAGGGCGAGGGACTGATCACAAAAATCTAGTCCTCTAAAGTCTCTAACAGAATAATCCTTTTTTTCCTTACGGGGTTTATTTATAGCCTGGGGAGCGCCACAACTAAGGGAGACGGGGTAATGCCACTAAGGGGAGCGCAAGAGAGAGGTGGTGACACCGCGGAGCCCAGGTCTGTTTCTTAATGAGATGCACAGACAACCATGCCACTCTTTCTCTTTGGTGGTCTTTTGATCTTACGCCGCTTTCTGGTGCTCTAACTGCGGGCCTCCTGACTTCGTAGGTAATCGGATATTTTTGAGTTTGGTGAATAACTGGGTGTTTTTCCTAGCGAGTTGTTTAACCCGTCAGTTAGATAGATTTTTTCCTCAATTTCGCTGGGGCCAGTTTCTTATTAGAGCTACTTAATGACCTTTTGCGGCTTCCTTGCGACTTGCAGCTCGGGTCGACTACCCACTCGGAGCCCTTCGGCAGTTTGCCTAATGGTCAGACGACTATCGTTCTCACGCACCTGAATTTCTTGTTCTTTTCTCTCGCTCTCTCTGAAGAGGGATCTTAATATACTCGTATATTTCCACTTGGCCCTCTGGCTGGCGTTACGTTTTAATTCCTATGCAGTCCGTCTCAGCCCAGAAACTGATCACGTTTTGTTTCCATTTTTATTTTACCCAGGTGTTCTAATTTTGCTTGTTCCCTGAAATTTCATCCTCCTACATATTCACCCACTTCTATCTTTTCCAAAATCAACTGATGCCAATTCCATTTATTTATCCTCCAATTATCTCATGTAATTACCAAACTCTCTTTTCAGCCTAATTGCTATCATTGCAAGGTTTATATTACAACCTAGTACAGATTCAACTTGGAAAATCTCTTGGTACCGATTACTCAATAACACAGCAACCCTCTGTATCACAGCCACCTAGAGTCGTCCTCGATTTCAACCTATCTACCTCATCTCAGTCTAACCCTTCATTCCAAAATTATGTTACTACAAAGATGAGTACAAAATGAAAGTGGCTTTATTCCCACGCGCTATCGGAACCAAGAATGCAATCATAAGAACAAGTGTAGACTTGTATAGAAAGTCTACCTGCTCGAAAAACGTTCGAACTCGCTTATTCCTTGTGCCTTTCCACTCGTTTTTTTATATTTTTTTTATTTGTTAACGCTGGTCGGTGCCGGTAGCTGACGCGGCTAAATCTCTTTTCCTTGTGTATGTATCCTTATAAGGCAAATCCATTTATTCTTGCTCTTCCAAAGGCATTCGCCTCCTCTACTCCCTTTCCCCAGTGACCTTTCCTCCACGCCTTTCATACACCAACTCAATTTACATGATGACGCCAAACCAATGAATTAACTGATCAGCCACAGTATCTTCTATTGCTGCAATTTCATAATGCCGTAGCAGGAGAAGGGATTTAACGAAACGGGATTTCTAAACTCAAACCTTCGCTGGATTTATTTGCCTTTTATAACATGGGCGAAAAAGAATTTAGGGATTTTCTACACCCACATTCGGGCCTAAAAACACATACAAATGTTCCATAGAAGTGTGTGTATGAATAAGTAAATTACAAGATTGGACTTTTTTTGACTGGAGAAGTAGAGAGAAAATACAGAAAAGGAAAGACGAGAATACATGTGAAAAGAATAACTGTTAACTAAAGCAAATCATACAATTTGCAAACTAATTTTATTTTATAGCTTGAACAACGGGCATTTCCTCAAACAAAAAGAATTAGAAAAGAAAGTAACGAATTGAAATTAGACCAACGAAGAATAAATATATAAATCTGAAAGTCATCATCATTCTCATTAACCTTTGTTCAACAAAATAAGGATGTTAATTCACTACCACCTTTTTAAAACATTTGAAGCGCCCCATAATATACCAGGACAAATTGACGCGTGATAACGATGGTCTTCATGTCCTATAACATGTCCTTTCAGGATGATTCTGATTAGATAAGGTTTGAATTTGGGCGATCGCGAGGCTTCATGTAGTTCAGCTATATGAGCCCCATGGGTTTTATGTGAACTAGACCCTTTACTGCTCTATTTCCATGCTCATAACACTTGTGAACACACTGACTCAAATCGATCACAACATTATTGTCATTATAATACCCAATAATAACTTGTTCATTACTCTATCTATCCTATAAATAAAAGCCAATTCCACTCACTTTGTCCACTTAGGCTACGATCATTTCCAGACTGTAGTCCCAACTTCATATACATACTTTGTGCCAACCATACACGCATGCAGCTACCAAGCACATTCCTCACTCAAACGTTTAGTATTCACTTAAGCTTTGATCACCTCTATAAAATTCGTACCATTCGCAATCTGCGGTGGGAATATGTTTCATCAGCACCAACATCTTTCCTGATACTTGCCAAGAGTTAAAGCATTGCATTTGTTTACACTCCATTCCAAATCGAAAAACAACTACTTTACTATATTTTTATTTTTGCCAGTTATCTTCACACACATAATCTGAAAAAAAGTTCATACAGATAGTCTACATCCCTTTCCTGCTCACTCACTATCATCGTCATCAGCTTATACCAACAAAGATGAATCCTACCTCTCACAATATATCATCAATTCAACACCTTTTCTCTTTTTTTGCATTTGCAATCCTGTTTCTTTCATACTACATAAATAAAGATATTAAACAGCTATGGTGAAATCTCCCACTATTTTTTTACCCTGCCAGCACCCACTAATATCAAAACAGTGATTCATTCAATCTCTTACCTGAACGCACCACATACAATTTAAATACCTTTCACATCATCTAACAGGTTACAACTTACTCTATAACTTCATAGAACCTGCCATGATGATTTCATATCTACACAAGCATCCGCTTCCAAAAGAATCATTAATCCATTACACGATTGACATCCCATATCCTTTGTTCTTTTTAAGTTGTCTGCCTCATTTTACATACTGTAACTACGAGTATATACGCCCCATATCCACTCGAAACCAATTTTCCCCTCCCCCTATTAATTCATCAGTTATCCTTTTCATAGATATTTGTCTATATCCCATGCCTCCAAAACTAAATAGTTCTCTCATAGAATTATTCTAATTCTCAGAGGCAGTTCTACCTTCAACTGCCAAACAGCACAACCACTCGACCCATACTATAAAACAATCACAACAAGTTTTACCATTTCAACGAATAAACCATAGACTCTAGTTTGCTACCCAATTACTAGATCTCTCAAAGGACTAACGGCCTCTTGTTTGTCTATCTCCTCCCTATACTGATACAGGGTTAAATTTATTCCATCGAAGCCAGTAATATTCACAATAGCCTTACCTTCTACATATGCCTACCTCTTCTAACCCGTCATTGTAATGGTGCCATCTAATTTGGCTTACGTTTTGCTCACAATTAGTATGCCATACTTTTCCTCGTTTTTATCTGGAAGTATTCTTTGCATTTGTCCCAGAGCTTTTATTATAGGCTAATATTGAAAGGTTGCATGCATGACACCTCTCAGCAAAAAGTGCCGTTCATGGGAAGTGGAAATTCTTCAAACGTAATTTGGTTATTTATTTAATCTTTCAAGTTGGTTTGCACATTCCCGTTTGCTTATGCTCATTATTCAATAGAGAATTTATGTTTTACCTCAAATATAATCATTCGTCGTAATTAGTTGTTAAAACAAAGAAGCGAGGGCCATCATGGGGACCTCGTTAGAATGTTTATGGAGTCTGGCAAAGAAAAAGGTGAAATTGTGAGAAGAATAATTGTTTAGAAAGTACATAATCCGAGTAATCCAAAAAGGAAACAACTCTTGGCGGTCACTACTCGAATGTTCACAACTCTCCAGAACCATTCATTTTCCATTCTACTGCGGCAGCGATTACTGGCAGTTTACAGGCTTGCCCTGCCCCGTAAGTAGCAGGTAATTTCTCGCGAAGGGAGTTTAACCTCGTTCTTCTTAATGGTCATTTATGTAAGCACGATCTTGTCCTGGAAGAGATATAATACCCCCCATGGCCTGAAGGTTTAGGGTTGATGAGCTTTGCTACGTCTATGGCCGTCATCCTGAACTTTTTAACTTCTGCTGTTCTTCTTAACTCTTCGACTTTTTTATTGGCGTGTCTCTTCTTCTATCTACAATTCTCTATTTTGGGATAACGCCCCAAATTCAACATCCTTTGCTACAACTCAGCCAAGTATAATAATATTTCTCGAGTAAATTTAAATTACATCTAGTGTGTTCAGTCTACGGATAGAGTCTGTCGTGTTATGACCAGGTGTACGTGGTTATACGCACACTGGCTTGCTAGCCGACTGAAATTAAGGCTCTACCTGGGGATGGTTCTAAGAGTGCTTTAAATACACAGATGCTAGTCCAAGGAATATTCAAAAAGGCTAAAAAAATATACTTTAATAGGACTAAAGATTAAATATACATATAGGTCCAGTTAAATAGCAATGCAATGTTAATATTTACGGTTCACTGATAAGATGATTAACACTATCAATTAAGTTTGAACCGAGGGATAATTAATTAATTAATGATTTTACAATTATGCAAGTTATAGAGCAAAGGGGATCCTTGAGGTTCGACGCGGTAAAGGTGGGAGGAGCGTGATGAAGCGGGGGTTAAATCCCTTTTACCTTGATGTGCGATGAGTAGGATCAGGTATGTAAATTCGACCTTGCACTTGTGGGCGTCTCACGAGACACTCAATCCAACTTCGGGAACTTAAGTTGGGGCCTCTTATCCTTAAGAGGCAAACGGAAGGTACGTACTTCAGGGATGGCTTTTCCGATTCTTAATGCCAAAGACGTAGTGAGAAGGGTTGAAGCGCGCCTAACTATGTATATCCATGAAAAAAACACTGTGTGACGACTAGCGCTTTCTTGGCTCTTCAACAATCACTTATTTTTTCTCTGGACGAGAATGTAGTCGATTCCCTCTCGACTAACGAGGACGTTACTGCTAACGTACTGGACAGAGTATTCAGACAGAATCTGCAAGTGTACTTCGAAGTCTCGAATATATACTCCGAAATTATCTAGACGCTGAGAGAGATTCTTTGCCAACAGACTTCCTTAATTGCCTTGGGTCGGGATAAGGGCCCATAGCAAGAAGTCGCGATGCCTTCTTAATGGTCTTTCCATGGTGCAAATTTTCGTGGTATATAGGGCAGTAGGGCAGACGAATTTAGAGTGATCAACGTCGAACTGGGAAGGGTAGGGAAAGGGGAATTCCTTCTCTGTCCTTATTCTTCCACAGAGTCAAATTGAGGTCAAATTTGAAACGACTGCTATCTGTTTTAGCTAAGAGTGGTTCGAATCACATATTGAGATTTGCTTCTCAATGAGAAAGAAATATTTTATAAATGAGTCCAATCTAATGATGAAAACCAAAGTAAAACTTGGTTTGAATGACAACTGGAATGAAGTGCCAGAAGAACTGTTAACCTTAGCCGTTAAAATCTATTTTATATTTGTTTAGACGACAATTTAAATCCTTAAATATTATATGAGGTTCGCGTCTAGTTGCTCTCCTGGCCTTTGATGACATGTTTTTTTATCTATCCATATGCACTCAGAAATCGATTCTTTATAATTTGCATGCATCTTTTTAAGTATAAAATAGCAATTAAGCTCCAATTCCAAATTTAACGATATTTTAATGGCACAAATATAACCAACACAAATGAGGCAAAGATAAAACAATTCTCCAAAATAAAAAATCCCCAAACAAGCTTCGAGATTTAAATCAAGGAAACTTATACCTCTTCAAATAAACCAACAAAAGATTAACGCACCTCCTCAAATAAAACTAGGTTAAATCAACCATTCCCAAATAAAGCTATGAAAAAACAAGCCTTCGCAAAAAATAAGGACAAAACAAGCCTTGTAAATTGAATAATGAAAAATACAACTTCCACAATTAAACCAAAGGTGTAAAAAGCATCAGTAGACGAAGGAAGGACACAATGGCATAAATTATCCTCCTCAAAAAGACAAAGAACAAACTACTCCTACTTAAAAAGTAAGACCAAAAGGTTGCAAAATGAGTCCCACAAATAAAGTAGGAAAAGACATGCCTGATAATATAACACAACGGTAAAACAAGCCTTTCCAAATAAAGCACGGACACAAGATGACTTCTTAAGCGAATTAAGGACAAAACTAACCTCCACATAGAAAGCTAGGACAAAACACGGCTAGACGAAAACTTAGGACAAAACAAGCCTTAGAAAATAAAATAATGACAAGACTTCCGGTCAATTAAGCAAGAACATAACAAGCCTCATCAAATAAAACATTAATAAATAAGAAGAAAAATTTTAACTCTAATGAAACAAGTGGTTTCTTTAAATGAAGCAATAAGCTTTTTTGTCAAATGCAATAAAAAGCTTCTTCAAATGCTGCAAAAGGTTTCTCAAATGAAGCATCAGACTTCCTTATGAAGCAAGAGGTAGGCGATAACACGGAAGAAGAATCATATCTGTATTATGAATCCTTTGAACACAAAATGTATACCATACTCGTACCAAATACTCATTTACCTCATAGCCTAAACTAAGCAACAAATTAGAGGTTCCCGTCCATATGAAACAAGGTTTGCTGACCAAAAGACACGTGCTCTCACTTATACTGATTTATTACTTAACGACCTTCAAACTTTCAATAATTCACGGATTATCTTTGGGAGGACTATGACAATTATATCATTCGAAAGAGAATGTAAAATAACATAAAGGTTTAAAATTTTTTTAGGATCGTTGGTGGTGTAGGCAGTGTATATGGTGGGGTTGCAGGTGGTTCTGGGGTATGAAATGTTGGTTTAGGTGGTGTTGATGTAGATACTGGTGGTTTAGGTGGTGTTGGTGTAGGTAGTGGTGGTTTAGGTGGTCGTGATATAAGTGGTCGTGTTGTATGTGTTGCAGGAGGTGATGGTTTAGGTGGCGCTGGTCTATGTGGTCGTGGTGTAGGGGGTGAGAATCGCCGAATAGTTACAATGTTACTACAAAAACCAAAAAAAAGCAAAAGCGGACCTACAAACCAATTACTTCGACCTAAAGTATTTCTTTGACTATTCGATTTCAAAGCATTTTTAGTCGCGTGTGAGTCTACTCGCGAGCGACTCTACATCTCACTATGTCAGTCGGTCAGTCCCCGTTTTTCTTTTTCTTTTGTCTTTTATAATAACCTTTTCGAGGGACGAAGGCGTGTGACCAAAAAGTCTTTAAAGGTACGCCAGGTAGACACTATTGCCGCTGCGCTCGGGTTCAATATTATTAGTTTCGCTTTTTAAATGGTAATGCACTTGCCGGGTTCGAATCAAGGGTTATTCGAATGATAAATACTTCAACAAAAATAAACTTTGATATTAATAATAAGAACAAGGCACATATAAATATGGAAATCTAAATAGTAATAATCAATACGACAAAAGAATATATAATTGATCCAATAAGTTGGATTGAATGAAAGATTTACCAAGTCTATTGGCATTACACCAAATGGTTAATTCTTCTTAGGACTGAGAACAAAGAGGTGAGACTTACAAGGAAAGGAGTCTTGGTTACCTCTGGTTGATAAATATGGGATGTGGAAGACCAATGGCCAGGTCTTTGTCGATGGGGTGTCGATGAGAAAGCGTCCATAGAGACTCCGAAAAGAGTTGAGATTAACTCTGCTCCAGGGAGAAATTATCATGAAATGAGGAAGTCTCAACGAATATAGTGAGACGAGAGAGTCCCGGGACGATCTTCAGGGGCATAAATGGGTATCCGTTATCTGTCTCTGATTAGGGCGGATCACACGAAAAGACGATCTGCTGACGAGATCACAAGGCCGAGGGGACTACTTCATGGGAGACAGATACTAGGGTTTGGACGGCAAGAAGATCGGGTTCTCTCTATCTGCTGCTGATTTGCAGACATCACTTTAAATAGGAGCCACAGCCATGGTCGACAGAGGGCTGCGCGCAACGAGGGCGTTCCATGGGATATGGGAAGCGGCTCAAGGAAACATAGCCCTTGATCATTTTGGGCATTGACGAAACGAACGGGAATTAAGCGAGATTCTCAAGAGATATCGGACGGGACTTAATCAAATAAGAACCTTGATAACCCTGAGCATCGACGAGGCGAACGGGAAATAAAAGAGATTCCTTTATACCACAAAAGGTGGAAGATGGACACCGCTGCCACCTGAGAGCGGGACAGCGTTATGAAATTGGAGGGAAGAGGGTGATAAAACACCCCAAATTAAACACAGCTGCGCTGGTCTGTCTCGACCAAAGAATTATGTGTGATAACGGCGTATTGAGTTTTATGCTCCCACAAACATCATAACTATTCCGCCGATTCTAACGAAATTTGAAAACCTTATTTTGTTTTACATTTTCTTTCGAATTATATAATTGCCAAAGTCCTCCCTAAGGTTAGCCGGGGAAGTATTTTGTGGTGGCAATAACATCATAACTATTCGGCTGATTCTACCGAAATTTGTAACCCTTAAGTTGTTTTAGATTCTCTTTCAAATAAAATAATTAGCAAAGTCTTCCAAACGATAGCCTGGTAATTATTTTGTTTTGGAAATAACATCATAACTATTAGGCTGATACTTTACTAGACTAGACTAGGCTATAATATAATGTACTCTGCTAGTCAAGCCTAGAATAGGCTATACTATGCTAAGATATAATGTACAGGAGTAAGATATAATCTGCTAATTTATGATATAAAATGCTATGCTAGGATAGCATATAGTATGTTAGGCTAGATAATTCTAAGCTACGCTTGACTAGTGTATAATAGGATAGTATTGGCTATACTTGTCTAAGATAGTTAATGCTAGGCTAGGTTATACTATGCTAAGCTAAGTTATGCTAAGCTATACTAGGCTAGAGAGGGCTATACAATGCTATGCTAGAGTAGGCTATAGTTAATTGGCTAGGGAGTGCTATGCTCTGCTATGAAAGAATATGCTAAGCTAGGGTATGTAATACTATGTTAGGCTACGATAGGCTTGCTAACTAAAGCTATAATAGGCTAAGCTATGCAAGTTTATTCTAGTCTAGGGTATGGTATGCTATACTAGTGTAGGAAATACTAGGCTAGGCTATAATCTGATACACTTGGCTATATTATGTTAGATCTGGTTATTGTAGGATAGGCTATACCAAGCTCGCATCTAGTATGCTAGGCTTCGCTATCGTATGCAAAGATATATTGGCTAGGCTACACTACATGACGCTAGGCTAGGCTCTGTCATGCAATGCTAAGCGATACCTGGTTAGGCTAGAGTAGGTTATAGAAAGCTAGGCTACATTAGGCAATGGTAAGTTCGGCAAGGCTATACTAGGCTAGTCTATCCTATAATATGCTAGGATAGACTAGGGTCTACTAAGCTAGGCGAGGTTATACTACAACAGGATAGCCAAGGCTATATTAAGCTAAGGTACGATAAAGTAGGCTATACTATGCTAGGATATACTAGGCCAGCTAGATTATAATAAGCTAGGATAGGTTATGCCCGGCATAGCTAGACAAATCTATTTTAGGCTAGGCTATCCTTTGTTTGGCTAGGCTTGGTTATACTAGGCTAAACAGGGTAGGGTATGATATGCTATGATTGGCTATGATATGCTATACTTGGCTATGATATGCTATACTACATATACTAAGCAAGTTTAGGCTAGGCAATCCTAGGCTATACTAGGCTATGCTAGACAAAACTACGCTAGGCTATTCTCTACTATATTATGCTAAAATATGTGGCTATACTATTCTATTTTAGGCAAGGCTAGAGTATGCTATGCTATACTCTGCTATACTATACTATGCTATGTTATACTATGTTATGTTATACTATGCTGTGCTATATTCGGCAATGTTGTGATATGCTATACTATGATATGCAATAATATTCTATAAAGTGAAGGTACGCGACTTTTTGGTCAGCAGACCTTGTTTTTAGAATATCTTCGTTAATATGTTTATAAGCATAGATCTGGCGCGCCAGGTTTGTCCACCGACCTACATAGTGAGATGTAGAGTCGCCCGCGACTAGACTCGCACGCTACTAAAGAGTAGATAGACAACTTATTTCTTATTATAAAATCACAAAGAAAGAAAAACAAAATACAACACGTTTCGGACTAGAGCTCTCTGCACATGAGATTCATAGATAAAATACAAATATGCCAAAAATAAAGTTCATTTTGCAGCTGTAAATTGAGGTGCCTCTAGGTGAATTAAGTCTCTCGTTTTGTTAGGAAATTCATAGCTAACAAAGTATAGCTGTGCTAAAGGAAAGAACTTAAGTCCAATTTGCTTAACTTACAAGAAAATAAATAGGTAATACTCATGGATTGATTCAGAAAAATATATAGGATAAAGTAAACTTACCGTAAAATGATTAGTGAATAGTTTAGGAATCTGATTATCATTATATGCGAAGAGTGGTGGATTACGTCTTATGCGTGATCTCTTGTAATTGCTAGGAAATCCTTCCACCACAAGGTTTCGCAATAAATTGTTTCCCGATTAACCTTGGGACAATAGAACGGAAAATAACCCCCAAGTCGAGCATTGTTGATTTTATAAACTCAAATAAAGGAATAAAAACGTTTTCCTTGAAGGTTTCTACGCCGGAGAAATTACTCACGGTTTCCAATTTGAAATCGTCAGATCACGAAACTTAAATTACTTTAATTTTAATCTTCAAAGAATTACAGTAAACTTTTCGAGTAAACTTAAGGGGCAAAAGCTAAGATGTCTAATCAGTCAGCTTCCCAAAATGGAAGTTAGGTATTGACGCTTGTTTCTTGGTTCGGCGAAGAACAATGAATGTGACTAGGTGAAATACGAAAATAATCACTACACTCGCCACCCTCATTGTTTTTCATTTATTGTTCTGACTAATAATTGAGTTTTCTCTGTGCTCTCCAGTTATCTCTTACACTTGGTTCGACATAACAAACAGTAAGTGAAATAGTAAACATAATCCGAATCTTCATTTAAAGAGCTTAGCCAAACCTTTTTATCGTGTCTGGTGAGCCGCCATTTTTCACTACATCATATACATATGGTGACCATGTATATGAGACGCATTTTTTTATTTAATCATATATTTGTTACATCTAAGACTTACTGAAAATCTTATGGGATACGTATAATGATGTCTAAGAAATATAGAGAAGAAAATTCATAAAAATATTGAGTAATTTTGTGGTTTTCTTCGTGTTTTAACCGGAATTTATCGTTGGAATCAAACCCTGTTATTTATTAAGTAAGAAATCAAAATTAGCATGAAGAGGAAATGCATGCCATTCTGTATTTATCGTTGAAGCACATGTGGCAGTTATGCTAGAGTTTGGCCATCTCTTCTTATAAATATGGAAAAGGAACACTAAAAGAATATAATTTACTGTCCCTCTGATAATCATGCTTCAGATTGGAAGAATTACTAATGATATTTAATAATGATAGCGGATTTATGTATATAGAACCCTTCAAGGCTTTAAAGTCTTCGCAGGACGCCCCTCCATCGAATAGAAAAAGACCTGACAGAACATCAAAAAGCCACGTTCATCCAAGGAGCAGAGAAGAGTGCAAGAAACAGAAGACAGGTGGGCTCATCACGAGCGAAGGGCTCTTTGTTGTCTGGAAACAGCCAGTGTGAGGAGAAAATCTTAGAATAATTGTTGTCAATAACTCGATTTTACAGTATCGAACAATATATGTCAAAATTGAAAAAAATATTAGTAAGCTGTTTTTTGAATTCTAACCCTTAGTCCAAAGAAAGTATCATTTTGATACTTGGGAGACCAAGGGGATAAATAGAAACATAAAATATTAATTCTCTTGTATTTATATATTTATTATCTGGAAACAAACGGAGGCAAAGAAAAATTACAAAAGAGGATTTTTCAAAATACTTCTAAATCTATGTAGATTGAATGCTTGGGACCGCAAATGGAGACAAGTCTCATCAACCTCTTTCTATTTAGTGATGCAAGTAGTTTACTTTGTGAGGAGTATTCAATGGCAACCTGTATAATCCAATAAAAGAACACTCAGGAAGAATGGGTCAAAAGTAAAGAAAAGGCAATGCGAATGAAAAAAACAAAATATTAAAAAAAAAATGATTGGTGGCCAGCGAGAGCTGATAGACATTTAAATTTTAACCGTCTATGTTTATACAATGGACGAAGGGAATGGAGAAAAATGTTTAAATGTTTTATTTAAAACCAACGTTGCTATCATTAGCAGAATGTGTGTGAGTAGATGTTCTATAGGAAGTGAAAATTTCTAATTCTTATAAGGAGGTTTATTCTTTTAGTCCACCGGCTGTAGGGCAAACAACTTGACCAATACCAACAATCACCGCAGATTCCTTCCGGTCTTGTTTTAATAAGGCACGAATCTCTCGCTGTTAGATGCGAGGAGATAATCCCTATTCACATCTTCAGGTTGTATTGGGATAGTTCTCCCCCTTAACTCACAATTGTGTTTGCTCAGCGTCTAGAATTCTTTCATATTAGCCCAATCAGGCGAGTTTTTAGCCATAAAATCTAAACTTGCCACAAAAATATGACCTAAAGATGGACCGGAGCTTAAAACCTATAACTAGAGCATTTCAAACATATTCCCCCTTCTATTTTCTTCCTTAATAAAGCTTTTGCAATGTAATAAAAATTACGCGCGACTCCATTATACAAATTCTAATTTCTCTCTACCAATAAAACCAACTTCACATCCCAGTTTAGGTCGATGCTTACTCGCTTGAGCTTTCAAAGATGGCTCATAAAAGAGAAATCTCATCTGGTCGCTGAGATATTCGCATAGAAGCTGTCATTTGTTTAAAATAGCTAATTTATAGGCACTTCTTCCAGTACATTAGGAGAGAGAAAGCCCAAGACTCTAAATTATCGTGTCGTTGTTTTAATATATGGAATTTCCCTCTCTTAAAACTTTGAATTCTTTTGAATAAAATTCCCTAGCTTTGGTGTAGAGTTGAAGATGGTATTAGATTCGGGAACTCGCCCAGTAAGGTAATAAACTAATTCTACTAAAGGGTGGTTTTATATCTTTATATATATATATATATATATATATATATATATATATATATATATATAAAATATTCAGGATAAATCCCAGAGCCACGAAAAACGGATGCAACATCTTTTAATTTCTTACTACGTTTTGAAATCTACAAGATGAAAACATGTACTACAGAACTATAGAATCTAGGACCAACAAAGACCCTAAGGTCCGCTCGAGGCTAGTCCGCTACACTACATCCGAAACTACGATACACACTTATCTACGAGTGTATCTCTAACATGCTATATTTTTTTATTTTTTTTTATTTTTAAATATATAATCTACTGTACACACTTATCTACATGTGTACAATGTCAGGCATATTAACTACTTCAACCTAAGGGGGTGTGATAGAAAGTTTTTCTTCTCAACTTCCGCAGCCCTCGACTGCTAGTGGTGAAAATCTAGTTATAGGATAGGCGGAAAAGAAAATGGATATCTAAACTACACATGCAAGAGAAATCCCTGGCATCATTTTTAGTCATCATTTTTACTCTCGTTGTTCCTCCGCTCCAAACTCCTTTTGCAAAGACGTTATTATTTACTGTGCTCAGACTACGTTATATTTATACTATTTAAGTGCGCGTCGAGACGGTTTTTAAACATATTTACCGACCTACTATCCACTACGTGGGTGGGTAGCCTATTCCAAATTTGAGTAATTTTAAACGTAAAATAGTTTTGGGCTATACTAGTGTTAAATCGCTTGTTCACTAATTTTAATCCGTGTTGCCGAGTATTTCCCCTATGATCCAATTCGAACAAATTCCTATAATCAACGTTTGAAAATCCTTTCAATATTTTAAATACTTCAATTAGCTGGCCACGTAATCTTCTGCCTTCGAGAGATGGCAAATCTAATGCCCTGAGTCTTTCCTCATAGGGCCTGTTTCTCAGCTCGAGAATTAATTTTGTAGCCCTACGCTGCACTCTTTCTAATTGCGCGATATCTCTGTTTAAGTATGGAGCCCAAAATTGAACCGCATATTCGAGCAGTGGACGCACAAGTGATTTATACAATGGTAAAATTATCTCTTTGGATTTGAACGTGAAATTACGCGCGATATAACCCAGCACACGATTTGCTTTTTTACATGCATCCGCGCATTGTTTCGTGACTTTGAAGTCATCCGAGACTAAAACTCCCAGGTCTTTTTCCAATTTAACTACGTCGAGGACCTGGCCTTTCATGGTATACTCTACCATGTAGTTTTCGAAACGTAGTGAGAAATTAAAAGATGTTGCATACATTTCTCGTGGTTCTTGGATTTATCCTTAATATTAAATGCAGGCTTTACGGCCGAGCTCCATAAGAATACATATATATATATATATATATATATATATATATATATATATATATATATATATATTATGCCGCTCATGGCTTCGCTCTATAACTGAACGAATGCGCATGTGTGTATAATAGCTTTCATTTTTATGTATAGGATATTTCACCTTTATATATAGGACGTTGTATTTTTTTATATTGTATTTGCCTAGGATAGGAATAAATTGTGTTGAATTGATACAAGGGAGTTTCGTATTTGTAACTAACCAATAAACTGTCGTGGACGTAACGTTGTATATATATGAACATAATTTCTCAGGAACAGAGTTTTGAAGGACCGATGCAAAGGCGCCATGAATTTCCGCCAAGTAGTTGATTCAGCATTCCCTCCCGCCTTATAATCCATGCAAGCCATGACTTGTTTTCACGGGCAGCTTCACCGCCAGATTTTCAAGATTCCTTTAGTTCCGCTGGAAATCATGCAATATCGGGTAGAAAAGACAAGCCCAACTAAAAGAGGGCAGGTAGCTGTGTAGAAGTCTCTCGAATGGCCACCCATGCGCTCATAAACCTTAAAATAAATTCCTGATTAAATATCGGTCAGATTTTAGTCTAGTAACACTGATTTTAGTGTAAGTTACCCTAAGTTTCAAGGGTGACTAAGACTTCCTGCTGAGAAGACCCTGTCTTCTCACACCTCACCTTTCCCGCGTTCGTCCTATCAAAACTCTGTTCCTCGTACCATGGATCCTCGTCAGCTTGTGCTAGTATTATAAGATTGAATCTTATTTAAGCAAGTAAATTCAAGTAGAAGCCTGCCTCTCTATATCGTCCCTCAAGCATCGCAACGGCACCGGGAGTAACGAGCGTCGAAGTAAAGGTAACACGAATTAGGTGACAGTGAAAGAAGTTGTAATCAGGTACGTACTTTACAGGCAAGACAAAGGTGTCCTAATCAACGAGCTACGAGTCTGCAGCTGGAAAATATAGGTCCATAGTAACCTAGTGACGCAAGTACGAGGAGTTGCGCCGTAATAAAAGTGAAGAAGCTGTAATCAGGTACGTGCTACACAGGCAGGACAAATGTGTCCTAATCAACGAGCTACGAGTCTGCAGCTGGACAAACCCAGGGCCATAGTAACCTAGTGACGCAACTACGAGGAGTTGCGCCGTAATAAATAGTAACATATGGGAACTACTACGACGAGGAAGGTGTGCCGTAACCAAGGTGGGCTAATAAAAAATATAAGCTCTGAAAAACCCGGGTTTTATTCTCGGGGGGTAATTTTGGCTTTTTCAAGTGAAATTGGATAAAAACCCAGTTTGGGTTTTTTTTCAAAATTACATTTTTTTTTTAAGAAATAAATGCTACTTATCATTATTTTATTCAAAATTAATATTTATGTTTATAATTTCAACAAATATGTATCAACTTAATGTTATTTCTCTGATACTGACTCATAACACTGGTCTGCGTCAAAAATGTACCTTAGGTTTTCTATAGTGTTTCTTAATAAAATTGACCTCCTAAATCCAAATCTGTCATCCGTTTTTCTCTATCACCTCTAGTTTTTGCGATACAAGGGGTGATAATAATTTTATAGTTTATACATCTCCTATATTACATCAAATTTCAATAGTTTTTGCACTGCTCTATTCGCAGTAAATTTTGTGTACATTTTAAGTAATTATGCAAATAGGTTTATATTTTGCAGGTTAAAAATTGCTTAGCATTATAATAATAAGAATAATAATAATAATAGTGGTTGAGTTAAAAATGAACAGAAAATGTAAGAATAGCTCCAACAGATTTTGCTATGTTTGCGGCGAAGTGACTTTTCCCGAGCAGCAAAGTACAATCCCTCCTGTAATTAAATCTTTGTATCATGCATATTTTGGAGTAAGGCTAAGAGATCAAGATAAAAGTTTTGCACCACATATCTGCTGCAAGGGATGCTACATAAGTTTAAGACACTGGAGTCAGGGCGAACAGAAGTCCCTCTCTTTTGGTGTTCCCATGGTGGGGAGAGATGGCAAGGACCACACTACGGACTGCTATTTTTGCATGACAAATCTTAAAGGTGAGCATTGTATCAAGTATTTAAGCTTTCTGTATTATACTGGCTCCTGAAAATGTCTTTATTATGCGTGGACTTAGCATAAAATTAAAAACTAACATAGTTCACTTCAGCATGAACATATCCTTTACTAAGCATTTATGTACTATCTGAAACTCCAAATCAATTCCTTTATGTAATATGCAGTTATATTTTCCACAGGTATGAATAAGAAGAATAAACATAGTGTGGCATATCCGGATGTTACTTCTGCCATCAAACCCCTGCCCCATGGCCCAGGAATTCCTATACCTTCTCCCCCTGAACATATAGAGGTACATGAAGAGATTAATATGGAAGTTGACCAAGATTATGACACATCTGAGTCTTATCAGGTTTCAAACACATGATATGGTCGCAAGACCATTTACTAAAGGTTAGTTAAATGACCTGACCAGGGATCTGGGGGTTTCAAAGGCAAATACACAACTTCTTGGCTCTCGAAATCATGAAAGTAATCTTCTCGCTTAAGAAACAACATTTAGGGGGGGTACAGAAATAGAAAACAAGAGTTTCGAGGCTATTTTTTACAGCATTCTTCCAGCTCTTTAGTATACTGCGCCAATATTAAAGGACTTGTTGAGGCCCTTGGAATTCCTTACAACCCATTAGAATAAAGACTGTTCATAGATTTCTCCAGTAGAAGTTTAAAAGCTGTGTTACTGAATATTGGTAACAAGATAGCTTCCGTTCCTATAGGCCATTCAATCCAACTTAATGAAAGTTATGAAAATATGAAAAAATTGCTGGATGCAATAAATTACTCTAGCTATAAGTGGAGGATATGTGGTGACTTACAGGTAAGATCATTTTACACTTGGCATTTCTAAGCTTTTTGATATTGACATTTTCATTTTTAATTGTTAATACTTGCATACACCTTTTGGTCAACTTACATTTGAACAAGAATGAGTCATTATTGAGTTATATTTTTTGTTGAAGTGTGTCCTTATAGGTTAATGCACCCTATTGGGTTAATGGAGAACTTATCCTAATTGAGAAGGTATACAACACAACTCAATAAACTCAAAATAATATCCAATTAGTTCCAATAAGATAATTTAATTCATCGGCATACAGGATTTTTCAGTACATATTCATATTCTTATTGTTTTAAGAAATATTACTTCTAATTTGTTTTTAGAAATATTACACTGAATTTACATTCCGTGCTAAATTTTTCTCAGGTAGTGTCTCTTACGCTTGGGACGCAAACATGCTACACGAAGCATCCCTGTTTCCTATGTTTATGGGACAGTCGTGCAGATAGTATGCACTATGGAAGAAGGTTTGGCCTCCACGAGAAGCATTTAGAATTAGATCGAACAATGTAATAGCTGAACCTTTAGTGCCTCCTCAAAAAATACTCCTCCCTCCACTGCATATAAAGCTTGGCATAATGAAAAATTATGTCAAAACCCTTAATGAAGTAGGCCAAGCTTTTAAACTTCTTCTTCAAAAATTTCCACAAATCAGTGACGCTAAGCTCCATGGGGGAATATTTGATGGACTCGAAATCAGGAACTTGATCAGCAATTTGATGTATCAATGAAGGACATAGAAAAAGATTCCTCGAAAGCTTTAAAAGCTCTAGTTAACAATTTTCTAGGCAATAAAAGAAGCCTAGAAGAATATGTTGCACTGGTCAATCAGCTCTTAACAAGTCTCAAACATTTGGGAGCTCGAATGTCTATAAAGATACACTTTTTACAGTCCCATCTGGATTATTTTTCCGACAACTGCGGGGATTACAGTAAAGAACAGGGGCAAAGATTCCACCAGGAAATAAAAACAATGGAATCAAGTTACCAGTGTAAATGGAACCGAAACATGCTTGCTGACTACTGTTGGTGTTTAAAGCGTGATGCACCAGATGACAGGCACAAACGAAAATCGTCAAGGGCATCTGTTCTTCGAAATTATAATTATTTTCTTTATGTTGCATTCTTTTATTTTTTGTTTATTAAAAGAATTATAGTTAACATACGTGTATTCCTGTTAATATGATATAACAGTAATAATGCATTATTAGATAGAGAAAGTTTTTTTTTTTTAAATTCAGAAAAAAATTAGGTAATCTCAATGAAAATGGTGTATGATGTACTGAGAAAATCTGACCTGATTGAACAAATATACATTCATTTTTCAGCTCAGGAGGTTGGATTCATTAAGAAACCACCCCAAAATCCTGGGGAACATAAAAAAAAATTTCAAATCTCTCCTTCTACAGGTTATGGCTATCATGGGTACCCATAATTCTTAATCAGTGATCTGTTCTTACCTTAATATAATTATTAAACTAATTAATTATTATTATAAAAATAGATATAGCTATTCTTTTTCTATGCTATTCTACTAAAGCTTGTAGCATTTGTTTTTGGAAAAAACCTGAGATTTAAAAAAACCCAGAATAAAACCCGGGTTCTTTTAGCTTTTCTAAAATTATACTCTTTTTTTAGAGAAATAAATGCTAGTTATCATTATTTTATTCAAAATGCATATTTATGTGTATAATTTCAAAAAAATATGTATCAAATTAATGTTATTTCTCTGATACTGACTCATAATTCATCTCTCTTTCTAGAGATTATGATTATCATGGGACATGAGCACCCCAAATTCTCGATCAGTAATCTGTTAGTGTGATCTTACTATAATATAATTAGTAAATTAAGTGAATATTAATATTATATAAAAAATAGAGATATATATTCTTTTCCTATGTTATTCTAATGCTTGTAGCATTTGTTTTTTCTAAAAACCCAGAATAAAACCCGGGTTTTTTGTGGCCTTTTCAAAATTTTGGGCTTTCCGACCCTGGCCGTAACATATATATATATACATATTGTAGTAGGAGTCACTTCCCCCCCCCCCCCGTTCACCCGTGGTGCAGTCACAAGGAAGTTACCGCAAAGACATCCAGCCGAAGGCATCTGCGGCTCCCGCGCTTAACCGCAGCGTCGCACCACTCGGGTCCATGAAAGACCTAAAGGTCAAAATGTAAGATCTCCCCCAGTAGAGTGAGATCCAGTTTCACGTCAAATTGGAGACGTGTTTCACCCAAGCTAGAAGGCTAACGAGGAGCCGATGTAAGACTCGGTGGGAAAAAGCGTTGGGCATAAGAACTCTCCTGGGGCCTTTCTTAAGCCCCTCCCCCCCTTACCACTCCCCCAGTGGGGTGACAAGGTATAAATGAGGAACACTGAGGAAAATCGTGGTAGTATACGTAAGACTCCAGGTGGTGAAGTCCTCGATTAAAACCAAGCTACCTAGACTGGATTGGTAGGTACTTGGCTCGCCAGACCAAGAAGTACCCTGCAAGAGAGGCAGGGCTACCTACCTTAAGGGGCTAAGAAGGAGCTCATCCTCGAGCTAGTCCCTGGTTATCAAACCAAACATTAAGTTAACTTTGTTAAGTTCAACTTTCTCTCGCCAGAGAGACTCCTCATATCCTGGTGCATCTTAAACACCAGGGGTATTCCTCGTCCTTGAGGAATTAAGAAAAGAAGAAGAAAAAGGCTCCCCCTCAAGCCCGTTACTCGGTGGCCATCCTGAACTCTTAAGTAAACTTGGTAAGGAACCAAGTTCAACTGATTCTCGTCAGAGAAATCCCCCTCCGTTATCCTTCCCCTTGAAGAAGACCCTCCCCGAGTTCAGTCCTCGCCCATGAGGAACTAAGTAACGAAGGAGAAAAGCTTCCCCTCAAGCTCGTTACTCGGTGGTCACACCGCACTCCAAGTTAACTTGGTTTAAGAACCAAGTTCGACTCACTCTCGCCAGAGAGACCACGACTACTTTGGGGCCGCATAAAGCAACGTATTTGTTCTATTCCTTGAAGAACCCTCCCCCCGGAATACCGTGTGGAACCCCAGCTGCTACCCTCGCCAAAACGACCTTGTTATCTCGCCCATCTACATCTGGCTAGACGGCACGCGTCATGAGTCAATAACATTTCTGAGGCCTTTAAATTCCAGTAGAGTCCGTAAGCCTAATTCTTATATTATTGTTGTGTGTAGAGAAATTAACCAATTTTTGAGGGTTAAACTTATTTAAATTATTCTTATTTATGATAATATTCAGAGTATTGCTGTAGTTAATGTTTAGATGTTGTGTATTCAATGGTTAAAATTAAAATAAAAGTTTATTTTGTGATTATTGTGCGTTTTTCTTATATCCTTACGTGTTTCGGAACGGATCTGTTCTTTAAGATATTCAGATATCAATATATTAGCACTCTTAGCGCTTTTTGAACAAAAAGGGGGGCATTTTACGACATATATATATATATATATATATATATATATATATATATATATATATATATCCATGACCAAATGTTTTGAGACTACTAGATTTGTTTCATATAAAAACATTAATAGAACTAATCACACGTTGAATTTTGTTATAGTATATTTAATCATAACTTGAAGGTATTATGTACAAAGGTTTGGAACCCAAACCCATTTTATTTATAAATACAGTTAAATGTTATGCGCAAGGATTATTTAGATTTAATTATGTCTTGTATTGAGAACTGCTTCAAATGATTTTGACATTGTGGATACTGAATTTATAAGGATTCCTTTGACTGATATTGCTCCTTATTTGTTCAATTAGACACTCAATTGCTAATAAGTAGAGGGTTTTTGTTCATCAATGGCCAGTTTGAATATCGCCCATAAATTATCTATTAGGTTAGAATCTGGGGAATTTCATTGCCAAGATCAAAGTATTTGGATTTTATTTTCAGCAAATACTTAGATTATTGCCTAGGCCTTGTGACAAGGGGCGCCATGATGCGGAATATACAATTATCAAACCAATATTTGTCCTAAATTTTGAAGATAAGGTGCTGATAAAGAAGGTTTTGGTACCTATTTGAGTTCTAGCACGCCCACATATAGCTGCTGAAATACACAGTATCACTTATCTAAATTTTTACAATAATTCCAATAA